>CM066616.1:12476666-13715000 GCA_033884665.1 Argynnis bischoffii washingtonia
CTTATAAGTACCGTATATATGATGTTCTCCTGACCGATTCCGGCCACGGCGGCCAATCTCATTGAGACTAGCCAACTGCGCAGGAGATATTATAGTGCACAAGTGTACGCGCAGACACAAGTGCACTCTCTATTCCTGTCACTCTCATACTCCAGTGGGACGACTACTCGACACGACCGGTGAGAGTTAAGGCGCAGGACCGACAGCTTTACGTGCTCTCCGAGGCACGGGGGTGAAACACCGCCAACTTCCCAACTTCGGGCTGTTACTGAGGCTTACTATACAGAAAGACTCAATAACTAAACTTGGCCCGACCCGGGACTCGAACCCAGGACCTCAGGATGTGCAGCCGTACATGCTAGCCACTACACCACCGAGGCAGTTAACCGTATATAATTCCATATTCATTTAGTATAAAACTGTTATTTTAACATTACAAACAGACAATTCAATTTTATTTATCTATATAGATGTATAGATTTCAATTATTTGCTAGAAATATTTTTAAAATATTACTATCTGTGGACAATAGTAAAAAAAAATTATAGGTATATTACACAAAATCTTTTTACTTTATTCACCTTCTCAAATTTAACTTCCTACAAACACTTTGTATTGATTATTTATCCATATGATGACGTCGATGCAACAGGTCATACGAATAACGCTATATTGAGTGAAGCACAAACATATACCTTATCCTCTACGCCGTAGAACTCAATGTTATAAGTCTTTCGGCCTCGAATTGTGCAGGCTTCTAGGTTTCCCAGGGATCGTAGAGCAGGACAGATAGTCAGGATATGACGTAGTTTGTTCGCTTGCAAATTGGTTCCGAGCTCGGGAGGCACTCTGACATTTAGAGGGCTTTAAAATCGTGTCGAATTATCGAGATTCGTTGTATGTGGTTAATGGTTATAAGTGGGACAGAAAATCTAAACAGTAATTACATTTGATACTAACGAGTATAGCACTAGTCTCGACACATAAAAATTAACGTCCTCGGGCGCTATAATATTCAATATAATATATGTATAAGTATATATAATATAGAATACAATAATATATCTACTTATTTCTCTTAACTTTGGCAAAATATATTATTCTCAATTGGCACGCCTTGAAGTCATAAAATAAATTATTGAATTGTACTTTGATATAAATTAGATTGAGGGACAGATAATGTTGCGGCAATATAGTAGATTGAAGTAAAAGTAACTTATTTTATGTATCTACTCCTACCGATTTAATAGCAATCTAGATTTTGAACATGTTTTACATAAAACGACAAGTGCCATATCAATTAATATTTAATTTCTAAGTTATCTCATACTTGAACACTTCCATACTTAATATTAAAAATGTGAAAGTTTGTGAGGATGGGTGGATGAATGTTTGTTACACTTTGACGCCAGATAGGCTAAACGGATCTAGATGAAATTTGATACAGAGATAGATTATAGTCTGGAATAGCATGTACATAGGTTACTTTGTATCCCGAAAAATGTGCGGTTCCCGTGGGATAGATTTGTCTTTGTCTAGGGACGAACAAGAAGCGAAGCGAGGGTGAGTCACTAGTGTATTATAAATGCAAAAGTTTTTAGGTGAGTGAGAAAAAGTGATTGTAAATTCTTTACGCGGCTTAATGGTTTTGAATGGTATAATGATGATGATTGATGATAATTCGAAAAGGTAGTACTACAATATAAGCTTGGAATACCATTTACCACATACGTTACGTTTTAATGAAGTGCTTCCAAGCGCGAAAAAAGTAGTACTTTTTTTTTTAATTTACATACGATTCTTATAATTTCACATGCGATAACGGATCGACAATCACTGGTAGAAACTTGCCCGGGCTCGCTATAAATAGAAACATTGATTGCACCTTTGCACTTTACGAGCACCCTGCACCCCACGCCCACTTTTACACCCCTTATTTCGATATTTGAGTTGTGTATGCTTACTTTACATTTTCAAAATAATAAACAACATCACAAAAATATTTTTTAGTTTTTTGTTTTCAAAGTAAACATAGATCACTTAGACTTTTACACTTCTATCTACAATTTTCATTTTCAAGGATTTATGGTTAACGCTATAAAGTAATCATATACATATATACATATATATGATTACTTTATATCCGATGGACTACAGAGAGTCCTAAAATATTTACTAATAAAAAAAACAAATAACAATATTAAAAAATATATTTAATCCTATAAAAAGGTTTGTAATATACTCCTTACATTAATTTAGAAATTGTGTCGCCATACAGCTTTTCCGTTCTTTAAGTAACATAACTGGGGTGTTCTAATCTTGACAGCCCGCATAACTTTGAAACGAGTTAAAAGACTTAACGCCACTTTAGATCGCGTTATATGCAGGTATGCATTTAAAAAGGTGTCATGAAATTGGGGCAGCGGCTCTAAACAAAGCATGTCAAAACACACAAAAGATTTCTACACAACCTCTAGAGCCATTATGTATGTCATGTATCATATATTTACGAAATAGGTTATCTTTCTCGAAAATTCTGGATACATTGCGGAAGCTCCCAGATAAACACGTCAAGATTGGAAACGTAGTTTGTTGTTTAAATTCAGTGTTTTCTTTTCACTTGAAACAAAAATTTCTTTAAGTAAATTGAAATGTATATCATGACGTATTAAAGAACTCCAAGCGGGTATACCTACTGATATCATAACCGCCTGGTTTGTTTCATTTACTGGTTTATTTACTAACTTATATAGTTTTTATTCTTTTCAACGACCCACTGCTGGGCAGTGACTTTATTTTCATGTGAAGTAAATTAGGTTATAGACTACTTTATTAGTCTAGACTAGGTTAGTCTAAATGTGGGTTGATGGACTTCACGTGTCTTTCGAAAACTGGTTATCATGTTGAAAGTAATTTGCACATGAGAATATCAGAGGTGCTAGGTTCAGATTTGAACCCGCTTCACTTGTTTTTTCAAGAGAGCGCTTTACCACTAGGCTACCACTACATTTTTACTCCCATATAGTACATACAGCTTGTACGGTACATACAGCCGTACAGCATGTACGGTACATACAGCCGTACAGCCTGTACGGTATACGAGTTTTAGAGTGATTGAATTTTACTGTCAAGACAGTCTTCGAAGCAGTTCAGAATAAGGTGGTGAATATAAACCCCAGTGCCTCGACCAAAGTCTTACCTCAAATATCGAATCTGCGCTTGATCTATCTTCGGTTGTATATGATTCTTATTACAAGGATCACCGACCAATACTTAAGAGTATTAATTTAGAGAGAAGGCTGGGCTTACGGACGGGCGAAACTATTATTCTCGCCTTTAATCTTAGAAAATTTGGCACCCGTAAGGATAAAGTTATACTATTCTTTTAAAACATAAAGAATGTTAAAAGGAGATAAAATGAATGTAATGTAACAGACTGTAGTGTGACAGATTATTTCACTTTTTCAACCGACTTCCGAAAAGGCGGAGCTATATATGTATACACATATAATTAAATGCTAACTGAGTCGAATCTGTACCTTAAATATTTTTTGGAAAATCTTATTGAAATAGACTTTATTATCGATACAGAGACCGAATCTATAGTTTTTAGAATTTTTGTCTGTCTGTTTTTTTTAATGAGATTCACTGACAAACCACCTGATGGAAAGCAGTACCTGTCGCCCATAACACCTACAGGTCATGCACTTAGGTTTTAGGTAACAAAAATACAGAACCGCCGGTGCGTTGTTGTGAGTACAATTAATGCATGCAACTAATTAAAAAAAAATGAATGCTCTTCAATACAATTAAATAAATACGTGTTTAAGCGTTTTTTGAAATTCATCCCATAAGGAGATAAAATAAGGGATGAAAATTTCTATGAAACCTACCTTTTTAAAGTTTTTTTGTTGTAGTTTTAGCGCGAGCGAAGCCGCGGGTTTTGCTAGTACTTATATAAATGATTATAGCGCACAAGTAGTTTTCTTTATACATTATCAGTACAAGATTTAATTTTGCAATACAATACAATTTAAATTAAGAAATCGCCGTATTTAATTTTAACGATGGGGACGCAAAGTTCTCGAGTGGCGGCCACGTACTGGAAGGCGAAGGGTGGGCAGGCCTCCCACAAGGTGGACCGACGACTTGGTCAAAGTCGCTGGAGCCCACTGGATACGGATGGCACAAGACCGGTTGTCGTGGAAATCTTTGGGGGAGGCCTATGTCCAACAGTGGACGTGTTTCGGCTGAGAGGAACGTTATAAATATTGAATAAAAAAAGATAGCCTCAAAAATAACTTCAATCCTTCGATTGAAAACAAACTTACTACACGTATGCATACATTATCTTTCATATCATGCTCTGCAACGCTATCTCGCGGCGAGATACAGCTATGGACAATAAACATGTCCAAAATATTCTAAAAGCTTTGGCTCCCCTCGACAGTAAGATATTCCACTTTATAAACATAAAGTTATAAACTTTGTTAGCAGTTAAGCAGTTTTAATAATTTGAAAAATTCCAAGTTCTCTTAAATTAAGTATAACTGTAATACTTAAGTGCTTTTTAAAGTATTTAAATTACTGCGTAATGTGTATGCAAAAATATTAAATGTAAAAGCATGTCTTAAATTTAACTTTAAACCCTGTTTTTATTTCTACCTGTATTTCTATTAAAATTTGCTTAAACAGAAACATTAGTCCAGACATTACCCACCTCGCATACTGGAAAATTCATACTAATTAAACTGATTACACATTTTCATGTGTTTGTCTTCTTCTTTGTATAAGCAATTTCATAATTGTAAATGTTTATTCATTATTTTGCTTTATCCTACACTCGCCGTTTATAATACTCCATTACGAATAAATAGCAACGTGCATCGGTATATCGGTAGAATATTCGTGTTATAATGAAACTTATATTCATAAAAAAATAAGGTTTTAAGATGATTTTCCCCTCGATTTGTGATTTAAAAGAGTAAAAAAATATTTACAATTTATGTGCTCTACCCTCATGATGTGCAGGATTATAATATTGGCTGTATATGAAAATATAGAAAAAAATATTTTTCTCTAATATCAATATTTTAAAATCGATTTTTCTTAGATTTGATCTTGAAAATAAAATTTGCGGGTATCTTGAAAATTCAGATGAATCGAAGGTCTGGGCTATTCGAAAGCTTATCCATAACATTATATTATTTAGATTAGAAAATTACTTAATAATCAACTATAGCTTTAGAGTTTTACCTAAACATTCTACAGATAAAAATTAAATAAAAAAATCATATCATATCGTAATAAAAACGAAGTTCATAATTGCTTAATAATTCAAGAAGGTGGAATAATATGGAAGGAAGTCGGTTAACGAGAGCACGCGGAAGTCGAAGCGAAATTTGATTGCCTCCTATTTATTCCCCGTTCAATCTATTTCAAATTCCTTTGCATTTAAATTGAATGTTAAACGCATTAGGTACAAATGATTTGTATTAAATTTGTTCTTTATACTAAACTTTTGCTTCATTACAAAGTAGAGTGAGTGCTATGATTTTTGTTGTCTAAAGTTATTTGAGTGCCTTTAATTATTCATACAATTGATAGTTTATTATGTAATTTATGCTATTCCTTATTTAAACCGTAATATAAACAATATAATAAGTTCTTCTGAATTCATTACATTAATCTCAATAGTTTAAGCGTAAACTAGTGAAGGGCGTTTGTTACTTCATCGCGCTTAACACGTTATGGTATCTACTATATTTTGATCAATTTTCTGTCACATCACTCACAGTGATAGGTATTTTTTTTCGTGCCAAGAAAGTAATACATCCATAAATAAGTAGTCTCGAAGTCTTATCACATTTATTTTCGAAATAAAATTATAATAATTTCGATTCATCACACATGATACATACATACATATATAAATATGCAATAAACTTTTAGGTTTGTTCAAGCAAACCGACATTGGAGGCGTATTGCCCCTAATTGAAATAGTAAGTTTTACTGGATTTTTACATTAGTACTCTGAGTTCAAAGATTGTATTATAATAAATTAGTAAATCCTTAAAGTTACATATTACAAGTGTGTGGTATAAAGTATTTTTTAATAAAGAAAAATCTATTACATAATATATGAAACTAATAAGTTCTCCTGACCGATTCCGGCCACGGCGGCCAATGTCATTGAGACTAGCCAACTGCGCAGGAGATATTATAGTGCAGCGCGTGTGCGCGCAGACACAAGTGCACTCTCTATTCCTGTCACTCTCATACTCCGGTGGGACGACTATTCGACACGACCTGAGATAGTTAAGCCGCAGGACCGACGGCTTTATGTGCTCTCCTCTCCGAGATACGGGGGTGAAACACCGCCAACTTCCCAACTTCGGACTGTGACTGAGGATTACTAAACAAAAAGACTCAATAACTAAATTTGGCCCGATCCGGGACTCGAACCCAGGACCTCCGGATGTTCAGCCGTACATGCTAGCCACTACACCACCGAGGCAGTATATGAAAATAACATTTATTTTGTTGAAATCTTTTAAGGTTTGACAATTAATACGCGCGTAGGGCTACATTTATTAATGCTATTCTCTTAAAAAGTTACGGGATCACAGCTGATTTGACTATACCCTTTAAATCTACCATGTGTTCGATAGCTAAAATTAAAAAGATAACTATTATACATAAAACATTAAATTTCAACGTTAAATACTACAATTCATTTACTACTAGAGTACGTTTTCACGCCCATCCTAAAAGCCAGGTATCCTACGCGTCTGCGTACAACACCCTTTTATAGCCGTGTGAGTTTTGTTACTGTGTGTGTGACCTACATTTGCAAATCTTCCCTAAAATATAGTAACATTGCCATCGCCAGCTGGTTTGTATGGAATTGTGCTATTTTGGTCATTTCTATTGCCGACGTGCTCTTGCAACTTTGTATGCCTACTGATTCAAGTTATTCAAAATTTGGCTAATATAAAGATTCCTTTTACGTATTTGTCTTTAGTATAAGGTTTGTATAAATAAAGGAAAAAATATATTATCTTTTATGATTTATTATTCATTTTACTACTTACTTCTCTTATTAGTCATTAAAAATAATATTCAATATTATATGTATGTTTATTGTTTATATTTATATCAGTCACTGGAAACAAATTGAGATATGAACTCAACGTGTTCAAACCCTAGACTAGAAATTATTAATTCAACACGTTAGTAACTTAATATATTTTATTTGTTTCGATTATTATATCATAGAGGTCAGGCTTTGTCTACATATTATAATGTATATTATGTGTGTAAAACAAAGCTTCATCTGTTTAATTGAATGTATTGAGTGCAATATATAATTACCACTTCCATTAATTATCCATTTGCATAATTAATGTTTACTCAAATCTATTCCCGTAACAATTAAAAATATGAAACATAACAAGTGTTTATGACACAAAGATTTCTGGCGTCTGACGAGTCCGGACGGTGAACACTGTCTTTCTGTTAATGCCAGAGGTTACGATCGATTCTGTGTACGCCTACGAATTTTCAAACAAATTGTGAGAAGAAAGCGTACCAGATTATTTATTTAAGTCAAGAGAATAAATATATATATTAGATTGACTTCAAAAAAGAGGAGGTACATACACACGTACAAATGTACAAATATGTTTAACTATAAATCCGTATTAATATTATAAATGTGAAAGTTTGTGAGTATGTATGGATGCTTGTTGCTCTTTCACGCCAGAACGGCTGAACGGATTTGGATGAAATTTGGCATAAAGATAGATTATAGCCTGAAATAACACATAGGCTACTTTTTATCCCGGAAAAATGTACGATTCCCTTGGGATAGGATTGTCTTTGTTTTCCTAGAGGCGAACAAGAGCGAAGCGAGGGTGAGCCGCTAATAATGTATATTACATATAAGGTATTTTTTACTAAACCTCTATCTGACTTTTTCCCTGAAATGGAAAAAATCAACCCTTTTCTTTGCAATATAATTTATATAAAAATATTGTAAATTATTTCCATGTACATATACATATATGTATGTATAATGAATAAGCTCCTCTATTCTGTTGCAGCTTTGGGTGATTGGTTTATCGGATACCCTTTGCTTATTCGGAACACTACTGTGCTATTCACTCTACAAAGAGATAAATATAGTTTAAATTTACTTTAATCGAATCTTTAAACTGATCGCATAATAATATGCATTAAAAACCATTAGTGAAATGCTGATTGATTGCGATATTTAATGATATTTATATGAGTCCCACTGTGGGGTCTAACCACCCTGGCTAAGCACAGCTTAGTGGGCTTCACATTTAAGTTCTCTCAGATGATTTATTTTATCATAAGGTGAGTTGTAATCGTGTTGAAATATTATGGTTCGCAAATGTGAATAATGAAGGTATGAGAACCAGGATTTGACTTAGCATCACCATGTTTCTCTAGCGGGTGCGTTACAACTGGGCTACCGCTGCCCTTCACCTTCATGACACTGTGTGATGATTAATAAATATTGCTTAAACAGCGAATCACCCTCTCTTCGCTCGGTTTCGTCCCTGGGTTGGTTCCCCATACAAACTTTCAACCCCATTTTCACCCCCTTAAGGGATGATTTCCGGTATAAAACCTATTCTATGTCCTTCCCAAAGCCTCATACTATCTTCTCAACATTTCATCTAAACCGGTTCAGTAGTTTCGGAACCTATTCGACACAAACAGACAAACAAAAAAAAACAAATTTTTCCTCTTTATAATATTAGAATAGATAATACATTTGAACTAAAATAAATATGTCCGGGCATTCATCGGAGCGATCGGAAAAAGCTTAACTATCACAATAAATCTTTTGTAGCCTCCAAATTCATCTAACAACTGCCCAATTGGACAATAAATTTAGCCTAATGGACGAACACGTTTATTTATTTGCAAGCCCATTGTTTGACCTTGTCAAAACATTTCTACCATTAGTCATCATATCTGGAGCAAACCACTTAATGCTTATAATATTTGTTTTTCACAAATATTTGGGAACCTATTTTTTTACATTACATAAGGAGCTATTGTAGACAGTATTAAGTACACAACATTAAACATTTTTCACAAACACATATCATATTTTAATTATATTATTTTGTAATTTAGTTGAAAATTTAACATTAATTAAAAAAGGAATTGTCTAGTCTTTCTAAAACAGCAGATCTTATTTATACTTATACTAATCTTTATTACATGACTCCATTACAGTTTTTAAAAGTTAGAATTTAGTAAAGTCAGTAAACCAGTAAGTTTAAGAGGTGGAAATTTAACGTATAAAAAAGTTTAATTTTTTAATAAGAAACTTGACTCATAAAACCTAGGTATTTTAAGATAATGTTGTTTAGAAAAAATGGCAATTCAACATTGTATTTTTTAATATTCTTTGATCATTATGGCATAGGTAAGTTACGATCTATTCGCTTGAATAATTTATTACTAGACAAAGTTACCAAAATATATTTATTAGTTTCTTTTTGGTAAAATCAACTCAGTGATTTCATAACTTCTTTGTTCCGCCCACTCAATTTTGACTACAAAGAGAATGGCGCAACTGTCAACAGTTTGATCATGATACAGCGTCAATTCCTTTCGTACCTTTTGAGATAAAAATTTTGGTTTCAATATTTTTAAATGTTTTGTGCTAGTGTTAAAGTTTGAAAGTATTTTTAGTGTGTAATTTACAGTTTGTTTATAAAATAGATCATTTTATCCATATAAAATTATGGAAAATTATATTATTATTAGAGATAATTTTTATTCCATTTATTAAACTAGGTCAACGTTACAAAGTAATTATAATTACTGCAGGCAATATCAAGATATGTATATCCACAAATCAATACAAATGACCGGGATTTGCAAAAGGTCATCCAGCCATGACGTTGAAGGCGTAAAGGTAACAGGTTAAAATGGTTATCACGAAGGTCATCTTACACTGTTCATTTAGCTATAAGCCCCCAATGAGGGTTTCAAATGTCATACAAGTCTAAACTCGTTATAGCTAAATGTGCCCTCCGTAAATCTATTTTGGTAAGTGTAAGTTGATCCTGCTTCGCAAAGCAAATATTTTAAAAGTGAGGATTTTACTTAATTTTATTAATACATAATGAAGTTCTAACTGAGTCGAATCTGCACCTTAAACATTTTTTGGAAAATCTTATCATTTTTATCGATACAGAGGCCGTATCTCCAGTTTTTAGGATTTTTCTCTGTCTGTCTGTGAACGCATCACTAGAAAACCACTGAACAGATTTTAGTGAAATTTAGTATGATGATAGCTTATCCGGGTCAACATATAGGATACTTTATTTAAAATTGAGAAATAAAATTGATTGTCCTCAACTCTTAAAATTCATAAATTTGCGTGTTCCAAGCCGTGCACTTATGCGGAGATCAGTTGGGACTGGCTTACTGCATGTACCATTTGCCAGAACCAACCTGAAACAGTATTTACCCATACCACGATTGTCAGGAGAATATAACTTTGTTTACGGGGAAGTGGATATTTTTGGCGACAACCTAATAGGTTTTAAAAAGGCTATATTAAAAGTTTAAAGAAAAAAAAATTAAGGTTATGTTTTTGTTTTGTTTGAGTTTGTTTCTTTTTGTTTTTACTTTTAATTATAAATTATTTTAGTATTATATTATTTTTGTATTAATTATAATTATCTTATAAATATTATATAAGGCTGCATATGGCATGTGGTGCATGTTGTGACACCTTAAAATGTTAAACATTTTTTTTTTAATTTTGCGTTTATTTTTTTCAATACAATGTTATAATGTTTTTAACAACTGTGTGTCCTAATAATAAATAAATAAATACTTTTTACTGCGGGAAATATCTCATCTCTGAGAAATCTATACTAAAGGTTAAAACGTAACTAGGGACGAACCCGAGCGGAGCGAGGGTGAGTCGCTAGTATATAAATATAATTATTATATATTTAGTTTAAAGTAAAGGGAAACATTGTGAGGCAACCTGCATATGTTAAATCTGCCTATCCAGATTTGGCCAGCGTGGTAAAGTATCCCTTTAGGACTTATGGGCCCTATACATATATGTATATTTAGGTACGTGCCCAGGAGAGATTAAAAGGGTTCGATTATTATTATTATCCTATATACCTACATGTAATACTCTATAACTGACCTCAAAAAGTAAGGTACTCAATTAAGATGTACGTGTATTTTTTGTGTATTGTTTTAATTAGAAATCAATTGTTATGCTTTGTTTTCTAATAAAAAATAATTATTGAGGATTGTGTTCTCAACTACTCCATACATACAAAACTATATTTTCAGATTTTTTCGAGGATTTATTTTGATTTTACTGCAATCATGGTCACGTTTTTGAAATCATTTGTAAAATTGTGGGTAGGGACTGTCTGTAACAAGTATGTTTAGTCACCTTTACCTTTAAGATGCCTAAACCCTAGTCACTCCCGTGACTATGATTGCTGTAAAGCATTCGAAACGTCAAAAAGCGTTCGAAAAAATGGTTTTAGTATATATTTTTTTAACTTAGTAATATTAAAACGCGTATAGAATAACCTCGATGTCTATTTACTGATAAATTGGAAGTAATGTTTTGTAACATATTTTTTTATTTAAATAATGTACGTATTGATTTTTGTGAACCCTATCATTAATCTTCAAAAGAACTTATAGCAAAATTACTTTATGTAGATTATCAGATCCGATTATATGAAAAACTCGATTCATCATAATAAAGAGTGAGTGAGCTATTCTATATTAAGATTGAGTTTCGTAAAGTACAGGTTTAAGTATCTTTACGTATTCATAGTATTTACAACCCCTCCATAAAATAAAATATGTTTTATACCGAAAATATTTGGTACTGGATAAAAATATAAACGTTTTTTTTTTATACCACGACGGTGGCAATCAAGCACATGGCCCGCCTGATGGTAAGCGGTTACCGTAGCATATGGACGCCTGGAACACCAAGGGCATCACATGCGTGTTGCCGACCTTGTAAAACCTATTTACTCCCTTTTTGAAGGACCCCATACTGTAACCCTCTGGGAAAACCTCGGCAAATTATATAAACGATGTACGAAAATGTACACAATGCCAAGCATATAATAAGTTCGACTAATAATATTTTAAATTAGAAAATACATATAATATACGAAATGTCCTCAGGTTGTAAAAACTTTTTCATTTTGCAATAATATTAAAGAAAGCCTTTATAGGAGTGAGACCAATTCACTTTCATGGAAAACAAAAGTTCTATATTATCAAAGAAAACAACAAGTTCATAGATATAGATAATAACTTTAAATAAATAACTAAATTTGATAAATAAATTTGATTTGATTGACTTCAATTAAAGTAATGGTACATAACAAAATCACCTATATTTTTATCAAACTGCTTGTTTGTTATAAAGCTTGCATTAAGGCATAAACAAAAGCTATAATATAAAGCGATCGCTAAATAATAAAAATATGCGTGATTATATAAAAAAACAAAAACGTACAAGGGTGGGCATCGAAGCACAAACGAAGCAAAACTATAAACCTCATTAATACTTGTGTCCCTCGTTTCTAATTGGATATTCTTAGGAAATACTCTCTCAGTTTGTCCTAGTTCCCTTGCGAACTCGCGGAGGCGTAAACAAATAAATCGCCCTTAGCTATTGGAAATTATACAATTACTAGCGTCTCACCCTTGCTTCGCTCGGGTTCGTCTCTATGTACGTTTTAACGGTTAGTATGGAATAGATAGATATATATTATACGTATACATAGGTATGATGAATCGTTGTAGGTTGTATTATAACTTATCTTCCCGTGGAAATAAGATAATTTCCCGCAGTAAAAAGTAGCCTATATCACTCTCCGGCCTTCCAACTATCACCAGAAAAAAAATCACGCCAATCTGTCATCTGTTTTGACGTGCAAGAAGGACATACAAACAAACAAACAAACACACATTCACATTTATTATATTAGTGTGGAAGTATGGAGTAGCATTACCTTGTTGTTAATTAAACTGTAATAAAGTATAATTTTCCTAAATTTCTTCATTGTTTTTTCTTTCAATATTTTTTATACAAAGTGCTACTATAAATAATAGAAACATAATACAAATATTATATAAGTCTTAAGATTTATTTGCTACTTCACCCTCCTTAGTGAAGAAGTTAAGAACGATTTTATTATAATATTATATAATAAGAGGTTATAGTAATATTTATATATTAACGAAGTGTGTTATATTAACCATGTCTTGCTTATATTTCCATCGTCTAATGTTAAATTAAACTTATTGAAATAACACTATTATAATTCGATCATAAAAATGGAAATTTTAACGTATTCTAACTTCAAAAAATCTCAAGGCTGAATGGTTGATATTTTTGGTAATACCGCAGAATTAATTGACACTAAATCTAGAATGATTGTAAAATAAATTATCGAATAATAATATAAGCTTAGATAAAGATTTGAAAGTCTGCGTATTAGGGAAAACAGACCACTCGCTGTGGATATCTAATTTATTTTTGTCTTTGTTTCGCCACCGCCCGAGGAAGCTTTTATACACCATAATCTTGGCCCATTTCCTTCCTGTAATATTATCACTTGGTGAATAAACTAATATTCCCATAATTGGTACAAGATTAAAAAATATCATAAAATGTTTTATACGTAAAATTATCTGGGGGAAAACTGTAAGTATTAAACCGTCGATATTAAAAAAAAAAGATTCTCATAAAAATAACGAAATACTTACAGTAATTTTACGGAATAATTGCAAAACCTGTAATATGTTTCTAAGGGATATAATATCATATTAATTATATTCCCTCAAAGTATTTTTAATTTTTCCTGAAAATCATTTAACAGCAATTTCTATGAAATATATAAGCGTCTTAAATTTAAAACGTATAAAATTGAATCCTTGTTGAGCTGTAAAAATATATTGCGAATAAAATTTATTCTTCTCCATACAGCACTCCTTAAGAGGTATACTGGAAGAATATTCCAAGAATCCGGTACTCATCTATCACTGAATCTCTCTGTGGTTAGTGGGACTTAACGTGGCGCTTTATTCATATTTGTATGTGTTTCTAATGTATAATTCTTTAAATATGAAATCGATTTTTAATTTGAGCATGGTACCACTCTTGGGATATCTCCTTTCCAACAAAAAAAGAATTATCAAAATCGGTTCATAAACGACGAAAAACTGCCCGAACAAACATAAAAAAAAATATATACGGTCGAATTGAGAACCTCCTCCTTTTTTTGGAAGTCGGTTAAAAATCAGTGAACATATCGCGTAACATACATAAGAAACAAACATCCATAACAAATTGAGTACCTTTTCCTTTATGAATTTGGTTAAAAAACATGTCTGTCGGTGATATTACATTAGCAATATACGGTTATATAGTTCATATAGGGTTATTTCAAACATACCAATATTACCTATATTGTCTCGATATGTACTTATTTGAGTCCGTTAATCTCACAATCGGCTGTACGGATTTAAGCGGGGCTTTCGCAAACGCTAAGAGTGGAAAAGATACTTTTTGTCTTTGCAGACTAACAAATGTGCAGACGAAAGAATTGTATGTATATAAATAGTATAAGAATAGTTTCATTTAATCTATCAAAGCATATAATTAATAATCTTATTTATGAAAAAGTATGTATCAAATAACATCATAGCTCTGAAGCAGAATACACCAAAAATAAACGCTTAAACAAAAACACCAAAAATATAGAATGCCGTTAAACTTGCAAAGGATAGGAAAACTCCTATTAAGAAAACGATATTGTATACAATTACTTGTTGAGACTGTTGGATATATAAAGTTTAATGAATATTAAGTACCTATTCCTTTGAAGTAATGAAAAATTTGGACTTGCAAAAATGTTACAGGAATGAAACGCGATGTTGCGGGCTTAAGAAATGCTGCGAGCGTTTTCTCTCAAACAAAAGATAATACTTTAGGGTCGATTAAACTTTTTCAGGACGATAACTTCGCGGCAAGGCTTCCTGTAATGAGCCGTTGTCCTCTTTTCTTTTTTTATTCAGATGAAAATTAACAAAGTTTCTTACCATTTCGTTAACGTTACATTAACGAAAATTAATGTATATAGAATACTTGAAAGTATTAATATTCTGAAGCAAGCATCTTTGAATTTTAAAAGAGACACCACTCTATTTTAGGACACAAAACAATAATGTGCATGTTTGACTACTGTAGGTATGTTTTACTACTGTACTATAGAGAAATTTATATCACACTTTATAGTACTAAGATGGCGGTTATTAAAAATTATTGTAGCTCGTATTTTGTCATGACCCATGCTTAAATATTTATTTTAATTGTTTAGTTAGTACCTAGGCGACCGAAAATGGCTCGGTGTTTTTTGGAAAAGCTATAAAAATGCATTTTTTTCCATATAGGTAAAGCCGTTACCGAAATACACGAATTGCTCATTTAATTTTATATACATAGTCATAATAAATTTCCAAATTGATAGATCTGCCTCTATATATATATATATATATATATAAGCCATGAGATAGTTTTTAGAAATTTTGTCTGTCTATCTGTCTGTGACCGCGTCGCGGTAAAACCACCCTTCAGTGGTTTTTCATGAAATTTGGTATGATGATAGCTAGTTAACCGGGCCAACATATAAGATAATTTTTACTACGGGAAAATATCTAATTTCTGAGATAATCTATACCTATACCTACTAAATCTATTCCTACTAAATGTTAAAACTTAAAACGTAACTAGTTAAAAATACATTTTTATCATAGAAATAAGTCCCATCGATATTTCAAAGAAATATGATAAAATTGAATATCGTCTAAATAGAGTTATTTTACCCAGAAACGTGTGAAAGCTTTATTGGAAATTCATCTTATATTATTTATATCTTACAATAATATTTTACACATAAATAAATCACCAAACCAAAAACCTTATATTGAATAAGTTCGTTTTGAATATGAGATGATATAAAAAAAAAAAACTTATATTTATTACCTATTTAAAACAATTTTCGTAATATTGCTCAGTATAAGGTAGACTGTGTATCCGTCCCACGCACGCTTTGCCGTATCTGGTGACCCTAATTTCAATTTTAATTTAGACCTCATCCAATATTCGGGTAACGATTTTCATTATTCGAGACCTTTGTTGGAACAAAATGGGCTTCATATCTACCCTTTATGATTGTGTTATTATGGAGCCAATGTAAGAAATTTAAATTTTTGGTTGCTATGTAAAATAAATCTAGCAAATATAAATTAAAAAATTAAATAAAGCGACAATAGGAATGAAATTCAAGACATTTTTCTTGCTCTTTCTTATACCTGAAAAAGATTTGATGACATAATGTGCAGGTATTTTGTTTCCCAAAAAAAAGTTACGGTAATTACTGTACATTTAGGGCGGTTTGCATGAGAATTATTTATTAGATTTAAAAATAATTTATATATTTATAGCAAAGACCAAACTTCACAATGTACCGTTTGTTCAACATATTTAAGACATTTAAATAAAATTAAGAATTTATGTTACAAACAAGCAGTCGTAAGAAATTTTGTAATAAAAAAACGTTGCCATTTAAATAAGAATACTAGGTCTATTCCATGTTCGTATAAATTCACACTAAAATCTTTTCTTCTACTTTCGTTGTGTACTTATGCACTTTGGGTGATCGCCAACCTTTCGCGTACTCGAAACATTGTTAACTTAAGAAGTTTACACTCATTTCGGTCTTATTTTTCATACTTGTATCATGTGTGGTAGAAAAAATTACACAAATCGGTAAAATGTAATACAGAAATAAAAACTCTGCAATCACATCTTTTAGGGTCAAGTGAGAAAAGAGCAAAAACAATAATAGGCACCAAGAGCAAAAAAAAAAATGTGTGTAACATTTTTTTTACTATATAGTTTAGGTACATATGTATATACTATTTATTTAGATAAACAATACTAATTGTAAGTAACTACTAATTCAGCTATCGGATTAATAATGTATATTAATTCATTTGCCCTTTTAAATTCATATTTTACTTAAAATATCTAGATGGTTAGAATGGAAAGTTTAGCTAAAAGAGAGGTTGCGGTTGTTTTCATTAACACACTGGAACACTTGTATTTAGAAACATTTGTAATTCATTAAATTAATAAAGCCAGTTACTGAGATAAGCTGCTTAAGTTTTAAATATATAAATATAATCATTATATGTTTAGTTTAAAGTAGAGGAAAACATAGTGAGGCAATCTGCATATGTCATATCTGCCGATCCAGATTTAGCCAGCGTGGTGAAGTATGCCTTAATCCCTTTAGGACTGTATATATTTAGGCCCTGTATATATTTAGGCACGTGCCCAACAGTGGGACATTAAAAGGGTTCAATTATTATTATTAGCCTATATGCATGTAATGCTCTATGACTGACCTCAAAAACTAAGGTACTCAAGATGTGTGTATTTTTATGTTTATTGTTTTAATTAGAAATCCATTATTATGCTTTGTTTTCTAATAAAAAAATAATTATTGAGGAATGTGTTCTCAACTACTCCATACTGTTCTAGTAAACTAGTTAAGAAATTCTGCCTGATTCCACAAATCGGATCTAACCATAATAATTTAGGTATGAATACCAGATGTTATGTATAAAATAAACATATCGTGAATTGAATTGAATCAATCAATGAAATTAACCGTATCATTTTTCGATGCCTAGTAAAATCTAGATACTAAACAAAATAGGTACATCTTTTAATATCATTAATCTTAAAAAAGTATTCAGTATAAAGTATGCTATAGTTATTACTTAGTTACTTTAAGCAATAAGATTACGGGTCGTTAGTTCTACCGGGACTACGCGTACAACGCTTAAGTAAAATATAGACGTTCTTTCCTTTATGGACTATGTATAAACCATAAAGCACACAGAGTTTTCCTTTTATAATGCTACCTAATGGTTTACTATTCTATATTCTAAACTTTATTTGCTCTTAATACTTTCTTAGATTAACGCGAATATTTGACATCTTCTTCTTTCTACTTATAAATAAAAATGAATGGCTAAATGTATTGCTAAGCGCAAAATTAGAGAAGGGCTGGACCGACTCAGCTAATCTTTTATTCAAATATTTATTCAAGTCCGAGGAAGGTTCTCATGAAGAGGAAAATTGATTAAATTTCAGGGAAAAACGTAAAAATCACTTTTTTCTTTTTCCTTACTACTACTTTATAATTATGAACGCAACCTTTAATAGAAATTACTTAAATGAGTTTGTAGATTTGACTTTTAGTTTTTTATACGATATAGTTTTGACTTTATTTAATTAAATCTATCTTTTGGAGTCTCTCCCGTGACCATGATTGCTGTGAAGCATTCGAAACGTCGGGAACCAAAAATCAAAATAGATCCGCAAAAAAATCCGAAAAGATAGTTTTACTTAAAACTAGCGACTCGCCCTCGCTCCGCTCGGGTTCGTTTTAACCTAGATACGTTTTAACATTTACTATAAATTTCTCAGAGATGAGATATTTTCCAGCAGTAAAAAGTATTCTATATGTTACCCAGATAACCAGCTACCATCATACCAAATTTTATCAAAATCTACATCACTCCAGTGGTTTTCTCATGATGCGGTAACAGACAGACAGACAGACAGACAGAAATTCTAAAAACTATAGATTCGGCCTCTGTATCGATAATAATATCTATTACAATATATTTTTTTTTAATATTTAATGTACAGATTCGGCTTAATTACAATTTTATTATATGTATAGGTATACATACATATTATATATATGAGAATCACAAAATATGTATTCACTTATTTATCACAGATAGATATTTGCTTTTCATGTGTTTATAATAAAGAGTTTATTTTCTTTCATTTGTAGTATTTTATTTTTAATAAATTATACTATGTAGCTTAACTTTAAATACTATTTTTTAAATAAAAAAAAAAACATTTATAACTTAATCAAACCTTCTTCTTTTTTCTATTTCTATAATGACGTTTCTTTTAAAAACTAGTTAAAATGTGTAAGACTTCTTGAAGGTTTAAATTTATTGTGGCAGCTTTCCAGCGTTCCTTTGCTTCGCACTCTGTAGGCTTCAATTGCTTTTCACACTTATACATATTTTTAAACAACAAGAATTTATAAGTTTAACTACGCACCAAATAGTAGTCTATAAGTATTTTTTTTTTTTATGAGATTCAGTGACAAACGAGCAGACAGGCCACCTGATGGAAAGCAGTACCTGTCGCCCATAACACCTACGGTTCATGCACTTAGGTTAAGTATCTTTAGACCATAGTTTATCTACGAGTATGTACTAAACTTGATTTTGTACTAGATTGATCCAAATTCGTAGTTTTTTCAGCATTAAGGAGTAACAAACATACACTCATACTAACTTCCGCAATTATAAAACTACTTGATTATATACTAACACTTTGTACTCTATAATATTTATATTGATAGATAAATAAGAGAACATATCCCACTAGCGAAACACTCTCGCTCCGCTTCGGGTTTGTCCTTAGACAAAAACAAATCTATCCCACGGGAACTGTACATTTTTCCGGGATTATATATAGCCTATAGTCTTCCTCAATTAACGGGCTATTTAATGCAAAAATAATTTTTCAATTCGAATTTGTAGTTCCTGAGATTAGCGTGTTCAACCAAACAAACAAACTCTTCAGCTTTATAATATAAAAAATATAAATTTAACCTCAATTATTCCGCAACCTACATAATATAAAGTGTAGGTAATAATGACATAACATCAGCAACATAAAATATGAATCTCATATTTATAAACAGACCTTTTTCTAATTTTATTTTTTACTTTTTCTCTTTTATGTGGGAAAAGCCTATTTGCAAACTTAATATGAGTTTGTAATATTCGTACAAATGTAGGACGAGAAAAGCAATTACAACTTGCAAACAGTCGAATAACTGACGTATTTTCGGAGGCGATGTGATGAGTTTTTTGGCAACTTAACAAACATTACCATAGGGTATGAATGCTATATTGTGTAGTACTTGTGATATGACACTAACGACTGCCGGGAACCTTCTGACATTGATGTCAGAAGGTTCCCGGCAGTCGTTCAATTTGAATTGAGGCAATCATCTGATTTAACAAGGAGTTTGCTGAGTTTAAATATGTACATATTTACGATTTGAACATGTACGCTTATGTCAATTTGTCGCTTTTTAGGGTTCCGTACCCAAAGGTTAAAACGGAACCCTATTACTAAGACTTTTAGCGGCAACAGGTAGACGCTTGAAATATTCACAGAATATTTAGTTATACATATATTCACTTTAAAAATAAAAAATTAAATTAAAATAAAACTAACATTTAAGGGGAGCTCCCATACAACAGACATGATTTTTTGCCGTTTTTATAGATAATGGTACGGAACCCTTCGTGCGCGAGTCCGAGTAGCACTTGGCCGGTTTTTTAATAATGGTAATTAATGCATACATATATAGCATACAACGAAAACTTCTTATTTACTTTTTAACCTCACATCTGAATCCAGATCAAGGAAAGCTTAATTAAAGGATATGTAGGTAAATACGATAGCGACTTACTTTCGCTTCGCTCAGGTTCATCCCTTGGTCTTTTAAGGTAAGCCTATGTAATACTCCACCAGGTCATAATCCCTTTATATAAATCTAATATATTTAAACGAGCAATTCTTGTATATTTATTTATTTATACCGGCGATCTCGAAAACGGCTCAAGCGATTTCGCAGGGTATGTGGGGGTTTTCGCAGGCGAAAAATCGATCTATCGATCAAATCTTATCGATTAGTCTTATGTTTGGGAAAACACGTGTTTTAGAGTTTTCATGCAGTTTTCTTTCATCATAATTCAAGTAATCCATAACCTTTCATTTTAATTCACGCAAAAAATGGTCAATAATTTCTTATGCATGCATAAGCATGTATTTTTTTTAATATATTTATTAAAGTTTTTAGATTTTTTTATCTAAAAAATACAATATAAAAAAAGGACTCTGAGCGAAGCTCAGTCGCCCAGGTACTTTCATTTAAATACGTCAATAGGCGTATCATAAAGGAGTAACAACAATACACATACCTATAAACTATCATACTGAAAAAAGTAGTCTGAATAATATAAGTTTAAGACTTTAGGACTGATAAAAGTCATAAAGACAGTTTTTAAAGTAAATCACACAAGTAATAAAAAAAATATAAAGGCACACCGCCATTCGATCGTAAGTAGGTCTCTCCATTTTATTTACCCGCCTTAGCTATTAATATTTGTCGTCCCTTTTTTCGCATCATTGGGTTTTCAGATAAGAAGTGCTCTAAAAATATCACAGGCATTGAGGTTAAAATCTTCAAAAATAGTTGATATTAATAATTTTATAGACTATAAATTAATATATTTTTGTATCTGCTAGTTTCTTAACATTTCTAGGACTTCAGACTTTTCTTGCTGAATATTGAATCTATTATTGAGGAAATTTGTAAATGCGATTCATACAAAAAAAAACGCTCTAAGCTAAAATCATAATACAATTATTTTACCAAGTTCTATAGAAAAAGGAATTAAATCCTGCGGTCCTTAACTTAAACTCTAGATGTGAATGATTTTCACATGAAGTTATGCCTTTACCACTTATTTGTTCCAGACTTATAAAAAATCATTGCGATACAAAATGTGCGTGCTCGTACATTTTGTAAGTAAAAATTGAAAACAGATCCTAAAATTTTTAATTTTTTGGTTTTTCTTATTTTTCTTATTTTTATTGGGTATCGAGCTACCTACTAAAATTCAAAAATGCTACGGATATAGGAAGGTATCGTAAGCTTAAAATGTAGCGGCTGTGATACAGAATACTAAGTCCACATGCATTGAGTAACCGCGACTGAGATTATGGTCGCAATGATCGAGTTATTTATATTATAGTTCGATTGCTTCAAATTGATTTATCTCTTTTTCTTTATAAAGTTATCGTAAAAAGTAACTAAATAACCATGTATATAATTTTCGATCGCGTATTTCGCATTTCTGTATAAAATTATATAACGTTTATAATTTTTAATTAAATTAGGCAGCTAAAAGATAAAAGTTCAGGTTAAGCAAACCTAGCCACAGCTAAATTTTGCGGTCCCTTCTGTGTACTTTCATAACGCCTGCAATCAGCGTGGCATATCCGAGCAGGGTTCGATGCAATAACACTTGGCGAGACTCCAAATGTGTCTGTGTAGGCAAATCGATTGGGCTCACAGCGGGGCCGTTAAGAAAAATCTAATTGTACTGAACATTTGAACAACCAAAAAAACAGTTTTAGTACTAGAATTTAACGACACTGTTGTACTATATGTTTGTTGACTTTTTCAAAATGTGACATTTATAAATACTTATGTACATATGTACAATATACCAACATACACACTCCTCTCCTTTTCATTGCTCACACACATTCCACTCACTACACAAATACTTCTTTCAGTCATGCATTACACATCTTAAGGGAGAGGAACGACATTAGTTATTTTTATCTTGTATGTCATATAAAATTTAATATTATGTATCTAGATTTTGTTTAGCATATAGTATATGTATACTAATTTTTATGGAAATTAACCGTGGGGATATGGCGCTGACAGCTGATGCACAGGTCTCCTAGTTCGGCTGCAGATGCTATGAGTCAAATATTTGTATGTACAAAAATTAGTTTTAATCAAGTGTAAAATATCTGGTTGTACTACTTTTTGGATTAAAGAACTTATTATTATTATTATTATATATTGTTATATGGACATTTAGAGGTATTTTTATACAGAACTAGCATCTCACGCTCGCTTCGCTCGCGTTCGTCCCTAGGTGCGTTTTCACGGTTAGTCTAGAATAAACTATATATATGTACATACATAGGTTTAGAAAAGTAAATACCTACTTTAAAAATTAAAAAAATATATATACCCCTTACTTGAGAAATGATTCCCCATACAAACTTTCATCGCCCTTTTCACCCTCTTAAGGGATGATTTCCGGGATAAAAACTATCCTATGCTCTTTCCAGGGTCTCAAACCATGTCCATAAAAAATAACATCTAAATCGGTGCAGCGAATTAAGCAGGAAAAGGTAACAGACAGACAGATAGACAGACAGATAGACAGACAGACAGATAGAAAGACAGAGTTACTTTCGCATTTATAATATTAGTATGGATTAATGTTGGTTTATAATTTGATTCAAGAGAGTGAATTTTCGTGCTGTTAGAAGTGAAAATTTATCACTTTAATAATGCTGTAATTTATAAAGAATAACAATAATATTTTTTATTGGTAAAAATAAAAAAGTATTCTTATTTTTATCAAACTAATACAGGAATAACATAACTATAAATATTATCTTACTTAATAAAATTCATTAAAATATTTATTTCATAACATTCTTCAAAGATTAACATAACAATATAAAAGGTATAGTTACGCCAAAAGAAACCAGGTTACGCACTCATTTCTTATACTGACAATAGTCATGTAAATTCATCTTCTCAATGCGCATTAAGCACACGAATTGTTCAGTAAAATAACATAGTTGGCGCGGCTCCAAATGTTCCAACAAAAAGCCTTACTGTTCAGTAAATTTGTCAACGTGGTTACCTCATTTTTAGAAAATGAGGTTCAATTAACCATTACTTATGATAATAATGAATAAGAAAAAAATGTAATTAAAATATACTATATTTTTTAAGTAAGTGCAAGTTACAAAAAAGTTTGAACTGACATTCTATCGCACCAAGTATTATAGATCACATTTCCCTTTACCCAGGTGCTAAATCTATATATGTAAAGTGATTTAATACTTGTTAACTAGAGATATGGGACAGTATTTAATTAATAAATATAAATACTATAATAGTAGATATTAAGATCATGGATTTAGATCCTTCGATAGATAAAGCACTTAGTTTTGTCCTTATGTTTAACTAGCAGAACCCGTGGCTTCGCTCGCGCTAAAATTACAAAAAAAAACTAAAAAGGTAGGTTTCATACAAACTTTCATTCCCTATTTTACCCTCTTATGGGATGAATTTTGAAAAATGCTAATACATGTATCTATATATAATAATTTAATGGTATCGAAGAGCAATTATACAAAATTTCAAGTAATTCTGATCATTAATATTTTTTTAGGTTGTATTATATAACGTGTTATCCCGGTGCGAATAAGATAATCTCCCGCGGTAAAAGGAAGACTATGTCACTCTCCAGCCCTCCAACTATCTCCACACAAAAATCACGCCAACCGTCACTCAGTTTGGACGTTAAAAGAAGGACAAAAAAACAAACAGATAAACAAACATACTTTTACATACATATATAATATTATTACGGAAGTATGGATATACGAGTAACATTCGTCAAATGAAGTCCGAGCGCCAGAGGCAATCATCTCTATTGTGTGTGCCATATAATTTGTATAAAATGGACATATAAAATAACAATCAACATTCGTTTAAAATTATAATTTGCTTTTTCTATACTTTCAAATAAAATTGAATTGTTTGTTTATAAAATCGAATTATCTACTTTATAGTCATAACACCTCAGTAACCAAGTCATATAAAAATTTTCTGTATTTCTTTGTATGCCGAAAATTCGGAAGGATAGCCCAATTTAAACAGGCCTTTTACTAGCGGATAGAAGATACATAGCGTTTGGTATATAATATTATGAAGTATCACATATTGTTCACATGTTTGTGGAAAATTGACATAGAATATATTTTATTACTTTTTTAAAGAAAATACGCTTACAATTGTTTATTGAACGAAAATAAACTTTAGATATTTGACCTTAAATATTAGATATACCCAATAGATTTACACAACACATTTGTGTATAAAAATGAGATATATACGTGCTTATTGAAAAATATTTCCCTTCAGTGAATAGTCGAAAGATCTTTCAAATATTCATCGACAATAAGGTTATCCTTAAAAAGGGAATAAAGGAAATGATAGAAAAGGGAAAAAGCTTTTAAATTACAGAATGTTATTGAATTTTTGTAAGGATTTTATGCCTGAAATCCTTTAAATATGAATATATTATATTCTATGACGTAAATTAGGTCTATGACCATTTAACTACCGCGTTGCATGTCTTCTGTGAATCGTCACACATTGTAACATGTCATAGATTCATGTTTGTGTGTAATATAATATTAAAGATTGAAGTTGAAAATTTACTTTTTTGTTATGATTATTTAGAGATATATTGAAGATTATTAATTTTTAGATTATTTACTATCCTTTTAATTTTTAGATTATTTACTGTCCTTCCTAGGATTATAAACTATCTTCTTACCAAACATCTAAATCGGTTCAATAGATTCAGAGATACCCCTACAACCTTAGAAACTCACAAACTTTACCTCTTTATAATATTAGTATAGACTATTCACTCAGCTATATATAACAGATATATTTAAATAATGTATTAATGTATAAATACTTCTAGTCAATATTACTTACGAAATTGCTTTTCATTAAATATGCGTGTCACCACAATACGTTGAAGGAAAATGAAAACGGTACTTCTTCAACCCACGCAATAACTTTATGTAAATCCAATATAATGGTTTCGGCTTCCACATAATATATTAATTCAGTTATTCATATAATAAAAAAGCTCTGGAAAGATGATTTTATAAGTATGTAGTGAACAGGTTTTTAATATATTAAATACATTTTATTTGAAATTTATCTAACATCTAAAATAAACTTTGATCCACATTCTAGTTCAATGTAATTAGTCTGCAATACGTGTATTGATAAAAAAAATTGTATTAAACAAACTTAGTATAAAACTGCAAATTAATAATATATGTAGATACGTGAAAATTAAACGAGTGTATTTAAACAAATTAACAATGTAGCGGCACGTTAAAATTGCGTCTGACGATAAAAAATTGGACGGACCCCCTTCATTTTCATATAGTATACTTTTACTCATACATAATTGATTCGTTCATTTAAAATACATTAAGCTGGCTGGGTACGATCAAGGCTCCCGTAACAGAAGCATAGAACAAAGGTAATTACCGCGGCTAACCGTCTAACCCCAAACCGAAAACGGGCAGTATACACCGACAATAAAATACCACCTACTTATGAGATCGTTGCAATAGAATTTAACCCTTACGTGATATAGTTAAAGATGTTTTTCACTTGATTATTTTAAAGGTTTATTTTTAACAACTCGTTATATTCACAGTTAATGACATGGAAGAGGTACCATTTAATTTTATCTGACCGACACAATTATACTACGCTTTGTATTACAAATAAGGAAGGTTGTTTATCTTGATCTTCCCTCAATGTTAGCTTAGGTTTCATTGCTTACAATCGTTTATAATATTTTGACAGTAATTAGTTTAATTTTGATATAATTAATTATAGAATATTACTTTATATATAAAATTGTAACCATTTGTACATTATTGTACTACATTTTATTGGAGGCATTGAATCTGACATAGTAGCGTAGCCTCAGCGTTATCCATAAGTTCTAAATTATGAAACAAGTCATATTTCATAGCGAGCGATATCCTAGGATTTATACGCGAATCATGCGCAACTACATTAGCATATTGCTATTCCAGCGCTCGCGGTCAGATAGCATATATTTGCATAAATTAGCTTAAGAACGCATGTCGTCCGTACGTACTGGATGTGTGCCGCTGGAAATTTCATGTTATGTACGTAAATATCAATAATATTACAATGTGAGAAAAAGATATATTTATATAACTTTTAACTACCAGTCTGATTTATAAAAAAGTCATTTTAAATATCTATTTATTGAGGAAGATTATATTCTATTTAGTAAAATGCTACGAACTTTAGGATTGGAGCAATTATAACGTAGGCAAAATCGCGGGCAACTTTAGTAAATTATTATATTATAAAACACTGTCAACTATTGTATAGGCTATGCTATGTGTATTCAGCCCTTTTTAACGTCCCACTGCTGGGCACGGGCCTCCCTTCAAGACGAGGGGAATATGGCTATGCTATACAGTATAGCATATACATTTATTAATTTGTTTGTAATTCTTTATTTTACATGCAGACAATAAAAATTAACCTAAACATAATAAATTAAATAACAACAATGGCTTCGTAAACTTTACTTATTTAGAGTTTTCATTTAAGTTTTCTTAACGAGATTTAGTGCGGTCGTGGTCGCGACTTTACATTTTTATAACTGCGAAAGCGCCGAATTTACTTGAAACCTAATGAAGGCTATTTGAAAACTCAATTAAATTATATTCTTACCTTTTTTTAAATTGAAGGTACAATTCTAAAATTGCTTTATATTTTATTTATAACAATGTGAATAAGGAATATAATACTAATGAATATTATACAGATTAAGGCAATAATTATAATTTAAATCCATCTGTCACTAGTCAGATTTACATAAATATTTTTTTGGGTTGAAAGACATTGTCTTGCCTGTTTGTCCGTACGTCATAGTCGTTTTATTCGGATACTGTTGAAACAATATGGCAAAAATTTGGATAATACGCCTCATATGAACCTCTGAATTCTGTAGACAAATTATGAAAATTTTTCGTAATTTATCTGCAGAATTATTCAGTTTTAATAGCAACATTAGAGATTTTATTCCATATAACTCAAAAAAAAAAAATTAAAATTGAGATAGATTTTTCGAAGTGACATTTATATTAAAGCCAATAATTAAGTTACCTGCTTCTAAAATTGGTAATATTATTTACTATAGTGATTTTCTGGTGTTGTTAGTACGCATAGCAACCAAGTTCCAAAGCAAGAGTCATTTACAAAAATATAAGTATTGTATTCAGCCTTTTTAGCGTCCCAATGCGGAGCACGGGCATCCCTTCAATATGAGTGGGATCAGGCCATAGTTTACCACGCTGGCCAAGTGTGGATTGGCGGGCTTCACATATCTTTGAAAAACTTGCTAGGTTCTCTCAGGCTTGCAAGTTTTTTTACAATGTTTTTCTTTTGTGTAAGACAAGCGTAAAAGATTCGCACATGGAAATATCAGCTGTACGAGACCCAGGATTAGAACCCGCTGTACTCGGTTTCCCAAGCGAGCACGTTACTACTGGGCTATCACTGCCTATGTAGTTATTAAATATATAACTTTTCCAGATAATAAAAAATAAGTTGCAATATTATAAGAAAAACCCTTAATAATATAAATTATAATTACCTTCTAAACCAGAGTACCTAAATTCAATTAAATTTACCTTACTAAGATAGAATTTCAATTTATATGTACAATTTCTCAAGAGACTGTTGGTTCTTTTAATGTTTCTGCTTATGGATGCTTCCTTAATGTAATAAAATTAAGAGTTTCATTTTAAACGTAATAACGGAAATTTAAATATGAATTATTTTTAATATTTACTCACCGGCGAAGCGTTTCTGAATTAATCATAAATTGTTAAATAAAAATAATAACTGTTTTAAATTCATTATGTAATCAAAGTAGTTTTATGTTATTAGTGCAATAAAAAATCTTTATTACACTATATAAAAACATAATGACCATCAAAATACTATATTATTGATAAACTTTACTTTTTTAATCAAAAACAGTATTAAAAGAAGTGTCCTTTTTTTATTATTCGCCTTTTTCCATCCAAATTAATATAAATTAAAATTACTATAACTAGCAAAACTAAAAATCATATAGTTTCTATCTATAAAATACTTAAAATAATGTTTTATTTTTACAATTGAGCATCAATTGAATGAGCTAAATAAAATCCGGGGCTAATAAAAGCTGTGAGCGACAATGGCGCAACTAGGCAAGGGGCACATCCGGGAACGCGGCCGTGTCAAGGTCACGGCCCGCGATCGATGCAGCTAGTCCCCCTCTACGCTGCTACGCCCGCTACGAACTACCGTTTCTTTACGATATAAATGATACACGTTTATATTTAGATGTAGTGTTTTCTTTATTAATTTAACGATGGTTTTTATATACGCAGTGTATGTATTTTAATGTCTATCTTTAGAAAATTGTCATTCTCTTTATAAAAGAACTTAAAATATCTGTGCGTATGCGTACTTTTTATCAAATCAGATTCGTTTTTTTTATTACTTTTGTAATAAAAATTTATAAATCCTTTACTTCAAGTAGGTTTAATCATGACTCAAAAATATTTGTTTTGCGAAAAATGCGAATAACATTTTTGTATCTACGATTTGTGGTGGTACATTTTATATTTTGCTGGATATATATTTTCCGGTGGCTTTCGACATAACCTATATCCTCTTAAGATTTTAAGTGCTACGTTAAACGTAGAGCTCCCGTTTTAAAGCAATTCTGTGATAACTCTCTCTCTGTCTCTTAGTTAACGTTAAGCTTTTTAAATTTTTTGTTACAATGTTGGAAAAAGTATATATTTTATTTGAATATTCATAGGAATATTTAATAATTCAACGAAATAGATTCTAATACGATAAAGGCGTAAAGTATAGAAAAAATATAAATTTAATATGAAAAATAGTATTTAACATGCCTATATTATAAAAAGTATATGACGGAAAGTTATCTTTTCTTTATTGTTACTTTTTCTAAAGTCCATTTTCCTTTAACAGAAATACAAACTAAATATTGGTTAAAATAAATTCATTCAGTTATAACTCTAGAATAAAAGTAAGAATTTTAAAGCTAATTCATCACGTCTTGGTTTGTCAGGTGTAAAAGTCTTACTAAACTTTACCTCCCGCTACAACGTAGATAAATCTCTTTTACAAATTATAAGTGTTGAAATTTTCATTTTAACACGATTGAAAAGATTTTAAACCAACAAAAACTTCTAACTCCAACTTTTTTAATATGTTCTACGTACAATTCAATACATAAAAAAAATTAGTTGCAATGCTCCCGAGATACGCGGAAACAACAAAGCAAAATTGTAAAAAAATTAAGCAAAACGTCCCAAAATATGTACGCTTTCAGCAAACACACTGTCATTTCCCTTGTTAGAAATCCTATTTTGCGTTAACTTTGTTCTGAATTCGTTATATGAGCATTAAAAATAAGTGCTCTTTTACATCATAGTTAGCAAAGGTATTACTTTCAATGCATAAAAACTACTACTATAGTTCTAAAATCTACCAAAAGTTAAATATACCTTTGTCATTTTATCTCGAGTAACGGCTACGAAATATCTTTTATATAAATCAGTATGCATCATTTTAGTTAGGAAAATAGAAACAAAATTGTTAAAATACAAAAGATTTAAAAATATTATGGCTTTAAAGTACCATTTAAAACAGCAATGACATAAATGGTCCGTTTTTAAATTTCTTGTTATAATAAATATTTTAAATAAATGATCTAAGATAGATCAGGTTTATCATCTATAAGGTTAAATACCTTGCACATGAAACGAACTCTTGATCTAAGGTGCTATGGAACGTCAGCCACATTCCAAACGATGGAATGAAGGTACACAAATATTTATTACATGGCAAAAATATGGATGCCGACAGCATGCCGACTACGGAATTCCGAGAGTTACGTACGCAAAACATGCTTTTTGAAGTTTTATTAGGTCATTGTATACAAATGCATTTATTTTATAAAATATAATGCGAAACATTAAAAGTTCTTCCTATAGCTTTAAATCAAAAGCTTCATAAACCGATTTATTATTAAATGTACGTTTAATTCTCAAGTGCCATAATTTAAATAATAATCAAATGATAGAGACATAATTTTAAATTATTTATATGTAATGTGTGAATCGTAATCACTCATAATCCTCTAGAGCATACAATCCTAGTATCGTAACCTTGAGAGCGATTTTATTGCAACCGCGAGCGTCCACCCCAACACTTGAAGCGGTCATGGCCGCAGTACGTTTGTAATAAGCGAGCGACGTCCGTTCATCGACGAAAGCGGCACCCGAATGGCCTTCTGTCGGCAAGTAGTAGATGGGGTATGTTTACCCGCCTATCCCCACTCTTCGTGCCAGCTGAGCAGCGGCACGCTATATTTAGGTTGCGCTGTAAATATTCGCTCCAAGTACGGATAGCACCCCCTCCCCACAGGGTGGCACGTAGAGGTAAAATCCCGCGCTACATAAGCGGTAAAAGTTGAAAGTTCACCAACGCCCGGCATACGAATTCGCGTTCGAAAAACGCTTTCTTTATTTAAATTCCAACTTATTTGCCGTTGTAGTTTCAACCGAGTGTACAATATACCGACATACACTAATCTCTTCTAGTAGCTGTTTCGAGCGCGACATTTTATGGAACAAAAAAATACCTAAAAAATTACCGCAATCTCTTTCTGCAAGCAAAGTTGTTGCATTTTATCTATGACTCTGAGAAGTAGGTCTATATAATAACAGTAGAACATAAACAATAATGATTTGTTCCTTTTGTCAATTTCATAGCAGGGCCTATACAGTTTTTAATTTAAGCCAATACTTAATTGAGATACATCATGCAATTAACTTTATTGTTACTGCGACATCGTACAAATTCAGTTAAAACAAGTGAATATTAATTCGAATGAAAATAAATTTTGATCGTATGCTGGTTCCCAAAATATGAGTTTCTCTTTGGCAAAATTAAAACAGATTACCTCCATCCACCATGATGGGTGATTTGCGTGCGTGAATAAAAGGGAATGGCGCTATTTTTTGCTATGTCATGCGTCATTCGACTGAAAGTTATTTTATCATAGTTTTTCTTACACATTAAATATTAACATCATCATTTTTGTAGGGAAAATTATAAAATGGTAAATTGCGGGATAAACGGTAAAATACAGTTTGTTCTTATCTACTTGTAGAAAGTCAAGGTTACTCTACAATTCCAATTTGGCACAAAACACAATTGAAAGTGATTTCATCAAAAAAAAATAATACGAAAAACCGAAACACTATTTTGAAAAAGACTATTATTGAACAAATTATTCTTTAAAAGTATAAAATAAATATATAAATACATTAGATGATAAAATATATTGAATAATAAATTTACTATCGTTGGATGTTTTAATACTTTTATTGCATTCAAATTAATTACAACAAAACAAATAAGATATAAACTTCAAACTATACGTTGGCTCGTCGTTGATAACGGCTGGCTGACTGCTGAAACCGTTTTAATTTGCGACTGATGGTCGGGCAATCGAATGGAACTATGAGTATGTTCGATTTCGTCGTACCAAGTAAAATCTTTAATGTTAAAATCGTATTCGGAGTGTTCTTCAGATTTGTATTTCTCATGTTTTGGGTCATGAAAGCTAACGATATTTAGTACCGGAGCCGTCCCACCAAAGGCTATTTTGTCCGCATGACTAGTTACCGCTAGTATTGTTCCCGGAGCTTCGTAGGAACAAGCAATATAACGATTGTGAAGGTTGATTACTTCAACGCAATTGGTCCCACTGCCGCCTATAATGGCGTACTTGCCCTTACGATTGAACTAGAACAGATTTAATTTAAAATTAAAATATAATATATAAAAAATATGACTTGAAATGTTGTTAAAATATATTTTTTAAAGTATTTAACTACTTTTACTGCCTTATTTTATTCAAGATCTAACGGTTCTCTGCTTTCTGATTATTATTAATTTTTAGTATAACGAATTAACCATTTGTCTACTTATTATGCTCAATACTAATGTTCGCTTCAAAATGTTCTAATAAAAGATATTATTATTTATGTATCTGATATATTAAATACTTATTAATTACTTTGTTTTTTAAAACGATATCATACATTTTGCCATTATACACAATTACAAGAAAATTATTTCATTATATATATTTGCATTCTCTTAACCAAAGGAAATAATAGTTGTCGAAGTTTTAAGTCAGATTGATAAAAAAAGAAATAAAAAAGCTCCATTGAAGTACTTGAAAAAAATCCTATTGAAAACGGACAGATACAAAATTTTAAGCTGTTTTTTTTTTTTGTTTCTATCAAGCCCAATAGAGATTTTTTTAATATTCAACGTACGCGCTTGATTCTTTTGAAGGATAGATAGCTTTTATTTAAATCACGACCCGAGTATCTTTATCTACATAAAGCAATTAACATTTTAACGTCCAAAACTTGGGCAAGTTGAATCGAACTATCCACATAATATTCAAGCAAGACCGCAGTCAACTTTACAAAGCATAAACTTAAGCTTACACCGTACTTAGTAATATTCTCGAAATGAAAGGAAAACAACCCGCAACGAAATGTTGTCCAAGTGGGATAATTAAAATAACAATTTATACGACTTCGTGTAATACATATAAAAATATAGAGAATGGCGCACAAATTTTACAAGCAGAGATTATAAATTTGAAAAATCTGCTTTAGTATTAGGATTACAAGTATCTTCATCAGAGAGCAAAGTATGCGTATTCAGAAAAAGGAATAGAAATACAATAGTCAACTTAACAATTTATAATGGTACACTGCAGGTGGTAGATGAAGTAAAGTATTTGGATATGCAGACTAATATAAATATGTCTATTATGCACATTGAATTGATTGCTATAGTAGAAGCCATCGCATATATTGAATCCTTAAATCCAGGAAACTACGTAAACTTTTCTGGTTCTAAGAATGCTCTTCAATATCTAAATAAATGTAGTAGTTTTTTTCGCGGGGTACCAATAGCGTACGATATTATAAAATCTATCCAAAAACTGGCAAATAAGGGATTTGTCTTAAAGCTTCAATGGGTTCCTTCACATATAGAATTGCATGGTAACGAAGAAGTTGATCGTCTTGCAAATTCAGCGGTGGATTCTGACTTAGTATTTAATAGTTTACCCTATTTCAGTGATTTAATTCATTTAGTAAAAGAAAAATGTTACGAAATGTGGAAAAACATTTTGACGTAAGATCAGTAACAAAAGGAATTTGATACAAATACATATAGCCATCTTTTTCTCGGTCTCCGTGGTTTGCTGGTGTTAATTTATAAAAATAGATATGATCTTGTAACAGCTCTCAGACTTCGTTTCGGACACATTCCATTGAATAACTTTGCTTACTTGGTACGTAAAATCCCATCTCCTAATGTCCAGACTCCAGAGTGTGACGTTGTCGAAGATGTTTACCATGTCCTTTTTTTTTTTTTTTTTTTTTTATTCTAAGATAGGCTTGCGCTTGACGACAATCAACGCTAAAGCACTGATGAGGTCTAGGTTGGAGCGCGCTTGCCTAGAAGATGCCTATTCACTCATCACACATCCTAGTGGAATGTGTCCGAAAATACAACTTTTTACCATTATTTTTTAGTCATTTTATTTTCTTTATATTAGCAGTGCATGTATGTAATTTGTTGGTCAGTGCTATGGACATCTGTAAGTGACTAACATACTAGAACTTGTGATTAAGAATGAATTTAAAATGTATTGTGTGATATGTTGTTGGTGTTCTTAATAAATTAAAAAAAAAATGAGGTCGAAAGATTAGAATTAATGAATAGTATAAATTTATTTAAATTAGGAGTATACAATTGTATTTTAGGTCGTCCTGAATCAAAAGAAGCTAGAGTATTGCATAAGATTTATAAAATAGCTGTAAGGCGTCGGTGAGTTTTTTGTAGTTGCTCCAATGAGGGTGGCATGTTCAATTTATGAACAAACCTCTTTTTAAAAAATAAAATATAGATTAAAAAAAATTATAACAATTTATATGAGTTTATCAAACGTTTAACGTTAGTAAAATATTTTATATTTGGCTATCTTATTGCTAAATGAAAATAATGTACGTATAATGTAAGTTTTTAAATAATAAATTAAAAACTCAACACGTTTTTTTGTCTTAAAAGCCAAACAATCAATTAATTTTGATGTACCTACTACATTAAATGAATTTCTTTTTCTTTTTGATTCAAACACAGTTAACCATGAAATACAAATGTAAGTGGTTGGCCTCCAAAAGCATATGGTAATATACGATAACAAGATAACAGTGAAGGCGGTTTTGTTTCTGTCTCATAGTATTGCAGGTCGTGAAAATTACACGACCTTCCTTTCAACATTCATTATATATTATGTAGAATACATACTATGATTAAAGGTACAATTAATTTCAATTTTAGTAGAAATAAGAACGAACTAACTATGAATAACTGTTTCACTTCAAGGAATATTTTAAGAACCGGCCAAGTATGGAAATACAGATTAAAAAGGTGTATGTATGTATGTATTTTTGTTATGTAAATTTATTTATAGAATTAATTTACTGTATTATTTTTGTTTTTCAACAAACTATATTGTTCACAACCCTTCACTCTTACAGTTTGCCAACTTCAACACCTTAAGGTTGCCTGGAAGAAATCGCTGTTTTATCGATAAGGCCGCCTCTTGTACATAGTCCTATTTATATTTTTCTTGAACTAATTTTTCTTGCTTTTTGTGGGTGTATAATAAAGAGCATTTATTATTAATTATTATTATTACCCGCTTAGATCTCCAATATTGACACGCGTAGATATATTCACCGTCTACATCAGGACGCCGGTTCTGGACTCTTACAACGTGCAAACGCTTCTTAGCAACTAGGTCCCACACTGTAAGGGCCTCTGTTGGTTGCCAGCTACCAGCAATGCAGTGATCTCTCTAAATTTATTGCTGTCATTTAATAAGTTTATAATTTTAAAAGCACAGATCTTTTAATAGTAGGTAATAAATACCAAATGAAACAAGAATTGTATATAATATAAATAAATAAATATGTTGGAACATTACCACACAGCACAATCTAGTTCCATTGTAAGCTACGACGCTTGTGTTCATATATAACTTTAAATACATACATATTATAAATACAAACACCCATGACTGGAGTACAAACATTCATGCTCATCACACAAATTAATGCCCCCAGCGGGACTCGAACCCGCATTCACTGGCACAGCAAGTAGGGTCACTAAAAACTGAGCCAAACGTATCGTTAAATAATACAATTCTTATATAAAAGTATTATCATTATTTTATGTAAGCGCTCTTGTTTGTGCTGGATTTTATGCTAAAGCTCTATCTCCTTCTTATCCTAGTCCTATGGGTCCTAAATATGGAATGAAATCAGGAATTAATTACACAGTTAAACAGAATTCAAGTTCAAAATACCGAAGAACCTTTATCAAAAATTCAAATAAAATAGACGAAAGAGGTAGTCAAAGATTATATGGCTAACATCTACATATGTATATACAGAAAACTTCTAATGTATTTGAGCATCTATAGTGAATGATAGAATTATAAAATTCAGTTTTTTAGAACAATACTTTTACCGGAATAAAATTAGGTACCGTATTCCGAGAATAAATCTCTCGGCAGAAGTATAAAGAACGCTTTTATAATTAGTTTTGCTCGATTAAATAAAGGCGCTCCACCCAGTGACCTTTAATACCAAATAAAATTTAACGAAACGGAGGGTTCTATAATCTCTTTAGAAAAGACCTTATAAATACAAAATAGCGGGGTAGACGAATAAGTTTTTTACGAGCACACACTAATGAAAAGTATTAAAAATAATGTACCTCAAAGGCTCTAAACGAACTATGAGGGAACGTCAAAGTTGATAACGAGGGACAGAACTGGATGAGATGAAGTTCTCAACAAAGGTGGAGTTTTTAATTAAAACTACGTTGTCTTAGCTGTATAAATATCAAGTGCTACCAACTATACCAAGAGTCGCCGCTTAAGATTCAGATTGGTGTTTTATTTTTTGACACCAAAGAAAGAGTTATTATTTCGCTGCACGTGTGAAGGTCACTACGACTATTTTTACCAAAGCCAACTGCCAAATTTAAGCTTTTATAGCATTGGTCTATTGAATATTGAAAGTATGTTTGAGATAAAAAGGCAAGCAATTGAAATAAATTTAATTAAATCATTAATCTTCTTACATTTACTTTAAGCTTATTCAGAATAGTTTCACGTTTTGAATTAAGAATATAAACATACATATTATAATAAAATTCTAACTAAGTCGAATCTGTACTTTAAATATTTTTTTGGAAAATCTTATTGAAATAGACTTTATTATCGAGACTTTACTCGACTTTATTATAGATTTATTACAGAGACCGAATCTATACTTTTTAGAATTTTTGTCTGTCTGTCTGTCTGTTACCGCATCACAGAAAAACCACTGGAGAGATTTTGATAAAATTTGGTATGATGATAGCTGGATATCCGGGTCAACGTACAAGATACTTTTTACCGTGGGAGATCATCTTATTCCCACGGGAATACACGTTATAACACAACCCAAAAAATATTTCTGATCAGAATTTCTTGAAACTTGGTATTAATGCTTTTCAATACAATTAAATAAATACGTGTTTTAGCGTTTTTTGAAATTCATCCCATAAGGAGATAAAATGAGGGATGAAAATTTGTATGAAACCTACCTTTTTAAAGTTTTTTTGTTGTAGTTTTAGCGCGAGCGAAGCCGCGGGTTTTGCTAGTACTTATATAAGTGATTATAGCGCACAAGTAATTTTCTTTATACATTACCAGTACTAAATTTAATTTTGCAACACAATTTAAATTAAGAAATCGCCGTATTTAATTTTAACGATGTCTTAAACATTTACGCTAAAATAGGCGTTTTCTTTATCATAATCTATATATTTAACACACGATGTGAATACCAGGAGGGTAATTTCATAACAGCCTTCATTTATCACTTGCGTTTACGGTACAAGTAAAACCCGACGTATTTTTCGATTAATCTCACAAAATCCGTGTAATGTGTTAAATATACGAAAACGGCTTTATCATTACGAAAATATATACAATATACAGCGGAAAAGCCTCGCTACGCCGTCTCTTTATGTTTGCGTTAATTAATCTTCTGAACATTGAAAGGAACTGTGCTATAAATTCAGTCAAGTTAAAGACTATATTTTATGTATTATATAATGGTAATCGTTAATGTATGGTTTTTTAATACTATGTCAATCCTTTTAAGAGTCTAAGCTTTTCTATATCATATAATGAAAGCTTTCCAAAAATAACAAAAGCAATTAGAATTACTTAAAGGACGAGTAAGTTCTCAAGAAGTTTAAGTATACGTTAGCATTTAGCAATATTATATAAGCAATATTTATTATAGCTAATACAAATGAGGAGAAAAACATAGTAAAAATGTTTGACATAAAAAATATCTTGTTTTCGCCGTAATGATGTGCCTACTAACCAAAATATCGCAAGGAGCTAGAGAGATTGACGACAGCAGTTGGTGTTTTATTATTATTGTCCTTATATACAAACACTTAATGAAAGCTTGAGATGTGTTTTTGGGTAACACTTAGGTTTTGTAATCACAATTAAAGTACATTGTTACAATATTTTTAAATAACATTCTTTAGGCGTCGCTACGTATTGTATAATTTCTTTACAATAATTCCATTACCACATGACTAAATAACTAACTAGGTACTCAAAAATGTAAATTAGAATAACTTGAATTATGGACGTATTATTCATATTTTATTTTGTTTCATATAATTTTCAATGTTTCATACTTTACTATACTAGTTTACTAAAATTCAACAACAACAGTTTCTACGATCGAGACTAGTCTACTTGCATGTTAATATATCAGCAGTTGAATAAATAAAGCCATAAAATCTAACTGTTAAGAAGCTCAAAGGTCACCTAGAAGTCAGTATTAAGAAGAGTCTAAGGCATCAAATTACATAATAAAATAAGAAGCATTAACCTAATTTTTTTATACTCCAGGGTATGAATTGCAAATAACGGCTATAAATGACGGACGAAAAAAGGAAAGAGTGCCTAATCCAATGCTAAAAGTGAACTAGCACAAAGCCCCTATAACGAAATAAAATTATTACTTCAAACAATATTTTAAAAGATCAGAATTGTGTTTAATTCCATATTATATTGATTTAGATGAAATTATTAATATGATAGATAAGACAAATAAATTTCAGTTGTGACTATGAAAGTATAACCTCATTATTAATTTCAATAGTATTTATTTTACTGCCTAAAGGACCTATGTAATAATATAATATTTTATGTGTCGTAAAGTTTCAGAGATGTAAAGATTTTGTTAGATCAATTTCAAAGCTGTAACGCCTTATCTTATGCCCGCCTTCAAATTAAAGTTTGATGGCAACTAAAATTTAATAGACACTTACATTCAAATCAATGCTATCACTACATATGTTGACTCCTTCAAAAGTCATTACGCATCCGACTTTACATCTTATATCCCAGATCTGCAACAAAATAGCTCTTAACAGTTTCATAAAATTGTTGAAATATAAAATTTATGAACATAATTCCTCTGGCATTTCATTTTAATAAAACCCGGTTGTTAATCGGATGAAACATTCAAATTTTTATTTAAGCCATAAACCATGAAATACCAAACAAAAATAAGTAAATAGTTCGACTAGCATAACCTTTACAAAGAATAGTTTGTGAAAGCGCAAACTAATAAAAATGTGTTCTTTAAAAACCTTACAAGTACTATTCATTGTTGGATCAAAACGGTAAAGGAGCGCTTAATAAATAATTTTAACAGTTAACTGCTAAGCAAAATATTTTAATCTCGAAAGAGACGCTTTGAGTTAGCGGTCGTTGTCCGCCATGTTTTATTCAGGCAGCGTTTAGAAGTATAGCTAACTCACTAGAGCTAGTAACTTCCAAGCCAGTAAGTATATAAGCATGTGAAAATAAAAAAAATATTGTACTTGTAGTGGCAGTGCTGACGCGCACATTTTGATTATATAGCAATTGTATCGCGCCACGAACCCCAGTTGTCCCGTAACCGCCTACCGATTCGTTTGTTACTTACGTATATTGTTATTAAAGTATATATTGTGCTAGGGATATAGTATAACTTAGAGTGAATATAAATATATATGAACTTTGGACGTTTGATTATCCCTCAGCATACTTAACCATAGTGAACACGCATTATTCACCCACACACACTAAATACTATATAAAAGTCAAAAAGTGGGCAAGTGATCACCACCACAGTGAACGAAGCATTAGGGATAAAGCTTCGTTTAATTTAATCGTCATGTCCACCACAGACCTGTGTCGTCAAAGAGACGGTTTTTGTTATCTTTTTTTCGGACCTTGTTAAATTTAGTATTGTCTCTTCTAAAAGAGAATACATTACATACATTACATACAGGATCCTTTGATACGTTTAAGAATATGTACGTGAATATAATAATACTACTTTCGCTAGCGGTGGAAAAGGAACGCTTGTTCAAAATAAAATGAGATCTGTTATTAATATTTAATTTTGTAGTAAAGGTTGATGTTGTATAGGTATAGGTACAGGTAGTACTTTTAGCTCATTTAGTGTTACTTTTACAAAAAAATTGATTTTAATTAATGTTAACCAAATCACAAAAGGATTGATGGCTCTATTAAATCATGGCAAACGCTTTTAAGGGGCACATAAATTAGACAGATTTTATAGATAACCGAACCAATTTAGATAGAGCACGGCTCAAACTTTTGCTGAACGCTTCCTGCAAAATGTCATTGAGATATTAATACATATAAAAGTTCAAATAAAATCTATAGATTTTGTGTTTTGGAAACCAGTTTGTAATAAAATTTATTTTTGGTTTTGAATTTGGCTTTACTTACCATTGTAACTAACATATACTTCTATGAATTGTGTTTTAATAGAAAACTGTTGAGCTCCAATGATGTAAAAAATATCTTATTTATATAAAATTATAACAAAAATCAAATTATGTATGTATACAGCTATAATGTATATTTAATGAGTAGATCTGTACATGAAAGGTAAGTTAAATAAAAATGTTTACTCTTAAAGTATTATCCCAGGCTCCACTCGCGAACATGAAAGGCTTTTGATCGTGACATCGCAAGGCGCACACCTGCCCAAAGTGCATTCTTTGAAGTTTCCTAGGAATGAACTGCAAGCGCAACTTGTGCACTTTGTACGTTAGGTCCGCCTGAAAGAGCATAACAGAACTTTCACTCCCAGACAGAACGTGCTTTGCTACTTTTATAGAACATATACCCACATATAAAAGAGGCAACTATAAAGCTGTGACAATAATATCTATGATCTACAATAACTAATTGTTAAGATTAATAAGCTTACAAGGTTTTCAAAATACACTAATGCTAATATTACTATGTACCTACTAACATTATATATATACTTAGACTTTTTACTGCGGGAAAATATCTCAACTCTGAGAAATCTATACTGAATGTTAAAATGTAATATATAATTCCAATCATTTCGAAAAACGAATACCTACGGTATACCGTAGATTCGAATTTTTTTATGTACATAAGAGTATTGTAAGTTGTCTTTCTCAAGTTATTAGACTAGATATGAACAAGCAGTAACATAATAGAAAAACAGGTGAACTCACATACCAACACACATATAGTACATGCACACACATATTGTTTTTCGTTTGAAGTAAAGAATCAAAAAAATGTATTTAAATGACAGCATTATTTAAATATAAAATAAACAATTTACTTTAATATAAAATGGATTGAAATTCGAAATATTAAAGCAACAAAATACACCGATATAGAAAAAGCAATCTCTATCTCTAAATTCTCGCATATCTGGCATGTAAACTAAGGGTAATTTTGTTATTTTCGTCATCAGCGTGAGCTGTAACGTGATAACGAAATCCTTGACCAGCGACCCAGTTTCAAGTGCTAAGGACTATCGAATAACTCGTAAAACCTATCTGATATAACCAATAAACTGAGATTATATTGGTGTGCCTTATATGAAGACGGTTTATTGTAATCGAGCAATATAGTAAGTAATGCGTTTCTGTAAAACTCCAAATAAAACGTTAAATTAAGGCTTTGTTTTTATATTGTGATCGAATTTGTCATTTTATCGTACTTTATATTATGTTCTTTTTTACTGGTTCTTGCCTGAAACTTAGGTTCCTGCTATTAGTTAAAAAAGACTTCTATGTTTTAACGTAAACTACATTTTTAAAATTAAATAAAAAGATTTCCTAAAAAAACCTAAAGGAGAGCCAATGTAAAAGGCAAACATTCTTATACGTCGTTTTACTATTTACATAGATTTAACTGCGCAGTTTAAATATTAGCGTTGGTGCGTTGAAAATTAGAAATCCACATCCCTTAAACCTAGGCAAACCTTATACATCACAGGATAATATTTAAAAAGACATACATGATCTATTCCACCATCAATACTGCTCTAACAAAATGTTATTATTTTAATAATAATAAACAGCAGCTGTTACAACAACCATCCACATTGAAAACCACATTCCATTTCCATTTGTGTATCATATTTATTATTATCTAATTAAATACATTTTGTATTCACTTGTTCAGTACTAGACGCAGAGTCTAATGCATATTCAACGAGCGGTAACTAGAAAATGTAAATGTTAAAGAGCTAATAACAATAAATTTAACACCTGACGTATTTCATTGGCATTTCTTTACGAGGGTATTTTATTCACATTGGTAAAATACGAATGTACACACTAATAAAATATCCAATCATTATAAATTCCTAAATGTGAATACAGCAAAACTTCTCCGACTATTTAAATTTTAAAATATATATGTCTGCGAATGTACTTTAAAAAATAGAGAATGACGAGAACAGCAGACCTTTATCCAACAAAGCGCAATTTAGAAAGATTTTTTAAATAGTAAATACTAAAATATACAAGTACAATTGATTAAAATATATTTTCGTTGCGCATTATCCTAAACATCAAAGTTAAACAACTAGAAGCTCAACACTACGAAGTGTACTAAATGACTAACAATAATAAGGCTTAATGAGAGTACTTTGTCACGAAACACTTAAAAATTCTTTACTTTAAATTAACAAGGACACTTATTAACCTCTTGAGTTTCCATATCGTAGACTTTTATGGACGTGTCAGCATAACCAACAACAATTTTCGTCTGATCAGCTGTTATGTCCAAAGAGAGAGCTGGAGATCTTTCTAAAATAAATATTTAATAGTTCACTAAAATATTACTGTAGATAAACATTTGATCTAATATATGATATCTACGTGAAAAATCTTTTTATCATCAGTTTTGCTACAGTAAGTTTAAATAATTTGCCTATCTATTCTAGAGTTAGGACTCTCGGCCAAAATTGTAGTCGTGGTTTATACTATCAAACTTTAACTTTATACATCATATAATAAGTACAGATAAAATAGTTTAATTCTTATGGATAATATTCTGTAATAACTATAATTACATAACTACATATCATTTATAGAAAGAAAACATGAGGACATGTAATACAATAACTATTAATTATACATACGAGTGATGAAAGGTGTAGACGAGGAAGAAATTCCAGGAGTCCCATAAAATTGTGTGTTCAGGCATTCTAAAGCGGGGTCTGCCCGAATGCAATATTCAGGAGGGTCATCTACTGAAGGGCATAGCTAAAATAATGGAAATTACCTCCGTTAGAAGAGCAATTGTCTTTTTTATTATTAACATAACGATAAACATTTTATGAAGGCAGTGGTAGCCCAGTGGTAACGCGCTCGCTTGGACAACCGAGTGAAGCGGGTTCAAATCCCGGGTCTCGCACCTCTGATATTTTCATGTGCGAATCATTTCTAACATGATTACCACTTGCCTTACGGTGAAGGAAAAACATCGTGAGGAAACCTGCATGTCTGAGAGAACCTAGCAAGTTTTCGAAAGACATGTGAAGTCCGCCAATCCGCACTTGGCCAGCGTGGTGGACTATGGCCTGATTCCCCTCGTATTGAGGGAGGCCCGTGCCCAGCAGTGGGACGTTAAAAAAAGGGCTGAATACAATACAAACATTTTATTTCTTTATTTCAAATCGTTTAGAAAGGCATGCCTATAAAACAACTCAACGGTCAGTTTTTTCCGACTACAATAATTAAAGTTATTAAATTTTTTGATAATCTGAGTCTGAAAGTCATCAGAATCAGATCAGTAGTTTCAAACTTACAAATTACCTCTTATACATAAACATAAATGTACATATATATATAGTAATTTCGGTATAATTAAAACTTTCTAAAAAACTTTGGTTATCTGTATTGATTGTACACAATTAATTTAATTATGTCTATGATACCTATATATTATGTATTTATGTATACCTATCATATTTTTTATATAATTTTTTTCACTTTTATTTACCAATTTAAATACATAGGCACTAACGTTAGGTATTTCTATTCGGTACACTGCTCCATCAGTGCAAGCCGCATAGCATACTCTTTCTTCTACACGACTATATCTAAGAGCATACACAGGTTTTGGCGGGAACTGGATGTTACGTAATGTAAAAAGGACTACACCCGTACTGCCATGCCGCATCTAATAAAGTTAGTTTAAGAAGCATTAAAAGTAAATTGTTATATTATATTAATAACTGAGGTCTAATTAAAAATAATTTACATTTGTATAGTATAACAATATCTATATAAACCGAATTCTTTTTTTAAAATATACTACCTATATAAGTACATACATTTATGAGAAAGGGGTGCAGAACGATGAGACGACGAGTAATAGGGGAGAGTGCAAGAGGAAGACTTAGGTACTACACCGACCCCAAGTAATTTGGGAAATGGGCAAGGAGATGATGATATAAGTATATCTACGATATTCATTCAACGCGTAATAAAACATTGCACGTCCATTTTTACAAGGGTTTGCGAAAATTAAACAACATGCCAAATTCTACCTGTATCATCCCTGACGCGTGGCCAACAATAATATGGGCCCCGTTAGGAGAGTAGGTCATAGCCGTTATGGCACCCAATTCAGAACAATACCATCGATTGAACAATATCTCGTTTCTTGTATTGTTTAAAAACTTCTTCTCGTTTTCTTTTATCCATGCAAACCGATTACGTGTCTTTGTAGGACCATAATAAAACAAGGGATACCAAACATTCGGAAATTCCTCATTTTTGTAATAAGATAAGATGTTGTTGACATATTCCCCAAGAATTTCCTTTTGTTTCTCCATATTTTATTCATGGCATAATAGATTTTTATTACAAATCAAAATATTACCTATTAGGTTTTATAATCTAAAAGAGGCGATTCGTATATAAATCATAATTAAAGGACAAGTTAATGCTTTCTGTTTCTTATAAAAAAGTGAGTTTGAAAAATATAAGTACATAATTAAAAAAATCATGGTCATTTAACATTTTAAGTTATAAGTTGTAGCTTTAGCCCACGAAAAAAGAAAAAAGTCCACATTTATCAGATTATACGTATATTTTAATTTTATACCATTTAGAAGACTAAAACTTTAAAAAATGAGTTAACGCTATATTAAAATGCAATATGTACATAAAATAGAAGAAAAGGTACAACGACTTCAAAATTACCTGTATGGTGGTTTAAGTCTAATATATAGGTATATGAGACCAACCACCTTAAGGCTACCATTACGGTGGGGACCCTATACCTTAGAAATGGTTCACAAACAGAGAAGATATAGACGATTTCAGTATCTTCTCTTTTTTGAAGTCGGTCAAAGAACAAATAATATACCTACAGCATGTTAAGTAATAATATGATATGCTAACAAGCAGGAAGGAAGACTGGCAAAATATACGTAATCAGAACAATACCTATAGATATTTTGCTTAAAGATGTTTTACCTGAATTAGACCTGTCGAATGGCCTACTACCAGAAATTCGCCATTTGGGGCATAAACTATAGAGGTAATGAATCCTGTCTCAGACAAATAATTTAAACTAGCCACACTCTCATTGGGAGTGTCTTCAAGAAATCTTTTTTGATTATCTTGAATCCATGTAATATCAGTTAAGCTTAAACTTTTCTCAGCAAAGGAGATAAAACCAGACGAACCACCTTCTTCTTCCCGTGCTAATTGTTTTTTTATTCGATAGCCAAATTCTTTTAAGAAAACTTGAATGTCTGATTGACTCTCTGATAAGTTAAACCGACTGTAAGTTGAAATATTAAAAAGGCTGGAAGCCATTTCTGCAAATCATAGAAATATTATCAATTATCATGTAACGAGATATTAGCATTTAGCTGCCAGATTTAGCGTAAGGATTTGAATCATTGTCATACATTTAAAAAAAAATAAGATAGATTTTTATTGGTTTAAAAAGCATTTGGATAATAAACATTAAATTTAAGCAAATTTAGGTTATAAAAAGCCTAAATAATATAATGAAATGTTATATAAAAATTATATTTAAATACAAAAAAACAATTATTTACCTTTATATTAAAAAAAATATGCATAGAAAGGAACGTTAACGCAAAGAATCAATTTGTCCAACACTTTGATATAACTAGAACGAAATAGATATAACAATTTTACTGCATGTTAAAACGAGAAAACAAATACGCGTCCCGTCAATAACGAGTTTAAACGATATTTGCCGAACAAGACGCCATATTGTCTTGTCAGGTTAGGTGAAGGTAGAGAAAGCACTTGCTACATTATTTACCAAATTTTACGACAAAGCGTGTATTAATAACTGTGTGCTGCTTAAAAATTTAAGGTATGTGTTAAATGATGTATTTATAGCATAAATATGAATTCATCCGTAAGATATCTAAAAAATCAATTTCTAATAATTGTCGGGTGTGGTATTTAGTTCATCTGATCTGATACTTACTTTGTTTATTTTCTTTAGAACACAAGATATCCGTCAATTCCAACAATTACAGTGTAGATAGAAGTTTGAGTTTACTTCAAAGACGATTCTTTTTCATGTTTTGTTGGATTGTTTATAAATCAATAGCTACGATTGCGTCGTGCCCTAGCTTTCATAGTTTATTTTTTATAGGCGCAGGGTGCATCGCTGCATCCGCTGAACCATGAGTTATCAGATACCATCATCCCAGAGTCGCACGAGTAAGTAATTTTGTTTTATAATTAGATTAGACCGGCTAGTAATAGTTAAAAACATGATTAACATGATTTTTTGTAATGACTCATACTATAGATATTACTGTAACGTAACAATTGCATAGGTACTATATTTCATTATGTTTTATAATATTGAAAAATATCTTCAATAGTTGGATTATATACCTGAGTATATATTGATTTAGTAAAGAATGCTTTACTTTGTATAATAGTTTATATTATGTCTTTTTATTTTTATTTAATTCTAGTGTCTCACAGTAATTATGGTGGGTCTGATGTACCCATGGCACCAAGCAAGGAGCAGCAAACCCTTATGTGGCAGCAGAATTCATATTTGGTGGACTCTGGTATCAACTCTGGAGCTGCTACTCAGGTAAACAAGATTCCATTGTTAAAACTTATATATTGGGAAACGTAATTGTAGATTTATGTAGAAACTTAATAAATTTGTACTGGTAACAGTATAAATTTAAACTGTTAATAAATAAATGTGTACTGTTGACAGTATAAATGTATTTGCTTATGTTTTTTTAATAAAAATATAGGAAATTGTCACATTATTTCTTCACAATTATCTGTTCTATATATATTATAATGTAATAATGGAAGCGAAATCATCATCTTTTTGATAATCAATCTGTTTTATTGTATATACTTGAAAACATTTTAATGGATTTTAGTGGGACTTTTTCAATTTGAAACAAATCTAAATTAAAAACTACTTTAATTGGGTGATTAAATGTGAAAACAAAAAGTTGATACACATGTAAATAAAGATAAGTGAATATATATTAGGTATATATTGTTTTATTGTTTATATAAATATGTCTATATTCTTATACTTATTAAATATTTACTGTTAATTTACTAACTATAAAGTTATTAAAATTATAAAGTGATTTATAAATTATGTAAAATATTAGTATATTAAATTTAAAAACAAAACTTTTGTTTTAGGTACCATCTCTTACTGGCAAAGAAGATGATGAGATGGAAGGAGATCAACTCATGTTTGATCTTGATCAAGGTTTTGCACAAGGGTTTACCCAAGAACAAGTTGATGGTAAGCCTACTGTTTTGTTTACTACGTGTTTATTGCATAATATATTTTACATAGAAAATTACAAGCCCATACTGACTAACTAAATGGCCAGATGGAACTACTGGACTTACAAATCGTAATTTTGTTAGGACATTTCAATGATGATAATACGAAGGTTTTTTTTTTAAATTTAATTCCTATAGGAATAATGTAAGATAAGCATAGTTTATATTTGGTTTTATTATATTCTTATCCATTTGAAATTTATATAATTTAGTGAATTTGCTTATTTAGTCAGTGTTTTAAATTTCGACTTCAGTTTGAATTTTGATCTAATATTGTAATAAAAACATTTTTTTGAATTACAGACATGAACCAGCAGTTGTCACAGACACGCTCTCAACGTGTCCGCGCTGCCATGTTCCCTGAGACTCTAGAAGAAGGTATAGAGATCCCTTCCACACAGTTGGACCCCGCCCAGCCAACTGCTGTGCAGAGACTGTCTGAGCCATCTCAGATGTTGAAACATGCTGTTGTTAATCTTATTAACTACCAGGATGATGCTGACTTGGCTACAAGGTGATAAATTTTTTTTTTTTTTCAACAAATTTATATTGGTTACTACAATTATTACATTCTTCTTATACTTTAACAAGTATAAATAAGGGGTTATTTAAAATATGTAGGTAGCATATTTCTCTAAAACAAAACTTCTTTGAAACCGAATCATTTTTACATATGGTAATTTATCTTCTAATAAAAATGAATATGGCTAATACTGTACTGTCTTTATAAATCACATTGAATTTTGTCTTCTAGGGCCATACCTGACTTGATTAAGCTCTTGAATGATGAAGACCAAGTAGTAGTGTCACAGGCTGCCATGATGGTCCACCAGCTATCAAAGAAAGAAGCATCTCGACATGCTATTATGAATTCTCCACAAATGGTTGCTGCTTTAGTACGCGCCATATCTAACAGCAATGATCTCGAAACTACCAAAGGAGCTGTAGGAACTCTGCATAACTTGTCGCACCATAGACAAGGTTTGCTTGCAATTTTCAAGAGTGGTGGAATTCCAGCTCTTGTCAAACTTTTAAGCTCTCCAGTAGAATCAGTACTGTTCTATGCAATAACTACTCTGCATAATCTCTTATTGCATCAAGATGGTTCTAAAATGGCTGTACGCTTAGCTGGAGGCCTACAGAAGATGGTTGCTCTGCTTCAAAGGAATAATGTGAAATTCTTGGCAATTGTAACTGATTGTCTGCAGATATTGGCTTATGGGAATCAAGAGTCAAAGCTCATAATTCTTGCTTCCCAGGGACCTATTGAACTAGTCCGCATCATGCGCTCTTATGATTATGAAAAGTTGCTGTGGACCACTTCCAGAGTTCTGAAGGTAGGACTAATGTTTGTGTCAAATAACATATTTTCAAGTACAACATTATTAAATATTTAATGATGAATACTTAAATTTTAGAATATAATCTACAGTATAAGAAATAACAATATAATTAATTACAAAATTAAAGAATTTTTGTTATTACTATTTTCTTTTCTCATAGTAAATTCTATAGAGTATAGTAAATGATTTTCTCTTCTGTTTCTAATTCTAAGATACTCTATGGAGACAGACAGATCCTCAAAATCACATATAATCAAGCATACAATCTGTACGACTAATATTTGTCAGCATAGAGGAAAACACTTTGATCAAAGTGTAATAATATAAATAAACAAAAAAAAAAAAGATTATTCAAACATAGATATGGTTATGTTTATTCCAAATGCAATCTGCTATAAATAAAATTGTTTTTTGACGTCCATCCAGTGACACCTTGTTTTCTGTTAATTATGCATTGTTTATAGTTAGATTACTTTAGGCTTGTTGTACATAAATAAACAAAGCTCTACTCGCCATTTTTTTTATATTACATACAGATAAACTTAAAAAGCAAAACCTTATCTAAACATAAGATTTCATCCAAATCGTTAGAGCCGTTTTCGAGATATACGAAATGAATTTATATATTATATACAAGAATTGCTCATTTACTATTAGAAGATTTGTGTATAATATACCCAAATATATACATTATACATAAATAAAAATATCTTTTTGCAGGTGTTGTCAGTCTGCTCTAGCAACAAACCAGCGATAGTCGAAGCCGGCGGCATGCAAGCTCTTGCCATGCACCTTGGCAACCCCAGCGGTCGACTGGTGCAAAATTGCCTGTGGACTTTACGCAACTTGTCGGATGCTGCCACTAAGGCTAGTATTATATCAGTTTATTTGTTGTTTTTATTTACATTTTTTTATGGGTTACTTAAATGAATAAATACTTCTTTTTTATAAAAAAACATAAAACAACCCTTAAATGAGATGATATCTAAATGTTTTACTCATAGATAAAATGCGTACTTGTTTTGTTTTATCATATTAAAGTAGGCTTTTGAATAAAAAACTATCATAAAATCTTGTCAGTAGCTTTGGTAGAGTGCAATATAAAAATATAGTAATACAAACTACATATTATTTATATACAGTCATAAATGTTCATAATTATAACAAAATTAAAAAAAACTAACGTGTTTTATGATTAAAAATACGAAGTGACTATTCACGCGATCTACGGGTCTATGGGACTTTCCTGTAGCTGACCCGTCAATCGATTAAATTTAGTTCTAGCATTCAGATCCACGGGATTTTTTACATTTGCCTATAAATAAGTGACATTTGCTACATATGTTACAGGCCAAACTAGATTTCAGGCCAAACTGGTTTGTTCTAGGCCAAATCGGTTCATCCAAAGTGTGTCAAGATATACTACTTTAAATGGCACAAAATACTAAATACTTTATCCTTAACTAGTTTAGCTCAAGCCAAACTGATTTTGAGGTATTCGGATATTTTAGTATATGGGACGTGCGTCTTTAGAGAAGTGGGTGGTGTTATTATATGACAGGTGCGACTTGGATAACGTAGGTTGAAAACGCCTTAGCCACCTTCGCGGTCTTTTTTATTTCAAACCCAGACTCTACAATATCATAAGTGCTATGTTATTTCAATCAGTTTGGCCTACGGGTCAGCTACGGGTAAGCTTCTCGTAGACCCGTAGATCGGGCGAATAGTCGCGTCCTTAAAAATAATAACAATTTTATGCAATTTGGCTGTCACTGTGTAGGTACATTAATTAGTTGAAGAAAAAAAAACATTGCTCATACATATTGTATATAAATTAAATCATAGAAATATTTATTGATTCTTTTAGGTGGAAGGTTTGGAAGCTCTTCTTCAGAGCTTAGTACAAGTGCTTGCTTCTACCGACGTGAACATTGTGACTTGCGCTGCTGGAATCTTGTCCAACTTGACTTGTAACAACCAACGCAATAAGGTGAGTAATACTGAAAATAAGTTTGTTTTAATCTATATGTATATTAAAAAAGTAACAAAATAAAATCTGTATATGAAATATTTTTAAAAACAATGACTGTTACAGAACAGTTGTGTACAGAATATATACCCCAAAAAATAGTTATTTTGCCTGTTTATCTGTTTACTTTACACAACAAGTACTGAACCAATTTTAATCAAATTTTGTATAGTGATAACTTATTACTTGGGTCAATATTTAAAATACCTATAAGTACAGGAAAATCTATCTTTCCCACAGGAAAACACAATAATTACAATAGTTATTGTGTTTTCTGACTAATAATTATTATTATGTAAAACTAAAGTTAGATATAGATAAATAAATAAAATATGTAAACTATGTGATTCTTTCGGAATTGAAAATGTACTGAGACATTTAAATCTTTACAGTGTTCATGAGGTAATTAAAAAAAAGCCAATGTTATATTTACTCTTTTTCCTGAGTTGCTAGGAATCATTACACTATTATAAAGAGGAAATATTTATATTTTTGTATGTTTGTAATGAATAAACTCAAAAACTACTGGACTGATTTAGATGAAATTTGGTAAGAAGATAAACTTGAGACCATGAGAAGGATACAGGATATTTTGGTAAGAAGATAAACTTGAGACCATGAGAAGGATACAGGATATTTTTTAGTCTGGAAATCATCCATTAAGGGGGGAAAATGGGGATGAAAGTTTGTATGGGGAATCAACAGACAAACCCAAACGAATCGAAGATGAGTAGTGAAGTATTTGCTTGTATTTTTATTGATTAATAGAAATACAAGCAAATACTAAGGCTATATAATTTGCAGGTGACAGTATGCCAGGCCGGCGGTGTGGACGCGCTGGTGCGCACGGTGGTGTCGGCCGGCGACCGCGAGGAGATCACCGAGCCGGCCGTGTGCGCTCTGCGACACCTCACCTCGCGACACGTCGAGAGCGAGATGGCTCAGAACGCCGTTAGACTGCATTATGGGTTGCCTGTATGCAAATACTTAATCTATTTAAAAATAATAAATACACCATTATTTTTGTAAATAAGAAAGCTTGTGTGTTTGTTAATTTAATAACTATGTGACATTGTTATCTGTGCTCAACTGGCACGCTTTAAAGCCTTTAACAAAAAAATTGAATTGAAATTCTTTATGGTGCTGTAATGGATCAACAGATGTTTTTCTACACCTAACTAGGTTGCTTTTGATCCTTGTTGTTGTTTGTTTATTCAAGATATGATGAGATGACTGTTTTAAATGGTTTGTTTTTATTTATTAATGTATGTATTAAGGGTTGTCTTATTTCATGTCATATTTAAAGATACATATTTGAATTCACTTTTTAAATTATGATTTTTGGTATGACATGAGATTTTTTTACATATTGAATTGAATACTCACATAATAAAGATATTTATTAATTATTCAATTAAACAATAAGATTTAATTACCATTTTAATTTTAAAATAGCATTACATTTCCAAGTTGACAAATATCCAGCGAGTACCATCAACCCTAATTTAAAAAAAAAAACATCACCTTATAGGTAATAGTGAAGCTCCTGCAACCGCCGTCCCGCTGGCCGCTGGTGAAGGCGGTGGTGGGGCTGGTGCGCAACCTGGCGCTGTGCCCCGCCAACCACGCGCCGCTGCGCGAGCACGGCGCCGTGCACCACCTCGTGCGGCTGTTGTTGCGCGCGTTCAATGACACGCAGCGGGTTAGTGATATGTTGTATTATAAACTATCGACTTTCGCTTCGCTCGGGTTTGTCCGTAGGTACGTTTTAATTATTATGAAAGCGACATGGTGAAGTTAGATGCATTCGTTTTATAAACATAGAGTTGTGACATACGGGATATAATCTTTAGCTATTTTTGTTCTGTTACGCCAATGAAATATAATTTCTTACATGGGTGTACACTGTATATAAGTGCACACTCACGTTTAAAAAAAAATGACCTTAGTTAATCCTTTTAAAACATCAACTATGTTATAATACATCAACCAGTAAAAGTTCCGTCAAAATCAGTCCAGCCGTTTTTTTTTTTTCAAAAAATTAACCTATATAGATAAACTTTAAAACAACATCTTATCTAAATATCAAATTTGAATCCAAATCAATAGAGCCGTTTCCGAGATATACGAAATTAATTTATATACTTATATCATCGATAAAAAAAAACTAGATCATAATCAGCAACAAAAAATGTCCTCACCGATAGAGCGCTCATTTGAACATTTGAGCGCGCTTTCAATTTAGATTTTTTTGTGAAAGTAACTTTAAGCATTGCAATTAAGGTTTAATTTACATTATTGTATATTTATTTCAACTAGAATAATTACCTAAACACAATTGATAGTTTTAAGAGAACTTTTGCATGGGATTGTGTATATAGTACTTTTTTGATGGATGATTTATATACAAAAATTGCTCGTTTAATAATATTCTAAACTAGCGACTCGGCCTCGCTTCGCTCAGGTTCGTCCCTAAGTACGTTTTAACGGTTAGTATGAAATACAAATCTTTGAATTTCTCGACTTTTCTGTACTACAATACGCATGTATTATACATATAAACCTTCCTCTTGAATCACTCTGTCTATTAAAAAAACCGCATCAAAATCTGTTGCGTAGTTTTGAAAATCTAAGCATACATCCCTGTCTCTACAGACAGACAGCGGGAAGCGTCTTTGTTTTATACTATGTAATGATTAATTAATACATAAATAATTTCCAGCAACGTACGTCAGTGTCGGGCGGCGGCGGCGCGGGCGGCGCGTACGCGGACGGCGTGCGCATGGAGGAGATAGTGGAGGGCGCGGTGGGCGCGCTGCACATCCTCGCGCGGGAGGGGCTCAACCGCACGCTCATACGGCAGCAGAACGTCATACCGATATTCGTGCAGCTGCTGTTCAATGAGATTGAGAACATACAGGTGTGTGGATTGATACTTACTAATATTATTATAATTGCGAAAGTTTGTGAGGAGAGATTGGTGGATGGATATTTGTTAGTCTTTCACGCCATAACTTTTGAATGGATTTTGTTGATACTTTACAGTAAAGTAGCATATACATATATCAGAGTAACACGCAGGCTGTAATTTTTAAGATATAAATATATAGTATATAACTGACGTGGGCCGGAGCCATGGAAAACGTTAGTATTATTAAAAAATTGATATGCATCTCTTGTTATTATCTATATATAGTATTGAGATATCATGATGTAATGATCCCACGGGGCATAAATATCAATTACATCAAATGATTGATCTCATTTTCTCGAAAACCAATTGTATGTGATTTTGATGTAATTGTAAAATATTCATACATTATATAAGTATAGTTAGGCCTTGTAACAAGTATACAAAATTTCATAAGTGCATGTATATTGTGAGTATCAATTTTTTTATCGAATTATTGATTTTAAAACAATATCTATGTACAGCGCGTAGCAGCCGGCGTGCTCTGCGAGCTGGCCGCTGATAAAGAAGGCGCCGAGATGATAGAAGCTGAAGGCGCTACGGCCCCGCTCACTGAACTGCTGCACTCGCGTAACGAAGGTAAAGTCATAGTGTTTTTCTTTGTACTTTAAACTTATACGTCCAGATTTTTAAAAATAAAATGGTTTTTAGATGTTTTAAGAAATACAACAGATTGTTGTAAATATTGTTCATTTACTCTAATGTATACTTATATATAAATTGTTTGTTGTGTACTATTTGTTATCTAGTACCCTGAGCGCTCGGCGGTTATCGAAAAACTTTTTTTTTTTTTTCAGAACACACCCACCCATATAATATGTAGTAAAAGCAAAACTATCTAAATGCAAAATTGGGTCCAAATCGTTAGAGCCGTTTCTTAAATATCTATACATATAATAAAACTGTAGAGGTCGAATGTCTGTACATAGGAAAAAAATGCTAAAAACTGAGTCAGGGGGACCTAAGAAGAGAGATAGAACAAATCCAGATTTATTTCAATTTTTTTGTTTCTTTGTCTGTTTGTACGGGGCTATTCTCTGAAACTGTTTGACTAATTTAAATGAAATTTTGCATTATTGGCCTTATATCCCCGGTCAACATTTTAGATACTTTTCATTCTGAAAAATTAAAGTGTTACCGTAGGATAGTTAAAAAAGTAAAGTAACTTTTATACATCTTAGTACACAACAAATTATGCACATAATTTAGTAAAATTTGGCATGTTGATACTTTAAATTGTCGATCAAACAATGTGTATTATAAAATTTATAAATCCCATAAAAGTGACAGGTTCCCAGGAAACGTAAAACCTAGGGACAAACCCGAGCGAAGCGAAGGTGAGTCGCTAGTAAAAAAATAAATGTACATAGTATATACCAGAATTGTTCATTTAATATTATAAATATATATTTCATAAAGTTAAAGGGATTGTGTGTTTTGTATGTTTGAACGTGCTCACCTCTTGAATTACCGGAAATATTAATAAAGAAGACTAATGAATATCTAACACTACGCTACGATCCTCTAGAGTTGAACTCGCAACAAACAGAAGCTAGATTTTTTTTGAGCAAAAGAGACGAATAAATTGATATTTTTGAAGTTATACTTCTTTTGGAAAAAAATATGAGAGTAAAGTTTTTACGATGCGCGCGCACACCGACAGCCAAAAAGCGACATGATGAAGTTAGCTACATTCCTTTTACGAACAGAGAGTTGTGACATACTGGATGAAATTTCAACTATTTTTGTTCTGTTACGCCAAAGAAGTATAATGTAAACGTACATAAGTACACACACACGTTTTTTTATTATTTGATTTTGTTTATATATTATTCCAGGTGTAGCGACGTACGCGGCCGCCGTCCTCTTCCGCATGTCCGAAGACAAACCGCACGACTACAAAAAGAGACTCTCCATGGAGTTAACTAACTCACTGTTCCGCGACGACCAACAGATGTGGCCCAATGATCTCGGCATGCAACCTGATTTGCAAGTGAGTGGTTTATGTGTATATGTCGCTGGAAAATTGTAAAAATCGTTGAATTATGTAATCTATACAGATAAATAAAATTGAAGTGTCTGTTTGTAATGTCAAAATAACAGCTTTATACTAAATGCATATGGAATTTTATCCAGTACTTATAAGAAAAACGCAATTTGTAAAATTTTAGTCCATTTGTCTGTTTGTTCGGGCTAATCTCCGAAACGGCTGCACCAATTTTAACGCGACTTTCACTGGCAGATAGCTGCTATTATAAGGAGTAACTTATTAGGGTTGGGTTGTAAGTTGTAATATATATATCAGACATTGTCCCATGACGATTGACAAAACTACTTATAATTAATGGGACAGTTATAATTTCACTAGTGAAATAATAACTGCCCCGTAAAGTAATTTAACGGATTTTACAATTTACCTGTGATATATTATATAATATGTAATCTTGTTTTATGTTCGTTTTGTTATGTATATGTTTAATCATTAGATAAAAGTTATTAACAAATAAATGATAACTGAAGTTTTTTTAAATTATAAAAGTTTTACTTCATAATTAATTTTAGTTGTATTACAGTAAATGACATTTCTCTAATGATTTATAAATAAAACCTAAAGAAGATTTGAGTGGACAAGGTTGTGTGCAAAAATCATATTTTTTCAATGGTATAGGTACTGGTTAAAAGTGTAAATATTCTATTATCTGTTCAATTTTATATTTTAATAAATAAAAATTAAATAAATGTAACAAATTTTATACATATAAATTCCTTTTTTTTTATTCTTATACGAAAAATATTTTATTATATGTATACTCTTTGATACATCCTTGTCTTACAATGAAATATTAAATGAATTGATGTCACATTTTTTTATTTGAAATAAAGTAATCTGGTGTTGTCATCATCTATGTTCAATGTTAAATGTTACATATTGTGGAACTATTTTTCCCTTCAATTAAAATGTCGTAATATTTTTATTTCATTGATACAATATGTTGCTTGCTTCTCGATCACTTGAATTTTAAATACAATACAAACACTGACATTTCAACATATTATTTTATCATTCGTCTAATGTTTAAAACATTTAATTTATTGAAGTAAAACTTCTTTAGGCGTGACTGAAGCTAAGGCAATACATTGGAAAAATGAGTGTTGTGGAAGTGAGAGTCAAATTTATCATTAATAATTAAAAAAAAAAGATGTTTTTTATACTTTTAGAATAATTTATAGAAATATATATTTATCATTAATATTTTACAGCAGTTATTACTTATAACAATGAATATTTATTAATAATATTTTATAAAAATTATTATATTTTGATTTGTTTTTGCCACAGCACCAAAGAAGTTTTACTTCAACCGCGCGTAATAAAGGTTACACGCACACATTTTTCTTTATCATAACAAATACATATTATGTTCGTTTAATTTCTTTGCCGACATAATAATCTGTTTTTGCAATTTATAATGATTTTGCTTTTTCGTTTCGTATTGATACTATGACCGTTATTAGGACATGCTCGGGCCAGAGCAAGGGTATGAAGGCTTGTATGGGACGCGACCCTCCTTTCATCAACAAGGTAAGAATTTTAATATCGAACACAGTTTGGTACTAACCCTTCAATAGTTATTGTAGATCTCTCATATGGTATATGTAACAGATTAAATATATAGCTATTTTATTCAAGTAGACCATAGATATAGAAAATATTTCCATCTAGAACAATAATGGCGTAAGTCCGGAAACTTTCAAGTAATAATTAATTAAACATTTCTCTCATTTAAATATCAATATATGTTTATTTATTTAATATTTTGAAAGTATCGGTTATGTACTATAGCATGCGTTATTTATGAATTTAAGTGTTTTAAAAAATATATATATATGAAGGGAAACTTATGTCTTTATTGTTCGTTCGTAAAATCCCTTTACCTTTTTACTTCTTTTCAACTCGTAATGGACTTTTGTATAACGTTTTTACTTCACTTTAAAAGCTGCCTTTGTGCAGTATATTAATTTACTAATAATTATTATAATTCATAAATATTTACTTTTATTAAAATATGATCATGGACGTTTATATACATCAAAACTTCTTCATCAGAACTAATTTAGTTCAGTATAAATAGTTGTATATCTGTAAATAAACAGTCAAGCATGTTAGCTAACGGACAACTGTCAAAATATAATAATAAAATGATTCTGGTTTTTTTTTGACACGCTTCGAAGTCATTGACAAGAAAAATGAATTTAATAATTCTGTTACATATATCATTATTTAAATAGCTAACATGTCTATTCAATGTATTGTAATCGCTCATGTTAAGATATCTTTGTATAAATATGTTCTCTCTCTTCTTTACACGCAGCTTAATCCGGGACCTATTTATCACTAAACAGGTGATGGGAATATTATTATTATTTGTTTGTGATATAACTATTTATGTTTATTGTGTGTTTTATTTTATGTATGTATATTTTTTTTCTATATAAAAAGAACTAATTCACAGTTTTTTTTAATGTGTGTGAGTATGAGTGTTGGCTTTGGTTGCTAAAGTGTATCTTTGATAATTTCATAACTGACTCAACTCGATTTTTTTTTAACCAAAGATTTGGCTTAGGTGATATAATTAAAGCAGAGAATAATTAGTTTTTAGTGTAATTTTTCCTTTGTTTATTTTTAATTTCTAAACCAAATGTTGCCATATGTTTACATGTTATTAAAAAGTAATTATTTAATTTAATCTTTAGAAGTATTTTTTTAAAATTCATATAAGATCGTCTTTGTGATAGATGTAATCTGTTCATGAAAAACATGTAAATCAATTTAATAAAAATAATATTAGACAAAATTGAGTACTTACCCTTTTTTTGAAGATGGCAAAAATACGAAAACTATTTTTTTTTACGCGTGAGGAACTATTTATCATACAGTTTATAAGCTACCTTTATCTTATTTTAGTTAGTATTGTTTTAGTTTTAGTTTAATTTTATAACTTTCATATAATTAATTGTTGATCATAGTTATACAATTAAACGACTTTGATTTGATTAGAGAAGAATAGTATGGAATTAGGTATGTTCATTGCAAATATTATTGCAAAAAATTAGGCAATTGAAATTCTGATTATAAATAACCTTTATTAATAACTTGCCACTAATCATCCCACATTCTTTACTACATTAAAAAAAAACATTGAAATGTAGATAATATAGAAACATTACATACACGACTACACGTTTACATACAAATCATTTGTCAAATTTATCAGTCTATAATCATACTAATTTACATGCTTAAATGCGTATTAAAAGTGAAATAAGTTGATAAGTTGAATTACCTATTTTATCAATATTTTATAATTATTATCATACATGCAATATTTATTACTTAATAATAATTAATATTTGAAAATATAAGTAGTTGTTAAAACCAATTATATTATTATTTATGTAATTTAACTATTAATAATACTTTCTTAGATTTACGCGAATATTTGACATTTTAAATAAAACTATCTTTTCGGTTTTTTTCGCGGATTTATTCTGATTTTAAGTTCCCGACGTTTCGGATGCTTTACAGCAATCATAGTCACGGGAGTGACTATGTGATTCCTGTAAAGCATTGGAAACGTTGGGAAACAAACATCGAAATAAATTCGCGAAAAACTCCGATAACATAGTTTTATTTTAAAATAATAATTAATATTTACTATAGTGTAAAAGGTAAATTCAACTTATCACTTCATTCACCAAATCATCACAAGCAATTAATTAACCAAAACTCTTATTGCAGGCTACGATCAAATACCGATAGATTCAATGCAGGGCCTGGAAATAGGTAGTGGGTTCGGTATGGACATGGACATGGAAGCCGAAGCGACTGGCACCGCGTCAGACCTCGCCTTCCCCGAGCCGCCCCACGACAACAACAACGTAGCAGCCTGGTACGATACGGACCTGTAAACTGTCAAAATTCAAATTTAGAACGGTCTCTTTCTTTTTTTTTTGATATGTTGATGATTTGACGCGCAATGGTCTTGGGTAGAGACTGCTAGGAGTGTAATGTGTTAAATGAGGTTTTTTATGATTTGCTTCGGTATGATCTGTTGTGATTTTTTTATACCACCACAAAACTGCCATTTTAATAGTATGTACACATCTTTGCACGAAAAGATCTATAAATGATATGAAAAGTCAAATTAAGTGGGAAGTGACGTATCATGGGGATATGTACTCAAAATAAGATACCAATGCAATCATGTATTTATTTTATACATCTTCATATATGTCAAACTACAACTATAATTAATATGTAATAACACTGTTGATAATTAATTAAAAAAAGATATTCCATATGAATAGTGGATTTTCGATTATTACTTCGTTACTTTCAAATTAGTAACTTAGCTGATAGTCTGACAAGATAAATATCTTGATTCACCACTATATTAGCCCTGCTTATGCCATTTATATATAAAATTTAAATAATCATGGAATACAAAGAGAACATTATAGTTCATATACATGTTTCACGTTTTATTAAGTTGCGCAAAAACTGACTTCAAATTGTTATTGTGTCTCTACCCTAATCATTGACTTGTTTTCGTTGTTATTTCGAACAAATCATGTTTATCACACGTACAAAACTACTATAAATTATTTTATAAGACTACCTATCGATACATTGTTTTAATTTTGCCATACAATTCGAAGGTTTCTCTATGGAACTTACAAATTAAACTCTGTGATAAATGGACATTAGAACATATCAGAAACGGCAGCTTCGTTTTAATATAAAGTATTTCATTTTTTTTTTTGAACTTGACGATATATTAATCAAAATTACATGGTGCTATGTTTGAGAATTACAAAAATAAACGGAACAAAAATGTCGCCCTGCATTGGTTATATCGTTTTGTACGCGAACGTATAAAATGCGTGTAATCGGAAAATAGGGTATGCTATACACTAAGTATAAATAGGCTTTAAAATAATATTAAGGCTCATTTTCACTGGTCGTGTATCCCGATTGGGGGATGCGAGGAAGATTTTATGTTACATATGTAATATATATGTTGTTTGTACTGTATTAATAGGATCCGGCATTGAGTATGCCACAAAGGTCTTTAGCGGGGAATACCCACAAGCTGAATATGAACCAGGATATCGATAAAGCACTCATTAGACGTTGCCTCGCATTCGGGGAGTCCCCACATGCCGGTATAACGATGAAGTTAACGAACAGTTAAAATGAGCCTTATAGCTGTTAAGTAATTTGATTTGTCTAATTCGTGCATTTACGTTTGTAGTGTGACTTATTATTATTATTATTGGCTGAATGACATTTTATTTAAATAACGCATAAGACTGTTTGATTGTGTAAGGGTTGTATTTTATACGCTTGACTGCCATTTTGTTTTTACCTAAATCATCAATATTTATACTTGGACACTAGGTATATGAGATAATAACGATAATAATCGTTGCAACAGATTGCAACTTGCGAATAATGGTTGCGTTAAAGTGATTTGTGTTGAATCACTCGGTTGATTCATATTACTCATATTGATTCAATCACGATTCATTAATGATTTTAATTAGTGTTTCTAATTACATAATTGTAAGTTGCAACGGATTTTAGCGATTCGCTACGAATCATGCTTGAAACTTGCAGTGTCCAAGTGTAAATAAAATTACAACACACGACTGTATGAATCGGAATCAGCTATTTGAGGATATATTTGAAATTAAATACGAATAGTTTTAAGATGTATTGGAAACTACGTTTTCCCTTCGTTAGTTGTTAGAGCGACGTAATAAATGGAATAGAATTAATTCGTTGAATAGCGCCGTGTTTTATGTCTTAATAATCGACTTTTTTAATGGTATCGTGTAGCAGCCATAGACGAAATGTTAAGTTGTGTGTACACTATACATATTTAAATCAGGTTTTAACTTCAAATTGATAGATAAATACGGTTATTCTAGACATTGGAGACAGATATTGTTGAAGACTACAGTTTTAATACTATATATTTAGCGTCATTGAAAGGACTTATTGATGACGTCATTTTGCAGTTAAAACTTTGCTTCAAATGTTATTCATAACGAAAGTATGGAGTACACACAGTTTGACAAACACTGTGTTTTATTCTTGAATATTATATAAATAATTAGGTAATGCACAAGTAACAACACACACCTAGATATATTAGCGTATTGTAACCGTCTAATCGTAAGATTTAGTATTATATCGTATTTCCTTTAGGGTCCTCATATATAATTTTTCTATTTGATATTTTAAGTACCTTTACCAATGTTTTTATACTAATTGACATATGAAGACATTGCTGAAGTATGGGTTTATGTCCATTTATGTATGGATATTAAAGTAAATTTAAAATTTTATTGTGTTTTATTTTTATTCATCCTTCTATTGTAAGACTATTGATATTGATATTTTTTGTTTTTATAAAATTCATAGTACATATTGTATTTTTTTAAAATGTTGACCTAATTTACTTTTCATACAGTTTGCTTTTTCCTTGGATAGAATTAAAAAAATATAATTGTTTAAGAATTCAAACAGCTTCAACATGCTATCTCATACTATTTACTTAAATATTTGGAATTAAAAATGTATTATATTAAGCAATTCTAATATTTCATAATGTCGCCTATAAATAATAATTTAAATGGATAAAATTAAATAGCGTCGTTACGTATCTACAAAAGTAAGCTAAGAAGGTAAACGTATCTTATCAAAATTCGTAATCTTATCAAAGATACATAGTTTTAAACCATAACTATAAATGAACTAGCATGGTTGTCCTTTTGGACGTTTGAAAATGCTTACGCATTGATATAATCAGTAGGTATAGACCGAGCTCATGAGTCTAATTGATTTAAACCCAATGAATTTTTAAATGGCAAAACTGGCTATTTTGAAAAAACGCATGGTGATCTTTATCAATTTACCATAATATATATAATAGAGCTTTCCCATATGAATTTAAATTCCCAAGGAAATTATCCGAGTCATTATTATTTAACGATTATTCCTAGTGACTGGAACTATCAAAGCCACTTTACTGTAAGTGCTTACTATGTACTAATAACTAAGATGACAATAACTGTCTTAAGGAATCTGCTCACCACTAATAGTCTATTCAACAAGTGCTTTTCGGTCCAAACTTTTTTCCGCCCCCGAAAAATATGAAAGAGATGTCATTGGATTCGGAATAGCGTGTAGATTTTTGAAAAAAATCGTGAGCCGCTTTGCAAAAGCTATTAACAATTAACTGAAAAAATGGGGTTTGATTTTTTCCAAATATCCCAAAAACTATTTGACATTTTTCAAATTTGAAAAAAGATTCTAAAAGGGGAGGAAATTTACAAAAAGAATTTACCCCCCGGAACTGTAGAACCAAAATGTATAAAGTAAGTATTAAAGTAGTAAATAAAAATTAAAGTAGTAAAAACCAAACAAACAGGCACACACACATATTTCCGCATTCTACAACTCTACAAAATCGCACTCCGGCGAACTAAGCAGACGACCACAATGCACAAATCCGCCCGAGAGTAGCGCGACAAATAACAAATTCTCGTATGTTTCAGCGCGGTCGAATTTAGGGACCGAAACCAATTATTCGGTCTCTTATATCAATGTTTTTATTAAACAAATTGTTTAGATTTTTTACAGATAACAAATCATAAACAAAAAATTGCAAAATCAAAACACTCTCTCGGCCCTTACTATAACCCTGTGCCAAAAAGCCCATAAAGTGCTAACTTTACCATTCTTGTATCCTTTATCCCTCGAAAACCCTATTTTCTCCCTATTCTTTATCAAATCCGTATGTATCTATCTAGCGTGAATTCTTATTCTTTTTATAGTTTTAAGTTCTTTTATATTTTAGTTAAAATTACCTTAGCCTTTTTGGTCATAAAAACGTATAAAAACTTTTTAACGACTGTTTGGGCTTTGGTATTGTCCAAATAACTACTACTTACCTAATAAAACAAGTTTAGTATACGTAAGTTGGCACTTTTTTTATTATGTGTTTCTATGTCTTAGGATATGGAAAAATTACGTAATAGAAACGTAAAACAGCATGGGCCCCAGCTGCCCCTTCTTTAGTACACCACTGGCTATTTTGGCAGGTTTTCGTGGCTTGGTATTTTTTTGAAATCTTTATTTAAGTTTTTGACTATGGTCTGATCCCACTTGTATTGAACGGAGGCCCACACCTATTAGTGGGACGTTAAACAGGACTGAATATTTAAATATTTGCGAGTCACTTTTCTCCGGTCTAGGATATCTTTTAGTATTATTTTGCATGATAAGGTATATTACCTTATCTAAGTTTAATTTAACGTCAGCTGTTAAAAGCGTAGTCTATTCAAATAATAGATTAATATCTATTCATTGAACACGTATGGTACGTGTAGATACTAAATAGTAAAGTCTGCCCGTTTATCTGATGAAGCTGTCACTACCGCAACAATTAGCCGTCAACTATTTTATGCATATCCTACGTAGAAGTTAGAGCAAGATTAGAGCCGCGTGGTCTAAGTCCTAATTGTACATAATAACTGTCGGGACCAAGGCAGGGAAGTTGGCTCGTGCGGTTGCGGTCGCACCTACCTTCGCTAACAATTTGTGGGTTGCGAGTAATGTCTTACGATATTCGTTATATGAAGGTTTAATATTTTATAGATGGGTTAAGAAAATTCATAGACGGTAGAGAACTTTTTTGCTAAATTTGAATAATACTTACTACCTATAAGCTTTTTTATAAACTTTTTTGAGAATTTTATTCAACTTGCAATGTTTATTAGTTGGTTTTTATGTCAAATCTTGTAAGCTGAATTAGAACCATTTCTTCTGATCCTGCAGAGTTGAAATTTCACATGTTGGTCCGATGGTTTCGATGATAATAATTGTTTTTTCATCTGGAATTGATTCCAGACAGACCAACTCCTTTGCGGCTAAATGGTACAAGGCTCGAAATTTTACTTAATATTAACTTAGCAAAGCCCGTTCTAAAACTATGACTTGGCTGCTATATGTACGGTTGGCTCTAAACGAGAGACTCAGAAAAGCTGTTAAAATTATCAATATTTTTATATACCTAATCTTTAAAACGTTCAATTACAAAGTAGGTACCTACTTCGTATAAGTAATAAATCTTCCTTTTCATTTTTCACCAAACTAATCTGTAATACTTTTTAATTTTTATACATATATATTTTTCTCAAAGAATTCAAACATTAAGTAATTTAACAAGTTTAACGACTAGCGTATCTATATTCAGGTTTCATTTATAGCTCATCAAACGTTCCATTCGTGACGCATTCTAAGGCCATGCATTATTCACGAGGGAGTTCCCAAATCACAGCCTCTACCCGATAATCATCGAGAAATTTACTTATGTATGTTTGATACGGTTAAATGGTTTTCGGTTATTTCCCGTGCGACTTGTAATTAGAACATTACTGAAGTCTTATTGCATGTGAATAAAGGTCATGTCTGTCAGCGTTGTGGATAATTATTAAGGAGTGAACTGTTGTCGATAATTATAGTCTCTGGACGTAAAATATACGTTTACTGGATGAGGTTAAAGTTTGCTTGGGCAAGTTTTGAAATATTAGTGGTATTTGAAAATTGGAAGGTTGAGAACATGAAGTTACGATAAAGGTAGATCATTTGTAGCAGAACACTAAAGTGAAGGTACTAATATTTTTGACAGGACTACCACGTTTGGCTTGTAGTACTTGTTGGTCTAGTAGCTAGCATACACCGCTACAGATCAGGTTGTTTGAGTGTCGGTCGGGCCAAGTATAGTTATTGGCTTTTTCTGGAAATTGACTGTGAGAGAGCACATCAAGCCATCGGTCATTCGCCTTAACACGCATCGGTCGCTTCGATCGATTAAAATCATCCCCTTGGACTTCGAGAGTGAAAAAAAATAAAGACTGGATTATAGTGATATCGGCTACGGCGGCTAATCTCTCTGAGACTAGCAAGCTGCGCAGGAAATATTAAAGTGCACGAGTACACGTGCAGACACAAGTGTACCTCTATTGCTGTTACTCTCAAATTTCGATGGAATGAAAATTTGACACAACCTGTGAGAGATAATGCGCAGGAACGACAGCATAATGTCGTCTCTGAGGCACGGGGATGAAACGCCGCCAAATTCCCAACTTTGAGTTGTTACTGGGAATTTCTTAACAGAATGACTCTATAACTAATCTTGGCCGATTCAAACCCAGGACCTCTAGTTATGCAGCAGTACATCGTGCATGCATGACACTACACTACCGAGATAGTAATATCTCCTTAAGGGATGCCAAGTATCAATGATAATGAGTGAATTGGATAAGTCAATGAAAAAACTGAGTATATTATTTAGTAAAGCAGAAAAGTTTTGAAAGATTCAACATAAAAATATGCAAGCTATATGATAAGTACATAGTATGTTATATATCTAAAACACTTTAAAATATTTCTATAAAGTTATTTAATTATCAAAAAAAAGATCCGAGTAAACAATAACGGCGAACAACTAATTATATTTACTAGTAGTGTTAAAAAATAATACAACTTACATACAATATTTTTTAAATTAAATCTCTTCGATGACCGCTTCATTAGGTCCTTTTCCTTTTTGGGCACGAACGATTTTGAACACTTGTACTTCTGTGTACAACTATAAGTAAGTATCTAAGTTTAGAAGTGTTATATTAATAAAACTATGCACAACTTCATCAACACTTTTATTTTATAGTTCCAGTTTAAATGTTATTAACAATAGGTATAATTTTGCGCCATAACAATCGGCATTTATTTTTCTTCAATAGACATTAGACATAGAGCGTAATCACAAATACTTTATTTTAAAGATACTACTGCAGATTATAAACCGACCAAATTATGTTGCTAGCAATACGATACAAAATGACTAATCTAACAAAAAGCTTTATGTTTTTTTTATTTATGTTGATTTTAGTAGACAGCAGACCATGCAGGATAAATGGCGTTTTTCATTGCCTCTCACACCTTTGTTAATACGATCGAAGAAAATATGTATAAATGTAAACATTTATGTCGACTTCCACGTTACCAAAAGATTATTTTTTATTACAGCATTAACGCAGGTGATGTATACCTAATCTGAGGTATGCTATTACTTCAGAAGTGATCATAGGTATTTAAAGATTTATTTAAATTGAAGTACATAATCGCAGAAGTTAATAAACTGTGTCGCAATTACTAAAGCCTTCCACCAGCATAATTACAAAAAAGTATATCTACATAATATTACCTACATAACATATGCGTGCAAACAGGCGCACATCTATTCTCATATAGTTGGACTCTTTACTTGTGCAGTTCGATGATACTAGAATTTGATATTACCAAAGATACACCAGTCGTAGAAACAATAACATCACATGTTTCCCAAGGTACCCATGGTACATGATATGTTACTTACAGAGATCTTTTTACAGAAATTCTATGCAAAAAATAATATAATATGCTTAACTGAATTAGCCAGACTAGTGAGGCAGGCATGCAAATGAACTGTAGGAATTAAACCCACACCTTTTAATATGTACTTACAATAAATAACTATTTGTTACGTCAGTAATCAGTCGATAAAACAAAATTAATTTGACCAAAAAGAATATTTTTCAATTTAATTACCTTAAAATTAATAAAAACCTTAATTCAAAAAACACGTCTATAAATTACTACTCAAATTTAATATAGCTCAGTATAATAGAGTTTGAATATGAACTATGAAGAGGTTGTATTAAATATTTCGAGACCGTGCATAAGTAAGCAGCTTATAATTATACATTTCCGTGAACTGTGGGCGTAACGTCTAACTTTGTGGATAAGCGTAAAACTTTCCATCGTTATTTAGGAAAGCCCTTTTACGGCTTTAATTTTTAATTTTTTTTTACATGTTATTTTCAAAATTTAATTTTCTGCGTACATGATGCTTTTTATTCTTTTAGCTCCACGCAACTTAGTTGAAGTTTGTTACATTCGTATAAAATAAGTTCTAAGCACCATTCAAATATATAAAAAGGCATTATTTTCAACCTCTAGAGCGCACTTTCGAGAATTGATTTGTGGTCAATAATAATTAAAAATATTTTGTTTATACTCATATATTTTAATATACTTATTCATCCATATCCACTTATAGGCTTCAGGGAATAATATGAAAAGTAATGAAAAAAATACTTATATAAATAAGTATCATTTCCATTATTATATTATTATTGAAATGGTTTAAGTTACGTTCTATGTTACAAACAACTTATACTAAGCTTAATTAAAAAGAGCCCTTAAGACCAGACAGATACTTTTATTTATATTTACCTTATAAAATTAGTTAATTATATAAGATTATCTACTGTAGTATAAAAGGTAGATGAAAAATATTTTATGCAAGTGCTATTAAAAACAAAGCGACTTTATGGACAGGGGTTATGACTCTCATTATAGGTTGCATCGTATCTCCCCTGCAGTTTGCGTTTACGACTGTTTAATAAACCTCCGTTTGTGGGTAGATAACATAATTTTTACGGTTTACACGGGAAACGCATCTATTTAGATTATAAGTGCTTTATGTATGCCAACATAAACATTATAAAGATAATATTTAATTAAATATATTAATATTTAATTGTATAATATTATTGTGAATTTTATTTTTTATGGTATTTGTTATCAAATTACTATACACAATACTTTCTTAGATTTACGCGAATATTTGACATTTGAAATAAAACTATCATTTCGAGAACTTTTTTTTACACCTTTATCTTTTCAATCCATTTACCGCTAATGTCTATTAAACGTAAAAGATTCCGTTTTATTTAAAACTAGCGACTCACTCTTGCTCCGCTCGGGTTCAACATAGTTATCAAAAGCTACATTTTAAGTGTCCTATGAACGTTTTACATAATTTTATACATATTATTTTATAAAAAATGTAACACAATATGATATACACAAACATACACATTTTATTTAGCCCACAATCAGTTTATTGATTATGAGTTAAATAAAAGTATAAATTCCGGTAAGTCCTTAGATAGGAGGTTATTATTAAAAATATAAATAATTCAGCGACCGATCAGGTCTACACCTGCAAAATGTTACCGGATTTATGACTTACTCTTTACTACTTTTTAAAAGCACTCTGCAATTTTATGATCCTCTTCAGTAGCGTCTTATTTATATATTTTACATGCTACACTAGACTCATTAAGGAAAAAAGGGAAGAGGGAATTAAGATATAGCATTTTTTGTTTGTATTTATGTGTAAACTATGTAATATAGTATTTTTAGTAAAATATTTTACTTAGATAGCTAATTAAATATTGAGCGGTAAGCGGAATGGTAAAAATTGATTAATGGAGAATATTGCGTCTGTCTATCCAAATAGAAATTATCATGAAGCAATAGATATGTCAGTAAGTACTAAAACAATAATAATCACAAAACTTATTTTTGCTTCAATCACAATAATGCGAATAAAAAGTAGGTAGAGTACTTCTTACTTATTTCATTAGATAAGTAGCATACATGAGCATTATAGTTCGTGTATAAATGCATGACACAAAAATGTATGAACCAGTCGAAATACCCATTTGATTATGCTGAAGACGTTACGATACGCATGCATAAAAAAATTACAGGAGAAAGCGAATGAGGCATGTCAATTAATTATCCTGGCGAAAGAAGAACTTCGCTATAATAAATATCATATTTATTCTAGAAGCATTGAAGCATATATTTATATAAATATAAATTAATGTTTTTTTGTATGTTTGTCTTATATGAAACTTAAGTAAGAAGTTTTTTGTATGCTTGTGAAGCTTTCTGGCACAAAAGAAAAAAAAATCTTTGTATTTTTGCCCTCTACGCGCTCCTTAACTATTCACCCCAAAGGGACGCACCCGAGCAAAGCGAGGTTATGTCGTAAATAAAAATTCTTAGTTTGTAAATCTACTAATTAAACATTGATGTAGAAAATTCGAGTGGTGGAAAACGTAGAACTTATTTTGACATGACGCTCTCTGGGTCACCCGCTGACATTGACAGTCACGATTAACACTGTCCGCTCGTCCCTGGAATGTTAATTAAATGAACGAAACTGTACCAACTTTAGTCGTTTACCAGTTTTTATTTAAGATTCGTTTCAGAGTTTTAGAAGTCAAATGAGAAATTGTTTCTAATTTCTGTGTTTGTATTATTCGAAAATGTTTTTTGATAAAATTTCTATTTACTTTATTTTGGAGTTGGTATTTTTAAGTAAGAGTATTATAACTTTCTTTTCTCTTTCAAATTTTTATGTCCTTTTTCAAATAGAATTAAATTTGTCCTAGAAAGTTCGACGTTTTATTGGCTTCATTCAGTTTTATTTGCTTCTTTCTCGAACTCTTTTGTTTGTATTAGCGTTATATTGTGATATCTGTGCTAAAAGTAAAAACACCCTTTCACTTGATACAGGAACTAAAAATCCTGTAATCATAGAACGCATGCTCTTGGTGTTTGCTAATATGTAATCTAAAAGTTTGAAACATAATCACTGTTTACTTTACCCTTGTTTTCTTTTTGGCAGTCTGATACTTAAAATTATCCACTCTCTTGAACCATAACTGCATAGCACTCAATTCAAATTAGGCCCACTGCAATAAAGCGAAATGAGATTTTTTACGAAGAGAGAAGTGTTGTTTTTATTGTACAAAAAACCATTTTTCCCTCTGCACTGATTAGGTAGTTCATTTACTCGGGGTGGATTTATTATGGGCTCATTTATTCGTTCCTTCATAACTTTCTCGCACAAATCATGGACTTGATTCAAGTTGTTTACCATGAAATCGATTACAAGTGGATGCGGACTTTTGCAGTACTTTATTTTAAAGTTATTCTTTGGACGTGCTGTATTTCGTTTTCATTCTATATCTGAACAAACTTGCATTGTTTTTAAATTCAAAGGATTATGTTATGTTTATATATGTATAAAGATATAGAAATATTACTTATGTCGTCTTATATATTTATATTTTTGTAAGTGATACAGTAGTAATGTAATGAAGCAGTGATAGCCAACACGAAGTAAAGCGGGTTGAAATTCCGGGTCTCGCACCTCTGATATAAAACATCGTGAGGAAACCTGCATGTCTGATAGAACCTAGTAAGTTTTCGAAAGACATGTGAAGTTCGCCAACCCGCACTTGACCAGCGTGGTAAACGATCCCCCTTGTATTAAAGGGAGGCCCGTGCCCAGCAGTGGAACTTTAAAAAGGGCTGAATACATACATATACATACATATATGTAGTACTTAGGTTAAGTCTGTAATATAAATTTTACGTACATATACAGGGTTATTGGTAATTGGCTATTTGACAGTTTTCGGAAAGATATTTTAAAACATACGTAGGTTCATTTTATACCTCTTACAATTATTTTTTTCTGAAAAAAGCGTTATTTATTCGGAAAAAAATATATTAATCTTTCAGTAATTTGAAAGTCGCGCGAAAACAGCACATCACGTGACATTCCTGGCTGTGACGTCATATCTCAATAAACTAAGTAAAGTTAACTACGATGCATGGAGAATATAACATGTTATATATTTTCCATGCTACGATGCTCCAACTCTTAAACATATTTTAAGCTAAAAGTTTGCAGCTTTTTCATTGGCAAGCTCATATAAGTTAATATATATATATATTTAGAATATAAATATTTTTTATGAAAATGACAAGCTACAAGACGTGTGCCGTACCTATGTGTAAAAGTTCTACAATTAAATATCCTGACAAATTGTTTATACACGTCCCTAAATGACCTAAACGTCGAAAGCAGTGGTTACAATTATCACGCTGAGAGTTGAATTTTACATCTGATAAATCTGCAATTTTTTTTTGTGAAGATCACTTCGATGTAAGTATTTAAAAGCAATCAATTTAGCCTCTGATTTACTGAAAATAAATTAAACTTAATCCAGTATTTTGTACATAAAACATGTCATAAAAACAATTCTTTTTATGACATTATTTTTATTAATTTTAAAAGTATTATTTTTATTAATCACCATACGACTGTCGCGAAGATCTAAAATTATCAACATAACCTTTAAGTAATTTAAAATTATTTTATAAAATTTTTACTACTTGACTTAAGAACTATACACATTAACTTTTACCAATAAATTATACATAATTACTTTGTTCATTTCGGTACTTACACGGAAGTTTTTACATTCCGAAACTCGGCTGAGCAAAAGTCAGGATTACATGCAAAAAAATTTGCAACCATAAATGAATCTATTTTTGGTAAATTTGCACTATCAGCTTTTGTGTAACCCGGCTCCATTTCGTTAAACTTCTCACAAGCACTAATTAAAATATTTTAGAGTGATCTTCTCAGCAAACTGCAAACGATAAAACACACGATGTTTTGTTATGTGAGATGTGACGTCACACGCTGCACAAACATGGCCGCCAGCGTTTCAGTATTTGTAATCCACAGATAAAAAAACTCAAATTTATTTTTCAAAAATGAAATATTTACAATTTATTTTAATGCAAAAAACATATTGTATAATTATTGTGGACCCATAAGCTACTGTCTCCAGATTAAATATTTTATCGTTAGAATTGTCAAATAGCCAATTCGACGTATTCCCGTAAGGAGGTGATAGGGGTGACTTTTTGTGATAATTTTAACCCCCATATGCATTATACAAAAGTGAACCATTTTTGAGTTATCACGTTTTTTAACTTTTTTCATATTGAGTCAAAAATGCAACATCAAAAATTTATTTAAAAAAAGTATCAATTTAAATCTCATTTTCTCTTTTGATTTTTAAAAACGATTAAACACCGTTTATTTATCAATATTAAAATACCAATTATCGGTCCAAATTAAAAAATGCGAGATGAAAAACGATATTATTTCAATATTTTTTTTAAATTTTTTTCCACTAAAATACCTTAAAAACAAAAAAAACGTTATGAAACTTGGCTTGCAGATTATTTTAAAAACATAACCGTTTTCTTAGCTTTCCAAAAATGCAAAACAACTAGGAACTTATTTCAAAGAAACTGAAAAAAACATGATCACAAAGGAAGCAAGCGGAAATTCGTATTCGAACTAAATTTAAGGTCGTTCTTTAAAATTTCCATAAAATTAATTAAAAACAGTATCCAATGTAAATAAAACAAAAAATACAAATTTAAAATAAAACTTAGAACCAGTTTAGTAGTTATAGCATTTAATAATAAGTAACAATTAAGACATTTTGTAATTTAGCCTAATTAAAGTTCTTGCTCGAAGTGACTTCCCCTATCGCGTACGCAAAGTCGCATTCTTTTTCTGAGTTGTGACTTAACTACCGAAGAAGTCAAATTATTCCGCATCGCATTTGCTGCGTTTATAATTCTCTCTCTCTAATCCGGGTCAACATATAGGATACTTTTTACTGCGGGAAAATATCTCATCTCTGAGAAATCTATATTAACTGTCAAAACGTACCCAGGGACAAACCCGAGCGGAGCAAGTGTGAGTTGCTAGTGACTTATAAAATAATTTTAATAGAAATTGATTCAATTTTTTATTATAACGGTATTTCTATTAATATATAAAATGAGAATCCCTACAAACCTCACGTTACTTAAATTTTAAAGCTTTTTACTATAATATTTTAATTGACTTAGTTATAATATTAAAAAGATCCTTCAGTACAAATGTCTGACCAAGAAAAAAGCGAGGACCTGACCTGACATCTTAAACAAGGATATTTTTATACATACAAAGTTGTGTTATTCATCAATGTCCTATAATTTAATTATATTTTCCAATAAAATGTATAAGTAGGTCAATTTTTATCATTTCAAATCATAAAGACGTAATAATTGTGTAATTTTAATAATGGATTCTTTAATGTCTACTATATTTCTACACAACACTAATATTATAAAGAGAAAAAAAATGTATTTTTATTTATAATGAATAAACAAAAAATCCTCTAAACCGATTTAGATGCAATTTGGTGTGAAATTAATATAAGCCCCTGAGAAGTAGATAAGATAGTTTTTATTTCGGAAATCATCTCTTAAGGGGGTGAAAAAGGGGATGAAGTTGGTATAGAGAAACAATCATTTCTCAAGTAAAGGATATAAAACTATATATTTTACATATACTAATATATAGACTATTTATTCCACATTAACCGTTAAAACACAGCTAGAGACGAACCCGAGCGAAGCGAGGGTGAGTCGCGTAATATTTTAGTAAATTTTTTCATGTTTTATTTATTTTGCATATTTTTCCATATTATTTTAATTAAAAATAACACATTATTAAGCTGCAAGTAGCGTTTTCAATTTTGTGGATAATAATCAAAGTTAACACATACAAAGCCATTAAACCCTTATCGAAAAGGTATCTACAACCAAAACAAAATTGTACATGTTTTACAAAAAATTCATTCATCATGTATAATTTACTGGTCTAACTATGACAAGATACTGTAGAAAAATAATGCACGTAGAGTTTATTTTGTTCTGTAATATGCAACTATTTACACATTCAACATATTTTTTTAAAATATAAACATATATTGTATCTTCGAAACATATTACTTCTAAAAATTTCAAATAAAATAAATAAAATAAAATATTTTAACATAAAATAAATATGCCTGAGATACTCTTTTATTTAATTAGACTATATTACTTTAACTTGCTATGAAGTTTATTAGAATATCATTTTGTTACAATAATGTTTCGGTATTATTTATATTATTAATTTTGTTACAATAATATGTAGTTAGTGGCAACATTGATAATGATATAAACAATGAAACTTTATTTGTACTCATACTACGTTTTTTTACTCTATATAAATATCTATATACATCTAATGTCAACTTCCGCCATTCGTTTCCAAGCATATTGTTCACGTGTTTTCCACTTCCCGCTAGGTATTGTTACAGTGCTAATAACTGAATCGACTCGACACCAATTATAACTTGGGACACCTTTCAAATGAAACACAAATTGCCTTATGCTACGTTCCGAAGTTGCCAGTGATTGACGCGGTTTGTAAAGGCCTCTGACAATATAATACGTAGTCATTGTTGCGAATTGCGATGTCATGCCGACTTGTTGTCGCTTTTAATGAGATATTTTTATATAGATTGAAATTTAATTGCTATAAATAATGTGATTTCATAATTGTTGTCGCGATGGTTTTTTCTGAAAGCTTCGAAAAATTGTGCCTTCTATTGTGTTTTGTTTACTTTGTATGGCTTAAATATTTTTCTTGGTCATTGTGATACAAGACTTTTTTTCCGGTTGGATATTAGGGTGCATGAAGTTATATTGTAAAAGAAAAAATGTATGTAGGTACTTATAGTTATACGTAAACGTTATATTGAGCTATCGTATTTTCAGTGTACCTTTATTTTCCTCTAAGAAAATGTTAATATTTGCGAAGATATTTTTGTCATATTAACAAATCAATCTTTACATGCAAAATTTACTGTAAATATTAATCTGTTATTAATTTAATATGTTAATTTATTTTTTTTACAATTAAAAATTAACTAAATTCTTTTTCTCTTATTTTTAAATAATCAAGGACAAGGACAAAACCTTAATAAGTACGTATTAACGATATATTATGTTTTATGTAAAGCCTACTTCTTTAAATAATGAGGTTGAGCTGGGATTAAGTGGGCACAATAATAATCTAATGACTACTCTGTAATCTAGTACAATTGTATTACTAATACGTTTACGTAGTTGGACGCTCTACAGTACATTGTTTGAAGTGATAAAAATAATTATTTTTTACATACATCTACTTATACCTATAGGTATTATTTAATAAATTATAATTTATAACACATCTACTTGCTTATGCTTGCAACGCCTCTCGCGTAATTCAATATTAAATAATGGCTTCGCTTCTACGGGTGTTAACCTTAAACCTTCTTGATAGATAAGCTACATAATACAAAAAGATATTTGCAATCATTCCAGACATTAACAACAAATAAGAAAACAATCTCATCCGCTCTATATAGTATAGATCAATAACAATAATATTTTTACTTTACAAGTAATAGTAAATGTTACTTGTTCCATTTATGTCGAAAAGGAAAAGTAATTTTTTACCTAATTAATATTTAATAAGCAAAGAAAACATCAGATTAAGATATTTTCTTCGGCAACCTTTTTGGTGCGATCACGGCTTTCCAAAGTTATAGCCCCGAGACCGAAGCTTTCGCGAATAATTTAAAACTTTCTCAGTACATTTTACTGAAGCTCTTACTGCCTTTTTCAGTAATCGTAATATACATAGACTTTTCATTTACATAGAGCTATATAAATATGTATATTGTATGGTTAAACTGTATAGCGTAGTTCTCTCGTAATCTCGTAATCTGTATTTAAGGTGTAATATCATATTATATTAAGATAATTATTGTAAATAGGATCATAATATCTACTCAATGATCATTAAAAATAAATGTTTTCTAGTTAAGATATAATAAAATCAATGAACAATTTATTTACCGGTATTGTTCAAATTATTAATTATTTTTATGAAATCTATACAGAACTAATAGTATTTTTCATAACTATCACTTAGACTAAGGAATAAGTTATGGGCGACAGGTATCGCTTTCCATCAGGTGGACTGTCTGCTCGTTTATCACTGAATACCATAAAAAAAAAATACTAAGAGCTAAAGTACTTTTGATTCTAATATAAATGAAACTTTTACCTAGAAGATATACCATTGGTAAATTTGGCTAAACTCATAAGTTTTTTTTTTAATATATTCAGTTTTTTAAAATAAAAGTTTTACATACAATCTAGTTATTCAGACAGTAACATTAGATATACATATCCAATTCAAAGTCCGGGTCACATCGACCCCAATTGTCGCGTATTTCCCAAAAGGCCCATTGTCTCGGACGTAGCGATTCTTGGATATTCGACAATCATATACTTGTAATTGGCGCTGAGAGATTTATTGCTCCTGTCTCACTGAGTCCGCTCTACAACGTTTTATCTAATCTTACGCTTCATTATTTCTTGATTGAGTGCCGCTTTTGTTCTGTTTATTACTACTTCATTAGATTATGTTCTTGATTAGATGTATAAACGTTATTGTTAATGTCAGCATAAAGCTGTATATAAAAGGTTTTAGTTAATACAAATGTGTTGAGTTAATCTTAATTGGGGTTGCGCCGAAATTAAACTATCCTAACATTCTATTTGCACAATTTATCATAGTTTCTTGAGATAAAAACGGAGATTTTAAATTTAACTGGCAATAATATTTTGTTTAACCTTATCTTTAACTTACCAGTTAAAAACGAAAAATTATTCGTGTCTAGTGAATAAATTAAAACATGGTTGTTGCTATAGCGATATTACAGCAATTTATTTATTCTCTAAATATAGGGCGACTTAGCTTAAAGATACCTGAATAATTTAATTTTACTTAAATTACCAAAAATAAAATTTGTCTCATGTTTATTAAAGCATAGTAGGTACTTAGTTCATGAAGTTATTATAAATAGTACCTCGGCGTCTAAGCTTTGCTCGGAGTTCTTTTTTGTCATATCGTATGTTTTGTAATTAAAAGAAAACTAAAAAGTTGAATAAATACAAAAGTAAAAACTTTGTATCCGACGGGATTCGAACCCGGACACCTGTGATTGTTAAGCTTGCACCTTGGTCGCTTGACAACAATGCATATGCCCATGTGTATAAAATTATCGACTATATTTTATGCGTGGAATAATGCGAAAGAAAACCGCATGAAAATTTGAAAACACGCGTTTTCATAGTCATAAAAACGCGCGACTACTCTAAATCGATTTTTCGCCCCCGAAAACTCCCGCAAACCAAATTTCAGCGAAATTGTTAGAGCCATTTCCGAGATCGCCGGTATAAATAAATAAATATATAAGAATTGCTCCTTTAAATATAGTACCTAGGCGACCGAGCTTCGCTCGGAGTTCTTGGTTAAAAGTACATTTTTTTTAATTTGGCTTGAAGACAAAAAAAAAACTAAAACTTGAATAAATACAAAAAATAAAATAAAAATAAAATTTTTGTATCCGGTTGGGATTCGAACACACCTGTGAAAGTCTATCTCGCGCCTTGGCCGCTTGACAACGATGGTTATATATAACTATGCGAAATTATTAACATATTTTGTGTAAAATAATGCTAAAGGAAATTGCATGAAAACTCGAAAATCCGTGTTTTTCCAGACATAAGACTAATATAGATCGAATTTTCGCCCCCAAAGACCCCCAGACACCAAATTTCAGGGAAATCGTTAGAGCTGTTTCCGAGATCGCCGGTAGGTATAAATAAATAAATATATAAATAAATAAATAAACAAGAATTGCTCGTTATATATATTAGATATAGATATTGTATGAATTTTATATTGATCAACTTTGTCAAAAGTTACCTATTTACTCACAAGTGCATCAATAATATTATATATTTTATAGATTATTATAAAATTATTTTGGGGGCTCCCACATACTAAATTTTAGCGAAATCGTTGGAGCCGTTTCCCAGATCGCCTGTATAAATTAATAAATAAAGATATAAATATACAAGGATTGCTCGTTTAAATATATTAGATTAGATATTGTTGTAAAAATCCGTAATAATATTAAATACATCATAACATTGTTTCACATTTATTATTTTACTTCATGTTTTTTTGTGTACAATGAATAATAGGACTCGATAAGACTGTATAATTCAAAGCAAGTCCTTTCAACTTCACCTTGAAGTAGTACTCTGATTTCTTTCTCAAGACCTCGATTCTCATATTTACCGAAAATTTCAAGTTTAAATTCTAGATAATAAATAATTATTCAAAATATAAATTTATTAAACTGTATGTTTTATATCTATTTTGAAATTGATTTGTACTAAACTTTTAGGTTTTAGACGTCTCAAAGGTGTTATATACTTGTTATTGACAATGCCGTGTATACGCGATGCAAAGTAATCCGAAAAGATAGTTTTATTTAAAATATAATTAATCACTATGAACATAGATAATATAAAAAGCACAAATTTATTCTACTTGTATTAAATATATAATTCAAATTAATCAGCAACAACCTTGTTCCAAAGGGGCCTTGTCAATAAAAATTACGATATGAAAGTTTGGAAACTCTAATCTTTCTGTCTAAGTAATCGACATCAGTGAGTTGCCAAATTTGCCTAATAGCACTAGCGATTTGCCTTTAAAGCTTTGAACTTTGAGGGCAAATCAATGTCTTACGCGAAGATAAAGTTACAAGAAATCTATACTTTGTATTCAATGTATAATGTGATAGACGTGGTGGTAATATCTAGTACCTACTTACTTTATATTCTCAAAAATGCATTAAAATCATAATCTGTCTAATACACTAATGTTATGAATATTTTGCCATAATAATCAGAGATTCCTGAGCAATTTAAAAAAATGTAGCTCCGTTTTGATGAGATGGGTAACTTTTTAACGAAAATGATAAACAGTGGTAATATTGATAATGTAGATGGTGAAACGCCTTAAATTCAACTTGACAGTAGGTAATCATTTTAAAAAATAGTTTTTAGATCTACTATTCCTGTTTTGTTGAATACCGAAGATATAAAATTTAAATGAACATTTGGAGCTACAGCTGGTATGTTGTTGATTCTAAATGGATGGATTCAATTGTAAATAAATTCTTCTTGGAATAAGGTAGGTAAAAGTTTTAAATAAATATTAATTACAGCAAGCCTAATTAACTTTTCAACGGCAACGAGGAGTCGGGAAGTCGTGACCGCGCCGCTACACCTCATATTAAGAGTAAATCCTTTTAAATGCATAAATAATTTAGCTGACGTGGATTAAGAGCATCAGCATTCACACCGCTATGTATATATTTTAATACCTACTCTGATAACAGAATTTAATTATATTGAAATTTTATATATTTTTGCTAAATATATTTTCTAATAATAATATAGAAGCAGTATAATAAGCACTCAAAAACCATATCTATACATTCAGTACATAAAGTTACAATAGTACGTTTATTAAGAAACACAAGTGTACGTGCAGACACAAGTGCACTCTCTATTCCTATTACACTGATACTCCTGTGGGGTGACTACTCAACACGACCGGTGAGAGTTAAGGCGCAAGACCGACGGCTTTACATGCTCTCCGAGGCACGGGTGTGAAACACCGCCAACTTCCTAACTCCGGGCTGTTACTGAGGCTTACTATGCAGAAAGACTCAATAACTAAACTTTGCCCAACCCGGGACTCGAACCCAGGACTTTCAGGTGTGCAGACGTACATGCTACTATAGCCACTACACCACCGAGGCAGTTGTATATCTATATGTGTATACTATTATCTATACATATAATAAAATTGTAACTAAGCCGAATTTGTACATGAAATATTTTTTGGAAAATCGTATTGAAATAGACATTATTATCGATACAGAGGCCAAATCTATAGTTTTTAGAATTTTTGTCTGTCTATCTGTCTGTCACCGAATCACGGAAAAACTACTGAAGGGATTTTGATGAAATTTAGTATGATGATAGTTGGTTATCCGGATCAACGTATAAGATAATTTTTATTGCAAGAAAATATCTCATTTCTGAGAAATCTATACTAAACGTTAATAAAGCAGTAATTTAACGAAATCTGTACGTGAAGTATTTTTTAAAAACAATGACTGTAACGTATTATCTAGTTTTATATGTTCACAATATAGACCCCAAAACAATAGCTATTAAAAATTTTGTCTGTTTGTGTGTGCGCATTTCACGCAAAAAGTACTGAACTGATTTTAACTAAATTTTGTGTAGTGATAACTTATTACTCGGGTTAACACTTAGGATACATTTTACTCCAAGCAATTTTTCCATTCCCACAGGAAAACGCAATAACTGGTTCTGTCGAGTCGTCCTTAGAAATTTGTATGGCTAATGCTGGCTAAACCTTAAAAAATACATCAAAACAATGTACTAGAAAATTGTAGGTCTTAAAAAGGTCTACAGACAAGTCCGCAATAGTATATGCCTATCTCCTAAGGTACATTCGTAATTACTATTTTCATTATGGCAATATCGCGACTCACTGACTGACTAATTAACGTTCCGCCCAAGCCGATGATGATAGATATTATACCGCTGAGCCTTTACAATGTGAAGAAGTTTCTAACAAACACACTTATTCACACAATCGCACTTTTTTGTATTTTTTAAATTTGTGTGATTTTAACTCACAAACATAAATTTCTTATCATTAATTCAAGTAAATCTTCCTACGGTGTGACAGTGGCACGATATTCGTATGAGACGTAGCGACCCTCGTCTTCTAGCTGCATCATAATCCTCTTAATAGATTCCGACGGACGGCGCGACGTACCTACGAGTTGATATACATATTCACATTTAGAATATGGGTAATGTCGATGTTGTGTTTATTAAGTTTATTTATAATCTGACTACCTACCTAACTACCAGACCAACTTGACAGCAGATACCTGGATTTATCCCTAGGTCCCAAATGGCTGACAAAAGTGACATTTTAAAAACATATTAAATTCCATATGATATATGCGAATAAGTTTTTTTTGAAAATTGATTTATGTTATCATAAATAGATAATTTCAACTTTGTAACAGTTACTGCTTAGAATTATACGAAAAAATTAAAGAAGAAGAAAGAAAAAAGAGTGCTATAACTAGATAATATATTAATCTAGTTCTTCGCACTGTAACCTTTTTGTAAACTCTGAACCTATCTAATTGCCTAAAGCATGAATATAATATGTTATACATAATTTACGACTCTCTAAGGAGTATCCTTTAAAAAAAACGTAATTTATAAAAACATGTTAAATGCGTGTCGTTAACACTTTACAGAAATACGTAATTTAATCTCGAAAACTTATTTATTCTAACAATTTACATTTTGATTTATATTGTACTAACTTTCCATTTATATTTATTTAGGTTATAAATTATTTGATTGATAGCTTAATTATAGTATTATTGCAAAATCAGTTCAAATTTGTTGTTATCTTTTTGAATAAACTAATTTAACATACATAGATAGTATCACTACATATTATAAAATAAAGTCCCCCGAGCGCGTCTGTCTATCTGAACGCGATAAACTCAAAAACTACTGAACGGATTTTCATACAGTTTTCATCAAAAGATGAAGTAATTGATGAGGAAGGTTTAGGTGTATAATTCATTTAGGTTTTGTATAGATTGGTTGAAATATGACAATGATTGTTGAAGATGTCGGAAAAAATCATGCTGACACTATGTAACTTAGCAAAGTCACATGAGCATGAGCGAAGTCAGATAATATATTCACACTTAAACATTTTATATTTATAATTATTTATTCAATTATCCATTTAAAAGGGTTAAAAATAGTCCAGAATAAAAGTGGGGCGAAAGGGAATACGTGTCAGATGATAAATAAATAATTAGATTTAAATCAGCTGAAATATATTAATGATGACAATTGCGCTATTTGGATATATTGTCATTAAGCGATGCCCTGTTTTTCGACTAATATTTTTAATATTTTATTTCTTAGCCAACTATATTTTTTATATTCCTCGCATACGTGTGCTTCATTTCCCTTCTTTTTTTTTCTTTTTGGTAATTTCCATAATCAACCATTGTCTAGTAACAGATTTTAGTATTATAGTTTCCCTTTCGGAAAGAAACCCTATTAAGGAATGATGATGCCATACGTAGTTAAATCTTTTACTAGTCTACACCTTAAGTTTAAATAGTTTGAATTTCAAACAAACAAACATACTATATAACATTGTACATAGTAAATATTATATGTATTTTGGTTGTTGTAATATAATTAATAAACATTTATTAAACAACAATATAAAAGGAAATAAAATAGCAATAATGGAAAATAATAATATTATAAATGAAAATACGAGACAAAGCTATGAGCTGTTTTCAAACTGTCGTCGAAAAGCTATTTCCGTGACTTTGTTGAATCTGATGGTAGCCTTACTACTTGTTTCAATTACGATATGTAAGTATGTTACAGTGTGTATTTAATATTATAATAGGATAAATATCTATATGGTGTTTTAATCTTATGAATACTTCCTTAAAATAGTTAATTAATTAATATTTTTATGTTTTTTGAACAGCCTTTTTGACGTCCCACTGCTGGGCACGGGCCTCCCTTCAATACCAGGGGAATCAGGCCATAGTCCACCACGCTGCGAGTTAGCGGACTTCATCTTTCGAAAACTTGCTAGATTTTCTCAGACATGCAGATTTCCTCACGATGTTGTCCTTCACAGTAAGGCAAGTGGTAATCATGTTAGAAATGATTCACACATGAAAATATCAGAGGTGCGAGACCAGTAATTTGAACCCACTTCGCTCGGTTTCCCAAGCGAGCGCGTTACCACTGGGCTACCACTGCCTTTTTAATTAACATAATTCTAAAGCTTTAATTTTAACAACGTTATTTAAAAAAATCAGTTTACGGTACAAAAATTCGCAATGAATAATTATTTTATTTTAGTGGTCCTTGTTTTATAAATTTTCATAAAAATGTTTACATTACCTCTAGATAAACTACTTAAAAAAATAATTTCATAATAATAAAACTGAGTTACAAGAGCTACGCCGTAGCAGTGTGTAGCACCGAAATTAAAACGCAAGTTAAACACTTTTACCATATAATTTTTACATCTTATTATCGTTTTTAACTTATTTCTTATCTCATCTCATTTTAGGACCAGTGAGTTCTCGTAGTAGAGGATTGATTTGCGAGTGCTTCCATTTGAATCCATATAATTTCGTGATCGAGTTTCTAAAATATTTTCTTTTCACTCGACGATTAGCTTTATCCTGTTTGATTACTTCGATTTACATTTATCTGACTTCATAAAAGAAGTTTTCGCATACGTTATGAAAAAAAATACAAAATGATAATTATAAAAAGTTTCCATAGTAGACAGATTAAATGGACATCAAAGTTAATTTCTGGTTTTACTTCAATTCTGCTAATTATTTACGCGAGTCTTTACCACAAATTTTATTGTATGTATGAAAATATTAGTTAAGATCGTCAAAATTATTAATATAATCCCATTATTTTCATAGTCTAAAATTATTTTTAAAAAAGATTACTAAGTGTATATAACATGTAGCATACACAGAAAATCATTATTCTTACTACATTGAAACGTAAATCGCTCGAGTAGAATTTGTATGTGCTGAAATAGTTGGAGCTGACATCGAATAAACTACTCGTAGTTTCTAAGAGAAGGGTAAACTGCTTATGTGAACTATTTTACTGGAAAATTATATTTTCCTTTTTCTCAAAGACATATAAATACATGTTTATTATGTAGTGTATGAAAATAGTACATGTGTACATTTGTAAATACGTTATACATTGTTAAAAATGATAATGTGATTTTTTAAGCAAGCATGCCAAAATACAATTCATAAAATATTTTTAACTAGTGGCTCACCCTCGCTTCACTCGGATTCTTCTCTAAAAAAAAAACAAAAAAGAAATCCAAATATCTAAGCCTTTATATTTATAATAATAGGAAGAAGTAAGAATTAAGATGCTTATTAAGAAGAATTTACTAATTTGATTTATAAATGAACTTTATTTATTTAACTTCTTAAGTTAGTAAAACATTTTAATTTATTTATAGATACTAAATCAACTAACTCAAGTTTTAGTATTGGTAATTGAATAGTAGCATATTTTAAAGAGACGTTAAAATAAAAAAAAAAAACAGCATTGAAGTATATGAATTACTATCATGTATTTTCTTTTTATAATATTATATTGTTTCGTATTAAATTATAATGCTGTTTAAAAATGAAATATATCAATTATATCTCTCGAAACGACTCCTCTCATAAGATAAATTAGAGTCCATTTAATACTTTCTTAGATTTACGAGAATATTTGACATTTTTAATAAAACTATCTTTTCAGATTTTTTTTGATCATGATTGCTATAAAGCATTCGAAACATCGGGAACCAAAAAAAAAAAACAAAATAAATCCGCGAAAAAATCCGAAAAGACAGTTTTATTTAGTCCATTTATTAACGCTACACGTTTTAATGTAAATTAGTATTAATTTATAATAATTATTATTTAAGTAAATTCGAAGCAAATAAACTTTTACAGACGGACGGACATACAGATTCCATGGCCTCTTTACAAGTGAGGCCCTTTTTGCTTAATAATTACGAAACCTTAAGGAGAAATGATTTACTTAAACACGCTACTTTCATACTAAGGTATCATCTGTCGAATATTATGAAACACATATCCACAATTCAACACGCCAAAGTTGTTAACTATCCTGGAACACTTATCCTCACATTCGAATACTAAGGACTAATATGGATATAGCGGAGACCTAGAAACTTTAAGTCCTCTGAATATATATATATATATATATATATATATATATATATATATATATATATATACATACATATATATATATATATATATATTTATATATGTATCAACTTAACTTTATATTTATATATTTCACTATGTTTCCTGTTTCAACGAACGCGCATCAGATGTTTAAAATGCAAATTATATACCTAAGTCAACGTTTTATGAAATAAATTATTTTCTTTCCTATAAGAACAGCACGTAGCGCTAAGGGGTATTACCTACAATGAAGGAAATCACGGGATCAATATTCGCCCAAAGTGAATGTGGTTTTTGTTCATAATAAAAATGTTTGTCACAATTTGATGAGAGTAGATAAATGGAAAAAGTTATTTCAGCTGACTTTTTAAAAAAAACTTATAAAACGTTATGAAAACTTGTTTTCAAATGTATAAAAGTTTCCATTTTAAATAACGTGACTAACACAATGGCTTTTGCTAGGTTTTACGAAACATACTCATAATACTCGAACACAATAATATAATTTAGATTAAAATGAATACAAATAAAAGTAAGATAAAATATCCGCTTTCCTACCATATGCCATCAAGAACTTCCAGACCCTACCACCCGGCTTCATCACCAGCTCGATGGTACCATATAATTTTATTGTCATCGAAATTATATAAGTATACCTTTCAGCTCAATTGGATACCATGAAGTGGTAGAATTACTGACATACGAACATTGCAAGTTAAAAAAAAACTTGTAATAATAGCCCTGCTTTAGATTCAAACCCACTCAAAGTGACCGGCCATTATGCGATAAGACGTCGCATGTAAAATAATTCAATAATAAAAACTGTTTAAAAAAGATACATTATTCTTTAATAAAAAAAGTATAATTTTAAAACTATTTTTATTTATTGAAATAACAGTAAGGAGGATTGAGTAATAGCCTCTCCAACTTACACAAAAATCCGTACAAACGTCAACAGTCTCTTATAAGCTAACTTTATTTATCTCGTAAAGTACTTGTTAATACTCAACCCACGGGGGTGGTAGGAGTCTGGCTTCCCTGACTTCTGCGTGCTCGATCAGTTGCCCGATCTATTTACTGATTTCACAAAACACCAAGTTTGTAAGACCTTTCTTTGAATATTTATTTGCACGAACTTACCATATTTGTAAGGCTCAATATGAAAATGGTGTCGTTCTATATATTTGTTTGTAAACAAGTTTACAGATTAATTTGTCGATTGTTGTCGTTCAGAGGGGAAGTTGGGGTGCATGGAGATGAACATTTATAGACAAAACTTGTTTACACTACTTAAAGAATTAAATCACTTTAGTCGATATTTTGTCGAGTGGTGACTTTCGGGTCGAACAAATTATAATGAATTATAAATAATTTAACATTTGACCCTATTAGTTTTTATAAATTCAAGTACATAAGTTTGTTTTAATAGTGCTTAGTTAATAAATAAATAATAGTTTATTTACACAAGTATGCTCTTAAAAACAGGACTATTAATAATAATTAATTTTATAATGAGTAATATCATTATCATATATTTTATAATAAGTTGCATAAAGTTTTAAAGATAAAATCATAATATGTTTCTTTCTAACATACATACTTAATCTTTAGTAATTTAAAACTAGGACGCGAACTTAATAAACAGCCTTACAAGTTATTAAACAAACTTTTAATTTGATCTTGCGGCGGCCGATAACAATGCAGCAAAGTTAGGCAGGAGGGGGCGCGGTCGCCGCCAATCTTTCTCACATTGCAGTACAAATTCGTACTTCTCAGTAAGAACACCTCGCAAAACTTTGTTCTAAGTAAACTCGCGAAAGTGGCAAAATAGCCGAACTCTCGCGGTGCGACAGCTCCGCTCCGCTTGTCGCCTCGCTGTCCGCTCGCAGCGGCCGCTCACTTGCAAGTAGCGACCATCGCCTCCCTCCTCCAAACAAACGGACAAGTTTTAATGTTTTGCTCACAAAGTGTATGATTAAACGTGGAGAGCGCGGAGAGGCCGTAAGTTATTGATTTTCCCCGACCGAACCCCCTGTCGACTACGCGACTCGCGGACCGATTTGATAATTTAACGCGGCCATCTCATTAGCTAACTTCTATTAGAAACTCTCAAAAGTACTTTTGTAAACGTACAATAGTCATAAGTCACTTTCGAAGGCACATCAAAAAGTTTTACAGTAAAAACTAACTGTTGGCAAGTTTTTTCGTGAAATTGTTATGAGAAAAGTTAGTAGTGACTGCGCAATCGTACCGCGGGCGGCACGAGACGCGCACCCTACAACTTCACGTCGCTCTACGTTCCGAAGTTAACGCAAAGTTCCGCCATTTTGGAACATGCTCACAACCCACTTGTTTTATAAAGAAACTTTTTATTAATTCCTGTGGCCCGCGGAGTGTCAGTAAGATGTTTTGAGGTTATGCTGAAAGTTAATATACATTTCTCTGACTGAAATCCAGTGGTTTTCCATGTTTATTACTGTGTACGTGGGATTTGCGTGTGTTTTCGAAGATTTTATATGTTGTTTTGAAGTGTTTCACGAGTGACGTTTCCCGGATGATGCTCTTGTGATTTGTGTTTACTTCAGCGAGCGTGAGGAGGACGCTAACATCAGTGCTTGACCTTGCTTATGGGCCGGACGTAAGGATAAGTGACAGGTGATAACAAGTTAACTTAGTTTCACTAGTTCTTCTGTAGTTCAAAAGTTTTGTAAAGGAAAAGTTTGAGTTAAAAGTAATACAATCATATACTTGCGCGCGTGTGTAAACTTGGAATTATAGTTAATAAACTTCTTTTACAAAACAAATGATGATTAAAGGAAAAACTTAACAAATTTAAGTACATAATAACATTTTCTGAATCATCATTGGGATTATTTACAATTAAAAACTACATTCATATTTCATTACATCCTTATTTAGGTAAATTAATGATAAAGTAAACAAAGCATATTACAACTTCACGGAACATAAATTATAAACACAAGTAAATTAAAAGCGTAATATGAAAGGCAATTCTTAGAAATTTCATGGAATTAATCAAACAAAGCAGTAAGATGAAGAATTTTAAAATCATATTAAGATGTGACCTTGTCTTAGCGTGCCGCGAAATCAATATCTTTCTTATATAATTATCTTTATCTTAGTAAGTCGCTCGTCTTAAGTATCCTTTGTTTGAAATTGTATGTTAATTGGAGTATTCATTTTCGTGTACGAAAACTTTCTACAGTATTTCTATTTGTATCAATAACTTTATTATTTATAAATGTAACTTCAATAATATCTGTGTAACTTTTGAGAATATATGTTTTTTAAAGATTTATTAATGAAATAATATTATTATTTAAGTTACATAACTGAATTAATTTGCGTAAAAATTGTAATAACCTAAGGAATAAGGCAGATACCGATCTGAATACGTAATGTTTGGCCTAAAAAAACTCCTTTTCGTCATAAATAAAATAAAAAGCCCACGATATTGAAGATCGTTTTATTGAGGACGCCATTACAAAGTCATTTCAGTAACCGGTCCCAGTCTCAGTCTATTGTAGAGAAGGAAAATCTTTCTACAGTCACGGTTCTCGATGGGATAACGCAGACGAGTCTCGCCCGTCAAAGGTCCTAAGTAAACTTTGTCCTACAAACAATAATTAACCCAATCCCCACCACTCAAAGTATAAACTCGCATAACAGTCAAGAAAGCTATGAAACTTTGTTAAATAACTTTTCAGATAACTTGAACTTGGTCTATTTGCGCAAAGTTGTAAGCGGAATTCTACCGCGGGCTAATTCAATCTGTGCTCGCTTGTAATAAATGTTGTTTTCGCGTAATTCCAATTGGAGAGTTAGTATACTTTGGTAAGTTAAAAGTTCTGGACTTTACGAAGCAAAACGCGAACTTTTGTAGAACATTTCAGTGTAGTTAGTACAATGTTATAATGGAAATAAGCACTTCAAAATGGCGTTGCCTGCAGCTGTGTTAATAGTTAGGTATGTATAATGTGCATTGATTGTTTGATATTAACAAAGAATATCATTATGTAATACTGTATGAAATAAAAAAAAAAATACCTTACGATCAATCACTCGTTAAATAACTGACTTTTAACGTTAACGATTTCTAAAGAACAATGTATAACTTTTTAATGCTAGAGATAGGTGTTGTAATTTCTAAGAATGTTAGAGTGCTATTTGATTTTCCGCGATCGAGTCTTTGATATAAATTGAGTTTCAAGTAAAGATTGTGTATATAATTGGATCAAGAACTTGAACGGTAACATAAACAGCGTTTAATAAATTAAAACAATTTGAATATCGATATTAAACTGTTAATATGGCTTGAAGATAATAAAAAAAACAATGATATTAAAATTTAATTATATATGCTCAAGTTTGGCATTCAGAATTTACTGCTACCTCTATATAAACCCTAATAGCCCAGCTATGCGAAATGTACTACGCGATACTTGTTTACATAATCGAATGCCGCTCTTGCATAATGGTTTTAAGGTATATATTCGTATGTTGGATGTGTTTCCCAGGGACTTTACTACTGTCTCTTTATATTTGCCTCGTTTCTTTTTACTTGCTTTGAACAATAAATGGCCCTCAGGGACGCAACTGTCTTTTAAGTCTTGTACATACGCGCAACACGTCCTCTTACTGCGTAAGGCGTTTATTTTAATATTAAAATATGCGATATTAAAGTATTTTAATAAATTATCTAAAAATAATGTTACTTATTTTTTTAACATTTACGTAATTTTACTTAAATGCCGATAACTTTAAATATTGTAAGTAGGTACTTACTAAATTAGTTATAAGAAATAGCGTCAAAAGTTATTTGAGTTATTATTTAGTTATTTTAGTTATTACTTCGGAATGTGGAATGAGCTCTGTCGAGTTAAAACATAGAATTGACGAGTACGTTTAATACCTAAGGCAAGGTAACTTGTCAATACAAACTATGGTAAACAGACTGCTTCAGTTTTATTGGACACGGTTCATGAATAGGAAATAAGCTTTACTCAGAGGAAATTAGGTTATGAAACTACGATTTGCGGTAAAAGAAAACTTATAATTTGTATCTAGATAGTCGATTTCTACTTCGATGAAACTTTTCCATTAAATGTTAGTAATTTCCTTTTCAAACACAAAGCTTTATATAAAAACAACCAAAAGTTATACATTCGATTCCTGTTTCTGTTCGTAACAAAGACATATTTTTTTGTATATAAATGTATGTATATAGAATATGTAATAGAAAGTAATAGGTTCAACAATAAGAACTTATGATGAATTTATAAACTTTATGTGTAAATAAATAATCAGTATCGATTATATTGTTTATCAAATACAAATATTTTTCATTATATAATATCTCACGCTAGCCTCAGCTCAATTTTACTGCTCTATAGAATTCTACAGCAAGAAAAACTTGTACTTGACCGGGATCCTAAAGTACGTAGTAAGGAACTTTCCGCACACCTTTGTAGAGATTTATTTTGTAGGATCAAGTTTTATATATTAAAATGAATCTTAAGGAATTATTATTTTACATTTAGTTATAATTATAATCATTATATATAAAGGGGACGCGATCTACTAAATGCTTGCTAAATTAAATACAGTCTGAGATCGTTGTAAGGTTTATTGATTTAATATGATGATACACTGATAATGAACTGCTAATTAATGATAATGAATGCAGCCGGTTTGATTGCTCTGAACATGCACTGACTTTTTGAGGAGTGTTTCTATGGATTTATAACACACCGACTAAGTGTTATTGCTTATGTTAATCTTTGGACCGAACAATATACCTATGTATATTTTGATTTTATAATAGATATAAGAAAAATATTTAAATTTAAATAAATAAAAATATTTCTTAAAGTCAATTTTACATAATTAGCTAAGTATAAATTAGGTTAGCCGATAACAAAATAGAAGCAGTTTGTACAAAAATGATAAAAATCTCTTTATAGCTTTTACGCTCTTCCCATTTCAAAAGACCCAGATAATATAATAACTTTACTGATATTTACTTTCAGTAAGTATCCAAATAGTTATTTTAGAATGAATTTATATAAAAGTAACTTTTAATAAGTCGACTTTGAAAACGTAATGAATAGGTATTTTCGTCCAAAGTTGAACGTTCCGAACTTGTTAAAATTTTTCTAATATTATTAAGGTTGAGGCTTACTTCAAAAAGATCGTGAGTTAATGTCATGAGTAAATTATGTACGATCTTTTACAATAACTAAATTTAAATTATGTTTAGATAAAATAATATATCATCTACATATATAATAAAATTTTGAGCCGGATCTGTACATTAATAATTTTTTCTAATTTTTTTTTATTGAAATAAACATTTATCGATACAGAGGTCGACTATATAGTTTTTAGAATTTTTGTCTGTCTATCTGTCACTACATGACGAAAAAACCAGCTGGTTATCCGTGGCCACATATAGGATACTTTTTAACGTGGGAAATTATCTCAACTCTGAGAAATCTATATTAAATATTAAAACGTAACTAGGGACGAATCCGAGCGGAGCGGGGGTGAGTCGCTAGTTCTGAATAAAATAGATATAATTTTTAATTTTGAAAGAAATGATATTAAAGGACGTAGAATAAAATAAAGGAAAATTGGAAGCGTCTAAAATTATTTATACCCACTAAATTAAATGAGCTTATCCGTAATGGCTTAGAGATATTGTTATCATTTAGTAACAATTTCAACCAACGATTTTTTCACCAATTAAAGAAAATAAAATGTTAAAATCAAAGATCGCCTTAAAGCGATCTTGAAACTGTGGAGTAGTCTAGCTAGCCGTCTAATTAATCCTTTCTCATTTCTGAGTTAGTATAACTTCGAAGTGAAGGACTGCTTAGTAAAGTTTGTGTTATTGATTGCTAAAGTATACACTGTTTGGTTACTTCCATATAGATTTTAGTATTTATAAAACTGTATCTTAATCTATTTACATTTTAATTTGAGATTTATTTAAAACTAGCGACTCGTCTTAAGTGATTCTTTAAATTGACATAACTTTTTTATTTATGGACCGATTGAAATAAAACAAGCTAAATGTTAAGTGAAGCTTACCACAATATACATATTAGTGAGCCACACCCAAATCGGTTAAGCCGTTTCTGAGATTAGTGCGCACAAACGCACAGATAAATAGATAAAAATTTTAAAAATCATTGTTTTTTGTTCTATTGCGTTAATAAAGATCCCCAATAAGAGATTTTTTTTAAATATTTTCCATAGCGAATAGATCACCTGAGATGTAGTATATAGAAAGAGGAAAGTAAATTAAGTTTTGTGTATAATATTATATATTTATAAATTATAACTATGTAAATAGCTACGTTTAGCATTTAAGAACTTCAACAACTACCGTCTATCGTTCCCTAACAAAAATAATCATTATATCGATCTTTGTTTATCCATCACTTTACTGTAGAAGAAGTAGGTACCGCATGTAAATATTAATAGCATTTTTTATGAAGCATATACTTATGTATATTTCAGAAGTATTTTTTGCAATAAAATATATGAACGTTACGTGGTTACGCTATTACTGTTTGCCAAATATATCGGGCCTTCAACGTCATTTAGACTAAGGTAAAATGTAAATTCTCAACACGCTTATGTAACTGTAGAGCGCTCGTATAAGTACCAAGACTTTGAATAAAATTATCTTCTATAATGATATTATGTACTATTGTATTTATAGAAGCAGTTATCTTTCATTATTCTGTAAAGGTAGTTTGTTTGTAGACCGTACATGTACAAGATAATTTATAGAAATGGAGTATCATTCCTATTTTTTATTACCAAAATACTTAAATCACATAGCTCCAATTGTATTGTAGGTTAATGGGTGTGACATTCAGACATACGAAAAGATAGCATGAGAATTTTATAAAATTCCGTGTTTGATTTTGGCTAAGGGGCCCACAAAATGGACTTTAATGTATAACAGGTGTTTTTATTTCAACAACATATTTATAATGCGAGCGGATACATAGAAACTAATTTAATGGTATAACATTGCCTAACTAAAACCATAAAACTATAAGATTTTTCTTGTATTCAAGCCATAATTAATGCGGAACAGTGTTGGATTTTTTTAAATTAAGCCGGTAAATAAAAAAGTAAATGCCCTTATAGAAGAACTAGCGGCTCACCCTCGCTACGCTCGGGTTCGCCCCTAGATGGTACTTTAAACTGACAAAACTTTTTTATTTAGGAACCGATTAAAATAAAACAAATACTAAATGTTAAGTAAAGTTAACAAATACTAAATGTTACCACAATACATCAGTGAAAACCGTACCCAAATCGGTTAAGCCATTTCTAAGATTAGAACGCTCAGATAAACAGACAAACCGACAAACAGACAAAAAACTAAAAATCATTGTTTTGGGTAATATTGCGTTAATATCTTCTATGTACAGACAGCGATCAGTCACAATTTTATTATATGTATAGAGATAATTCAAAAAACAAATGTAATAATATAAGTCGTACAAAACTGCAATTTGCTATACTGTGTCACTTCTCACCCTTCTCCAACGTGCTAGACTATATAAAGAATTGAAACTCAAATCAATTTGCAAATGCTTTTACTGTATGCACTGCTGGCGTTTACCCTTACCCCACGTCGCTACTAAGGTATACAAAGCTTAGGATATTTTCAAATATATTTTTAAGTTGACCCGATTTAAATCTACATACATAGTAAGATTTTTCATGTACCTTTATTTTTAGTTAATAATTTCAGAATTTTCTAGTAGGTAGCTAAATAGTTATGCATATAATTTTTCAAAAATACCTAGAGACGAACCCGAGCGAACGAGGATGAGTACCTAATACTATTATAAATGTGAAAGTTTGTATGAGTATGTATATTTGTTACACCTTCACGCTGAAATGGCTGGTCGGATTTGGATGAAATTTAGTACACAGATAGCTTATGATCTGGAGGACACATAGGCTGATAGGGACACACGTAAGCTAAACGAGGGTAAGTCGTTAGAAATAAAAATAAATTAAGCAATTTTGAGTCAATTAAAATGATTGTAAACCTTAGTAATCTAAAAGTAGATATAAACAAACATACAATAACCATTTCCTCTACAAAAATTAAATTGTATTAAAATTTTCATAGAAAACAATTTATTCTGTTCGCAATACAAAAATAAACAAGTTCTCAGAAATACTGAAAGCATTATACAGTTTCTTTCTAGCTGTCCTTTCAAAGAACTTTACTAACGTAAAATATTTTCATCTCAATAAGAATATATTAAATCAATAAATTGGAAATTTCCATTATATAGGTTTGGAAAGAAGTCAATTAGGCGATTAATGCTATGAGCGGGATTCTAATTATTATGATGGTTAATTAGGATTTTTAAATTGATTTATACCATAAGCAAAGTTGAATATATTTGTAATTGATATCACCTTTGTACCTTGAACCGTGGCAGCAGATTCAATTGGTACAGTGGTACAGTGGTAGTACAATGTATGTATGTACTTGCACAAAGCGATCGATCTAATAAACTGTCAGGTTCTCTTTGTTGTCTCATAACAAAATATGTATGGTAAAAAATAAAAACTTTTTCTTTCTTAGGATTCCGTAGCCGAAAGGCAAAAGCAGAACACTTACAATTTCATGTTCGTATGTCCGTATTTAGTGTGGCCACATGGTCAATTTACTCAGAAATATTGGAGGTATACAACTAAAATTTAGTAAATAGGTGTCCTATTTTACTTTTATCATTCTTTGACTCAGTCTTAAGGTGTATTTTTATTTAGGTCAACCGTTAGTCTATACAGCAAAATTATTGAAGTGTGAATGATTATAATATGAAGGGAAATTATTATATAAGGAAAATAGAAAATTATTTATGAATAATAATAATTAATAGAGCACATTAATATATTAATAATAATAATTTCTGAATAATCCTTTAAAACATTGTAGTAATAATAATTTCATTAACAACGTTTAGTTCAATTGCTATCTTCTCAAAGGAACATACTCGTAACTCATTATAAAGAATTCAAAGGTAAAAGGTGTTGCCTTTTTCTTATTAAAAATCATATTGCATTGACATTGAACACTCTTATCGGTCTTAAAATTTATTTTTTTATTTAATTTATTTTATTTTAATTTTTTTATGAACATATTCTTTAAGTGTGTTTGTATTAGGTACTAGTCAACATGTCATTCACACGACACAGTCAAACGTGTCAATCAGTCAGTCAGTCAGTCAGACAGACAGTCAGTCAGTTAGTCAGTCGGTCAGTCAGACAGACAGTCAGTCAGTTAGTCACTCAGTCAGCAGTCAGTCAGTCAGTCAGTCAGCAGTCAGTCACATAGTTCGTATGTCAAACTAATCGACTAATAATTCAGTCATAAGCCATGAAGCCGTTTGTAACATAGCATTATGTATTTACACTATTTTCTCATTTTATCAAAGAGAAGTGTTCATTTTAAATAGAATAAAATATAAGGTGACAGGACCTAAACATCAATGACAGATGTAATATTTTTAATTAATTTGTTGTTTGGTTTTATGATTAAGATAGAAAGATACAATATATCTTATATATTTAAACGAGCAATTCTTGTATATTTATATCTTTATTTATTTATTTATACCGGCGATCTCGGAAACGGCTCTAACGATTTTGCTGAAATTTGGTATATGGGGGCTTTCGGGGGCGAAAAATTGATCTAGATTAGTCACATGTCTGGGAAAACGCGTGTTTTCGAGTTTTCATGCGTTTTTCTTATGCATTATTTTACGCAAAATTTAATCGCGACATTCTATACAACTCTCTCAGTAACACTTAGTCACTTAATGTAAAATATACAATCTTTCAAGAACTCCGAGCTAAGCTCGGTCGCCCAGGTACTAATATATGAAATAAAAATTAACAATCATGTTTTTATTTTTAAGGCTACTTCGTCCCCATGTATAAAAATAGAATAATAAATAAATAATAAATAAGATAAATTATGTGTGTTTGTTGTCTGTCATATACTATGTTTCCGAATCTCCTATAAAAAATACTAAAGAACGTGTACTAAAACTGAGTAACTTTCCGGCTTTATCTCCAAAACTTCTGCGCAATCAACGAAGTTGGTTTTTTAGTCTAATAACAAAAACTGTTCAAACATATATTCGAAAGGCAAGTCCAGCCCAGAATATTTAAAGAGCAAATTACTATTTGTATCATCTGGATATTTAATTTAATTGTAAATAACAAAATAAATAATCTTCACAATTTTCATCTTTTATTTGATATTTTAATATTTTGTTTGTAATTAAATGTTATACCACCATATATTTATAAATATAACTATGTTGGAACATTAACACACAGCACCTTCTAGTTTCGGTGAAGGAAAACATCGTGAGGAAACCTGCATGTCTGAGAGAACCTAGCAAGTTTTCGAAAGACATGTGAAGTCCGCCAACCCGCACTGGGCCAGCGTGGTGGACTATGGCCTGATCGCCCTCGTACTGAAGGGAGGCCCGTGCCCGGCAGTGGGACGTTAAAAAGGGCTGAATACATACCTTCTAGTTTCATGTTAAGCTAATAGGCCTGTGTTATGGATACCAGATAGTTGATACACTACACATATATAACTTTATATACATACATATTATAAATACAAATATAACTGATGAGCAGAAATGTTTGTGCTCACAAACATTTGTGCTCATCACACAAAAGATTGCCCCCAGCGGGATTCGAACCCGCGACCGCTGGCACAGCAAGTACGGTCACTACAACTGAGCCATATGTGTCGTCAAATATATTTTTGTATATAACTATTACGATGCCTCAAAAATGTTACGCTATTTAAATGTAAGTTTCAAAAAAAGCCTTTAGCGAGATTGAAGACAAAGGTAAATATAATTTGCTATCAAGGAAAAGTCAATATTCTCTCGTGGAATAATTTTCTTCTAAGGTAAAATTAAAGCGTCCCACGTCAGCATACTATACATATAATTATAGCTCTAACCATTGTCTTTTTTTTTGTTTAAGGTTAAAAAACTATATTTTATTTTGACGACACCTTTGGCTCAGGTTGTAGTGACCCTACTTGCTATGCCAACGGTCGCGGGTTTGAGTCTTGCAAGGGGCGTTCATTTGTGTGATGAGCATGATGGTGGGTGTTTATATTTATAGTATGTATGAATTTAAAGTTGTATATGTGTAGTATATTAACTAACTGCTTGATACAGTATACTAACCTAAGCTAACCATGACACAAGCCTCGTAGCTTACCATGGAACAAGATGGTGCTGTATGCTTGCTAACTTATTTTATCTGTCCCAACTTATTTTATGATAGATAGATAGATAGAGTTCCAATTAAAGTAAATTGAATATTTTAGAAAGTAAGCAAAGTAAATCTTAATGCGTAACTTCTTTCTTCTCAAAGGAGCTAAATATTCTAATGCAGAGCATTGATATTTGATGTTATATAGTAAATCAAATCGGTAGAAACAGAAGTTTAAGTAGAGTGTTATCGGTATGAGCTTAGCAAGTGTAATTAAATGAAAAGTTATAAATGTGAAAGTTTGTGAGTATGTATGGATGTTTGTTACTCTTACACCAGAACGGCTGAGATAGATTATAGTCTGGAATAACACAAAAGCTACTTTTTATCTTGGAAAAATGCCCGGTTCCCGTGGGATAGCAACCAACCAAGCAAGTTATATTTTTAAAATGAATAAAGCCCTTCCTATATAATTGGGGCTTGCCTGTTATAAGTCACTATACTCTATATATACAAAATTCTTAATTTCCACCGTAGAATGTTTGGTTAAAATGTGAGAAACAGGTACATAATCGACCCTATAAGGGTTTTGAGTTTTCATCAGGTCCATAGGGCACTAAAAATGAAATGTCAACGGTAATTTTATTCTGTTAGTCAGAATGTATTTTAATAGAAGTAAGAACCTATTTACGTCTGAACTTGTGTCAAAGACTCTTTTAAAGTGTTAGATTAAATTCTTAAAGAGAATACCTCTTTAGTAGGTCACAATATTACTCTTACATAACTAAGGACTTCTTACGCTTACATAAAAACATTGATTAAATTTTGACGATGTAAACATATTTTTTTTGTTTTGAACGTTATGTAGGGAACCCCTATAATTTCGTCTATCTGTATGTTATAGCCATTTCTTTCAAAGACTATTCGTGTTGTATTACTGAAATTTTGTACGTACATAGGTGTCTAATATGAACGACTAGATAATTTTAGATATTTTGCAGTATTAAAAAAAATAAACAGGGGTGGCATTACGTGTGTTAAATAATAACATAATTTTCATGCAACTAACCATCGTTGTACAATTCAGACCAGACAAGAGAAGATTTCCCAATTTATTATACATATATTAAGTACCTTTTACCTTCGACTTTCCTCGCATGTAAGTTTTTAATCACTATAATAAATTAACCTGTTATGTATAGAGAAGTACCTAGGCAGATTTTTTATACTTTAACTAGCGACTCACCCTCGCTCCGCTCGGGTTCGTCCCTACTTATGTTTTAAAGTTTAGTATAGGTTTCTCAGAGATGAGATATTTTCCCGCAATAAAACGTATCTTATATGTTGACCTGGATAACCAGCTATCATCATACTAAATTTCATCAAAATCCCTCCAGTGGTTTTTCCGTGATGCGGTAACAGACAGACAGACAGACAGACAAAAATTCTAAATACTATAGATTCGGCCTCTGTATCGATAATAATGTTTATTTCAATAAGATTTTCTAAAAAATATTTAATTTACAGATTCGGCTTAGTACCAATTTTATTATATGTATAGATAAAAGTATTCACTCTACATAATATAGTAAGAGCCTTAAGAAAATATAAAGAAAGTTGGTGTGATCACTCCGTTCCTTCGATGGATGGGTGTTCGTTTTCTAGATTTGAACGATACGAATTTTAATTAAACAAGCACAACTTACTTGAATGATTAAAACCACGATTATATTCTAAAACTGTAGACACTAGACAGTAGATGCGCCACTTCGCTGTTATTACCATGCCAAGTTGCTATCATGTTAATATTATAAATGTGAACATTTATAAGCCAGTAAGTATGTGTTTGTTACTTCAATACAGCATGTCGATTCTACGGATTTACATTATATTCGGAAAAGGAAATAACTTATAAATGAGGTTAATATAAGCATCATTTTGTCGTAATATGTAGGTACTTACTATACGAGCAAGACCGCGGGAAATAACTAGTATAATATAATTATATGTAATGACTGATAGGTAATGATTGGTAGGCAAAGATAACCTTGTAGTGAGTCAGAAGTACCTACCTACATAAAAGTTGCGAGTATAATCTTAATAGTAAAGTAGTTTTTATCTATTTAAACTCTAAAAATATTTTAATGAATAGCTGCAGTACTGCGCACAGTTTAAAATAACTTATACGCCGCATATACGAGTAAAATGAGTTTTTGCAAACTAGATTTTAATATGCAAAGGCATACAGTAGTTTAAATTAGAGTTAAGAAGCCTGGTTACAAATGTATATTCTGACGGTTTAACAGGTACTAATACACATATTCAAGTGACGATGGCTGTGACGTATCGAGATATGCGATATGCGTTTATAAAATACACTAAATTGAGGTTAAAGTTTTATAATTATCTTCATCGTTAATTACAACCCTTTTTTTTTTTAACGTCAGGAAAACCCCTGGTACGGGTACCCGCTCGCCAATGGGGAAGCGAGTCGGGTTATGTGGGACTCCTGCCGTGATGTGCGGCAGCCTACCCACTAAACACCTGACCAATGTTCTCCTCGTCGCCATAAGGCCAGGGCCGCGGGTACCAAAAAGACTCTTCCGTGACCCCGACGGCGAGCGCCTGCTAAGGCCCGTCTCCATGTCAGGGGCTGAGATGTTCGACCACCCCTGACGGCCTCCTCCCGCCAGAACAGTGGACGGCCGGCCTCCCCTAGCCGACCGCCCTCTGGCACCTTCCATTGGTTTATCGGACACCAAACCAATAAGGCTGCTCCAAAGTCCACTCTGCTAAACAGAGAAGTACCCGGAGCAGCCCCACCAAACCTCATCGCCCACCGAAGTGGGCAACACTACCTCGGCTGCAGAGGACAGGGAGAGCGGCAACGAAACACCGACACGCCTCTTCCCCTGCAGCCCCACCGCATCCGCCCCCTCCCGTCCGATCGCAGGATCGACCAAGCAACCCCGCAACCAGTGGCCGCAACGCCGTCAGATGCAGCCACGACGAGAGAGAGGCCCCAAATCCACCACAAAATGTGGCACCCATACCACCCACCGAAGTGGGTCCACACCCCCAATCGCCGCAAGCGGCCCCATCCTCATGGCACCCCAACCGCGTTCGACGGCCCACGGTCAGTGCACCCACTACCACCCCCCCGTCAGTGGCCGCAACGCCGTCAGATGCAGCCACTAACGAGAGGCCCCATCTGGTCCACCTTAGTGGACACCCGTCTGCCCACCTAAGTGGGCTCCCCCCACACTGGTGGCCGCAACTCCGGAAGCCGAAGCCTCAACGGAGAGTGGCCCCGTGCAGGGTGCCTCAACCGCGTTCGACGGCCCACGGCCAGAGGCACCCCTCCCCCTGCTGTTGGTCCGCGCCGGATTTCTCCGGTACCACCCGCGGGGTCCAAGCGGGTGGCGTTCCCCTATCCGCCACCTGGGGACGCGCCCGGTAGGAGTCAGCTCTCCCCCGGGGATCGTTAATTACAACCCTGTGAAGCTTAGAATATTCCGATGAACGTTTCGATTCTGGTTTGTTCATGTTTTTGGCGTCGTAGTTTACTTTTTTAATAAGAAAAAAAACATATTCTTTTATTTACAATAAAGAAAATTACAAATATACTTAATTATATACATAATATACAAAATAAACGTACACTTAGTTATTATTGTACAAGTCATGTCCGCGTGGAATAGTGGTTAGAGTGCTAGCCGCATTTCCCCGTTGAATGGCAATATTAAATTAATAACGTATTTCGTTTTCTCCTGGTACAATTAAATATATTAACTTTCCTAATGCAAAGGTTTAAATCATGATTTCATGACATATATATTTTATATATCTTTTACCCTCTCTCTAACTCGGCATAATATTATTTCTGTATTCTAGATGAGAGGAAAGAATACGTTGATTATGAAATACAAAGGCAAGCGTTGATGAGAAGATATCGTGACAGAGATGATATGATTTGATTTTTATAATTTTTTATATACATATAATATATTGAAAATAATTTTATAATAATCTATAAAATATATAATTTTATTGATGTGAGTAAATAGGTAACTTTTGAAAAAGTTGATTAATATAAAATTCATACAATATATCTAATATCTAATATATTTAAACGAGCAATTCTTGTATATTTATTTATTTATATATTTATTTATTTATATCTACCGGCGATCTCGGAAACAACTCTAACGATTTCGCTGAAATTTGGTATCTGGGGGTCTTCGGAGGCGAAAAATTGATCTAGATTAGTCTTATGTCTGGGAAAACGCGTGTTTTCGAGTTTTCATTCGATTTTCTTTCGCATTATTCTACAAAGAATATGGTCGATAATTTCTTACACTTAGGCATAAGCTTCGAGTCCGAGTTCGGATCTCGATCGGATATAAAGTCTTTTTTGTATTTATTCACGTTTTTAGTTTTTTTTATGTAAAGAATACGATATGACAAAGAAGAACTCCGAGCGAATCAATAGATAGTTCTGTAATCAAGTCATTAATAAAATATTTCCTGTCATCTATATAGATAAATAAAATTGAAATGTCTGTTTATAATGTCAAAATAACAGCTTTTTACTAAACTCATATGAAATTATTACTTTATTGATTAACTATTATTATATATATTATAACTATTACTATTATTAATTAACTGTACTTATAAGAAAACACAATTCTTAAAATTTTTGTCTGTCGGTCTATATGTCTGTTTGTTCCGGCTAATCTGCGAAATGGCTGAACTAATGTTGACTGAACTTTCACTATGAGATAGCTGATATTGTAAGGAGAAACTTAAACTAGTTCTGCTCAAAAAAATGAAAACCTATCTAGGGATAAGTCGCTAGTTTATTAGAATAATATTAGAAAACTATTATAATATACTAATTAATGCGTAATACATCAATTTGCATATAAAAAGTAGTATGGTATGAAGGTATCTTGATTTATAGTTATCCTAGTGGTTCTAGAAAAACAGAAACAAATCTATCCCATAGGAACCGTACATTTTCCCGGGATAAAAAGTAGCCTGTATGCTATTTCAGACTATAATCTATTTCTGTGTCTTTAACAACTAACATCTAAACTTTTACATTTATAATATTGGTATAAAATATAGATAACAGAAATCGATGAGCAATAAATTTTAAATTATGTATTAAAAAAACATTGTAATTTACTAGCGTAGGAAATATAAAACAGATGTAAGTAGGACGTCTTTATCTCCAGTGAAAACTATTTCAATTTTAAAGTATACAAACATCACTTAGTTACTAAAGTTTAACATCTTTGTTTCAGAATGTCACGTAAATCACGGCAAGGCTACAGTATTCGCCACTTGCTGCAACTGCCCAATGCACGGTCCTCCCCCGGTCCACACCCACCACCCGGCAATAAGGTAAGTTATTTTTATAATTTACTACAACCTTACAGTATGATGCTTATTGGTATAATTGACACTGCTTGTAGGCTCGTAGTCATAAATTCGATTCTCGTTAGGTATTTATTTACGTATCGGACGGAATGTATATAAAAGTTTGTGTATGTGTGTTTGTTTGTTATTCCCTTCTGCTGAAATGGCTGGATGAACATATAGGCTAGATGCATAAGAGCGAAGTAAATTTCATAGGTTATCATTACAAAAGGCTAGAGAGAAGCATCTGTTCGTTCTTTATAATAGGAAAGTCGTGCCAAACACTTAAATACTCATGAATTTTAAAATGGGCTCACCTAAAAATAGTATCTACCTTAAAAACTACATTATCGTATGTACATATGTATGTACATAGTCTAACACGTTTTGCACTATCGAACCTGTTATCAGTGATGTAAGTAACCAGCGCTAACCAGATAGACAACACCAATGCAGTTGTCATTGGCTTTCTAGTATCTATATACAAAGTATAAAACAAAGTCGCTGTCTGCGTCTGTCTATTTCTCCGCTTATTCTTTCTAAACCACGAAACGGATTTTGATTCGGTTTTCACTAATAGAATGAGCGATAAAGGAGAAAGGTTTATGTATATATAATTTGTAAATATTTTGTACAAAATGGCTGAGGCTAGACGGCGTTTTGTCGAAAAAAACTGCCTTCGTACGATTTAAAGATATACATAAAAAAAAGTACTAGAAAATTGTAGGTCTTAAAAAAGCCTACAGTAAAGTCTGCGTTAGTATGTTACGCATTTTTATCTATATAAAACGTACCTGCAAACCGCACCCGAGCAAAGCGAGGCTATGTCACTAGTATACGTATATTATTATGTTTAGAGATATAAATATTTATATATAAGATTTAAGCCTCAGAATGATATTAATGTAATATTGTATGGAAATATAAATTGAACAATTCATTTTCCTATATAATACTTTCTTGTATTGGAATATATCACAAATAAACGCCTCCTGAGAATTTTATCATAAATAGAGCTCATTGCAAAACACCTTTCATTGCCCACCCACGTGTAAGCTTTTTGATAGACATATCAATACACTTTATATTATACTAGCATCCTGTATTGGCTTTGCTTTAGAAATACCTACTGCTCTTTGTACAAGCTCTAAACACTTTTATCCTATCCTGCGAAAATCATTTTTTTTTTTCAAAGTAAACTGTATTTTTTCTTAAGTTTGATTATAGCATTAAGGAGATAAGCTGTTATTAATAGATCAATAGTGGTTAGTATCTTTAAGTGTGGCTAATTACTTTTTACATGATTTTTCGAAGAAATTCGAGAAGATAGTTTTATTTAAAACTAGCACTTACCCCGGCTTCGTTTTGTTGCGTCCCTAAGTTTAATTGGTTTAGGAATGCATAAAATACAAACATACAAACATTAATTTTGATTTATATAGATGTGAAATATTCGCGTAAATCGAAGAAAGTATTATATACCCACTTATTATTAACGGTTATTTGGGCTTTACCTTTTCTGATGTATACAATATATACATACATATATACTTTGAATTTACAGACAACGCTAATATATAATATTTAGTAAAATCACAGTGAATTCAATAATAAAATGATGTTTTTACTTTAAAATGTCCATTTTACACATAGTAAAATAAAAATAATTACAGTCATATAGTGTTTCCTAATTAGAATTAACAGTGTCTGCTTATTTCTCAGTATATCAAGTCACTTACTAAAACTTAACATTCAGCTCAGTTTCATGGAAATATCGCTCAAGTAAAGACTATTTTACTTCTTTATCATCTAAGCAGCATCGCCTACGAGTGTATTTCAACATAGTTTAAAATCAATAAACATGACCCACCGTTTATTTATAAATATGTAACTTTGAATCATCCCAATAAAAATAGCTTGAAGCAATATTTTTTAATATCTATATTTTAACCTTTTCATTTTGCAAAGTTAACTTTGCATATTGAAAGTAATACCACTAAAATCTAATCAAAAAATTATGATTGATGCGACACAAAGACTAACAACTAGATTGATGTGCAAACAAATCGAAAGACAGACGGACAAACAGAAAATATCAAAAGCTATTGATTTGACAGCTTTCCAAAGACTTCAAACAGATATTTTTCATAAATATTCTAGACATAGCATTTCGCTATTACCTTTTTATGAGGATTTCAATAATGACTACACCAAATAATATCCTATTACATTCTTAAAATTACTACTATAATATTTATATGAACTTATAAAACTTTAATTTATGGCTCTTTGTAGACAATAGAATTAATGATATCCAATTATATTTCATTCATATCGCTTTCTGTTTAGGTTTAAATTTTGAATAATTACTGAATGTAATGTTAAAAACGTTACAATATAAAAAGATATTTAGAATTAAACAAAAATATATTAAACTATTTATTATAATTTTTAATATTCGCAACATTTGCATATATTCTAAAGCTCAGGCTTTCCAGGTAATTCAGGTAATGTACGTAACAGTGGCGCCACTAGGCAATGAATTTTTCTATACAATGTTATTATTTTATTCATATTTATGTATTTATTAATAATTAGATATTTTTAAGATTAAAACGTGAAACTCATATTAACACTACACGATTTCAATTTTTCTCTAAAAGTAGTAAAAGTTAATATATTATTTTCTCCAATCAACGACTTAGAAAGCAACCCTCTTATTTTAACTTGCGTATTTTCCGTACAGAGGGCGAGTTCTAAGGCTAAGATAACGGGCGTTGTAGTTTTTTATGAAGCAAATAGATGGCGTTGCTTATGAATCAGAGTTAAAAATATTATTATTATATCATCAATTATTTTATATTATTGCAATGTTTAGTTTAAAAGATTATTACGAATTCAAAATTATAATTCTTTTTTAATGATTCACATTTCACGATGACTATTTTGAATTTTGTCAGTATTAAGTAAGTATAATACTTTCTTAGATTTACGCGAATATTAGACATTTAAATAAAACTATCTTTTAGGATTTTTTCGCGGATATATTTTGATTTTTGGTTCCCGACGTTTCGGTTGCTTTACAGCAATCATGGTCACGGGAGAGACTAAGGTGTTAAATGTCTCAAAAGCATTATATAGTTGTTACAGACAGCCTACCCACAAAATAACAAAATGAATTCAAAGTACCTTACAATATTCGCTAATTTTAATTTTAAACATTTTTATAATTTTAATTATTTTATACTTGAAATATGGAATATTATTTATATAATTTTAGCTATAATTATTACAATTCTTTAGAAAACTTATTATTGTATTATTGTTAAGTAATCTATATTTTTAGTTTTACAATTATTATATTTATAACCATAAAGAAAAATAAAATATTAATTATTTAAGCCACATTATTGTTCTATGTGTAATTTAGAAAATTAAAAAAAAAACATTTTTTTCATTTGTAAATTTAATTCTTAATTAATTTTAATTTTCTAAAGTACACATAGAACTCGAATCACCGAAAAAATCCGAAAAGATAGTTTTATTTAAATATTAAGTAGATAAGTACTTATATATTTGTCTCTAATAGACGGGGATGATGGGCTAAATGGCTAAAAGCCCTATGTAGGCATTCAACTCTCAACTTTTGCATATATTTCCAGTTACTCAAATATCTCGCTGCACTACAACCGTCAACTTTTTTAATTTCACAATCAATATCTATTCTATTTCTAAGTACCTAGTATATTCTTTATTGAACTTATAAAGCAAAACATTGTAATTGCATATTAGAAGACAAAGGCAAAGGTGGACTTATCCCTAAAAGAGATTTCTTCCAGTCAACCCATGGATGTAAAAGATAGTGTTAGGTAGTAGGTCCATTAAGTGCCAAAAGATATATCAAAGAGAAAAAAAAATACTGTTACATAGATAAACCTTACAAGTATAATTGAATATATATTTTATATACAAAAAATACACATATTATAATAATATTTAAATAGATAAGTATACAAATAAAAAAATAAAATTACAGTAAATTTATTATGATATTAATTATAAATTATAAATATTTATTATGATGACAAATGAATAATTATATTATTGTGTCAAGGTAATACTGCTTTAATCGTTTTTTAAAAGCGTTGATGGAGGGACTCATTTGGATAACTTTAGGAATATCCCGGCTTTTAATTTAAATTTACTATAGCGGATACAAATCAAAACACACCGACTTCCAAAATATCTGATTAAGTATCTATAGTAAATGAAAACTACCAATCAGTTATTTTTTACTTTTTAGTGCTTTTTTGAAGTCGTTTTTTTTTTTAAGTTTTTATTTATCTTAAACTACTTTTAAATGTCTATATATTTTTGTGATCGCCTCTTAAAAACCTTTATTTTAATATCCCATTCGATTGGTTTCGAAGATTTTTTTAAAGACACAAATTGGCGTCTGAAATCCACCATTTTAATTTTCAACTATTTTATATAGCCTATGATACTCGCGTTATAAATATGAATTTAACGACGTATGAATCATCAAAATCGGCTCATGCGTTTGGTATCTAGAACGCCACATAGAAACAAACATACATACACACATACATATATACATACATATATATACACATACATACATAAATACATCCTTAGACTGATAAACACATTACCCTCCTTTGCGTCGCTCAGTCGAGTAAAAATTGTCAAAAGTAGATAGTCGTAGTCCAGGGAAGCGGATCATCTATAACATGATTACGATTAGTCTTACGTGAAGAGAAACATCGTGAGGAAACCTGCGTGCCTGATAGAATACATGTCAATATGTCAATTTGGTTGTATTTTCGGAGTCGTTAAAAATAACAAATAAGCCTACGACGAAGAACAACCTATCAAAAATTCCTTCCTCCGAAATAAATCTATTTAGTGAACGTTAGTTAGCCATAGCATTGCTTCTCAAACGCATTCTTATTGAAACTATTCGAATAGGACTTTCAGTATTTATTTACAAAGGAAATCAGCTATTTATTTGGTGAAACATAGCTTTGATCCTGCAATGAACGAGCAAACATACTGTTGACCTTCCATTATACGTACGTTTCACGAAAAACTAGTATGGATATGACAACTTTTTTTTTATTATAATATATATCTATATAAAACAATAACATTTCTATATGAAGAAGTATGGTTTTTTTTAATTAAAAATCAGCTGCTTTGGCTACCTCTGGTGGTGTTTTTTTTTTTCATTATTTTTTCCCATTTCCATTTTAACCTAATATATCGTAATCTAAATTCATTATTCTTTCAGCATTTTTATTTTAATAAAACAATGATAATAGTGTTTAGATTTTTTAGGTACATTTAACTCTACAAACTTTTCATTAATTGAATTAAAAGAAATATTTACTTAAACGTAATATTATATGTGCAGCAAACAATATTTGCATTACAAATATATTAAAAAAATATATATATTTATTACTTACAGGTAGGTCCATTTTCTTGTGTCTCTTAGAAAAAGGGTTTCTTTTCACGGACTGGCTGTTGGAGACCCTTGTCCGACGCTACCTACTGAAGGAATTAATGTCCTTACAAGGGTAAATCTTTACTTTAGCTGAGATTGATGCGCTTTTGGCGGGACGTTTACGTTTTATTCGATCTTGCTAGAATACATTTTGTTAGAAGTATTTTTCTTAGGTTAACATATTGTTAGTAAAACCATATAAAAATGTATTAATTTCTGCTTTTATTTTTAGAGTTAAACAGATGAAACGTATAAATAAAAGTTGTAATATACCTTTTAACCATAGACTAACATAAAAATTTCTTAGATTTTAGACGAATATTACATTTTAAATATTTCACATTTTAAATATAATCTTAGCCGATTTCTTTACGTATTTTTGTTTATTTTTGGTTCCCGACATGACATTTTTTTTAAATATAATAATTATAATAAGATGAATTAAAATTAAATAAATAAATTTAATTTTTAATTACAAACCTCATTATAAAAATATTTACGTTTAAAACAAATTAATATTGTTAGGTACTTTGGTGCCATTTTTATATTTTTGAAATCATTTTATATCTAATTTTGTAGGTAGGCCACTGTCTTCAAAAAAAAAAACATAGGCTAGCTTTTATCAAAATTACTTAAGATTTGACATGTCTGTTTTAAAAATATCTTAGGCAAAAGTATTACAGACAGGTTGTTTCTTTCCAAATATTTATTTTTTCTTTGAGATTATTTAATGAGAGAAAATAATGAGAGAAAATATCTTTCTTATAAATAGTAAATAAATATATTTTTATTATATTTTGATCACCGAATAATTCCTTATATTAACTAGACTAGAACAAATTACTTATTTATTATTTATTGTTCATATATCACGGCCAAATAAAATATTACTAGCAACCTAATAACTGATAATATATCAAGTATGTTATAAAGAGATGACATAATACACCGATATAATAAGTAGCATATCTCAATAAGGGATAAGAAGCTCTTAAAAATGAAAGAGCTTAAAAGATCTAGTTTCAGATTTTACCTTCTACATCCAATGTTACAAACTTTATCTCTTTATAGCTTATACTATTATTTTTTAGATTATAATGAGTTTCGTAAACATACTTGTTTACGAAAGCTTAAAGCCAGGAAGCTTAAAGAAAAAATATATGTTATAGGTAAGCTAGTAACAATAGGTAGTGAAGGGCATTTTTCGACGATAAATTTGTCGTTAATCTGGCGAGTGTTAAGTGATTAAGCACTCGACGGGCGGTCGGCCGGTCTTTTATACGCCGATTTGTTAAACAGTTACACTCAGGGAGGAAATATTTAAAGTGCGGGCAGCTGTCGATAGTTTACGATAGTTGAAATTATTTACTATACAATATAGTGTTTAGTTTTCCTATAAACGTGCTATGTATATTATATTTAATTTCAGATTATTTTGTATGTTTGTCCGTAGCTACCATTACATAAATCACTGCTTAGATACAGACAATGTGAGCAACAAAGAGTATCATAATTCATAATATTAAAAATATGCCATCTGACCGTCTCTCAATTAATTACACATAAAAACATTATCTAATCTTTTTTAAAGGCGAAGTTATTTAAGTAGTACTATATTACATTTAAGATTACGTGTAGTAGTACGTATGAATATAATGTGGCATAAGATATTATCAGGTAACTCACAGCATCTCTATTTAGAAGATAAGACAGGAAAGTAGCGCGATAATATTTCACTAAAGTTCTCTACCTGTTCCATAAGAAATCCATAGAATAACTCTATCCACGTACTAGATGACCGAGATATGACTATCTACATATGTACATTACATTTAATACAGTATATTACATAATGAATACGTCACCGTAACCATCATAAATAGTTGGTTGTATGCCACAGTCTAGGTCGTATGATCAGGTTTTAAACAATTCAACTACATGCTATATTCATTCCATTTGACTTTTAAATCGTCAGGCGTCAATAATTAGCAACATAATGATTTAATATACTATAATCTGTAAATTACAGGTAAGTCTTCAAATATGTCCAGTTTCTCGGGAAGGTGAACAAAGGTAACAAGTATAGAATAATAAAAACTACTAATAAGTCATTATTATGATTATATTTTTATATCTTCTAACAGGTGAGTTTCACATAACCACCAGTATGTATCCAAGTGGTATGCGCAAAAGTGTAACCCCATAAAAAAAACAATCACATAAGTTATCTTCATTTCTAAATTCAGTCAAATCTGTTAATGCTTTAGAGCGTCAAGAAGTAACAAGCGCTCACTAACAAATTTTCGCATCTATAATATTTATGTTATTACTATAAATAATATTTGTGGAAACGTATGAAAAATAAAAATTATTAAACATACGAGAAGATTGAATGTACGAAAAAACTATCGACATTTGCATCGGTCAAGCACTAGTTGTAACAAATACCCAGTCTCGGTAATATTTCTTTAGCAACCTCTCGCCTTCACGCCTGTAATTTACCGACGGTCAACTAATGTACAGGCGCCGATTGAAATATAAAGAGTAATTGCTATTTATTGAATCTACAGTAATGGACCTAGAAATACAATGTGATTATTTACTTATAACTGCGTTAGAAGGAATCGTTTGTATCGCAAAATCATTATTAAATATATTTAAGTCAGTTGCGATTTTGTAGTTCAAAATTTAATTTCCTTATAAAGCCTTAAAGCTATAAAGAAAAGAATTATACATTATTATCTTATATAGTATGTTTTTATGATATTATTTCTCCCTGCTGATGTAAACTATATATTTTTTTTTTCAAATTCTACTTCATGTACACGGACAGAATAGAAAAAATTAAATTAAATGATACATAAGACTTTATCGTTTTCGAAGACAAGACGTAGATATAGAGAAAGGTAAACATATGATAAGTATCAAAAGAAGGACGATAAATAAACTAACTAATCAAAATTATTGTTAAATCTTTCAATGAGACATTTATAGCAGTAATAAATCGTCTTAAACAAACCACTTGTATGCTTGCCCATGCTATAAAAGAGACATAAAACAGTGAAGAAAACAATCGATTAGGTTAAAGCATAAACGGGCAATCCTAAGAAGAAAAGGTCCACAGAAATGGCAAGAAGAATTTCTGTTAATGATTTTAAGTATTTAATATATTTTACTATTTTTGAGTTGACTTTTAATATAGTATATGGGGTGTCGTTGTTGAGTGCTTATGGAACGCCACTCACTATAACGAAGAAGGCAACACTGACCTTAGTGAGTAGTACTGGATTTTATAACCAACTAGCGACTCGCCCTCGCTTCGCTTCGGGTACGTCTCTAGACAAAAACAAATCTATCCCACGGGAACCGTACATTTTTCCGGGATGATATATAGCCTATAGCCTTCCTCAGTTAACGGGCTATATAATGCAAAAATAATTTTTCAAATCGGATTAGTAGTTCTTGAGATTAGCGCGTTCAACCAAACAAACAAACAAACAAACTTTTCAGCTTTATAATATTAGTATAGATAAATCTGCGACATACAAAGAAATTTTATATTTTTACACCATACGGCTCATTTATATTTTGAGCGTTCCTATATGAAAAGAAATATCACGTTTATTATGACACGACATTTTCTCCGGAATGTGCTAAAAATTAAAATTATGTATAAATAATGTAAACAATGAGTGATTTCCAAATATTAATTAAATGAACGTGTATTAGTTCATCAGTACAAAATACGATTGCTAATGATACTAGTTAAAATCATATATTTAGTGGACAGCTATTATTTTTATTATCCCTTATTCATTAGTAGCGTAATGTAAAAGTAATATAAAAAAACATTTGATCTGTTTCTTTTGCGACATGGTATTACCATTAAATTTTTTCCTCTTAGGAACAGAGTTTCGCAATAAGTTAGGTGCATTTTAGGATGATATTGCCCCCTTGTGCCCACTTGCGATAACATTCAGTAACGTGTGCTGCTCACGACATACACTACGTGATTGCCAATTCTTAGAACGTAAAGGTTAATAATAGAAAAAGCCGTTTTTCTACTATTTAAGAACGAAGACGTAGGTTTTTTTTAATGATTTTTAACTGATTGGCATTTTTTAAATAAATTTGATTCTTTTTATTTTACTGATAGTAGTGGATTGCCCTAACAAATGTAGTCAAAATATCTTTGTAAACAATGAGATGAGAACAATTAAAAATCATTCACAAACAAATTTTTTTTTTGTATTGCACCATCTTTAATCACTAATTATTTTATGGAGTAAAATATAAAAGTTAATGTAAGATAATTATATATACATTCTTTATAAAATGTATAAATTAGTAATATATTATAAAGTTTACGGTGACATTTTGTCCTGAGGCTTCCAAGACGTGACCCTCCGCCACAGAATGCCAACCTCCTAACGAGTTTTTGAAAGCTCCCTACAACGAAACCATCTTAAAGGGATTTGCACTTTGTAAGTAAATTATTGTCTTGTAACAGATATGACCAAGAATTTTATTATAAATACAGCAACTACTTTTTAAACTTTAAAAAATTAATCAAAATATATAATTTTATAAGAATACTTTTTTTTTTTATCATATTTTAGAAATTTGCGGATTATTCAAATGCAACTCGTGTTTCACGCTTACACCAGAAACTCTGAAAATTAAAAGCATGCTATTGATTTGATTGTTGTTGATTTCAGTCAACGAACTTAATTTCTACACGTAACATTAGAAGGTTACCACTTATGTCAATGTTGAAGATAAACAACGTAAGCCAATGCATGCATTATTACCCAAGTCGACCGTCTTCGAGATCCGCCAAATCCGTCGATGATCCATCCATTAAGTATTCATCTCGCGACATTAGAGGCTGCCGTTATTAAAACCACCTGTAAAGCCCACACTCCTGCATATTGCGAGTTGTCGACTCTCCACACGTACGGGGGGTCCGTCCCTTCCGCCCTTGTGACTTTTGTCTTGAATCTCGGCGCACGTCTTGGACATCGGGGACACGTCTTACAGAATTAATAATAAGCCAAGAAGCCGGCTGCGGTTTGAGCCGCAATGTGCCGAAATTTCTACCCTCATTACTGGTCCTCTGCACTCACCGCGCGCGCCAAACTTTCGACGTTCGCGCTCGCGTTCCACTCTTGTTTATCGGTGTTGCCGACATCTTGTAACGCGTTTTAATAGTCAAATTACGAATGTTCTAAGAGCTGAGATTTTAGATATAATAGGTTTTGTGTACGTTTGCAGAAATTATTAAACTGTTATGTTGTCTGTGATGATGCCATTTTGGAAAGTTATTGTGGAATGTTACAATTTGACTATCACTTAACGATTTTTCTTTAATATATGCTTTTCATTTTACGTGACATTAGTAGAGTATAGGCGTCGAATTATGACTTTTAGAGCTAGAAAAATGTATAGGATATGTAAAATTTTTATATCTTTAGGACTGGGTTTTTTCTTGTAAAACTACCTAGCACTACTAATTTAAAAATTTATTCTTAAAATTAATCAATATGAAAAGGTTAACAAAAGGCGAAAATTGTGTAACATACACACAAAAAAACTTACAACTTTCAACTTATTTAGAAATCAGTCAATCATCTTATGAATCTTCTATAAATATTATAATTTTTGTCACTTTATATTATTATTATTTATATGCGTCCTGAAGGGCGTCACATAATAAATTATATTCGTATACTATTTTTCGTAAATTTCTCTTATTAAATATGTAAGCAAGAGACATTTATGTATTAAAATTTAAAAATAGTTAAAAAAGTAAACAATTCTTCTCATAATTACTTTGAAATTTTTACTCCTTTAACTTCAGCTTAGTTATAAAATTTTGATACTCAAGGTTTTCACTGTGCTTTAACAAACCATTCATTACTGTGATATAAATACTGAATAACATTGTTTACATATGTATTGCAATTATTCGCATAATACGTTTATTTATTTTGAAAATATTTTAATTTTAATCATTGTTTCAATTAATATATATATATATCTTCATTCGAGTTCGTCCCTAGGTACATTATAACGGTTAGTATGGTTAGATAGACTATATATTATATGAAAGCCTATAGCCTACCTCAATAGAGTAGGCTATCTAATGTAAAAAGAGTTTTTAAATAGGATTAGTTGTTCCTGAGATTAGCGCGTTCAAACAGACATGCTCTGCCTCTTTATAATATTAGTATAGATTTTAAGAATACATACACGTTACCCTTAACAAGAACTATATATGTACATATGTCTGTCTACTTTTTATAGAATACTTATCACATAAAATACGACTCAAAGACAGTTATAATCAAATAAAGATCTAACAACAATGTTAACAAGTATCAACCCTGTTTTCAAAGGGTTGTATTGACAGTCTTGTTCGCCTCGGGTTACTTGAGAAAACAGTCAATCTCAATACAAGTTGTCGTGTTGGTGTATGTTGCTACAAATTGTGTAACTGGTCGAGTGAATGTTTTTATTTTTGGCAGAAAACCTAACTAACTGTAACAATTACTACTTTTCATACTTTGTACAAAACTATGTTAAATATTTTTTTCAAGAAAAATAAGAAAGATATTTAACAGGCTAGTGTTACGTATTATAAATTATTTTCCATACATTATTGAAGTAGTTAGTTTTATGTATTATAAGTAGATATGTATGTATATAAAATTATTTTTATATATGTACATATCTACTTATTATATTATAAGAGTGTACAGTGATTTTCATTTTGTAAGTACATAATAATATGTGCATGCAAAATTATAACCACTACTACTAAAAGCACGTGAAAAATAAACATATCAATTTTAAGAAAGACTCTAAACACTCTTTTCACTACATAGTATAAAACAAAGTCGCTTCCCGCTGTCTGTCTGTCCTTATGTATGCTTAGATCTTTAATACTACGCAACGGACTTTGATGCAGTTTTTTTAATAGATAGAGTGATTCAAGAGGAAGGTTTATATGTATAATACATGCATATTATAGTACAGAAAAGCCGAGAAATCAAAGATTGTATTTCATTCTAACCGTTAAAACGTACCTAGGAGCGAACCTGAGCGAAGCGAGGGTGAGTCGCTAGTATTACTATAAGTACCTGGGCGACCGAGCTTCACTCGGAGTTCTTGAAAGATTGTATATTTTACATTAAGTGACTAAGTGTTACTGAGACAGTTGTATAGATGTCGCTATAAGAACAATTTTCTTTTTAATTTGGCTTAAAAATAATTTTACATTAAGTGACTAAGTGTTACTGAGAGAGTTGTATAGATTAAATTTTGCGTAGAATAATGCATAAGAAAAACGCATGAAAACTCGAAATCACGCGTTTTCCCAGACATGTGACTAATCTAGATCAATTTTTCGCCCCCGAAAGCCCCCATATACCAAATTTCAGCAAAATCGTTAGAGCCGTTTCCGAGATCGCCGGTATAAATAAATAAATAAAGATATAAATATACAAGAATTGCTCGTTTAAATATATAAGATTTAAGCAACTTTTTGTTTAAATTTCATGGGGTACGTATTATAATTTCTTCGAACAAAAGATATCTTATTTATTTCCTCAAGGTATATCCGTTAAAGTAACAGATATTCATAATAATTTCACGAAGTGTAGGGTGAAAGTATCTAAAATCAAAAGTTCGTTTAAATTTCAATTACTTATTCGTTCGATGCGTGTGCTGCATGCGAGGGTCTGTAGGAAATGAAACAACACTTAAATTTGATTTATGCCAGAAAATATTGTGTTATTATGAATAAGTCATTGTTTTCTTAACTAGATCGCGGCATTTGTAAGGGAATGTGTAACGCTTATATTAAAATACATGATGAATGGCTCTATAATGTTCAGGCAACATGTACATTTCTTGAATTGACGTAATTTAAGAAATTATTTTATGTTTCAAATAAATATTTTATACGTTAAATAAAAATTCTATAATTTACAACCAAGTCCACTGTTATTTGGGACTGAATAGGACTATAAAACAAACTCAATTTAAAACTCTACCCCTACATAAGTGAATACTAAAATTCAGCTGTAAAATTTATATTTACTACCTTACCTAACCTATATTTTTAAGATATTGTCTTAAGAACCTACGACCTCGAGGCTGCATAACAAATTTTATTTCCTCCAAAAGGAACGTCCGCACAAAAACAGAACACGAAAGTTGGGCGTTCCAGCGGCGTTCTCCCGTGAATTTATATCGCTTGAAAACAAGAAAACAAAAGTGGAGCCGCGCCAAAGGTACATTATCTTAACAAAGTACAGCAATTAGGTACACGTTCCACATCTGACTATAATAATTTAAATATGATAAAACAAAGTGAGATGCTGAGACGAAGAATAAGGCGGGCTCCTTTAACTTATTTATAAATTCTTCCTGTATTCTTGGAGACTCCAAGACGGCGGGCCGAGGGTTAACCCTTCCCCGTATAATGCAATAAAAGGGGCACTCATATAAGTATCACCGCTTTACGTGTACTGCGATAAAGGCTTATCCGTTGCTCCTCGCAGGCGGAATGATGTTTATCGATTAGGTCTTTCTCACATACATATATATTTTAGCCGGACGAACCAATCTTTTTTAATTTTATATGCCTAATGTCTAATACAAATAATTACAATTTTTATTTTATAAAACAATTTTTTAATATCATTATTAAATACAATAAAAAATATTAACTTTTATTGATAAAACCATCTATAAATAGCGACATCAATTATGAAAGTATAAAAGTACTTATACAATAACTCTTAGAAGTTTATTTTTAAGATTGTTAGTAAGAATATTCAAGAAAGCAAAGTTACTAGTGAGTAAATCGTAGTCAATTTAATGTTCCCAATAACGAAGATATTTAAAGAAACCTTTTGTTAAATGCCACAACATTGTTTTTGCAATAGTAGATAACAAGTCCTGCGGTTATCGCCTTGACAAAAACATAAGCCGATTCTATAGGCCACAATCCGTATGCCGTCTTTCTGGTGCCTGTCTCAAAGCTATAAAATTACAGATCAAAACTCTATCGACCCGGTGGCCTTTATTCAGAGCCAACGGAGCGCACTATCAAAGAAACTCTTCTTAGGAGTTAGCGTCTTAGGGTCGGCAAGTTTAGCAAGGGTTGCGAGATGCGGGTAGGGTGGGTACGTTTTTGAATGTAAATAGTGGTGCGTGGGTCTCATATGAATTAAATTTAAGTAATTAATGGAGGAGTCGCGCTGCGGGATCGGCCGAGCTATTTAGATCGTATCCGCTATTCGTTTTAATTGCCGCATTGCGATTAACTGTAATTACCAAATTTCTACCTGAATGTAGGTAGTTTAATAATTACACAAAAAGATCCAGCATAATAATCATTTAATTTGCTTTTACGCCAGTAGTCTGTGAAGATCGAAGAGAAAGTCAACAATAATTTCCTTCTGCTATTTATTTTAAAATTTGAAAGGTATAAAGTTAAAGTTTGTTTGCTCACATTGTATGTGAAATTTCGTGTTAAATATTTACATATATCAAAGAAAATTTTCTGTTATTTTATATTTATCATGATTTGCTTTTCTACTTTGAGTTAAGTAAGTCAAAAGTCAGTGTACGTTTGTTCATCGGGGCCTAAGGGACTGAGTAGGTCATTTATTAATTATACCAAACAGTATGTGGCGAGGGGGAAGAAGTCAACAGCTGAAGAAAGGGTGGCCATATTTTAAGATGTCGCCGTCATCTGGGAAGGAATGCGTGGTTTGGGTCCGGCCTTAATTATTTATTACTAGCTACAACACCCAATGACTCTCGTTTATATCATTACATAATGTTTGAGGTAATGCTGCGTGTTTTGCTTAAGGAGTAGAATATTTATTTATTTATTTTGGAACAGAAACAGAAAACAAATTAAATAAAAATCACAACTACGTATTAAAAAACTAAAAATATCATTTTAAATTTGTTTTCTAATTACATCTGTACACAACATTTAAATAAAAAACATATAATTATTTAAACAAACTTAACCAACAAAAAAAATGAATATTACTATTGGATATAAATATTAAGAAACAGAAAGAAAATAATATTTACATTTCATAAAAAGGAGAAGAAACAGAGACAAAGCATATCTATATAAAATAATAATAATAATAATAATTTAGGAACTATAATTCATTTAATTTTTTCTTCAATGATAAAAAACTATTATTAAAAACGTCGTATTCATTATTTAAACTATCATATGTTTTACACGTATACACTGTTGAAAATTAGGCTATGGATATGAAAATGACAAGTCCAAGAATTCACGTTTTAAACTTTTATTTAAAAGTGGCGAACTCTTGGAAGGCGCACACGAACTTTACTCTAAGAAGATCTACTAGAGAGTGAGCAACAATTATCCTTAGGTTGTCCTTAAATATCCTAAAAAACACAAGGAGTGTGCCACAGATGTGCCACAGATGTCCAATAGCCTTTTTAACAAATGCATTTTTATTGCACCTTAATAAAGACAGGGTTTTTCCCTGGTGAAACTATTATTTTATTACTTAATTGTTAAGGCTTGTTTCTTGTCTAAACATCTGTAGACCACTCATTATGTTTCTTTTTCAATAGATGGTTTTTTTGAATAATAAAATAAGTAAATATTTCAACACGCCTCCTCAAAAAAAATAATCTATAGAAAAATAACCACTTAAGTTTAGGCTTAACAATATTATAAGGTAGTACAGTATATAACAAAAAACTTGTACATTAATTTTGTGATACGCCTTCCTCGTGTTCTTTATTTGGGAAACATACATATGGTCCAACATTTGTTGCTGAGGATTAGGAAAAACCCAAAAAAACCTTTTCAGACCATTTCACTAATGTTAAATTTAATTACATAGCAAATTTTAATATCACTCCAGGCCTAATCCTTTTCTTAATTCCAGGAACTTAACTGCTGGCAAAGGTTTCGTGAACATGTCAGCTAATTGGTTACCTGTCGAAATATATTTTAGTTTTATTAGTTTATTTTCAACTTGCTCACGAGAGAAATGATATTTAATGTCGATATGTTTTGATCTCTTATGACTAGTTGGGTTATTTGCTATACTTATACCCCCGTTGTTATCTTCATAGATTACTATCGGTTCTGAAATATTAAGATTTATACTATTAGCTAATGACTTTAACCACATTGCTTCTCTAACCCCTTCAAAAAAGAGCCATATATTCTGCTTCTGTAGATGATGCAGCTACAGAATTCTGCTTTTTAGTGTTCCATGTATCTACAGCGTATTGTATCTACAGCGTTCAAACAATTTAAACAAATAACCAGTTGTACTTTTTCTATTATTGGTATCAGAACCGCCCCAGTCTGAGTCTACATATCCACTTAAAATATCATTAAAATCGCCTCGAACATATGTTAATTTTAAATCAGCTGATCCTTTAAGATATCGAAGTATTCTTTTGAGATTTCTCCATAATTCTTTATTATTTTTATTCAGGTATCGACTTAAAATATTTACTGCTGCACTCAAGTCTGGTCTAGTGCATAACATAAGAGACATTAGGCAGCCTACAACATTTCTACAAGGGGCATCATACTTTTCATCAGAATTTAGGGATTCAAAGTTTAATTTACTTTCAAGTGGAGTGTTAACAGGATTATCAGACATATTAAATGTACTTAAAATTGTTGTGTATTGACTCTGATCTAATGTTAATATATTTTCATTTCTCTGGACTCTAATTCCTAAAAAGAGTTTAATGTTTTCTAAGTCAGTCATGCAAAATTTCTTCTTTAAATAGCTTTTAAAAGTGTTCATAGTTTCTAAAGTTGCAGTAGCAATTATAATATCATCTACATAGAGTACTAAATATATATTTTTCGTTACATGTCCTTTATCTAAAATATATATACATCTATCAACAGACGAATTTTTAAAACCTTCTTTACATAAACATTGTTCAAACGTTTCAAACCAACATCTTGCAGCTTGTTTTAACCCATATATCGCTTTATTTAATTTACAAACTTGAATTCTTTCGCTTTTAACACCGTCAGGTACTCTCATATAAATTTCTTCCTGTAATATACCATTTAAAAAGGCTGTTTTTACATCCATATGATGTATAAGTAAATTAAATTTATTCGAAAAAGCTATTATAAACCTAAAACTAGAAATTCTGGCTACTGGTTCAAATGTTTCATTATAGTCTACTAGGTATTCTTGGCTAAACCCTCTAGCTACAAGTCGAGCTTTATATTTTGATGGATTTCCAAATTCATCATTTTTAATTGAAAATACCTATTTACAATCTATAATGTTTTTATCCAGAGGCTTTGATACTAAAGACCATGTCTTGTTTATCATGTGAGCATTAATTTCATCTGCTATAGCTCTTTCCCATTGAACCCTATCATCTCTACTATTAATTTCTTCATATGAAGTTGGAATATTACACACAAGTGATTGGGCACTTAACAAATAGTCATTAAACATGTCATCTTTATTATATGAAATAACAGGACGACCATTGATCCTCTCACTCCTTCTTGGTCCACAAGACTGACCTTTTTCATGTTCATCATCATTGTGACAGTTTTGAGAGTCTTGAGATTCAGAATCTATTTCCATATCTATTTCATCAATAGATTTATCATTTGATTCGACATTTTTTATAACTAGATTCAAATTGATTTGATTTCATATTATCAAATTTACAAGAATTATCTACTGATTTTGACAATACGTCAGATGCATCAGTTTTATCTTGGGTATCTTCAACATTGACCCCTTCAGTCTTAGCTGTTAATTTGATTTCATATTATCAAATTTACAAGATTTATCTACTGATTTTGACAATACGTCAGATGCATCAGTTTTATTTTGGGTAACTTCAACATTGACCCCTTCAGTCTTAGCTGTTAATTTGATTTCATATTATCAAATTTACAAGAATTATCTACTGATTTTGACAATACGTCAGATGCATCAGTTTTATCTTGGGTATCTTCAACATTGACCCCTTCAGTCTTAGCTGTTACTTTTGATTTCATATTATCAAATTTACAAGAATTATCTACTGATTTTGACAATACGTCAAATGCATCAGATTTATCTTGGGTATCTTCAACATTGACCCCTTCAGTCTTAGCTGTTAATTTGATTTCATATTATCAAATTTACAAGAATTATCTACTGATTTTGACAATACGTCAGATGCATCAGTTTTATCTTGGGTATCTTCAACATTGACCCCTTCAGTCTTAGCTGTTAATTTGATTTCATATTATCAAATTTACAAGAATTATCTACTGATTTTGACAATACGTCAGATGCATCAGTTTTATCTTGGGTATCTTCAACATTGACCCCTTCAGTCTTAGCTGTTACTCTAGTTTTCAAAGAAATAGTTTCGTCTATTACCACATCTCTAGCTACTATAAATTTTCCAGCTTCCACATCCCATACCTTATATCCATTCGGTTCATATCCAACCAGTATACCTTTCAATGACTTTTCGTCGAATTTTGATTTTCTGGTTTTATTATGGATATAAACTGTTGAGCCAAATACTCTCAAATATTTTAACTGTGGCTTTTTATCATGCCACATTTCGTATGGTGTTTTACATTGTTTCAAAGCCCTAGTTGGTGTTAAGTTTATAAGATATGTACTAGTTAGAACTGCTTCTCCCCAAAAGGCTTTATCTAACTTAGCACCTGCAACCAATGCCCTGGCTTTTTCAGTAATAGTTCTAACCATCCGCTCTGAGACACCATTTAATTGAGGGGTATGTGGAACTGTTAGGTGGTATGTAATGCCTTTATTAATACAATATTCTTTCATCTCATTTGATAAATACTCTCTACCATTGTCACAATAAAGATTAACTATTTTTAAATTGAAATGAGCCTCACTTTTAGCTACAAAACTTCAGATCTATATGCAATTAAATATGTTACACAGTAGTGAGTATATTGATGAACAAAAAAAACAAAGTAATTTTTATCATTAACCGTCGAAGGAGTGATAGGTCCACATACATCTGTATGAACTATAAATAATGGTCGTTTTACATGCCTTTTCTCTTTGATCTTATTAAATGACAATCGTGCTAATTTACCCTGAATACACGGTTCACATAAATTATCATCAGGTGAAACATTTTCAATCTGACCTATATCTTCTATCATTCTTTTATTTTTAAGTTCTAAAAACTTATTTTTTACCTATATGGCTTAATCTTCTATGCCATAATTCATAATTGTTATATTTAGCCATGTTTATCTGAGCATAATTATTTATCATAAGTTTAACACCTATTAAATTATTCAGAGACTCACCTGTCATTATAACTTTATTATTTTTAGTTATAATTACCATACCAGCTTCCTGCATTCTCCTTACTGATAGTAGATTGCTGGGGACGTCTGGACATTTTCCAAGATTCCTTGTACACCTAGGTTGCTAGTGACGTTCAATGATCCTTTCTTGGTTACTGTGATGAACTCATCTTTCTTGGCAGTTGAGAATTTAATTGGCGTTTGTAATTCGATAAAATTCTCGGCAAGGTCCTCTCTATTGATTATGTGGTCAGATGCTCCCGAATCCAAAATAAATAGGATATGATCACTTCCATGATTATATTGATTATGTGACGTATGCTCTTTAGTCATGAAGGCAAAACTTGAAATGTTTTCTTTAGATGATTCAACAATTTGTGCAGTTTGAGCAGTCTTATTATTCTCACCATTTCGATTTTAGATACTTCTTTTGTAGTAATAGCAGTCATTTTTTACATGGCCTTTTCTACCACAGTGATAACATTTTCCTTTAGCTGAATTTCCTTTATATGGTTTGAACGGTTTACTTTTATAATGTTTTTGATGATTGATTTTAAACTCTTTTCGATTATTAAAATTATTTTTCTTCCTTGTCTGATTTTGATATTGAACATTTAGCACTTTTGCACTTGTATCACGATTATCAGCTTTTATTTTTGTCTCATGGTCTAAAAGTCTTGTTTTCACAAAGGCCAAATTTATATTATCTTCGGATAATATTTCTATTGCTTTTTGACACTTGACAGAATTTAAATGACACACACCCGTACTAAACACAACACAATTAACACTTTACTAGATCACAAAGTAAACTGGGCCCATAACCTGTTGAAAATTAGGCTATGGATATGAAAATGACAAGTCCAAGAATTCACGTTTAAAACTTTTATTTAAAAGTGGCGAACTCTTGGAAGGCGCACACGAACTTTACTCTAAGAAGATCTACTAGAGAGTGAGCAACAATTATCCTTAGGTTGTCCTTAAATATCCTAAAAAACACAAGGAGTGTGCCACAGATGTGCCACAGATGTCCAATAGCCTTTTTAACAAATGCATTTTTATTGCACCTTAATAAAGACAGGGTTTTTCCCTGGTGAAACTATTATTTTATTACTTAATTGTTAAGGCTTGTTTCTTGTCTAAACATCTGTAGACCACTCATTATGTTTCTTTTTCAATAGATGGTTTTTTTGAATAATAAAATAAGTAAATATTTCAACATACACATACATATTTTTACACATATTACACATTTTATAATATGGTTTTACTTATAAAATGGTTTTTCCTTGTATCCTGTCTTTTCCTTAACTATTTTTTATGCAATCCTTCTAGATAAGGATATAATATCATTATAATTAAAATAGTAAATTAGCTACATAATATTCTTGTTTTTTAATACTATGTAAACTTATGTTACTATACGAAGATTATTGCTTAATATAATGGAGAGCTTTTCAAGCTCAAAAGACATCAAGCAAAATAGAAAACTTTGTAAAGAAAGGTTCAGGCTAAAGTTAATAAGAGCTTGGGTAATCAAATTACAAATAGCCTGATGAGAACACTACAACCTCTTGAAATATAATCAGTGCTAAACGATGCTCAAGACTTAAGTTTTCCATTCCTTGGATAGCAAGACAGCTTTAATATATTTTTAATAAGAAAGTATTTCGTAAAATAATGAACAATATTGAGTCCTAACTGAATATAAAAAAAACGAGAATAATAATTTTATTAAAAAATGTTATTGTTGAAAACAATCTTTCAATTCTAAAATCAATGTCGCGTAGCGGAGTATGTAGCGTCTTTACATAAAAAAAAAATAACAATATAATATTATGTTCAAAATGATTGTAATCAAATAATATAGTGTCTTTGATAGGGTAAAGTAGTTTGTTAATTTTAATATTTAATTTAAAAATCTAAATTTCTATTGTCATCAAGGTATCATTTTATGGTTATTACTTATTAAAATTGGTAATACTTTTACTTCTACAATTTACTTAAATGTCTTCAGCAATAAAAAAAAACACGATTTATGATTTCTGATTATTTTTTCCTATATTAAAGGTTTTGTTCGGAATATCCTGAGATAATTATTTAATTTTATTATTAAGTTCTATTTACCGCACACAGAATACAAAATATCATCAATTTAATCTAAAGATGGATTCACTCAATTTCGGCGTAATAATCAAATAGATGTCATTACGTCAACAACAAAGGTGATTCGATGCGTTTTGACAAGTCAGATGCTAATCACTGAACCCTTTAAGGTCGACAAATCGGAAATTAGGGAGGCTTGAGAGCTCGCGGATAACCCTGCCTTTACGAATTGAGGATCTCTCCGACCCGAGAGACTTGGCCTGTCCTTGTTCTTTAAATATTTAACACGGGACAAGTGGCGTTTCATGTGGACATATAGAAACGAAGAATAACTTACTCTTATGTTAGTTTAAACTGTTTATTGTTATTTGAATGTTTAATATTTTTAAGTTAGAAATTCTGTTAATATGTTTAATTTCTTTAAACATTAGTATTAAATTTGAAATTATGAAAGTTTTCTTCGTATCATTGTCATAAAATTTTTACCATTTATACCACACAGGATCAGCATTCCTATGATAAAATGCGCAATTATATAGCTTAGCCTAACATAAATATTTTTTATATCTTAATTGCAATGGAGCCCTTGCTGTTCTTAAAATAAGGAAGTAGTGTAAAGCCCGTAGCAGTGCCAGTAAGCTACGTTAAGAAATTTTCAAAAATAATATATAAAATCTTATAGAGAGTATATTACCAAAGTAGGTACATATATATAAATATGCAAAGACAAAACAATTCAGTACCTTTTTATCCTTTATTTTTCAAAAGATTTTCTTTTTCTTTTTTTTTTGTTTAGAAGCTATTAACGAACTTTAGTGTTATCAATAAAAAAATTTTGGAAACAGTGTTTTTATAAATAGGTAAATTCCATTCATATGTATATGATTTCTTCAAATTTTTAATAACTCTTTATTATTTTCGAATTTCGACCACTGGGTGAACACTAGTTAAGTAATATAAATTATAACATTAAATATTTTATTTTATTATAATACATACATAAAATAACCAACACTGATTTATGTATTCGTTTATTTTCGTGCGTACGGTATTTCATAGGTGATATTTTTTCAAATTTTTCTTGTTGTACTTTTTTATTTCTTATGTAAGCAGCGGTAGTTGCTAATTGCAGATATTTAGAAAGAAAGTGACTTTATTATATAGGTACACTGTATAATATTCCCCTTAAACGGTATAAGGAAACAACTAATACCACATCTCATTTTATCATTCGTAAATAATTCAGTATTGTCACGTTGACAGGCCTAAAGGACCCCGCACGCTGCATTACCGCCTTAATGATACGTGTAATCCCACAAGGCTGGCTGTGACACCTCATGAATGTGTCATTTATCATTATCTGGTGAATCATTGTTTTTTCTTATCTTAAGCATATAGCTTAATCTTTAACTAATAATAAATAAAAGCTAAAATCCATTTATCGTAGGATACTTACAATAAAACTTTATCATATTATGATAAAATTGTATTGTACTAGCTATATTATACCAGTTATATTGTACTAGCGTTTAAGTTATATTATACTAGCGGTTCACCCTGGCTTCGCTCGGGTTCGCTTCTAGAAGAACAAAACCAAATCTATCACACGGGAACCGTACATTTTTTCGGGATAAAATAATAGCCTTTATGTTATTCTGATATATGAACTATATTATTATAAAGTTCCATTAAAATCCATTTAGTCGTTTATGCGTGAAAAAGTAACAAACATTTATACCTATACCTATACATATATCTATACATCCACACATCCAAACATCCAGACATCCATACATCCTCACAAACTTTCGAATTTATAATATTAGTAGGATTATCTATATATCTAATTGTATATTCAGCCCTTATGGTCTTATCATTTTCTTTACAAAAAAATGAATAATATATTACGTAAAACACAAGTTTCTCTCTGAGAAAGTTATCCCGCAATTTTCTTATTGTATGTTTATTTATGTATTACTATACTTACACTCTACTTCTACCAAGTTATATTTTACAGACTGGAATATATAAATTCAATGACATATACCTATTTAAGTAACTTTATTGCTCTGTAATAAAGATAAGTCGATTCGTTAACAACCAACAGTAACTGTACGAATATATTATTATTATTAATACAGTTACTGTACAACTAATATTATTTTTATTAGTCTGGGTATTGATTATCTAAGTCGGGCCTTTCACATAATCGAAAATTAAAACTTACAAATAAATAATACTTTATCCAGATAAATATTGTAAATAAAAAAAATTGCTAGACAAATCTAAACTTATAATAAAATTCTAACTAAGCCGAATATTTTTTGGAAAATTTTACTGAAATAGACATTATTATCGATACAGAGGCCGAATCTAAAGTTTTTAGAATTTTTGTCTGTCTGTCTATTACCGCATCACGAGAAAACTTCTGGACAGATTTTGATGAAATTTGGTATGGTGATAGCTGGCTATCCGGGTCAACATATAGGATACATTTTTATATCTATTTAACGTCCCACTGCTGGGCACGGGCCTCCCTTCAATACGAGGGGGATCAGGTCATAGTCCACCACGCTGGCCAAGTGCGTTTTTTACCGCGGGAAAATATCTCATTTCTAAGAAAAAATACAAAAACTGTAATGTAAGAGTATAGTAATATGTAAAACCCAAGAATTTTGTTTTTGGTCATCTGAACGCGGGCGAAGCTGCGGGCAATGCTAGTCATTATATATTAGTCGATAGTAAATGGATTAAGCGTATTTTCCGCCTTAGCCTTCTCAACCTACGTTATCCAAGTCGGGCCTGCCACATAATCGAAAATTAAAACTTACAAATAAATACTCTTTTATTCAGATGCTGTAAATTTAAATTTACAGCAATAAAAAGAAATAAAATAAAGTAGCTAGACAAATAATAATCTGTATATGTAATAAAATTGTTACCAAGCCGAACCTGTAAATTAAAAATCTTATAGAACATTATTATTGAAATAGAGGCCGAATCTATAGTTTTTAGAATTTTTGTCTGTCTGTCTGTCTATCTGTCTGTCTGTTACCGCATCACAGAAAAACCACTGGAGGGATTTTGATGAAATTTGTTATGATTATAGCTGATTATCCGGGTCAATATATAAGATCTTTGAGAAATCTATACTAAACGGTAAAACGTAAATAAGGACAAAACCGAACAGAGCGATGGTTAGTCGCTAGTTAATTATATAGTACCTGGGCGACCGAGCTTCGCTCGGAGTTCTTGAAAGATTGTATATTTTACTTTAAGTGGCTAAGTGTTACTGAGAAAGTTGTATAGATGTCGCGATAAGAACAATTTTCTTTTTAATTTGGCTTAAAAATAATTTTACATTAAGTAACTAAGTGTTACTGAGACAGTTGTATAGATGTCGCCATAAGAATAATTTTCTTTTTAATTTGGCTTAAAAATAATTTTACATTAAGTGACTAAGTGTTACTGAGACAATTGTATAAATGTCGCTATTAAATTTTGCGTAGAATAATGCATAAAAAAACGCATGAAAACTCGAAAACACGCGTTTTCCCAGACATGTGACTATTCTAGATAAATTTTTCGCCCGCGAAAGCCCCCATATACAAAATTTCAGCAAAATCGTTAGAGCCGTTTCCGAGATCGCTGGTATAAATAAATAAATATATAAATATACAAGAATTGCTCGTTTAAATATATAAGATTAGTTGTACAGTAACTGAATTAATTGTCACTTCCAGTGATAAGTGTCAGCTTTACATTCCATCAAGTCAAAATGTGTGTTGGGTGACCGTTTCATAATCTCCCAGGATTTTTGCGGAAATTTAAACACGTTCTAGTTAGTTAACATTCATATAAATAAAATAGAAGTGTCTACTTGTAATGTCGAAATAAAAGTCTATTACTAAATGCATATAAAATTATATACGGTGCTTATTAGACTAATTTTGATGGCATTTTTACTGGCAGATAGTTGACGTTATAAGGAGTAACTTAGGCTACTTAAATTTTATATAAACCATTAGAGTTCCGCTAAAAAAAATTAAAACATACCGAGAGGCGCACTCAAGCGAAGCGTAACTAATATTATAAATGTGAAGGTACTCTGTCTGTCTGTTACCTTTTCACGTCTAAGCCGCTGAACTACTTTTGCTGAGTTTTGGTACAAAGATAGATGGGACCTTGGAGAAAGACATAGCTTACTTTTTGTCGCGAAAATAAAACTTCAAAGGGGTGAAATATTTTTACTGCTAGCGACGTAAAGATGAAATATAATATTATAGTCAGGTATACTATATTTATAGAAAATAAAAGAGTGATATTTAATAATGAAGATCAAGAGAAGCTAGTGTGGGAATATCATAAATGTAAAAGACCCCTAGGAGCGCACCCGAGCGAAACGAGGACAAGCCACGAGTCTGGAATAAAACTAAATTCAATAAAAAGGTTTTTGGCTTACAAAAAATGCAGCAACTATTGTAGTGGTCGGACAAATGAAGGTTCGAAATTTAAATTGTTCGGCTGCTGGCGACGTATCGGCTGTCACATTACCGCTCCGCCCTGGTGGTGTTATTATCAAACTTTTTGAAGGGTCTCCGGTCGCCAGTGCGACGCCGGCCACGTTGGGATGAAAGATGGCAAAGTGTGGACTCTGCTTATTCTTATCGTCGATCTACTTGTTGGTAAAAAATATGTAGTACGTACGTTTTTTTACGTTTTTTATAAGTCACTAGTATACTTAGTGACTTACCCTCGCCTATTTCGGGTGCATCTCTTAGTAATAGTAGCTTAAGTTAGTACGTAAGTAGTCTTAAAGTCTAACTGTGTATTAGGTTTAATCTAAATCCATTTACCCGTTATAACGTAAAAGAGTAACAACCATACAAATACACGTACTCACCTTCATATTGACAATAATACCCCGATGATATGTCGCTTGATGAAGCGTGTTAGGATAAGTTTGTTATAATTGTTTATTTTTTTTTAGTATTTACTAAAAAATAAGTCTTATTTATAGAATTATTAATTTTAGAAAGCAAGCATTTTAAAAGCTTATTCTTTTGTATATTTTTTTAAATTTACATATTTATAATCTTTAATTTCAAATATTGCAAAGTTACCGTATGTGTTAAACAAAATACAAAGTCCATATCCATATTACAATAGCTCGTGGTCTGTCTGAACAGGAGGCGCATATGGTAATTCCTTATTCCAATAGGAAATAGCGGCGGTCAGTCGCAATAATCCATCACGGTAGGTTATTTGTTTGTCCCGGGACATGTTTATATCATTTTACGTATTCCTTACAGGTTTTGATAAATATTTGTTTGGAGTCAGTTCGGACATGTCCAGGAATTGAATATCCGGAGTAACCCGCTTTGTGATTGACATGTGTTAGAAATTGGATGGGAGCCGCTTTGTTTTCTGAAATATTTCTATTTGGGGATGTTTTGTATTTTAATATAATAACTAAATAACTAGAGTATTCTAGAAATAAGATATATTAAAAGGCAATTCATAGTAATTTATGAAACTATAAGAAATTTCTAATTCAGTCGATTATTCTTTTTATCATTTATGCTTGCATTCGCTATTAATTTAATATCAAAATAAGTTTTTTTTAAATTGTAGCACAATTAGAAATTATTTGATAAATAATAATCTTTTAAAACCTAAAATTAACGTGAAGCTATCTTACTAAAATATGCTACTAGTTAAGATGAAACAGTGGTATAGCAAAAACTGTAGCATCCCAAGGGCCGCTACGTCATTACCAACGGAGAGAGGCTAAGGATCGCATGCATACAGAATAGACCTTATCAGTTATGCATAATGCGCAGAACCCGAAGGTGAACAAAATATTGCAACATGTAGGCACCGTGGTATATACAGGTTGTTAGATATTATTTAAAATATTTCAAGGATATATAAATTCTTATGTTCTTTTTTGTCCCATTTCCTGTAAAAATATCATCTTTGATGATTTTTTTAAGTATTTAAATTTTGATAAACCAACTTTATTAAGTAATATATTATAAGGAAATATGATATAATAATCAATATTCAATACAAGTAAGTGGTAGCTTCCTTACGAGTTATGGACCGACTACATCGACTATCTTTAAATTAAATTGACGATTTAAAAATACTTGTATAATACATGTAGTACCTGGGCGACCGAGCTTCGCTCGGAGTTCTTTTTTGTTATATCGTATTTTTTAGATAAAAAAATAGTGGGTAGGCACTGTCTGTAACAAGTATATAGCGCCTTTAAGACGTCTAAAATCTTAGTCTCTCCCATGACCATGAGTAAAGCATTCGAAACGTCGGGAACCATAAATCAAAAAAAAAAAACAAAATAAATCCGCGAAATAATCCGAAAAGATAGTTATATTAGATAACTCTAATTGAATAAAGTTCATTTTCATAAACCGATTTCCGAAAAGGAGGTGGTTGTTTGTACATAAATATCTTTTGCATGTAATTCTCAGAGACGGCTTAACCGATTATGCTGCTGAGGTGTTTTTTTTAATATAGCTTTCCATTTTCAAAAAATTATGAATAAAATATGAAAAAACATTAAATTTGAAGTATGTTAACAGATCCCGACTTTTTTACCTACGTCTAATTGTCATACCGACTTGAAACTTTGCAATTCTTTGTATATCTGTTAATAATGCAGTGATTTGTTATCACCGAGCTGATATGATTAATGATGGTGAAGCTAGAAAGTGGTTAACGGAACTCTTTAACGGCTGCTAGTAAATACTTAATTTATTAGTAGCCGTTATTTTATTAATTAATATTTGGGTTTATTTGGTTACACTTGACAAGCCCATTACGCTTGAATAGCACCGACTTCGAAAATAAAAATATGTTATAAATAAATTATAAATAAATAAATATGTTGGGGTATTAATACATAGCACCATCTAGTTCCATGGTAAGCTACAAGGCTTGTGTTATGGATACCAGAGAGTTGATACACTACACATATATAACTTTAAATAAATACATAATATTATAAATATAAACACCCATGACTGCAGTACAATCATTCGTGATCACCACACAAATGAATCCCCCTAGCGGAACTCGAACCGGCGACCGTTGGCACAGCAAGTAGGGTCGCTACAAACTAGCCAAACGTGTCGTCAAATATCCCATTAGGTATCTATAGTATGATAAAAAGTAAAAAATAACAAAGTTTGTTACCTATGTTTAGTTACTTTTAATTTTTTAATGTCTAGAAGTCGGTTTTTTTTTTTTTTTGCATTTCTAAAATACCTGTTTATTATAATATATAGGTATTAAGAGAACAGTATAAAAATCTTAAACATTTTTTTCAATAATATATTAAACTGCTTGTTCGCTTTTATTTTTATTCATTACTGATATAAAATATTCTGTAACATATTACATACATAAATTATATTAACACTTTTTTTTACAGCCTATATAATATGCAAGTGACGATAGCCCTACATAACTTGATTCACTGTCAACCTGATGGATTTTGTTCTGAATCTATTACAGTTATTTTTTATTTGCGAGGTCGGTTTGTATCCTATGAATATGAATGCTATAGAATGGCACATTTGTTTATTTCATTTCATACATTTTTTCACATGTATAAACTTGTTAAAAGTAACATAATATGTAAGTTTCTTTTATTGACGCCACTTAAAACTTTGTTAGAACTTACAAGTTTAATGTGAATTTTTTCATTACTTAAATGTAAACATTTTTTTTTTTATATTGTAAGACGTAGTAGATTTGTAATCAAATAGCTGCCTTAAAGTCTTAAATATACACGAAATGAATATCACTGCTAAAAGTAAAGCAGAGTCTTTCAGATATCGTATCGGTTTCCAATTAACAGTGGCACAGTTGAGACTCATTATATTTTTAATTTGGGGGAGGATTCGCAAATTAAAGCGAACGACGTCAAAGGACAAGACGCCTGCCATTAGAGCTAAATAATTAAAGAATTCGACCGTCTTCACAGTCGTTAGATGGAATTAAGAAACCGCTCTACTTAACTTCGTAATTTTGTTTTACGTACCTACCTATCTGTCACCAAAAACTTCGATACAACTTTCGAAATTCAAAGATTTTTAATTACTATTGCATCGCACTAAGTGTTAAGAAAGTGTAACAGGTACGTATAACTTTTAAATAATCGTAACTTTTACATATATTTATTCTCACTAATGGAATTGATGTAAACGAAAAAATATTAAAAAAAAAATATATTTTTTATAATACGTTTACTTTATACGTTTAAAAAATCATACCAATTAAGATATTTCATATTATATAAAATATGCTTCATAAAATCGAATTGAAGATTGGTTTTTAATCAAAAAAATGGTGTTGTTTATAAAAAAATATGCTTAAATATGAAGCCGATTAAAGAGTTTGTTCTCACCAGTAGATTATATTTACTTGTACTCATTCTTTAAAATTTTATTACAAAAACGTTTTAAAACTTTACTCTGTGTTAATTCATAATTTGTCTAGACGAGTGCTTATTTTCATTCAACCACTTATTATTAGGTGTTACCATCATACAACTTGGCTATCTATAAATTTTAAAATATTTTTACCAGTACTTGAGTAGTAAAAAATATACACTTATAGTTAGTTGTAGTTTTAAATCGCTCATATCACTCTCTTTACTCTATTCAACTAAGAAAGTTCTTAAAACACCACAACTTAAATTTTTATATTTTTAGACTATAACCACCATTTTATGTTTTAAAAAATTTAACAAATCTATTCCACGGGAACCGTATATTTTCCCGGGATGATATATAGCCTATTGCCTTCCTCAGTTAACGGGCTATCTTTTTTTTTTTTTTTTTATGGGATTCAGTGACAAACGAGCAGACAGACCACCTGATGGAAAGCGATACCTGTCGCCCATAGCACCTACGGTTCATGCACTTAAGTTTTATGTAACAAAACTGCAGAGCCACAGGTGCGTTGTCACTGTGAGGACTAAGATGTTATGCCTCTTGCCTGTAATTGCGCTGGCTACCTTATCCTTCAAACCGGAACACAACAATGCAATCATTGTTGCTTGGCGGCAGAAATAGATAAGGGGGTGGTACCCATCCAGTCGGACTCCTCAGGCTTGACAGAGTCCTACCACCGGTAATACCATCTAATTCAAAAAGAATTTTTCAAATCGGATTAGTAGTTTCCGAGATTAGCGCGTTCAACCAAACAAACAAACAAACTCTTCAGCTTTATAATATTAAAGTATAGATATAATATGTACGTACTTATATATACCAAAACCCTTTTAAAATAGAACCAATTACTTACATTAAAATTCGCTTGTTTAATCTAATCAAAGCTAAAAACATCTTGGCTCGTAAAACTTCTACGACGCAAAGGTACCATTCGCACGATGGTATTCAAATGGAATAAATCCAGGTTCCCGGGGTTCAGACCCTGGGGAGTCATCTCGACAGAGTTGACCGCTCTAAGGTACTTGACACTTAGATGAGACACGAAGACAGATCTAGACAAGCGGTTAAAACGCAAATAAACGCGGCGTTAACACGCTGGTAAATAATGTTGACATATTTATAATTATTTTTATAGTTAATGTAACGATTTTCGTAATTAAATGTTTTTGAAGTTATACTTCTTTTGGCACGTTTGGAAAAAATTATGAAAGTAAAGTTTTTACGATGCGCGCACACAACGGCAGCAAAAAAGCGACATGATGAAGTTATCTGAAAGCAACATGCTGAAGTTAGCTGCATTCCTTTTACAAACAGAGAGTTGTGACATACGGAATGAAATTTTTGCTATTTTTGTTCTGTTACGCCAAAGAAGTATAACTTCTTACGTGCGTACATAATATACACGTACACAATACACACACACGATTTTTTTGTTATATAATTTAATATATAGAAAAAAAAATAGTTCAATATAGATAACTCTTATCATATGCGAAATATTTATAATATTTAACATCTTTAAAATTAAGTTATTAAATTCAATTAACATATCACTTGCCAATTAGAATAAAAAAGTATATAAATAAAAATAATGAAGCAATACAAAAGTAAGTTACTAGTATAGGTATTTAAAATTTACAAAAAAAAATGGAGCGTTTTAAACGCTAGTGTATGTGCCAATGTCGCAGACAAATAACGATACGATCCTACAAGGGCTGCGAAAGGGGTAATGTTTACATTTTAACGCAAGAATACCGTACAGTATGCTCATTAAGGGGATCATTTCTCGCCACAATTCTGGCTAAATATCTCTTTTTGGTTTTACTATTTAATGAAGTGTTTAATTAAAGAAGTAGACTGTTATATATTTAGTAATCAAAATTTTAATATTTTATATATCTATTAAACTATTAAATTAGATTTACACTTACTCTTACTTACTTTTATATTTTTATCATATCCATGAACGGGTACGTTCACGGATCGATATAAATATTCATACCTTAAGGTAGAAATAGAACCCACCAAACACGGTACAGTTGAACCATATTGATGTACTTAGTTTATAAAAGCAACTAACTTTTCCCTGTTATCTACTTAGCTCTTTCATAAATACTTGACTGAGTAGACATTTATGTATCGACATTATATTTTGTAAATTATATTTATTTTAAGTTGGTTATAATTTTAATTTAAACTTATTGTAATTATTTAATAAACAAAAATAAATTCCCAAAACATCATGAAGCATTTATTACATTATATAAATGAATTTAATGAATGAAGAAGGTATATGTTATAATTTTATATGAATATAAAGTCAAACTAAGAATTTAACTCTTTCGTACAACGCAGGAAAAATATGAGCCCGTTATAAAGGGGCCATAACAATTTCAGTTAATATTAATCGTTTTTCTTTCGCGACCCTTCCGAGGCCATTGCTTTATTTCCCTTCAATTCGCCCCCGGAGGATAACTATGATATATTTATTATTACGTTAAGACAATTCGAAGACACCCATGAGATACATTATTATTATTAGATTAAATAATATATTAATTTCTGAAATTTCGTTAGTAAATAAGTTTTTTTTTATTGAATGTTTACCTGCTTGTATTCTAAATAGTTTACCCACCCTCAATTATGACCCCAGTTTGAATATGAGAATGTCTTCTCTCTTGTATCTTGTAATTTAAGTATGTTTCACACTATAACTATTTCAACAAAATTCTCAGAAGAATTTATTCAGACGGTCTCTAATAACTATAGTCGATCACATTTAAATTAATGATTTCATTCGTAAGTTATTAACTTTAACTACTACTAGAAAATTCACTGTAAATTTCGTACACCATACACAGCAATAAAGCAATCATAATAACGCATCGCTAAGCACATACTAGACAGGTAGAACCCTTGCGTCGCTCAGTTCACACTTGAAATCAATAGCAAAAATCAAACTAAACATCCCCTCGGTCAGCTAACGACCAAACTGAGTTCTAATCATGAAACGTCAAAAATGGATATCGAGAATTGAATCCGGCAACCTTCTTTTTTCGCGCAGGGCGTTCAAATAGCCAGATCAACTCAATAAGGGAACCGTGACGTGTTTACTCGCAACCCACAACTGAGGGACTTTTTTACATTTTTCCAAAAGTTATTTACCCGGTGTCGTAAAGGCATTGTGCCCGCTGAACAATGGTCGGGGATATTTTGCTTTTTTTCTTTGTTTCAAGCCATTTTTGTTCTTTTCTGAGTGTCCGTGGACACGCTGTGCTATTCATTTCGATTTGCGGAATTGATACGATACCTGTCAACTTTCACCGTTTTAAAGGTGGGGTTTGTTCTTTTAAGCTGAGCTTTAGTAAATGTATTCAAATAAAAAAGTTTTTACTCGCTATGACTCATAAAGAATCTTTTGATAATCAAAATTATAAATGTGTATGTAAATTGTATGTACCTAATCTAGATATACCTTTATGTATGTATAACATAGTATAATTTATTTTTTTAGGTTAATTATTGAGAATACAGAAAATATTAAAGTTACATGTATGAATGTGTATTTTAGTACCTATTTAAATATATTATTAACTCATAATTAGTAAGGCATGACATATTAGATATATTTCTAAAAACTGTTAAAATGTAACAGCATTCTAGTTTAATTGTTTTTTTAAAAAAACACGTTTTTGATATATTGTAACATGTAATATTGTATTGTAGTGCATTTTATTAATGTGTAATATTGTGTGGGATGTACGGGCTAAATAATAATAAATCAATTGCGGATAAACTCACATGCTTGATTTATAGCCATTGAAGTATTCCACTCTCCACTTTCTTGATCCATCATCAGATCAGCTCAATGGTATCGAATTATTATTATATTGTTACCAGGATTTCACATACAAAGTTACTTATAAAGTTTCAAATCGATATTTCAAGGAGACGTACAGTAAAATCTAATTTCACTAGATCATTAATGTATTCTTATATCATAAAAAATCAAATAGATAAATCAATTCTTAATATAATGAAACTTGTAATTGTATGTAAACTTAAACAGAAGCAAAATAAAACAGAAAAGTGCAAAGTTAAACAGATGTATCTTCTCTATTAAATTAATGTACAAAATTATTTAGTAAAATATCCTAAAATATCAAATAATAAGTAGAAACTCAAAACAAGCGTTCATCTATATACATAAAAGCAATACAAAATGTTGATACACTCAGCTACGTTCTCTGTTTATGTCAATGTCAATTATTTAATACGCACAAAGTTTTTAAACTTTACTGCTGTTAAAAGCATTGAATACTTATTTCAAAAAAGGTTTTCTATTGTTAATAAAATACCTACTCGTTCACTTAAACAGTAATAATTATAGATATATTTTCCGTAAAATCTCAACTAAGGGTTTGAACTGTTCTTTAATAATAAAGAAGCAATAAAGAGCTTCGTCCTTACCCGTTTTCAATAAACACCTTTATCGATTATTCAGCTCGTCGTCCATACTTACATCTCTGAAGCCTCCGCCATAGACAGAAAGTTGGCAAACTAATTCACGACACAGGCATAGCTTGTGTCGGGTGGCTGGTAGGTGGCCAGGCGATAGCCGGTGGCCGCGGGTGGGGGTGGGGGCGGGGGCGTGCTCGCGGCTGGGCGGCGCCGACCAATCCAGACGATCCACCCACCCGACCCCGCCCTACTCACCTGCGCCTCACCATTAAGCCCGCTTTCCTCGTACTTTTTTCGCGGACCTCGTATCCGTTCACTGGCGCCGTCTTTATTTTATTTTCTCCTTTATACCTCCTTCCCGGCTCGCCTCCAATTTTACGCCCGTTGTAGGTAGGAGAAAACCTTTTGTGAATACGAATGCTGAGCAGGTATCTGCGCTCGTTAGTTACGGGCGCTGATATGTAAAGTAAATAAAGGTTCTTTGCGAGGCGTTCGTGTAATGAAGCCAACCTTTCATAGTAGGTTTCTAGTCGTCGAGCACGTAAAATGTAACAATGTGGAGATGCCTAATTAAAACGGCTGAAGTATTAAATATTCGTCAGAGGGTTCGCTTTCAAACTCCGCTTTACGATGCGCTGTCGCGGCGGAGGAGCGAGTAATAAACTTTTAACTTCCATATCGATCCGTAAAAAGTTCGTCATGAAAGTAATGAGGCAACCTTGCTCTACATTTTGTTTCAATGGCTTGAGGAACGGTCGGAGTCGTATGCAAGTGTCCCTAGCAGGGTGAACGATCCCCACATCGATGAAGTTTAACTGAACTTGGAAAAAACTTCAGCAAACTTTGTTCGCGCCGCGTGATTAGGAAGACTTAGTTTTGAAGTGAGTTGGGAACTGTTTTTTCAGTTTTGAAAGTGGGTGGCTCAGTTTATGATCCGGGTGAAAGTCGCGCGGATCGATGAACTCTGGCCGGGGTCAACTCCGCCGATCAAAGTTTGCTAATAACCAAATTTAATACGAGGGGAGAGCACTGCACTGCGTTCCGACTATTCAAAACAAACAAGCCTAAGATAATGTGAAAGGAATGAATGAATGGATATATAGAAAAATCATTTTGTTGTCAAGATTTTATTCTACTTTTAAATATCTTAAAGCTATCTTAAAACTTCTTTTACCTATTTTTGCTTATATAAGTATTTTAAAAAATTTTTAACATAATGGATTTTGTTAAAACTTTACTATTATCAAAAGATAATTTTACATGACCTCATTGCACAAAGTGAACACGCATTATCATTGAATTACTCGTGTCATAGTAAACAACGTATGGCGACAGAGCGGGCGATCACAATTGAATTATGAGATAAAACTTCCTTAGTAATTTATTGCCGCTATGCGTAGCTGACATTATAAATCAAATAGTTTTAATATTTGATTTATCAGTTGCACATTCGACAACTGAAGTTTAGACATGTAATATTCTTGCATTAGTATTTGCAAATACCTGTGTCGAACATAATATTATTTTAAATGTACTTAATTCTCCCCAAACGCAATAAAATAAATAATGTACCTAACTGAAATCTAAATATATATAAATTTATGTACATGTGTGTCCCACTGCTAGGCACGTTCCTTCCTTTCAAGACGAGTGGGATCAAGCCGTACTCCACTACGCTGGCTAAATACGGGTTGGCGGACTACACATCTCTTACGAAAATCTTTTACGTTCTCTCAGACATTCAGGTTTCCTTACGATGTCTTCCTTCATCGTAAGACAAGTAGTAATCATGTTAGATATGATTTGCACATGAGAATTTCAAGACTCGGGATTTGAACCCGCTGCACTCGGTTTCCTAAGTGGGCACGTTATCACTGGGCTACTACTGCCTTAAATGTATTATGTACCTAGGTACCTAAATGAAATAGTAATTTCATAGCGAAAATAAAACAGTATAATTTACGATTGTTCAGCTTTAAGTTAAGTGTTGCTCTGTTGAGTTTATCAACCCATTGTGATCAATTTCGCAATAATTTGAAGAAGAAAAACAAGTACCAACTTGTTTTGGTCACTATGCATCTCCCCCAAAGATAACTGCAACGTTCTCATGAGTTCAGATAAGAACTCGTAGGTATGCGTCAGCTGACTGTGATCATTACTAAGTTGACATGTGTGAACATGTTCCATATTGCTGTCGCGTGCGTGTCATCAATCACGATACGAGCAAATGGTTTTCGATAGAAAACTTAGATTGCATTTTACTTAACAATGAAAATATGTGCTATGGGTGCCTGAAGACAGCTTGTGATAAAAATGTTTATGTGAGGCTATTAACTTTTATGTGCAAACGTGTGTTTAATTTCATAGGTATGCATATGTATATTTGGACTTTTTTATATTTTGCGTGACATTCAAATGTCATCAGGACATGTTCACGGTACTTAAACTTCCAAGATAATGTCATTATGCAAATTGAAAAAAAAAATGCTTATTAACTAAAGAGGTACTTACATAATACTTTTACTTAAAAACTTTGTGCCACCATTAAAACAGCTGGTACGGTTGTTTTTTTTTTAAATCATTAAAATCGGTTCATAACAAGAAGAAAACAATTTTAAAGTCGACAAATAAGTTAATGATATAGATGTGATTTATTTTATTTGTTCTATGGTAAGTCTTACTGTATAAAAAGGTTTGTCAATATCAAAATGTATCTCATTAAGTAGGTACGTATTCTGCTAATATTAACAGTTAATATTACATTCTATATTTCCTCCAAGAGATAAGTAGGTTTTATGATAGAGTGCTATTATAACTTACAGTTATTGTTTTCAGCCCTTTTTAACGTCCCACTGCTGGGCACGGGCCTCCCTTCAATACGAGGGGAATCAGGCCATAGTCCACCACGCTGGCCAAGTGCGGATTGGCGGACTTCAATATATCTTTCGAAAACTTGCTAGGTTTCTTAGACATGCAGGTTTCCTCACGATGTTTTCCTTCACCGTAAGGCAAGTGGTAATCATGTTAGAAATGATTCGCACATGAAAATAACGGAGATGCGAGACCCGAAATTTGAACCCGCTTCACTCGGTTTAACAAGCGAGCGCGTTACCACTGGGCTACCACAGTTATATTTACAGTTACAGTTATATTTAACTTTAAAATTATTAATTGCTACCACTCAATTTATGCAATGCATTACACATATAATAATTGTTTTTATCTTAAGAAAACAATTTTACATGCTCAGACAACACGACGACTTCAGTGTTAGGTTGTAAATCAATTTCACAATCAAACCTTGTAACCATCATGTCGAACAAAATGTAGGCTTGTTCTCATTTGAATACCATTTGCGTTATAAGATAGAATGCTCGAGTCCGGTATGAGGTCTTACCAAAGCTAATCAATTATTTAAGGGCCTTTCATCTGCATTATGAAACAGAGACGTATTCAATATAATAATTTAAAATAACATCTATCATTCCCAAATTTTATGTTACAAGCATTTAACTGTTTTATTGTAATAAATAAAGAAATGTAAAAGATTATCAGCAAGAAATTTATTTTTTATATCACGAGAACCGCACATTTTTCGGGATAAAAAGTAATCTGTGTGCTATTTCAGACTATAATCTATCTCTGTGCCAAATTTCATTTAAATCCATTCAGCCGTTTTGGCGTGAAAGAGTAACAAACATCCATCCATCCATCCATCCAATGATCAATCCTCACAAACTTTTTACAAACATTCAAGTATATTAAGAAGATTAGTAGATGATTATGATTGTGGTCACTTATAATTTACTGTTGTAACAAAATATGTAGATATACTATATGATCCGTGATTGTAGTGATGTGTTCCCATAACAAGCTCTAGTGAAATTTGATTTTAGCCCTCCTAATGCCTCCCTGAGTGTGTAAGACAGTTCACCGTCTGCAATTCCACTGCTAAATTGTTGCTGTGAATAAATTTCAATCAATTACACGGGCGAGGTGTGCGGACACGGTAGTTTCAACAAGGTTGCATTATAATGCCACGTCCGATCTCTGAATATTCAACCACCATCTTTGATGTATGATATTCTAGAATTTAATATTGGAATAATCTTAAGTAATAAAATTGCGAAAGTGTGTTTATTTGTGTATTAGTAAGTCTTTAAAAGGCAGCATCAGACTGACAGTGAATTATTGCTTAGAGATAATTTATTGGCTATAAAGTAACATTTCTTTGATTTTTGACTTTGTATTCCTATATATGAAGAGGTTTTCCAGGATGTTAGTTCGCTAAACATATTTTTGGTCATAAAACATTTCATTTAGTACTTATTTAAAAGTCTGGCTAAGTGCCTTTATAATGAATCGTGGGTACTAATCTGTAGCTAGCTACAGATTCAAATGGTTCGAGTACGGAGTTGAGACAAGTTTAATTTTTGGGTTTTTAAATCAAGACATGTCACAACAAGAGACATAGTTTAGAAGTAGATGGTGTAGCAACAGCAGCAGTAGCCTCAGAGAGAAAAAGAGAGAAAGAAAGAGATTTCTTACTGGTCATGTCTAATTGTCGTTCAAATGGATCTCTTAAGAGTATAAGAAATAGAAAGTGTGTTATGTGAATGTGTATGAAATCGGTCAAGAATATATAATATCTTATAGTTTTAAAAAAATGACTAATTACTTTAGCTATTAAAAATATAATAATACATCACTCTCTTCAAATTTCAGATTTTTGTTATCCTCTTCGAGTTCATATTTCGATTGTTTCGAGCTTAAAATACCCTTGCACTTAGGTATATTAATATTTATAACTATTGACATCATGACTTCCCCTTTTATTAATGATTCATTCAAAACAGCTTGTAATCTTGTAATTCATCTAATCTCCTTAGAACTTGGAAATATAGTCGATAAATCTTCTGATAGTGCTGAGGCATGGTTTCTTATTAACCATTGTCTCGAATCGAGTAGGTAATTAAACGAGCGATAACCATTATAACCCGCTTCGGCTAGACCTTAGCTATATTGATCTAATAAATTATCCAAGGCTATGTTATGCGGATTATTGAGAATAGCGTTCGCAGGAATAGTTTGAGGATGCATCTAGTTCATTGGTATTTATTCGATAAAATAACTTATTTAAGTACGGTGGATTGAGTTACAGCCGCTTTGTCAAAAAATTATTAACAATAAAAATATATCAAATATTGTTTAATATTCACAAAATATTAAGTAATAACATACATTATATTGTTAACTATTATTTTATGTACATTATAATATTTTCATAATATTTTCACAAAGTAAAATACAAATTCATTTATTTTTTTAGTAAGAATTACAGGAAAATAGTTAGAAAACAGCGTTTATTATAATAGAAAGTTAAAACGAAGACTCGAAACAAAGAAAATCTGAAGGAAAATACCTTTCGCTATGAATATTTGAAAGAAACTAACCGACCAAAGCATAACTCCATCGCATTCCTTGAACGTTCCTCACGCTATGCAGTAAGTCCGTCCAAGAATGCTTACATCGCCTTAAAACTCCCTCGCCCGTTTTATGTCTTACCCAATGGCGCTAGACGCTAATTACTTTAACGTTAAAACTGGCAATAGAAGATTACACTAATGTACTTATGTGTGGGTTATGTAAAATATTTTAAATTTTCTTATAAAATTATTACTTTTGGTACAAAATTATAGTACTTAATAGTAAATAATGTCTATTAAGGACTATAATTTTGTATAAAACTACAATTAACATATAATTATTAAATAAGTATAGTTAAATAATTAATTATACTCTTGGATCTAGTTTCAGATCCATATTACCAAATGTTCATAATATATAAATCATACATATTGAGATCCTCGTAGCTTACTTTTATATCATTACTTTTCGATTGAGTTATTTATATTTGTAAAAATTCAAACCGCATGATAAAATCGATTTTCTTTAAAAGTGTACATACAGTGTTACATACCTACAACTGAAATTAATAAACGGATGCTATTAACGTGGTAAAGACAGAATCAAAAAAATATAGCTATCATATAATATGTAAAGTAAAACTCGTTTGAAATATAAATATTGTCCGTTTTTTTTTAATTAACAATATAAGAATAACATAAAAATATACGCTACGCAGGAGCTGAATTAGTGATTATTAGTGTGGTTGATTTTTCACTATTCCACCAGTTCACGAAATTGTACAGTTGATGAGAATGACCTTTGTTTTTAATATAATTTTATACAAATACTTAAAAAAGGGGGGTAATGGAAAGGGGTAAGGGAGGTATTAATAGAATCAGGACGCGGTCACTGCGAGCTGGCTGAATCGCTCCGCTGATTTTAAAGGATTGCTAGGAATTTGCAACGCGCTTTAAAGTACATGTGGTAAGCTCGGACTTCGAAATGCTTTTGGTAATGCCAAAACTTAATTTCGTGCTTGGGATTTCATCTCGTAGATATTGCATGCTCGTTCTTTCAAGGGTGAAAAGCTCGATGCAAATTACATTACTTTTAATTTCTTGTAATTTTTTACATTAAATTATTTTTAATTTCTGTAAATGAAATATATATATATTTTTAAATTTCAGTATATAAAATTCCCATGTTACGATGTTGGTCCGCGATGAACTTCGAAACTGCTTATCCGATCTGGCGGTGTGTTTTTTAAAATGTGTGATATTTCCAACTCTAAAGATAGGATAGTTTTTATCCAGTTATTACCGTAAGCTACAAATTCTACCCCCAAGCAATTTTTTTTTATAAGTGGGTCATAGCAACGCGTGGCCGGCTTTGCTAGTATAATATGTGGATGACCCACATATATTAATGATATTTCATGTAATAAATGATATGAAAAGTTAATTAACGCCATATTTATAAGCACATATTATTTAATTATCTCATTACTATTTTATATTAATTAAAATTATTTTGTATTGGAGCTATTGTTAATAATGCATCTTAAATTGATTAATTAAATAATGAATACCTAACTTCAAATATGCATAATTTTCCAAATACAAATCATACACTAAAATTAATTTACATCTTATTAAAAATCTATGTTTTCGAAGATAATATTAACATGAACTATCAAGCAGTTTCAGTTCCAGTATAATTACAATGAGTCAGAATATTGCAAGATGTCCGCCGGGAGGGGGTCGCAAATATGACGTATCTGGGAACCGTCAGCACCGCAAATGTAGAACTTGTTCTGTGGCCAGCGCAGATGTACGGGCGATGTGTGCCTACTCTTGCGTCCAAAGTTTTCAGCCAAGGGAAAGCGCCTTGAGCTACGCCTATCTTCGCTCCAAAATTATTAACAGGCATTCAGACATGACTATTTACTTAGTGAGTCTATATCTTTTATCTACAGGCGGTTTTAATATAACTTTTTCCCCCAATTTATATTAATTTCATTAAAATAAATTATTTAACTATTTTTTTCTTATCAAATAGCACACTAAGCTACACTATTGTAATTCAATTCTTCTAAAACTTGTAAGTAATCCTACAGAAGTAGCGTTTCCACAAAATACTTCGCAACATATCAAAATAAATACAGTACGTTGCTACGTCGCAGTTCTATTTTGGCCTTTTGTGAAAAGCAGCCGAGTTTGACGCATCGAATTTCTGTCACGTCAGTGTCCCATTCAATTTTCAATAGCAAACATTTGTCCAAAAGTTTCTGAAATCAAATTTAAAATATGGATATTTTTATGTAGATTCAGCTCTCGGACCCTTGTGGGTGACAAGTGTGGCGACGGAGTATAGCTTTAGGCGAGGCCGTATTGTTGAAGGCGTCTATTCAATATTTCTTTCATACATTTCTAAGGAACCAATAAGCGTGCATATGAGGATTGGAAAGAAATTGAATTCTATTCAGAGTTTTCTTTAAAATAATATGAACTCCTCAATTTTAACAATATACAATAAATTATTAAGTAAATAATAGTAAATGTAACACGATTAAGTTGACAACAACAACAAAAACTACACACAATAGAACTTTTCAGTAGGAAGGACCAATGATTCGAAATTATGCTTTATGCAGTGGAAAATAATAAATTTATGTGCGTCCAGTTCCTGTGAAACATTCGACGTCTCAAGGAAAATGTCTTGATTTTTTATGGTTACTGCGGCACGTTTGCATAATTTATTAGCGAATCGAGTACTTTGTTTTCATTTGATTTTTATAGAAACATATACATAATTATATATTGTTCAATAATACTAAAACATAACATATTTTTATTAGAAAATTATAATAATTATTTTGTTTATCATATACATATATATAACAATTGCTAGTACTATCAGTATTTTCCAACTAAATAATAAATAAATTCAATTTAAATATGAGTTTCCTATTTAACAATAGATTTGAACAGTAGAATAATCTAAAAAAATACATACCTAATTACATTTATTAAAATTATTAAAAATATTAACCTCTTTTTTGAAGTCAGTTAAAAAATTATAATGGTGCCTCATAATAGCATTTTAGATTTAGTATGTACAAAGTACCTATAGATAAACAAATTTTAGCTCTCTGAAGACAGATGGCGAGCAAGATCACGTAGGACGCGAGCTGCCGCTGCTCAACCCTTCTCGGTAATATCTTTAAAAGTTTGGCAGCCTCCCTTCCCAGGGGCCGCCAGCGATCTCTTTACGTTTTATCTATCAAATACTATTAGCATAAAATGTTTCAATGAAAAATCTAACCCACACGCAAAGTAATAAGTATACTTATTTATACCTAATTTATGGAATTTTAACTATCGTAGTAAAGTAAATTAATAAATTTTAAAAACTATTTTTATTTTTTTTAAATACAGATTCAACTGTGTTTCTTTCGTCAGTTCTTCTCAAAAAACGAGGTCTTTTCCAAATATATGGCAAATTCATGACATTCGTAAAAAAAGAATGAGTTTATAATTGCTTAATTTAAATTTTTCAATTTGAATTTGAATGAAAACATTAAGTTGTATGAACATATACTAATCAGTAAAACAAAACTGATTCATATAACACAATACAATAACATAATAAAGTTAAATTTATACAGTGAAGGTAAATCATCTTATCGTAAATAGCTTTTATGAAAACTTCGATTACCAACCCTTTAGCGTAACTGGGAAATCCACAAAATACATTTGTATCTTAAAGTTCAAAGTCTTAGAATTCGTCCAGAGTATTTAATTTAAACTCAATTCCACTGAAAAGATTATACACCACGGGAAGGGATGATTGATTTAATTATTCTACTCCTTAGACGTGTCCTCTCTTATAATTACGCTTCATTACTTAAGCATCGCTTTATACCGGCTAATTACTTAATAGAAGTAACAAGTTATTTCCATCACAAAGTTGAACCTTAAAAGTAATGTACATTAAATAGGATCGAAAGGAAGTACGAGTATGGATGGTAAAATAAATAATGTAATTTAAATTCCGGCATTCTTAACCCCATCTTCCATTTCTAAGAATCTCGTTCTTAGTTAAATTTTATGCCATAAAAGCTATATTATTGCTTGAGATACTATATTATTAAAAATCATTTCTGTAGAAATACGTATATGGCACAAAATCTAATTATAATATAAATATGCTATAACACCTTTTTGCAAAAGTTGTAAATATTGATATAATTAAAAAACTTTTAAAGTCAGTCATTATTATACTTAAAAACATAAAGTTAAACTTACTAGCAAAATCTAGTATTTTAAAAATGTTTTAAGGGCCTTATTATAAAACATACATATATCGACAAAGTTAACGAGTTCATAATACTTTCTTAGATTTACGCGAATATTAGACATTTAAATAAAACTATCTTTCTAGATGTTGCTCGTCGTTAAAATTATAAAATGTTTAAATTAAAATTAACAAATATTGTATGGTACTTTGGTGCCAATTTCCAAAATTTGAATTCATTTTGTTATTTGTGGGTAGGCTGTCTGTAACAACTGTATATTGCCTTTGAGACATCTAACACCTTAGTCTCTCCCGTGACCATGATTGCTGTAAAGCAATCGAAACGTCGGGAACCAAAAATCGAAATAAATCCGCGAAAAAATCCGAAAATATAGTTTTATTTAACGAGTTCAATTAAATAAACATAAAAAAATAGGGGGATGTTTGATAAACATACATTAAATTTTTGTTTTATTTGCATATTGCATGCATTTGCATTTTATTCATCAAATCAGATCAAAACATAATCTAAATGATAAACTCCAATATAAACCAAAATCTTTATTTCAACAAAAGAATGAACAGAAAAATTATTAAATTATCTCAGTCCTCAGCACTGTGGATCATCTCAGTAAATAGGTCAAAAGACCCCACGCCTTGGGGGACGCCCTGATAAAACTTTGGAACAAAACTTTTGTTTTGAGCACCTTAGGAGCCGGAAGATAGTGTAACAATAAGCAGTATAATAATAGAAGCAAGATACATATTTAGATTTTTAAGTTTTATTTTTCCAATGCATCCAACATAATGTATGGGTTTTAAAGTTAATGTTAATTGACTCTATTAAAATTAATATATTTTTATGTGTTTAGTAATTGGTTTAATAAGTAAGCAACTACTCATTTGATTGAAGTACTTTACAAATTACAACATAAATATTATTACTATTATAAATATCAATGTTATTAATTAATCTACGCAGTTGTTATGTCACTCATCAAAAAGTTTCCTTGTATATTTCATAGATCTTTTTAAAAAAAATCTGAATTCGAAGTCCGTGTAAACCTGAATAGCTAACAGGAAAACAAATAGCGCAGTTTGTTAAAGGCAATCAGTTACTTTGTGTCCGAGCCCAGTGGCCTGCAACCGCACAAATAGGGGCATAAATGTGAATGGATGTTAACGTGTTTTTTACGACGCCCGCCCGACGTATCGTTCTGTTTGCGTCCGATATCATTATTTCCGGCCCGCCCTATATAACTAGAATTAATTTTTGTTTTTCCTCTCCTTTTATCACTATTTCCTATCTTTATGTCTAGATAGAATATCAGAGAACTGTTTCCATAAAAAAATCTTGTAGAAAATATTTCAGGACTGTCGTTTCTCTAGAACATTTTTGTTATTGCCATATTCGTATGATACGTAAGTTTCTGTTTCATCAAGATCGAAGATGTTTTAGCGACTTTAGTACAAAATTCTTATTTTCCTATAGATGTTTTCTTAGAAGTCATTACAGGAAACAAACAGGGTCATACTAGATTGACAAAGGTAATTTATTTATACGATTTATTGGCGCTATTCGAGGGGAGTCCAATGTCAACATTGACTCTATGTCGAGGTGTTTGTTCATCGGGACCATTGGCATGTTCTTTTTGTAATAGATTTTTCAACAACGTAATTGAATATTGACTGACACGTAATAATAAATGTTACTCATTAAAAAACACACAGTATGAAAATCCACATTATCTTATATTATATAAGATATCTAAAACTAAATTTCAGGGAAAAGTCACTTATAACTTACTTTAGAAACCATTCACAAAAACTGTCTGTAACGTTTTGTCATACATTACGCATACCAATAATATACATACATCAAAGGTATATAAAGTGAGTGATCAAAGTGTTCCAGGGAACAATTATTCGGTTAACTGATGATAAATCGACTCCATAACACGAACCAGAGCACTTTTTGTCTATACGCTGTGAGTGATGCGGCCTTCAGGCTAAACGGTGTGTATGGAGGCAGCTATTATTTAGTACCTGTAAATAACAAAAATAATTAATGAGCTTAAAATTTAGATGAAATATTACATATTTCAATTAATATTCAAGGTCCTTACTATAGACTGTACTATTTCTTACTATTCACTATATCTCATGGCAATTTCTTGAAGTACTGGAATGAAAAAAATGTATGACCCCATAAACTATGTTTGAATAGGAAACGGGCACCATCTAGGTCCATCAGCTGTTTTAAAATATAAGAAAAAAATATTTTAACATAAATTTTAAATATCTTTCTCCATATAACTATGCCGAGCGTTCGACAGGATCCCCGCCCGCGGCCTATTGTCGTGTCACATTAATGAAAATCGCATCATAACTCCCGATAATCTACGTTTATTAGCTCCATCCGCTGGTTTATAACTCTTCATATATATGCCATAATATAGCTTGTGTCCCCTGCATTTGAGAAACAAAACAATATATTTCTGCATATGTATGTGGATACTTGTTCTAATAGTATATGGAAGTAGCAAAAGAAGATACTATAATAATCTTACTTAACTAAGCTAGACAAGCTTCCTTGAGTTTTATTTATACTATCGTGAATAAAAATAAAGCTTATTCCATGCTCCATATATAGTCACAGATCATTAACTAATTCTTTTCTATGTTCTAAACTTTTTCAATTTATAAAAAGAATTAACCTTAATTGTGTTCTTGTATTGGAACTCCTGTTGATCTTACGATTGTACGCTATACATATATAATTTATATTTCTTATTTAGGTGGGCAATTTATAACATGTTACAAACTTAATTTTTTGTTTACTTTTCATTTCTTATATCATAGATAAATCCTTTCTAGTTTCTAGTTTTTATAAGACTAAATTTTAAAAGAATATAAGAGCGGAAAAAACAAAGTCCATATTTCTGAACATAATCATAATTGTTATGACCGAAGAATAAAGGCCAAAACCGTTGTACAATCACGATCAAGCATTACACTAAAGACAATTCATTATTAGAGAGCCGTTATGAAGGCTATAATCGGCAGTTATCGCCCTTTTATAGCGCATTTTACGATCCGAACTATTCTATCCAAGAATGTACTTGTTCTTAGGCTATTACAACCTTTGTTCGAGCTAATTAGAACGAAAACATTAGACGTTAGATAACCATTCAAATAGGAAATTACTAAGATTTTTTGTTATTGTAATATCATTTTTATTAAAACATTAGACGCTAGATAACCATTCAAATAGGAAATTACTAAGATTTTTTGTTATTGTAATATCATTTTTATTAAAACATTAGACGCTAGATAACCATTCAAATAGGAAATTACTAAGATTTTTTGTTATTGTAATATCATTTTTATTATTTAATATAAAAAAAAGCAATATTTTAAAATATATCAATCGATTCAATATATTATTATACCTTGTAACAAATATTACAAAACATCAGCACTATTATAAATGTTTAGTGCGTATATGTGGGTATGTGAGTATGTTTGGTACTCTTCTATGATAAAACGATTATATTTGAATAAAATTTAGTACCTACACAGGTAGACTAGAACCTGGTGTAACACATCATTTACTAAGCATCTAGAGAAGCATTCTTCAAAATGAAAACAAATTGATAATATATTATTTTAAAAAACTAAAGTCATGTTTGAAAAGTAATTTTAAAAGATAATATATATATTGATTTATGTACCCATATCTTTATTTTCGAAGTTAAACCTATTACCTTGTAATAGTTGTTTACAGCCGGCACTCGCTGTGCGTTTACAATTTATTACGAGCTTGTCGGCAATAAAAAAGGGTAAGAAAAAATGAATAAAGCGGAAAACGTTAAAATAAAGGAGGCGAATATATACGACTTCCTCTAGGAAATAATAATGCTGTTTGCAATTCATTTGCCTACCTGGTTACCCTCAGTTATGGAAAACAACGCCCGGTATTTCTTACCCTTCTTACTTCAATTTTTCTTGAGGGTCGCGATTTTTAAACCCTTTGCTTTACAAAATCAAAACTTAATGACGGTTACCTTTAAAAAGATTGTATCAGATATTTTACAACGATTTTACAAGAAGATGATTTCTTCAAGATAAATAAAAAATCAAAGCATTAATTACATAACCATAATTGATGTTAATCAATAGCATACTTGTACTGTACGTGCTGTCAATTTATAAAATATAATGTTAAGTACGAACGAACAACTTTACCATATTATTATATGCAAAGATTAGATTCTACACATACATATAATATTTTTCGTGACATAAAGCTGCGTACTTTCAGTAATGTACTACGAGTAAACTTGTCCTTCTAAAAATTTCACTTGCCCGTTGCTTATTTTAAGGCCGAGGGCGAACAAATGGCGTGTCGCAAAAGAAAAATCAAACCGGAACAAGGAGCCGGCTTGCTTACATTTAAAAACGTAATTGTAACTAACCGGTCCCCTTATTAATTTACCTCATTCGTTCCTGTCACTCCCCCGAAGAGAAAGAAGAAAGGTTAAAAATATTCATGACATTACCATTTAAAAAATTTGTTTATTACAAATGTGATTGCCTACTGTCGTAAAAAAAAGAGGTTTAGAAATTATTTACTTTTTAGGTAATTACATAACTAAATATCTAAAATATGTTATAAAGCCCGTTAGATTATTAGTATCTTAAATAAAAACACTAAAATGTCACGAATAAATAAATTTGTTGGGACATTAACACACATCACCATCTAGTTCCATGGTAAGTTAGGAGGCCTGTGTTATGGATACCAGATAGTTGATACACTACACATATATTACTTTAAATACATACATAATGCAAATATAAACACCCATGACTGGAATACAAACATTCGTGCGTATCACACAAATAAATGCCCCCAGAGGGACTTGAACCCGCGACCGCTGACACAGCAAGTAGGGTCACTACAAACTGAGCCAAACGTGTCGTCATGCCGAATGTTTTATACAATAGATATATGTACGAGTATATGATGGAAACATGCAAATAATAATCAATTTAATGTAATACCTACAAATATATACATTTTAGATTATTCAATCACGGAAATCAAAGAGCAAACGTCCAATTCAACTAATAACATTCGGTCTGCAAGTAACTGAAAGATGCGATCGGGAGTCACTCTGCGTGAATATTTAAGAAGTCGTCAGTCTCAAGGGCTTGGAGAGACACTTAAAATGTTTGATGAGCAGTCGAGGTACTGGTGAGATATTTCTCCAATCAAATCGATCGTTATTCTATCGTTTATATCTGTTATTTAGTTCCACCACAGATCACATAATACTATATTAGTTCCACCCAAAATTTGGTGTTTTAAATAAAAATCTTTCAAAATAATGTAAATGTCTACGTTTTTTCTAGAATAGATAGTTTTTTAATTACTATGTCTATTTTAGAAGCATACCACTTTTGATAATTGTGAAACATTTTTTTTTAATATTTATTTTTGTATTTAGGAGATAATATATAATTATTATAATTATGTTAAAAATAATATGGTATTATTATATTTCTTCTTTATTAGTTCTAACTAATTCTTTATAAATAAACAGAAAAAAAATGTCTAAAAATTATGTTGAAGCATAAGTAAATCAATTTAACGTAAATTCATCATACGATCCGAATAATATCGAAATTAAAACCATATCAAGTGGCTCTTTTTCCAGCTTCAAACGCGCGAACGTCAGAACCGAGGCCGGGACTCGGGGCGCATTCCAACATCCCGTCTACAAACGCTCCTTTTTTAAATCCCGGTAACAAGCCAATAAATCCCTGCGCATTTTTCTCTACTCCGGATCCATCGCCCCGAAAAAAGGCTTAGCGCGATTACACTCAAATTTACTTAACACTTAACACATTAAGTACGTTAATAAAGATCTTTTATTTAATTTCCTTATCTGACACGTTACGCCATCCATTTTAATTTGAATATTGTTAGAATTGGGTCTTGTGTAAATTTTATTATGTAAATTGAATCCCGAATATGATTAACTCTATGTTAGGACAAAGGATACAGTGCGAATGGGTACATTACTAGATTGGGCTGATGCTGCCGACGTCGTTAGAGCCGATGGGTGTGGGGCAAATTATATAAATAATTAAGATTAATTTGTTCGTTAGTTGCACAAACATGGCTGCAGGCAAACATGGAGTAAATTGAAGCTCCGAAGCTACTCGAGGACTCTTTTAATTAATTAAGTACCTGTATGGAGAGAGTTGAGCAGTCGCGAACGTATAGTCGTACCTGTTTGTTGATTACCATCAGACATTAAATATTATGATGGCGCGTTCCATTAGTAATATTTTATTTCTTATTTATAATAATCGTATACTTGAATTGTGATTTCTAATAGGTATATAAAATATAATCTTAGTATCTTACATGTTTAAAAATGATATGATACTTGTAACGATATCTATTATAATCTTTATATATAAAACAAGCGACTCACCCTTGCTCCGCTCGGGTTCTTCCCTACTTACGTTTTACAATTTAGTATAGATTTCTCAGAGATGAGATATTTTCCTGCAGTAAAATATATCTAAATTTCATCAAAATCCCTTCAGTGATTTTTCTGTGATGTGGTAACAGACAGACAAACAAAAATTCTAAAAACTATAGATTCAGCCTCTGCATCGATAATAATGTCTATTTCAATAAGATTTTTCAAAAAATTTAATGTACAGTTTCGGCTTAGTTAGAATTCTATTATATGTATAGATAAACCTAATTTAATTATCCTTGATCATAATAATGACAAGCAAAAGAAATACTTGTATTAAAAAGTAATTTGTATGAGAATCACGATCACTAGTAAATATCACTAATTTGTATGCAAATACGAAATCTCTTAAAATGTAGCCCTTGGCTTCAAGCTATCTCATTAAATTATCCTCAGGAGGCGTCACTTAATTACATTTCAATAGTAAACACCTGACATCGATGTGGACCGGTCCAAATCAGTTAGGATGATTAGACGTTCTTGCAGTCCGTTAGACGGTCAATCGGCCAGACTATTAGGTTGATTAAACCTTTGAATTATGTAGTAAATAAATTTAACAAATAAATTTCAAATTTCAAAGCTGAGTATAAACAAATGAAAAGTTTTCAAACGAGTGAAAACATATTTTAAAAGAAAGTAAAATTCTTCATTATAGTGTCCTGTATTTATTCCTAAATAACGATATTGATACTTGACACACGAAAAAATAAATAAAATATGCTACATAGCTCATACGAAAACAAGGATTATTTACTATATAAATATCTTATTTAAATTATTCTGAATAATTATAAAACTCTACAAACAAACCTACCAAGTTCCCTCTTCAATATGTTTAAAAGGAGCCACATGTGCTTTCTCTTCAGCAAGTTGACCCGAAACCTTGAAGCCATAAATCCTCAGTATAAATTATATAAATTCGTCATTGGACTGGATTAATAATTACTATTCACGACACAACTGGCGCAAAGCAGTATGATTAGCGTAGATACGTCACCGGTAAATATGGCAACACTTATTCCACGATTTATATGGTAGGAGAGTGGGGGAATGGGGACACTTGGCAATAAATCTAAGCGAAGTGATTTGGTACAAAGTACTGGGCCCACAGTGTAAGCTCCGGTCGGTCAGGAACATCCATTGTGAGCCGAACACCCACGGAATCCGTTAATGCCTTGAGATTGTCCCGTCTTTCCTTTAACACCTCCCGATACCGTCCCATATAAACATAAGTATCTCTAGTGCATTGATAATTTAGCGCTTAATCTACCCTAATTTATTTACTGTATTATGTTTTAGGTAAATTGAATTATTTAGTACAATAAGCTTTAATATTATAGCTAAATACTATTATAGTAAAATACTATTAAAGTAAATTGATAAACGTGTAATTTTATGATACATTTTTTTTAATGGTTTTTGCAATCATTACATAATATATAAAAGAACAACAATTATTTTCTTTTAAAAGCTATCATAATATTTCCTCAACTTAAATTTTCTATTATTTTCGCTTTAAGACTGAATAAAACAGATACAAATTCATAATCGAATCACAACACATTGTAATTATATGACAGTTGTATTTACAAATAGATTACAAATGTACATAGCTCGTATCGATAGAGAGGATATCCGAGAAAGGATTTTAATATGTCAGCGGTATACCAACGTGCCGCGTGTGCGACCGGGGCTGGGCTAAACTTAATCTATAAATCAAGAACTGAAACTATTTCGTAATTAGATCGTATTTAGGATGGGGTACAACACCTTCGGCTCCTTGAGGAAGCGCCTCCCAAAGGGTCATAAGGTAAAGGCTCCATTGCCTTTCAAGTACCTCTTTAACGGCTAATATCCTTGGTAAATGGATCTCAAATATTTTGCTCTATAACCATTACAGCTAAGCGATGTTGTCATGTTTATTGCTTTTCGGTACACTATCGAGGGTCTCTTATATTTATTTTATCAAATAATCGAAATATGTTATTATATCTCAAGCGTACTTACTTAAGAAATCAATAAACTACAGTTGAAACCCTAAAATATATTTATAGGTGTATAATTTTGTTTTCATATTGGTAGACAACGAAATTTAAAATATAATGAAATGTGTACAAAAAAAAATAAAAATCAAAACAATTGTTATGAAAAGCCTCTTAGCGCCAATCTTTTATTCTGTAAAAAGCTTTTGATGTTTGTATACTTAGTGTTTCATAAGTTGATCCTATTACAATGTCCAGGTAACGTAGCGTCACAATGGAGTCGGCGGGACGCTAACAAGATTATAACTTTATTTTGTAAATTAATAAAAAAGTAGCGAGCCGTGTGTTCCTTTTCACCCCACCTCACCTTTCATGCCCAACTAATGATTAGGTTCATAGACAGCTTACTACCTGACCTTTTCTTTTAATATTGACTGCTTTTGTAACACAAAGGTTCGAACATTATACGCTTATTTTCTTATTATATACAAAATACATACAAGATCTTTATATGGCATAGTAGAAATAGATCTCAATGTATAATTTTGAACTTAACCCTTGAAGAAAAAATTAGTTATATTTTTCGCAGTCAGTGAGCAAATAGCTATTATTTTTAATTTTTAATTTAAAAACTTATTTCGTGTTGCTATTGTTGTCATAACGTGCCTAAACGACTAAACAGGTAACTGAGGAACTCTATTACTATAATGAATATGAAGGTACCTCCTTGCTTCAAGTTAGTTCATGTGCACTTTCATAATAAGCAGACAAAACTGATTCACGTCACACATGTCATATAATCCCGTGTTAATGAAACAATAAATTTGTATTCCTACGAACACTCGGCCAATATCCCCTCCAGAGGAGACGCGCGTTGTCTCTCATTAACTTAATACGTTATGGTTTGTACTTTAGTTAGTAATATGTGCGATATGAAATACTTACCATATACAGGCGGTTGCAAAATAATGAAGCAGATTATTTAAAAAATGTACGTATATGTTTGTAATGTTTACTATTGTTTTTACCAAATTATAGTTATATAATAAATATTATATAGCTAAAATTATAATATTTTCCTTTTTAAATACTATATAGCTAAAATTATAATAATTTCCTTTTTAGTTTAATTACTAAAATAATTATTTTATCATATGTACATTAGCAGACTATTTTTTAAATTGGTCAAATAATCGTAAATTACTGATGTTCTCTCAACTTACCTTTCTTTAAGAACATCCTGTATTACGTTTCTTATCCTCTAAATCTCCCCTGTACAAACGAGTTGTCACAAGTTCGTCTCATATTCGGACACTTGGCGTAATTTTATGTTCGTCTCTGTAAGCCGACTGAGCGAGGCTCCAAACGACACCCATTTATGATTAGCTCAAATATATCATTAGCTCCCATATTTTTTCTTGAGAGTAATCGTATTTATTAGTGCTATTTATTACATAGGCTTTAATATATAAATTGCAAAACATTTCAGTAATAGGATTTATTTTATTATGTTTGAAAATTGATTGAAAAACGTGATGCTGTACCTATTAAAAACATAACACATGAATGAAATGAAGTGTTTCATTTAATTGGGAAATTTTGTCGCTTTCTTAGTTTTCTTAGTTTTAACAGAAAACAAACAATTACTTTGTGCACATTTTCTTGATTAAGTTAAGTCATTTATATAATCAAAAGGTATAAGGGAGAATAAAGTTTTAAATAAATATTTTGAAAACTGCCTCTCTCAAAACATTATATTATTAAAAATAAAACTATCTTTTCGGATTATTTCGCGAATTTATTATGATTTTTGGTTCCCGACGTTTCGATTGCTTTACAGCAATCATGGTCACGGGAGAATTTATTTTGAAATGTCAAATATTCGCGTAAATCTAAGAAAGGATTATTATATTATTAACATTAAAACTATAGAAGAAAAGAAAATTCAGCGTATATCGCTGACATTCCTCTGCCACTATAATTTACTGTTGGTTCATGTAGTATGTTTTACATACGTATACGTCATGTATATCTATATGCTAAGTACGTAAATCAATTTTTTAATTAAGCTGTTTTCTTCATAACGTAGATTTAATAAGGAGTATACTATCGCATAACCCTAACGATTATACGACTTCTGGTTTAGTAACAATGCCAGTCAGACTAAGCTTATAATGTAAAACTACTACTAGTACTACATATATAATTATATAAATAAAAAATATATATTTATAATTTGCCTCATTATACTTATTTGAACTTTAACCAACCGCATTGCATTAGATTCTGGAAGTTTCTAAGCCATAAATGGACCTTAATGACCCGAGCCGGACACTAACGTACGAGCGCCCCGAGACTGCCACGAATGCGCGACTGATTTCCACCGCCCTTGGGAACGGGAGAGAAAACATCATAAGAAGTTATGATGAGTTTACACACTCCGAATTGGTTTAGATTCTTTGTGTTGGTCATATTTATTATAGTATAGTAACACTATATAGTGTCTACGGATTCTTGATGCTCAGCTGTATACTTTAGAATATAAATATGAATATTATTATTCACTATTATTTATATGACAAAATATAATCACTTATTATTAATAATAACTAATTATTAGTTTTTTGTTTCAGTGTACAAGTAGACTGGGAACGGGTCGTACTGTTTCTATGCTGAATCAAAACTATACTTAATGTTGTGAAGTTTATAATGTAGTGAACATTTCTAGATTTGAACTATAACAAAACTACAAGATATCACAAAATTATTTATATCAAGGAGAGGTATAATTATATTTGTTATAATTAACCACAAATACAACACATTACATAATACATATACTTCCGTGTTTGCAATGAGATAACTTTTTAAATAATATTATATATTATTTGTGTACATCTCACATTAGATCAAACATCCTTGTAGGTAGGTGCATTGGTTAAGCAAGAAGCTAAAATTGAATTTAAATCGATACAAATTACCGCAATGACCCTTTCGTATCCAAGAAATTAATCCATGACTCGCCACTGGTCACTTAGTAACACGTACCTGTTTGCATTAATCAGCCCACCTGCTGACTAGCTTACGTCCTATTAGCGTATAACCCTTGCCTACCTTAGATTGTATGATTGTGCCAAATCGGCAAGATAATGCTGCGTATTTACTTTGATTCTCGTCGTTAAAAGTTTGGGGGGCTGACGAGGGCCGTCGTTAGGCCCCTAATGGCCACCATTTGTCTTGTCCGGCCTCTAGTTGTGCCTCGCTAATGAAATTATTGCCGCAACTATACTAAAGGTTATAAATACCCCTGAAAGGCCCAAGCGGACGCCACCTTGTTTAGCACTAATGGACCGGTCAACTGTAAACTGTGTTATCAATGAAATTACAATTAGTAAAGGGGATAAAAATGGCCGAGGGTCGGAAGTTGCATTTGCTCATGTTTATTGTTGAGGATACGAAAGATATCCGTGTTTCCTGTTTAATACTAAATTATTATTATTATATAATTTTCAAAAAATTATAGAAAATAATACATAGTTTACGAGAAACGTAAAAGATGTTAGCGATCAAAACATTACCGTATACAATAAATAATAGTTGATATAGTGAATGTTTGTCTAGTCACGTTGCACGCCCTTATGACACTTGCGGATGAGTTTCTGAGTATAAACTTGGGCGATATGAACACAATAAAATGCGACATCCTGAGTATTTCGGCGAATGTGTCGGCAAGAATGCCATCTGCCTTGGACAATCAAAACTTTGGGAATGGAATTTTCTGCTTAGCGTCCGGCGTATTGCTTCGGACAGCCCACTCGGTGACCCATGTGGTGTCTTGGACATTTACTTTAATATTAATATTATTTGCAATGATAATTTTTTTTTATCAAATAACAAAAATCTTAATTCGTCACGTTAAGCCATCTTATTTCATTTTATATACCACTTTAGGTATCATCGTATATTACCTATTATGTGTTTTCATTTTATAATTCATAACAAAAAATATATTAAATTAACAAAACGATATAAAATAGTGACTTTTATGTCGTCCTACTTAAATATTCACACAAAGAAAAATATTGTTTAGTATTTACGCTAGAAATAGTACCTAATCCGAAACAATGACTGAATGAAGAGTGAGACGGTGATTTTTTTGTAAAAGAATACTTGTTTAGAATTTTATCTATGCTGCGTCATATTTTTCACAATGAAACCAAGAAACCAACAGTTTGCAATACATCAATCATCAAGAGGAAGCAATACAAATGTCTGAAAAGTTTTATCCTATTATTTGCCCATTAAGATAAAAGGTGAACTAAATAAATAAGCAAAGTTTTAGTACCCCGTACATTAGGTTCTTCCCTGTTTACAGACGACCACTGCAAAGTGAGACCACATCTAAACGAACCATTCGGTGCACCACAAAAGGGATCAGAGCGGGAAATCGACGCTTTTATTGTTCTCTTTATAGTGAAAAATAAAAACTCTCATCTCCAAATACCCTAATCTTTCTACATCAAACGATTGCAAAGCTTGATATTACACGCGTCATTTGAACACTCAAAGACATTCCTCGCAAGGAAAAAATTAAAATAACAAAGCAACAATGGGACCGATGTGGAGGTTGATTTACCGTAAAACTGCGCACACATCGCTATCAAGAAAATGATGATATTAAAAATTCTTCATCAAATATTAAATTTGAAGATACATTATACATATGTTTTATTATTGTTTACTATAATTTTTACATTACTACATTCGTAATAATAAGTACTTAGTATACCTAAAGCTATAAATAGAATGCTTTAAAATTGCATTTACTTGTTTATTCTTTTCATTTTACAATACAAATCCTATTTTATGCTTCTTAGAATACACAAAGTTGCTAGAACATTTAAAACGAAAATAACGTGAAAAAATCACTCTGAATGTGGATATTTGTCTGCGGCCGCAACACATGATGGATCAGCGGTGCGCTTTGTGTTCCATTTCCGAACGGTTACCTCCCAATACCGGTCCAACACTCGCAGATTTTAAAAACGTATTCCTGCATTTTGTGGTCCATTAGTCGAGGTGAAAGAGGCTCTGATTATGATTGATCGTGCCATACAATACCAACTTGACTTGTTGAATGGACCCCTTACGTGTGCACTCGCTTTATTTGTTGCAAACTTTGTAGCTTCTATTTCGACACTTTCTTTGATTACAAAGTTGTTTAACGTGAAGCACTTAATAATTACCTAAGTTCGTCACAAGCATTACGAAATTGAAAGTATAAATATGATCGTTTTTAAAATGTTCTTGTAATTGTTTTGCAATAATTATGGATTTTTTTTTGTGATAAAACTGAAAAGTCTAGACTATTTCTAAATTCACATTGTTCTTAAATACATGAATAATTATTCTATATTTTATGAAGAACATTTAATAGTAAAATCAAAAAGCAATTCAGTCGAACATAATAAAATATGGAGACTCTATTGAGTCGATCCAATGCACCCATTGTGCCGATAGCCGCTGCATTCGTAGCCAATGGCGAATGAATATAGATTAACAATTCGAAACTTCGCTTTAAGATGTTAATTTCAAAGTGCCAGCCGATACCCGTATTCACTTATTGAAGTTAAATGTAAGAACGGTTGCCTCTCACGCTATTGTTTTAGAAGCAACCTTAGTGATATTCGGAAAGTACACTTAACTTTCAGAAATCTTCGCAAAATAATATTATTAATTGATTAATCTTTATGTTTGTTATGAAATATTACTGGCCAGATACAAAGGTATTTATATATTGTTCCTAATGAAATAATATCAAAAATAAATAGCCTAACGTTTTTTATTTATATTGGTTTAGATATTAAGCAAATAGGCATAGCAATTCGCCCGTACTTTTCTTTTTCTGAACGAGATCGTAGATATTGACGTCAACGAGCGCCGTTCATAGTTTGCTGCGCTAACTATAGACCTATAATTATTAATTTTTTAAAACAAATAAATTATATAAATTTTCAACACTTATCCAAACTGTAATTATTTTTTTTTTAAATATTTATATTTTTTTAATGTCAAATTGTCAATTTCAATTTACTTTATATTTTAGAGCGGATATATAATTATAATCTATTGAGAGAGAGAAGGAAGCAATTATTTTTTATCTGCACGCACGAGCGCGGCAGGGGCTGCGACACAGGACGCTACGACGCGGCGACGCATTGCACCCGTGGGACGGTGCAGTTAGTCCACAAAAACTAAGATTCCGAGGGGAAATCTGTATATTCTTGTACAGTTATAGATTGTAATTTCCCTCTTACTATTTTTTATAGCAAATGTATGTAATATGTATAGTATGGTAGAGATCCAATATACTTTAAAATTACTTATTTAAAAATGCTAAAGATCGTTTATAATTTGTTAGTATTTTCACGTGATAATCGATGAGCGGATTGATGTGCAGCATGATTTTAGAGTTTATATATATATATATATATATATATATATATATATATATATATATATATATATATATATATATATATATATATACATACATATATATATTAGTCTATATATCATCCTGGGAAAATGTATGGTTCCTGTGGGATAGATTTGTTTTTGTCTAGGAACGAATCCCAAGCAAAGTTAAGGTGAGTCGCTAGTTAATTAATACATACATCACAAAACGTTAATGAACTGGGCGTAGTCCGGGTTTCAGCGAAGCGAAGGTTACTAATTTCACTTGCTTCACTTTCACTACAATTTACTTCAATTTTTGAAAAATAATGCTACTTAATTAATGTTACTCAGTTTTAAATACCATTTCAGTATTTCCATCAACACATTTAAAGGATTTATAATACAATAGCACACAAAGGTGATAATAATAATAATAGAATGATTATGTAAACCAAAACGTAGTATCGGGCAAGCACAAAAGGCTGCTACGATCCAAATGTCTTTTTTATAATGTGTTTACTTGCTCCCGCTCTTATGGGATAATCCCTTTACTCTGTACGTCGCTGATGTGTTTGCAGATGTTTTTATGAACTTGTTTGCATTTGAAATTATGTAGGAACTAACAAATGCCAAAGGAGAATAATATATAGAAATATGTTAACTTTAGTAATATTTATTAAATTAAGCTATAATTTTTATGTCATTTGTTCATAATCTTAGTACATATAAGCAAAACTAAAACTAGAATAGTGATCAAATTGTACAATATATGTTAAGTAATAAAAGTTATATTCCGAGAATATAAAGGTAGAAAAACAAATATATTAAAGCCTAATTCCTTATAAGACAGAGCGTTTAACTAAGTTTAACTGTACATAAAATTTTATTAACCCATATATGAAATAGTGAGACAATCCCGTCTGAATCCGCGAATCTTTTCGAGTCATTAGACGCTTTTTTATTACTCAATGACAATAAACATGTCGTAAGCTATCGACTGAAAACATTCGTAGAATTAGTTCCCCTGCCGCTGTTCCTGCCGTGCGGGACGTCTCTATTATTACGATTATTGTATTGGATATATATAATCGATGAGAATCGGTGAAATATATCTTATATTTATGTACATACATATATTTAAACATTTATAAGCTGAATAAACTTTCGCAAGTATTGCTTATTTTTTTATGAATATATATTGATAGGACTTTTTTTTCTGATCCAATTTTAATCATAGTTATATATATTTTTTTCAAGTATGTTCGAGTAGAGTACAATTTATACATTTAGTTTGAGCTTTCAATTCTGTACGTAAAGTACAAGGTAAATCTTGTGCAGTGGATGAAGCAATATAATTCATATTCTCGTCTTGGAGTCACAATAATTGTGGTAAAATATCCAAAATTACAAACTGTCCAAAATCAAGAAAATTGAGAAATTTCAAACTATAAAAAATCTTAAATATACCTAAAAAATAAATACCCGGGTAAATTTTATAAAAACTGAAAACAAAAGCGCAACATTTACCGGCATAAAGACGCGGGGACTAATATTATTTATTGCTTACAATTTTGCTTACAGCGGGAAATATTGCGGTACATTTTTCCGTGGAGCGTCTCGAACTCCTAATTTCTAATGGGCCATTTGCCACTTTGTCAATTGCACCAATAAATCTGAACTGTGAGCTGAGTAACGGCTCCGTCTCTGGCTAAATATCGCGTCATTCTTTTATTTGCAGGACAGTTGAAGATAAGTTATTGTGCTCCCTTATTTGTTTTTAAGGAATCTCAACCTAAAGTTTTTATTTTATTTTTTGGGTATTTTACTTTATTGATAAATAAATAACGTCTTCTGCCGCAGATACATAATAATTAGAGGAATATGCTGAGCCGGCACACGATTGTACTTTTTAGATTATTAAAAAGTTTTTTTTAATTGTAAATAAGTTAGTATATGCCACTATTTCCGTCGATCAATGTATTCAATGATAATTTTAGTTGCTGTATCAAATCCAGCGGTAGTTTGAGTGGTGAATAAATGAGCACGTTCAGAGAAGTTCCGCCCTCGCTCGCCTCTAGCTAAATTATAGTCCACACGTCCGATCTATTAATAACTCCAATGCGATAGATTGTTTATCGAATATTTACAATTAACAACATATATTGATTTATTTTTATAAAAAAATAGTTTATAGATTATGTGTACTTACTTTTTAATGACAAGGTTTGTTGAATGATTCATCATTTTAAATACAGACAATTAAAAGTAACGTAACGTTTTATTCTATTTTTTAAAGTCAATTTAGGTTAATATAACCAAGGAGGATGATAACAGTGTAACATATATAAAATAACAATAAACATAGTCTGGCCATAATCTCTCCAGGATAATTTCTAAGAAATCCGTGCGAATTTCTGAGAATTCAATTGTTATCGTACACGCCGGCGTGTATGCGGTCCTCAAAGGGATAAATACTGTTACAATTAAAAATAAACAAAATATTAAATTTGAATTTGGAATCTGTCATTTTTATATGATTATTCATTATGTTTTCTCATGTTCGCACTAATACATTGTAAAATATTTTGTGATATTAAAATGAAGTAGGGTGATAAAGAGAACCGAATCGCTGTGATTGCATTACACAAAATAGGAATGAAGCCAAATACAATTTTTAAAACTCTCCATATGCTTGGTATTAATCAAATGTTTGTGTACCGTGCTATTGATAGGTACAATGATACCTCCTCTGTTTGTGACAGAGAAAGATTTGGCCGTCCACGTAGTGTTCGTACAAAAAAGGCGATCACAGCAGTAAGGGAAAGAATTCGAAGAAATCCTGTCCGAAAGCAAAAGATTTTATCTCGGGAGATGAAGCTAGCACCTCGAACCATGTCGCGTATTTTAAAAGATGACTTAGGACTTGCAGCCTATAAGAGACGCACTGGTCATTTCTTAACTCATAATTTAAGAAAGAATAGGGTGGTAAAATCAACAAAACAACTACTTAAGCGGTACGCAAAGGGATGTCACAGAAAAAAAAATTTTACGGATGAGAAAATTTTTACATTTGAGCAATATTTTAACAAAAAAAATGACCGTATTTATGCTCAAAGTATAACGTGGGCATTATCTGACTTCAGTGCTGGTTTGGTGGAGTGTTAGCTATGAAGGAGTGTCTGAGCTATATTTTTGTGAAAAAGGTATCAAAACATCGGCACAAGTGTATCAAGACACCATTCTTGAGAAGGTAGTTAAGCCCCCTAACAACACCATGTTCAATAACCAAGAATGGTCCTTTCAGCAAGACTCGGCGCCGGGTCATAAATCTCGATACACGCAATCTTGGTTAGAAACCCATGCTGTGGACTTCATCAGAGCTGAAGACTGGCCGTCATCTAGTCCCGATATTATTATTATGATTTATGGTTAGTTTTAGCGAGTATGGCTTGCTCTAAATGCCATGATAATATATAGAAAGAGTGCGTGCTTCTATTGATAACTGGCCTCAACGTTTAAAGGACTGTATTGCAACCAACAGAGACTACTTTGAATAAACTTTTTTTTAATGGTTTTAAATTAATGTATTAAACTAACACACTGTAATAGTAATACATGTTACGTGCAATAGAAATGTTTTTTCCTTTGTAACAATATTTAGGGCAACATATACATATAAAATATTTAGAAATATCATACACAACGTCTATTTTATCTCATCATTACATTATTACGACGACGTAAGAGTAAGTAATAAATTTTTGAATTTGAAGAAATTTAATTATTACAAATTGAATCGGAAACATCGATTGCAATAATTTTACTGCAATGTTCCATTTCAATTCTATCTAACAAATGCCTGCGACTGGAACTGGCTGAAAGCAAAGTTTGAATATCGTATTCTATTTTTGAATCGATTGTAGTATCTAACTTTTTAAACGATGTTCATGTGAGACCAGCGACAAATAGCATTTTTGTTAAATTTATCTACACGGAACTTTATACAATTTTATTATTTTTTATTTCCGTATTATATATGAAAATTAATTATCTGTAGATACATATTAAAGTTATATGATTAAAAAGTATGACTAAAGATGACGCAGCCTTTCACATTTTGTCAGAGATGGCTGAATCAAGTAGTAAGGTAGTATGAGTAGATAGTACGTTATTTTTTTAAAGTGTTTTGTGCCTGTTAACGCAATCTCAAGCTAACTTCGGAAAATAAAATATAAGATATAGACTGAATATTCATAGGACGATTTTTGAATTATAATATCAATAAATTTCGCTAATATACATCAAAATAAAAGTTCTCTTAAACCTTTGACGTTATTCGCGTACGTTGATTCAAACACCAAAAAGCTTCATGGCTGGTTGAAAATCGATAGAGGAACTATAAGTGACTATGGGCCAGTAGGCAATACGTTTTAGTGATTTCGGTAAATGGTCTATTGATCGTTAAATCTACAGCACTCAAAGAAATTCGGAAAAAAAGAAAAAATCATAATTCAATATTCAGGCTTTATTTTAGATGGTGGACTTTTAAATTTCATGCATATATTTATATATTTTTAGGGGATAAGGGGATATGATTTTTAGTAGTAACCACAGGGTATCCCAATCTTGATCGTATCTTTTCTATAATATACACAATTTCATAAAAAACCTCCTAGGGATTGGAAATTTTTTTAAACACCTTTACTAATAATTACTTATACATATCTTATATCTAACGCAGGTATTATAATTGTATATATATTTACCGCGTTCAAATATTTTCCATTAATAATAAATAACCCTAAAAAATTCATAACAAGTCACTCAAAAACAGATCAATTCATTTTCATATTTCGTACTCCAAACTTCTTCATCTACGCGTAACAGACGCTGACTGCAATTGTCCGACACAATGATTTCTGTTGGTCCGTATTCCTTGAATTTTGGATGCCAACCGTCAGAGTTAGGCGGCTTTAAGTTGCCTTGACTACGCAACTGCATTAGCGTTGTTGAATTTAGACGTGATCGTTTAGCTGTCGACTAACAACTAGACTGATGGATGCTGCCGTAACTAGTTGTTTCGTTTAAACTATAAAGCGGTACATAACCCTGTCCTATGCTAATAAATTATAAGTACATAATATATTTATTTAAGGTCGATATCCAGTACTTCATAAAATTTAATTAAGGCAAGTCATCAGTCACTGAGCGGACTGAGGTCACGTCACTGCGCCAAAGAGATAACATGGGGTCAGGAGCTGCACTAACTACCCGCACCGTGATGAATGTACCCTTAACAGACCTCAAATATGCCACCACTGTCGACAAACAAACTATCTGAATAATGTATATTATTAAGTATTTTAAAACCCTACCTAATACAAAATAGACCGATGTTTTTAAGGAAATCAATTTATCCTTAACTCTGGCATATTATTCATAAGTTTGTTAGCCCCCCAACGGACGGTCCAAATGCAAACAAGCCGCGATTCGTGTTATTAATCATTCAGTACACTTCCTTGTTATCGAGTAGCTACGGCGTGATGAAGTAGCGGTTCACCTAATTGTGATTATCTCAAACTAGGTGTTGACCTGCCTTGTGGCTGCCGGACCGACATCTATAATGCAGGTGGATGGGCAGTCCCGAAATAATATAATCGACGGCTATTTAGCGGTTAATACTATTGTGTTTAATAAATAATTACTACCAAAGTATTTTCTAAATACAGTTGCTTATTTTAGATAAAATTAAAAACATTAATTACAATATTTTATTTGCGTATTAGATTTTGTTACATATGTTAAAATATAATTCTACAATGTACAAAGCATGCAGCTCGTTACACGACACAGTATTCACCTTACACTCACTCCTCATTAAAATTTGTACGACAGCTTCTAAATTCTACTCTTTTCTCCGCACCTCCATTTCAATATACAGGAAAAAGTGGAAGAGCGCTGTGTACGGAGTACCGAGCCAGGCTGGCAAAACTTTTGCCTTCCCATCCCACGGAGGGGGGTAAAAAGTGTTGCCGACGGGTGAGCGCTTGTATTTATACCTATGTCAGGGAAAAGTTTTCCGTGTTGCGGGTTGGGGTTTGAGGGGGCAGGGTGGACGCATGCGCCCCGCTCCCACTGCATAGCTGACGTGACAGTCCTGCTTGGGACTTTGTATACAACGCGAGACTGTATCACTTCAACATTCTAAATCTACGCATTTTACGTAACTCTTGAGATGTTTGGAAATAAAAATGAATGATCATTTTAAGATTTTAATTAACTATCAGTCTTTTATGACTTCATACTCTTATGATAACATATATTAACTCGAATTTATTATTAAAACCTTGAAGAAATTTAAGTAACATTATTATTAAAAGCAACGTTTGCCTTTAATAATAATGTTCTGATAACAAGTAGAAAGAGTATTATTTGAATCAGCCTTTCATATTCTAGTCTTTGTTTACATATACATACTTTTGCTTACATTAAGATTTCTATTAATTAAAATCTAAATTTATTTATTCAATAAAGTATAATTAAATAATATAATACGTACTTTCTTATTGTTAGTTGTAAGTTGTCTTTCTGTCCATTTGCCCTAATATTTTCGTACAGTATGGATTTACATTAAACTGCGTACTAAATATCAATAAAATATATTTAGCATCTCTGTATTGTATTTTTTTCTTGTTTTTAAATTTTGAATATCTTTCCCTGTAACACGTCACAAATCCACACAAGATGTCAAATCAAGCTCACATGGTAGCGTCCATTGAACTTGAAAACGACTCGCGCGCCACTTTCCTACGGATTTGTTGCGACTTGTTGTTACTCCGTTTGTTACCAAACTAAATTTGAGTTGCTAAACTAAAGTTGTGGATATTTAAAGAGAACTTTTTCTCGGAGTCAATGGCCGGTTAGACCGTCACCCAGTTTCAGAGAACCTACGGAGTTATGGCAGTTGTTCGCAAACTACTTGGACCAGGCAGAGGGCTGCAGTTGGAAGGTCATGGCGCTAATTCGACCTTGCCCTCAACTTCAGTACGGTTGTTCAACTAGTTAGACGTTCATATCTAATTATCTGGTACTGTTTCTCACATGCATATACGATGACGTGAAAATGACTTTAAAGTAAGCTGGCTGTTTTAGAAAAAAGAGTCTTTAACTTATTATTTTCTATATTAACCATACTTTAGTGAGGACAACATTTCTTAAAAGAAATAAATTATTAAAAAAGCAATAAAATTCGTCATAATAATACATAATAAATTTAATAAAGATAAATTAGCTTATTATTGACTGTTAACGGTTAATTATTGTGCAAGTGGTATTATTATACCTATCTACAAAATATATAAATAACAAGCCTGTATACAGCTTAGATTTGGTTCTTATCTCTAAACAATGGTATCAAAATTAAATGAGATTGAATGTTTTCAATAAACCCGTTGCTGGATCAAGGCCACTTAATTAGCCGAATCTCCATCTAGTCGTCAAAGGCTTCAAACAAATTGGCCACGACAAAATAATGCGGGAGATAATAGCCGTTTAGACAGCACCGAATAACCGCCGTGGGCGTAGCACCTGACTAACAAAATTAATTACAGCCCAATAAGGAAATATTAACCGGCCGCTTAATAAGCCATTCTCGAGGATACGCCACAATTAAATTGGGAGGGTCGCGGAGTCATTATTTATAAACAATAATATATCAAGCAGATATTTTCAAGATGGCGCACGCCGCAGACCGAACGATACGTCACGCTAAACTGCTCCCAAGAACTTAGCTGCAGCTAATTTTGTATCTCCGCGCATGTTCTAATTTTGTTATATATTTGTATGATACCATATACCTAACCTCACCTAACCAATATTTTTAATGTAATTTTAATTAATGGTGACGGTCGTGTAGTATATACGTCGATATCCCTACCTTATACCCTACCCTTTCCCTATTTAACTTACTACTTAAATTAGTGGAGCAATTACAGAATTAAGAAGTAAAAAAAGTATTCACAGAAAATTCTATGAATGCATATAATTTTCTTCGTCAATTAGATGAACAGTAGATTATAGATCAGAGAGTGACATAAGCATCTTTTTAACTTGATACATTAAGCAGTTTCCTTGGAAGATTAGTTACTCCGTTAAAAAAAGTTGTTTTAGGGACGTGCCTGAGCAAAACTTTGGCTTGTCATTAGTCTAGTCACTAATCATTATGAAATAATTGAAATACTTATGACGCTATTACGTATATTAATTAGAGTATGGATCCAACTGTTTACATATTTTAATATCATTGTTACTGCATCTTCACGAATTGGCATGGCTGAATAGGATAAAGCTGTTTACAAAATATGTACTTAAATATTTAAAAATCATTATTTTAATAAAAGCTAAACAAATGACTACCAATTTTTACAACCAATTGGCAACGGAAATATGATAAATAACTGACCGCAGGAAAATATTCTACAAAGTTCAAAAAAAATAATAAGGTGTTTGCCGAAAAATGTACCTGTCAAAATATTATTCATATCAAAAGCAAATATATTAAATACCAAGAAAACATTGCTATTACAAGAGAACTCGACGTCGATAGCTAGATGTGTACTGGTGTAGAAGCAAAACACGGCGGGCGTACAACGGGTATTTATGGCTATATGACGGAAAAGTTTTGGAGCGTAGGAGCTAAAGCCATCGATTTTCAAAACTTTTTCATGGAAATAAACCTACTTTCGTTGTGTACGTTCTGCGTGTTGGTGTGTTGGTTTTACTCACACAGACACAATTTGAGGTCACACGACCTCATTTAATTTCAAACGAAATGAGTTCATTTTAATTTATTAACATTTAATTTTTTATTAGTCTCAAAACTATATATCTAAGTTTTTATTCTGTTTTACTAATTTTCAAGTATAGAGAATATTTAAAATATAAAATAAATAAAGCATTCTGACTTTTATACATTTAAGAAAAACATGAAATTAAGTATTATCCATACTAATATTATAAGTGTGAAAGTTCGCGAGTATGGCTGTTTGTTACACTTTCACGCCAGAATAGCTGAACGTATCTGGGTGAAATTTGGCACAGAGATAGATTATAGTCTAGAACAACATAGGTTATTTTTCATCCCGGAAAAATTTACACTTCCAGTGGGATAGATTTGTTCGTGTTTCTCTAGAGGCGAACCCGAGCGAAACGAGGGCGAGCCTCTAGTTTATAATATTTTAAAATAACATAAAGAATTAAAGAAAAATAAATCATGAATCAGACTTTACAGACTATAACGTAGCCCAGTAAATCGATTTATCCCAAATATCATGTTTAGGCAAGTCAAAGTTTACGATAAGGATACAACAATTGTAGTATTTTATTTTCTTATTTTGGTATCGACATGGGAAATAAGTTTTGTCTCCTGACGCATCATAGGACTATCGACCGCGTGTATCGGGTTGTACTTGTAATGGGTCCGCAAAGAAAACTTTTTAAAACTTTTCCAGCGAGGCAATATGGCTCGTGTTCTCAACCGTTATGTTTTATTTAGGCAACATTTAGCCATCTCGCTCTACGCTTAAATTCTCGTATATTATAGAACAGGACAGTAGTATTTTCCGTCGTAAAAGCCTCTAGTAGAACGATACGACTGCCTTGCCCGGGATACGAAGTAATTATTTCTATTCTGTCATTGCCGTGTATTTTTTATATTATGCTACCATTTTGAGGGTTATAAAATCCAAAATTACTTTTCCCTTAAAATAAAGAGTACGAAACAGAAAAACTACTTTCTATACATATGTAGCTGTAGTACGCATTTTATTTAAAATAAACATAAATAAATCTTTCAATCTATTAATTATTGCCCTTTCTATTAGAACATATCGAATACGCTTTAAAGTTGTTGTGTTTAATTTTTAGAACTAAACAATTATGCATACTTTTTAACAATAATAAATTTCCCTATTTTGCCATCTCATGCCCCATAGGTACGAGTATGTACCAAGACTGCAGTCTCACGGTGGTCGTTTATCAAGATCGCCATCTGATTGGGGCGCGGCTCAGCTGCGTTTTATTGTCAAATTACGCGCCCATTCAAATTTTAATTTATATTTCTTATAATATATTTCAATATTAGATTTATATGTTTCCGCTCTTTTGACAAATGTCTTGATTTAAAAAGAAACCTTCAAAAAAAAGCATTGCTTAGTTAATACATGTTTGTTATTTCTCCAAGTAGGATACAACCTATAACTTTCGAGCTCATTAACTCTACTCATCAAATATATAAAAAAAATCTAGAAAAATCCGGGAACTAAATATAGAAATAAATTTAAGTAACTTCTAATAACTAAAACTAATATATGATAACTAAAACTTATATATAATAACTAAAACTAATATATTAGTAATCAATTGTAATTTTTATTATTCATTAAAGCTTACATTATCGTATAAAAATGGTTCTAAAGCGCAAGCGGTCTTCGTAGCCAAAGCTCGTAAATTAAAGACCATTGTTTTATGCGCTCTCATTACATGGATTGTTTTAGGGGAAATATTAACGTTCTTATGATTTACAAAGGAATATTCAAAAAAGAATTTTTTTATAAGAAATTCACCTGAAATCTCTTTGATATATTGGTGGTCTTATTTATGAATCTTGTATTTTTGGATATGTATGCATTATTTTAATAATTATAAATTTTATTTTCATTGTAGAAAATTAAATTTTATTTATATTGTGTAAAATTGAATTGAATAATGCTTAAGTAAATTTTGAAGCTGCCAACTCCGATATTAAAAACATTCAACGTAATAAGTGAACTGTAAAATTTATCCATAAGTAAACTGTAAAATGTAAGATAATGATAAACGTTTTACTTTGATTTATAAGTTGTAAGTTTATAATGAATATGATAGAAATGGAACAAAATTATTAGTTAAAATATGTATAACTTAATGAAATAGGAAGGCTAAGTGTGTATAGTGCTTTGCATTTCATAAAGTTAATCACAATATATCAAATATGAAATCCGAGCCGCTGCCGCATTGTCACGTGCACACAAACACCAGCCAACTGATGCACCAATGTAAACTACTGTATAAGGTCTACGAATTTGCTCCTTATAATTAAATATTTAACAAAATAGACTTCATATAAATAGATCATCAAATAAAATGACGTTTCTCTGTATAAGATCATCTCTCTGTATCATAATGATGTAGGTAGGTAGGTACAATGACATGTAAAATGCTAATTATATTATCTTCAAATTCGGTTTCGAAATATGGTATTTAATTGTGTTTTCCAAGAATCAATATAACCCAGGCAATTTGTACAACTAGGACAGGAGATAATAAGCGAAATTATAAGACTACAAAGCAGAGGCCTGAGCCTGAGGACACCTTTGTAACGTGTAATACGTATTGTATACGGTAATAAGATAAAATTCGCCAAAAAAATTATACATATTTGTGACTCGCCTTTGGTTTGACGGACGCCATACAAACTACTCGAATTTTGTAATGGGAACGACTTCATATATCCGGATAAAAATAGCCTATATCCGGCTTATAAACTATATCTATTAAAAATTAACATATGTATATCTGTTACTCTGTTGCTTCATAAAATATGGATAAACCAACAGACATACTTTCATATTTGTTATATTAATATAATCACAATTATTATGCAGCAAATTATTCATTATGCAACAATAACGGACAGCCTTACCGCGACTGCAAGCCTTTCGCGATTTACCTCGTACCTACAAAGACGATTGCTGTGTCACGAAACCCAAGCGGCTGCAGTCACATAAATAAGAACAGTAATTAACATTCGTCGCAACCAATGTTCTAGAGCTTCTATTTTCTTGTATTCTGATATTATCGAATAATGAGAATGGGATTTTCAAATAGAAATAAAGCACTTTACGTTATTTACTTCATAATTTTTAATATTTATTTATTTTCGAATAATATTTGCTACATTATTAAAAAAAAACAAATACTACGCTAAATTATGATTACTTTTTTATTTTATTATAGTAACTTGGTACCATAAAATTAAGATTATGTACTGTCTGCAAATTAAGAAATGTATCAATTATATATTTTATTTCAGTTACTTATATTTAATTCTCCATGATAGAGCCATATTTCTTCTTACATGACAAATACGCACAAATTACGATAAAATTACACCAGGAAGTATAGCGACATTTAGCATCACGTGCGTTGTATAACTGCCGTTCATTAGGGTAGTGTTGACAGTGCATGCGTGCGCGCCGCCCGCGCCAGGCACCGCCTATCGCACCACCATCGATGATTAATAAACCGAGACTGCGTCTAACCAACTTATCTTTGCACCTCAAAACACCCCTAAGCCTTAAACAATAAAGTCTAAATAAAAATTAACAACAAAAACATAATATTTGTTGAACATATCGGCAATGATATCAACAAAGCCAGCAAGACATTCAATCAATATCTTATTTCTTAAGAAATAAAGCTCATTATTCGGAAACGGATTCGAATTTATGTGAAATTAGGCCCAGTTGTAATCGTGACCACTTCTGACGAACACTTATATCATGCCTTTGCCCCGAATTGAGCGGTTCCTGTCATTCACGTAGCACTATCGCCTACGATTTGTTTGTGCGTGGGAATTATATCTTCATTTCCGTAGTTGCCGCCCTACATAAATAATTTCGATGTTTATTAAAGTTTCGTTTTATAAAAATGATATATCAAAAACCTATCAATATAAGCAAATTTGTACACCCCTACAACAAATTGTCAAATGCTGGTTTTAATAGGGTGAAAAATGAAATAATTTAATTTTAAAAATATTTTTAAAACATACTTTATCTTCTATAACCATTACTAAAATGGGCCAAACTTAAGGTTTCTATTAAAATATGTACATTTCTAAATGAACTATTCTACTATTTTTACTATCAGTATACTTCATTGATCATAATAAAATTAGACTTGAATTGAATAGACCTATCTTGAGATATCTTTATTGTAGAAATTAATTTAGTACCTTATTTATTTTATTATTTTAAAATCTTTATTCTTAAAAAGCGTATCGCATATAATGTTCAGAAAGGTGTTATTTTTTTATATACATATTCAAATATAGCAAGTCACCGCTAATTTCTATATTAGGAAAACAAACTACATCAAAGTTACTTGCAACATTTGACCCAAATATACAAGACAACATTCAAGTGTATTTAAAAAATAAAACCTTGTAAAAATCTTTTCCCTGAGCAATGGCTTAGCATTTTGATATGAATTTAGATTTTGAGATTGGAAAGTTTTATCACAGTAATGGCCGAGCACCTTCTGATTACTCATTTCGCAATCGCCCGAGGCAATTAAAAAGAAAGGGGTAGTGCTATCATTAAACGGGAGCGGCGGCGTCTTAACAAGAATATAATGCAATTTTAAAATAATCCCCGCAAAAAAGAAATTAATGCAGGCACCTCGCTGGATACTCTTTTTATCTCCTTAATTGGTTTTCACATCTTCTAGTGTAAAAAATATCGTGTACTTTGTAATCTCGGGCGATGTTTTAATAAATATAACGAAGTGAGCTCAAACCGGGGGAGTAAAAAATATTGCTGCCCTTAAATAAACCTTCACACTTGAAAGATCAACGCGGCTAGCGGCGCGTTCAAGATTTATTGGGAAATAATTAAATGCGCCGACTCCTTTAAAGATAGTAATTAAAGAAAATGAACTGGGAACTCCTATCTGCCTTAAAAAATATTAAAACGCAACATTTTTTGTACAATTTTAAATGTTGATTATAAAAAGCTTACAAAGCTGTTATCAATAATCTTAAATCGCTTAGTATTATATCAATAAGATAACCAACATTTGTTTGAGAAGCAGTTGAATAGAATGTTTATAGTGAGGATTTGATAAATGTTCGCATTTTTTCGCTTATGAGTTAAGTTCCTACTTTTTCCCAGAGACTAATACGATTGTTTTCAGCTTTATCTCTCCTTAAGAGCCTCTTAGCGTTTTTATAGTCAAAAGTTTGTTTCTTTTTTACTCGTATTTCGAATAGGGAATAGTTTTGCCTTCGATAATGTTCTTAACTGCTTCTGTTGGGTTATTTTTATTTTTATTTCGCCTTTATTCTTAAATGTTTCGCTAACTATACTTTAATTTAAGTAAAAATTGCTCGGAAGAATTTTTCAGAATCATAAATATACATATAAAGTATAAATATTAGCATAGATCTTGCAAATCAATGTTCTATTCTTACATTGAGACATGTAATACATAAACACAGTATATTTGATATAATACATAGATTATATTATATAGTACCTGGGCGACCGAGCTTCGCTCGGAGTTTTTGGCCAAGCGTACAATCTTCTTTAAAAAAAAAGATAACTGAAACTTGAATGAAACAAAAAAAAAACAAAAAAAAAACTTTATATCCGACCGGGATTCGAAACCGGACACATGTGATTGTCACTCTTGTTGCCTTGGCCGCTTGACCACGTGCAAAATTAGTGACCATATTTTGCGTGGGAAAGAAAATCGCATAAAAACTCGAAAACACGTGTTTTCCCAGATATAAGACTAACCTAGATCAATTTTTCGCCACCGAAATCCCCACGTACCAAATTTCAGCGAAATCGTTAGAGACGTTTCCGAGATTACCGGTAGAAATAAATAAATAAATACTAATAGATAGATAGATTATTAGATAAAGTAATTTACATTAAAATAATTTAATTTTTTGTATTATATAATTAACGTAAGTATTTATGCCGATAGAGAAAAGGCTAACTAAATCTCGGTTTCTACTGATCCGATCTCCTATTCTTAGCATGTGGTGGCCAATGCTGTGCTTTATTTAGGCTGTATGATACTTAATGGAATTGATATGGTAATAACAGGTAAAATTAAAAAAAAATATATTTTCATATTCAATTATATACCTCATTAAAATTATAAAATATGTTTTAAAATTAAAATCAACAAACATAGTAAGATGATTTATTTGATGTGATTTTTGTATTTTTGAAATCATTTTATTATTTTATGGGTAGACACTGTCTGTTACAACTATACAACTATATAATATTAAATATAAAACCTTTGAGATTCGAAATATCAGAAACCAAAAATCAAAACAAATCCGCGAAAAAATTCGAAAAGATAGTTTTATTTAAAATGTCAAATATTCGCGTAAATATAAGAAAGCTATAAGAAAGTACGATATGGTCAAACAAATAAATCCAATGTGGTCATTGAGTACCTCAAGCGTACTATTGCATGCTGTAACTAGTTAGTGTAGATACAATGTTATACTACGATTATATCCAGTACCCTAGCGTATGTAGTATATCGTTTCTATAAGACATCTAACATTATCTCATACCAAAACAATAAACAAGCATAATCCTTCCAGCAGTTGCTTTGTCATTCTACACATTTATTCCGTATATTAGCCTAACAAACAAAATCACAGCACTTCAAGCGACTCGAAGTAATGTAATCCACTCATAAAACCTCTATTAATCCTGCAGTGTTGTGTCATCAACGGTAGCCGAAATTTTAATCACCCCCCACTCAAACTCCCCGACGCCGCAGGGCTCCGGACGGCCGCCTTACACGATATTCCCATTACTTAGTCCATAGCGATAATAAAATTTAATATAATGCTGAGGAAACGGATGCCACCGCACTGACGGCTACCAGTCTAATTTTAGCGTGCTTCAACTTAAATGTTTTATATAAAATGAAAATATAAACTATTTGCATTGGCCTTTTTTTTCTAAAATATCATATTTTTTGTCGGAGAATATTTTTTTTCAGTCTTAGACAAGACATTATAGTGCCTCGTCTTTAAGATATTTATTGTTGATGGCGGTAGCTTTAAGCGAAATCAGTCTAATTATACTTTTGTTCAAAATTGTGCTCAATTATACCACGACGTAGAAGTCAAAAAAAAATATTTCAACTTTTATCGATTTGTCTTTAACAATATAATTAATATCAACTTTATAGTGTATATCGATAACTTCCGATTTTTTTTAATAATACTAATAATTTGCAACAGAAAAAGTTACAATTTATTCATGTATAGAAATAAGATATACAAGAAATTAAATTATGTAAATTAGATATGAGCGAATCACTGAATATAACCATTCTTGAACGTTAGAGATAAAATATCCGTAAAATCTGATCGCTAATGTAACGATAGACCCCGCAAAATTCTTCATGAAGCAATAAAACAGAATCGAGCCGCAGTATCTGACTTTTGCATGAAGCCGCGGGCTGTCGAAGGGTTAGGTGTATCTTTTGTGCGTCCATCTTAGAATAGGGGCTTGTTGTACCGAGAAAATTGAGAAATGGACCGAGTAACTTCGTTACAACTCCCTGGTGCTACTGGATTACGGACGGGTTGAATGAAAAATGTTTTGTTTTTTTTTACTACCAGCCAACGCTTTTATTGATACTAAGTATAAAGAGTAATAAATTTTCCTATTCTATTAATAAAATGCAAGAGCAATATTTAAAACTACCTTCCTACTGACGTTCGTAAAAGATGGTTATTGGTTGGGGCTGGTTTCCCAATAATTTAGTTCGACATTTTTTTTTTCAACTTTGATCTGCAATGAGTCAGTCTACGTTAAGTAGAGTATAAAGTAATTTCTTTATAAAGAAACCTCTTCTTTTGTGCTAGACTATATTATATTATATAGCTTACTATTTTCACTATTGAGTGCCTTTTCAATCTCCGTTTAAGATCACACTTGCTGAATAAAACTACTAGTTGTATGTTTAGTCAGCTTATAATTTAATGGATAACTTATATGTAATAAGAGAAAAATCTGGTCTTAATTATATTCTACTATCACTCTTACCGCAACGCTTTGCAATTAGTATATAATCGTTAAGATCAAGTTAATAACATACTCGTAAATACATAAGTACGTGCATTTATGTATGTAAATTGTTTAAAAATGATTAATTGAACAAAAAAAAAACAATTTTATAAAGTAAAAAATTTACTATTTAAATTTCTTTAGGTGCAAAGGTACCAAATGAAAGGCTATTGGAATAGAACTTATTCGTAGTAATAACAAAATAAATACAAATATTTAATTTGCAGAGTGTGCCGAACAGGTAAGTTAATTGGCGAGCTGCAAAGGTTTAGCGAGCGAGAAGTTTTACACTTTTAAAAAGTTTGCAGGATGCAGTAAACTCATTAACCGGAGTGCGGGCTTATTAGGTGAACTACTCTGCGTTAATGGATACATACTGCTCTCGCAAATGATAGCTAAGAAAATATGGCCAAAGAAATACATTACTTTACTTAAATAACTTATAGGGATCAGTAAATACTAAACAGATACAAAACTTATCTAATATATTTAAACGAGCAATTCTTGTATATTTATATCTTTATTTCTTTATGTATTTATACCAGCGATCACGGAAACGGCTCTAACAATTTCGCTAAAATTTGGTATGTGGGAGCTTTCGGGGGCGAAAAATCGATCTAGATTAGTCTCATATCTGGAAAACGCGCGTTTTCGAGTTTTCATGCAGTTTTCTTTTTGCATTATTTCACGCAGAATATAGTCGATAATTTCTTACGCTCGGTTGTAAGCATCGTGGTCAAGCGATCAACGTGTAAGTTAAACAACACATATGTCCAGGATCGAATCTCTGTTGAAATACAAAGTTTTTTTACTTTTGTTTTTGTATTTATTCAAGTTTTTAGTTTTTTATCTAAGTAATACGATATAACAAAAAAGAACTCCAAACGAAGCTCGGTCGCGCAGGTACTTATTAATTATATACGATATATATATACATACAGACATACATATATTTATATTCAATGATTAAGAATTTCATTGACGAAAAACTTACGTTTACATTTTAAAGCAACAAAGTTCAGTAAACCCTTTAAACCAGACGCAGTATTAAATCAAATCTCACCTCAGGTAATTAACTACGAATATATGATGCACTCTCCTAGTAATTTAGCTGCAAATATTACCAAACAGAGCTAAAATTTAGCATATCGTGACTCTATCTTGAGTGTAAATTTTGTAAAACTCTACGTACTTGACTCTTAGAATAGTGTTTGCTGTTGAAGCAGAAAACATAAATCAGATTTTACGTAGCATAATTAACTATATGACAAGAGCTCCGTTCTGGAATTAATACAATGGATAATAGCTTGTTTTCTACATAAATAAACGCGTCTTCAATTAGAGCTAAATAATAATTTGTTTTAGTAACGTTGTTACTAAATTTCCCATTATGGATCTAATTCTTGCGTTAGAATTCATAAATAATTTATTATAATTTTAGCAAGAAAAAACAAATGACATTTGTCGGGCCATCTAATATTTTGCACATAATATCAAATATGCTATCCAGTCATCACTTGATGAACATTTTTTTTTTTTTGATGTTATACTTCTTTTGGCACGTTTGGAAAAAAATATGACAGTAAAATTAAGGTAGAAGCTATTTATTTAAAATGCGATCAAATGAATAATGGTATATTCCATCTTAGACATAAAATGGATCTTATCACATAAAGAACTTGTTCCATATTCTAATAAACTCAGGTAATTCCTAATATCTAGACGATTCAAGCGAATAAACCCAGCCCTGACAGTGCATGAATAAAATGATAATGAATCTCAACTAACATAATCGTCGCGTTAATCAAGCGTGGCATGAGTCGAGTACATATCGATGCATCCGTTAGATGGGAAACTCGAATAGTACTAAAATTTAATAATTCCGGCAAATTTAATTATAAATATGCATTCATTAGTTTTTTTATCAGAAATCTGTTTGCCTCATGGACCTAAATGTCACAAGAGATTAATCACGTTGACTCAAAAATAGCTTGACGGTTATGAATCGACGGTTTGACTGAATTATATTTTTTTATTTAATCTGCAGATCAAAAACCAAGACATTATATTAAGTAGCTGAAACAATATAACATACGCGAGTAAAGCTGTAATAGCTAGTTTTTATAAGATAATAATCAGATAACACCTTGTTAACAAATATTAATGTTAATTCTTGTACATATATATAATTTCATATTACAATTTAAAATATTTTCTATCACCAATTTTAATCATAAATCATATTTCAAAGGACTAAGGGTAATCTTCGTTGCCTTCCATTTGTCTTGCAATCGAGATTATCGAAGGATATTGTCCTAGTAATATAAGCGCGAAGAACGCAAACACCTCACAGGGTCTAGCTAATCGCTTAATCAAAATTTATTCCGCACTTTGATTTTAAATTTGGGACGCAACATTTATTACTGGGCCCCTTGCCAACCCTTCGAGGGCGGCTTCATTATCGCGGATTAAAGCTGTGGAATATTTTATCGATCGCATCGACGCCAGTATTCATTTTCAATTAAGCGCCAAGTATTTTATTAAGTTTGAGCGGAATTGATGAGTTTCGCGAGCTAACATTTACAATAGCGTGCGTGTAACAGCCGGTAAATCTTTCGCGGTCTGCGTCACACCGAACCTCTTATCATCTCCATATATTTGAATATGTGAAAGTAAAATACAAATATAGTTAGTGTCAATGCCTACATATAGTTTATTAATATTATAATTTACAAGACTTTTTTATGTATTAGCTTTTTTGTTTTTACTATTGGAAGCACTATAGTTCTAATAAGACTAAACAGTAAACAGTATTAAAAAAATTAAGATTAAGAAGAAGAAAAGAAACTAATAAACCTTAAAAGTTTTATCATTTGAAAAGTCATATTTTCAGTAATCGACATAGATTTTTCTAGGTAAAGACGAGCGGATATGAAAAATCGATATTCAATTTCAAACGAGATTCCGCAAAACAAGTCGAACAGATAAATTAGATGTTCTTTAACAAAGCATTGTTGGAGCGAGTCGAGGTGACTTCAATTTCCTGCAGAACATCCGCGGCTCGGCTTCAAACGCGGAACTTTTGAAGGCCTTCACGTCACGGAATTCGATGCACCCATGCACCTTTGTGTTTTACATGCCCATAAGCAAATGGGCTATCGCTATGATACTGTGTAGACGAGCAGTTAAATACTGTTTGTTCTATTGTATGTTTACAGAAGTTTGGTATAGAAATATATTTTGGTAAACTTAGGATAAAATTGGTATTTTTAAATCTCGATTAAATATACAAATAGATTGAAGAAGTAGAGTGTATGTTAAAATTTAGGGGTTAATTTTGCTTGAGTGCGTCCCTCTTTTATTTTTTTTGAGCAGAACCCAAACTCTTTTTCTAAAATAAAAGTAGCTTAAGTTATTTCTTACAACCTCAGCTATCTGCCAGTGAAACTCCGGACAAAATTGGTCCAGCCGCTTCGGAAATTAGCCGAAACAAACAGACAGACAGACAAAAATTTTAAAAATAATGTTTTTCTTAGAAGTACCGTATATAATTTCATATGCATTTAGTAAAAAGCTGTTATTTTGACACAACAAACAGACACTTAAATTTTATTTATCTGCATAGATATACAAACAAAATCTACTTAGATTTCTAATATGCCATAAGCGTACCATATGATTAAAAAATAATTATATATTTAATATTATATTTACTTATGCCATATGTTTTTCTTCAAATTTTATATTTAAAGTATATGTTAAAAATGTTATTGAGAATTAACCAAAAAATATTATTAGTAAAGAGTAGTCAGCTGTTATTTATCGCTCGTTTGCTGTGTATAATACTGGTGTAAGTAAATAGATAAACTCAAAGCGGCGCACGGTGACTGATTCTAATGCAATTTCCTTTGCAGGTGTACACGTAATACACCCCTTTATATAAATATTTTTAATAAGAATATTGAATAATTTCTTCTTTTTAGAAATTAAGATGATCTCTGTGGTACAGAAGTGATGAAGATTTGACATAATTTTTGATTGTTATTATTTAATGTATAAAATTACTTACTTAATCTTACGACTTTACCCGCATGCTAAATAATACTTTCTTAATAATACTTTCTTAGATTTATTTTGAAAAAATTAAAAAATATATAAAATAATACATTATATGTATATTTTATTTATAAATAACGTTAATAGATTGTTATTTCTCTTCTATTTTCTATCTCACAAGAATATTTTGCTAATATTTTTTCCGTGAATAAGAATTCAATAAAATTATTTCGTTGTCACGGAGATAAGCGTATATAAAATTACCAGATATTTTTTTAAGGTTCGTCCCTAGTTGCATTTTAACGTTTAGTATTAATTTCTCAGAGATGAGATATTCTCCCGCAGTAAAAAGTATCCTATATGTTGACCCGGATAACCAGCTGTCATCATACCAAATTTTACCGAAATCTGTCCAGTGGTTTTCTCGTAATGTGTTCCTAGACAGACGGACAGACAGACAGACAAAAATTCTAAAAAATTCAAAAATTCGACCTCTGTATCGATAATAATGACTATTTCAATAAGATTTCCCAAAAAATATTTAATGCACAAATTGGACTCAAAATTTTATTATATGTGTATTAAAAAAAGCCAAAAAAAAAAGCCAGCCGATACAAATCAAAGTACACCGACTTGGAAAATATCTGATTAGGTATGTATAGTAGATGAAAACTACCAATCAGTTATTTTTTACTTTTTAGTGTTAGTTATTTTAATATGTTACAATAATAATTTTGTAAATACCCTGATTAGCTATGAAATATTTCTCAATACAGGTATTTTGTTATATAATATGATACTTCAGGCAAAATGGGAAATATTTAACAGTCTAGTCGATATTAGATCACGTTTCACCCGTTAGAGGTGCACTTCTAACATCCTATTTATCTGACGAGACGGCGCTATTAACAGAATAACTTTTCACTCAAGATTCCTGGGCTTTGTCGATTCGATAAGTTAATGCGTGTTGATGTTTGTTGCGTGTTTATTTATTAAATAAATAATTACAGTAGTACATAAGTGTGTAATGTAAAGTTTTTAAATAATATATAATTTAAAAAACATTACATTTTGTTATACTGCTAGTTTTAGAACATTACATATCATGCTTTTGCAGATATATACAAAAGTACATAGACGCGTTCGTTATAGTATGTTTAATTTTATTGACTTCAAAATTACGTATATAAAATTTATAGGATCTAGATTTGTCAAAAATAAAAGCATTATTTTTTACTTGCCATTCCTGTAAAGAGGTGAAAGTTACATTATTGTTAAAATATCTTTATTTATTTCTTTAGTTACTTATACAGCTACTGTCTCATTAACAATGAACATTTTAAAGGACCTCACACTAAACTAAAACTTACGCTACATCTAAACAGCATCCTGTATAATCAAGTCTACAACAAAGAGCTAAACACGAATGTAACATGCAGGTATTAGGCGAAACGTTTCAACTCGGGCTTTGCAGGACTATTGCGCCGTTCGCAATAGCCGCCTTCGCGAACGAAAACTTTCAAAACGCCCTTACCCGGGCCTTTATTAAAACCTACAGAGCATATTGCATAACTGACGGCAATAACTAAGGCGACCGCCTCACTCCACGCCGCAACGAATTCAATATTCACAGAGAGTTGAAAAGTTTTATTATTGCGGCGTAAATATAATGAGTGCAGGTGAGGCGATGTTGTCTGCCGAGATTTACTACGGCCGTTATTCGTGAGCTGCGGGAAGACAATGAAATTAACTTATGCAGCGCAAACTGCGAACTCGAATTAGTTGCTAGTTTTAATGTTGGCTATTAATATATTAGATTTTCAATATTTACCTCGAATTCTGTATACAAATGTTTATATTCATTATTGTAGAATTATGTTTGTGTAAAACATAAATATACACGAATTTTTCACTACTTTTTTAAAATTAAGTGATAGTTATAAAATTTAACAAACATTTTTTTTAGAAATCTTACAAATCACAGGTAACAGACAGAACAAGACAACAGACAGCTAGTAAAATATATCTATATTTAATATACCTTTTCTAACATGAACTAATTATAATTTTAAAACCTTTAAAAAATCTAAAACAATATGATACAAGCTAGCCATAAATCAAGTACACCAGCGGTACGCATATTTCATACTTAAATCTCTCGTGGTTCAGGGTTCTATGCCTTATGAGCCGTCAATCTTAGGTAGCTTAATGTAGTAATTTGAGTATTTTAAATAGTAAAAAGTAAGAAAATATTGAACATGGCATCTTCTATTCAGTGTAGATGGTATTATGACATAACTAGCGGCTCACCCTCGCTTCGCTCGGGTTCGCCTCTAGGAAAACATAAACAAACCTATTCCACGGGAACCGTACATTTTTCCGGGATAAAAAGTAACCTATGTGTTATTCAGACTATAATCTATCTCTGTGCCAAATTTTATCCAGATCCGTTCAGCCGTTCTGGCGTGAAAGAGTAACAAACATACATCCATACATCCATACTCACAAATTTTCACATTTATAATATGAGTAAAGATAATGACACATTAATGTTAAGGTACATACTTAAGAATATTATGTGTTAATGCATAGTAATTATAAATTTAAAAGCTAAAATTTTGCCTATAGTGTATAAAAGTTCTCATAACTTACCAAATAAGTACACACTCATACCCATTGAAGAGTACCACTATACATCTCTATCATTTGCTCAATGTTGATATAACAATTATAAGTAGGTCAAATATTACCTAATACAATAAAAGCATGTCAAAAATATTCAAGAAATATAATGTTTTCGTATAAATTAACTTATTTATTTATTTTCTTAACATATTACTCTTTCCAAAACGAAAATGCTCCATCTTTGCAATTGCAATATCTATGGCGTTGAAATTTATTATAATCTTAAATCTTCCGTTCGGTCATAAATCTATTGTTTGAAATCTCAGCTGTTCCCCTGGCACCCATACATTTCGATGCAGACGCCGCTGAGGTTTCCATAGAAGCCCCGGTTAACCTTTAACCTACGCAAAAAACTGTTTTCTAGTTACAATTACATTAAATTCTTAGTATTATACTTATAAAAAAAATGTGTATGTGCAATTCACACACGGTTGAAGTAAAACTTCAGAAAAGTAACCTACGAGAGGATGAGATGAATATGGAGTATCAGGAGTGGGATAATTGCAAGATTTTTTTTATAATATTTTTAGAAAGTTTAAAAGTTACTTTACATTTTTTTTAACATATATTACATTATATATTAATCAGAATTATTTTTATTATTTTTCACTTCCTGTGTAATGTATTCTATCTCTTTGTTGTGACGCATTTTCGTTTCATATAGGTACATAGATTCAAATCACAGCGATTCTAAAAAAGTTTCACTAAAATGATCACTTAAAAAAATAATTTCTTGGAAACTTTGAAAAAATCAATAATGTTTGATTATACATACTACAATATACATATTAACAAACTTATGCAGCGTAAGAGTACCTCACGCCAATATATTAGGTAATGTACAATTAACAATATATAAATATCTAATAAGAAACATATCTGGTTCTTTAATATTAATATTCAATACAATTTTAAGCTAGCATGTTAACGAGATATCTTGAAAGTACAATACCAGCATTCAACACTGAACAATTTCTAACACACTATGTATAAGTATCGTCCCATGTAAATGATATTCAGTTACAATAGACTACGAATGAGTTTCCCTCTTTGATTTCCAAATTCGCACCCTGTTTTACGCTCACTAATTTTCTTGTTCGGACACAATTTTGCTCCTCACAATAATAATTTCGCAAACTATCATAGTGTATCCTCTAGCCAGTAATTAATTTTGCTTAAAATGGATCAATTGAAGCGTGAAGATTCGGTATAGGCCGGTAAGGACTTTGTGAATGGTAATTAATTTTCAATTAACTCTTCTATTTTTATTTAAAACGTTTGATTAATTAACAATGCTTCACTACTCATTCCATAAAACGAAGTTTATAATTGTTTTACATTAATACTAACAACATTCTCTCATGTAAAGCTACTAAAATATTTTCACTTGTATTTGGTTTTGTTCCTAATACAACATATTAATTTGGAACATAATTTCAAAAATAAATTACAATTATTAACTTCTTAAATTAAATTATATGAACAGGATGTAACAAGAATTTAGCGCCCTACATGTTCTATATTTTAGCTTTGTTGAAACCACGCATGGGTTATTGGGTAATCATAATAATAGTTTTCACGAATCTTCTTCAAGACTTTAATTTTCCAGATAGAAAGTACAGTTTTACTATGTTTTACCATATTTTGCTATTTACATGAAAAAATAGAAATATCGTAATAAACATAAAATAAAATGAAAATTTAAAGTCTATTAGCAAATTAAAATGTTAATTCAATATATTTGTTCTCATATTTATAAAAAATAAAATACACGTGACGTGTACAAAGAAAGTAATTAAGTGTGATTTTTATCTATTCTTACAACAACTAAATTAAAACTATATAAGTATCTATTCTGCATAATTTATTTTACTCTGAATATATTTAGATACATAATAGCAGTGAACAAGCTTACCGCTGCCCACGACCAGCACATTCTCACCTGAGGCCTGACTTACTAAGACTTCACAACTTTGACGTCTACCGCTTCAAATAGTAGGTAGATTGCTATCAATAACTTGGTAAGTCCGACAGTGACGTCAATAAAGTTCTATTCAATAAGCTGAAGCTGTAAGATTCCGAGTAAAATATTACTAATAATAGTAAGGAAAATTCGAATGTATACAAGCGATAAATAGATTTTGTTGTTAATAATAAATGAATTTAAAAAATTGAAGTGATAAAGAAAACGGACTTTATATAAAAAAATATATGCAAGTTCTTACGAATTCTGAAAAGCTACTTCACAAATTTACTTTATTTGAATTTTATTCTATTCTATTAAACGAAATCGCGCTAAATTATTGATAAAATTATTATATTCTTGCTAAAAATATTGCTACTCAGAGTTTGTGAACACCATTTAACTCAGAGTTTTTGCGTCGTCTAATTAACCACCCAGCCATACCGGCACGTAAGCGCCACGTTCGCCATAAATACAGTAAGAAATCGGGACCATCCCCATAAATTCCTCTCGTAAAAGGCTCTGCGATTATGTTAGAGGGTGGTATTAGCAAAGTTTGTCCGATCGAGGGGGGTTCACCCCCTCTAATACATTTTTCGTTGATGTAACACGATTTCTAGACGGCTCCCGGTTACGTGATGGATTAAGGAGCGGCTTGGTCTCACCACCACCGGATTAAGATGGGCCTCCAATATTTAGGGCATCAGCTAATATACAATGTTTGCTTGTCAATAGACTTAGTTGAGTGCTTATGATCGGGCGGTATGAAATCTTCTTTCGTATAAATGCGAGGGATTCCTCTCGGGCTACTTATCTGTCGTACATAATTATATCAGGAATGGGAAAATATTACATCACTGAGAAAAAATAAAAACTTACTACTTATAATCTTTAAATAATATAAAAATAATATGTTTTAATATTAATAATAATTATTAAAAAATATATTCGTATAGATTATAGGCACTCAATCAAAATAAAAAACTTATTACTGAATACTTTTTTACAAATCTTTATTCAGGCGAAACGAAATTGCATGTAGTACAAATTACGTAGCAAATGGCTCTGAAATCCCTTAACCCCTTCTCTAATATAACGCACCTTTAGATATACTTTATTTTACTTTTCCTTCCACCGGCTCAAACAATAATCATAAATACATTACACGCGATTGGAGATGTGAGCCTGTTCGTAAACAATGCAACTTTTTACACAAACCATTTCAATAGGGTTTTATATTATTATGAACTCTATGAAGGCTATGTAGAGCTTACTTTGTACTGGCAAATAAACTAAGTAAGTCTTGGCAGCGCCGAGTAACCTTCTACTCTCTTTATTGCCTATCTAACTTTGATGGATTCTAATAATACCTTCTTTACTTAAATTACATATCGCTACGAGAAATAACATAATAGAATAAATTGTACATATAAATTTAATAGTCAAATATACGAGTATTACAGCTCTTTATTGAAAAATATAGACATACTTTTAGTAAAGATATGCTTCTCTCGAAACAGTTTCATAAATATAAATGTAAATGAAGGATACTTATCTAATTAAAAAACTTTACAATAATCTATACTTAATATTATAAATGTGAAAGTTTGTTTGTTTGTTTATCCTTCTTTCACGTCGAAATAGAGTGATTAGCGTGATTTTTTGTGTGGAGATAGTTGGAGGGCTGGAGAGTGATATAGGTTTTTTACCGTGGAAGACTATCTTATTTCTACGGGAAAACACGTTATAATACAATCTACAAAAACTCATTACACCTGTGTGCATATATACGTATATAATATATTATATACTCTATCTATTCCATACTGATTGTTAAAACGTACTTAGGGATGAACCAGAGCGAAGCGAGGGTGAGCCGCTAGTCTTTTATAAATTCTGATACATATTAGGACTCTATTACAGATACATTCTTATTTGTAGGAATTAATATTTACTTACTATTGCTTTCGGCACAAAACTGAGTTGCATTCAATTTGCAACGTATGTTTTATATTATCAGCAAACGTTAATTGGTACTTACTAATTTTCCTTGCATCGGAGTGGCAGCCCCCACGAACGTATAAATACTGAATAAGCAGTAAACTGTATTACTTCGACGAACCCTTTTCACTTGGCGAATTAGTAAAAAGCTACTGCGGAGTGAAAATTTTAACTTAAATACACTGTTAGCTTACGTACCTGAGTGTGTTTGACAGTCCGAAGTGATTACATTGCATTGCTACCCTCCTTTTGTTTTGATTCAGCTTAATTTGATTTGTGACATTTTTCACGTGTGCACACGAGAAGCAATTATGTAGAGAAAATTGCTTGCAATCTGCAACTTGTTGCGTATTACAGAACAAACACTCTTTCTATTTTTTCTACTCTTGGAACTTGCTTATGGGTCAAATACAGCTTGAAGAAATATAAAAGTAGTATTAATAAATATTTTTTTATTAATAAAACACGCTGTAATTAAAAAAAAATAGTAGTTAAGTAACTCTTATATATACATAAATCATATTCTTTTTACTAATATTATTCCAATATTAACGAAAATGAAACGTACTGAAAACAGTCGCTTCTTATTTGAATATAAACGCTTATAACCCACAACGGCTTGCCGCAGTCAGCCAAAATTATCACGCATAATTAAAAATGCCAACATACTTGCAGACGTGCTCGGGACCTGTCTAATTAGCAAAAAGTTAATAAACAGACGTACGAGCTGACAGTGACAAGCTCACGTGAAAATGCCAAGATGAAATACGTTTAATTTGCATACTCGTTACGTTGTATGCGATACGGACGTATATTCCTGTCGCGATGGCTAGCATTCCTATAACTACTGGTAGCCAAACCAAATTCTAATATTAATTATTTCGAGTAAAAGTATCATTTCAGGATATCTTTATTTTTAAAACTAGTATTCTTAATAACTTTTATTATTTTACTTATTACTAAAATATTATTGTATTATATTTAATTTTGTAATATAATTGTATTATATTTTACCTGTTAAAAAAAATATTTAAGATTTAAAAATTTGTAAGTGCCAGCTCACCTTTGTCTCGACTACGCTACTACAAAACCCTCGGAACCCCTCAAAACAATAAGTCATTACGGTCATCTCACACCGTCCGAATGGCGACTGACCATCGATCTGTCAAATTAGGCGCCCGTACGATCGAGTACTCTCTCAGTTGCCGTTGAAGACGGGCTTTGCTAACAAAGCCAATCAGAGCATACGTCGTTCAATGGATAATCTATCATAATGACATCGATTTCACATCTGCCTGCTACTGGGGTCACGGGTAACACGTCAAGGCAATTACGCCTTGTAAAATAAAATGTAACGATACAAAGGAGCACCTAAAGTTTTAGTCAATATAGTAAAAATTGAAAAAGAATATCATTTGTGACTGACATTTTTGAGTCTATTAGCTTTATTTGATTTTCTGAAGGAATAGTGTGAATAACTTTCAATAACTTTTGCTGTAATTATATTAATAATTATTTTTGGTCACACTAATATATTGTAACTTTTAGCTAGTAAATCCGCCTCACGTTTAACGCTCACTGGCAGACACGCGCCACTACGTGTCTAATAAGACGCTCTGCGGCCGCTCATTGCCAAACGCGCGCAATTAATGTCGCGTCACACATCCGTCTGGAGAGCGCTTTATAATTACACTTGAGATAGCCCGCATGCTCATTCCAGTATATGATGCATATGCTCATTTAGATAGTCATAAGCGAATTTTTTTTATGTGTATCTGTACTTATTATGTAATTTTTTATTACTTTTTATTACCGTTTGACAATTATAATGTATATGGTCAATATAAACTTTAAACATGTTAATTATAACATGTTTAAAGTTTATATTGACCATATACATATTGGTAGTAGATATTTAAAATTTAACTTTAACCGTCATTCGTTTAATAACAGAAAGCGGAAAACAAGAAGAAACATCACTACAATTTATTTTTACCTTTAATGATAACAGCAATTGACCTAATATAGTAAGTAAGTACTGTGTGAATTCTAATCTCAGTGAAAATGTAAAAATAAATTAATTTACCGTACTATTGACATATATATTGTTCAAAACTTAACAATCAAGAAAGCGGAATCGAGTCACTCACACTCTTTCCCTAATGAAGCGCCTCGTCGAGAGCCATAATGGTTTCCTCGTGCCTTTGTCGCGGCAACTTCGCGACTCTTAAGAGTAAGTAGAAGTGACGTCGAGTGTGTGCCGGCCGCGAGCGGTTTAGTTTAATACGGATAAGCGATCCATTGTTGGCTGAAAAACCTACTGCAAAACTTAATTTATGCAGTAACTTCATTTTATGTTTAGAAACTATATATGTCAAGGAATTAAATTTGTGAATGAGAACTATTATAAATATAAGTTAAGATGAAACTAAAAAAACACAATCTCAATACTGTTCAGCAACATTTCAATAACTTTATTTTAAACAATGTTTATTAAAATAAAAAAAAAATTAAGTAAGATATATGTATGTAAATAGGTAGAATTACCACCAGTATAAAATAAAAAAAAATATTTTGAACATTTTTCCATTATAGGTACATATCTGATATATAAAAATCAATGTGTGAATGTATGTTCTCTATGGACTCCAAAACAGGTGGAGCGATTTTGATAAAATTTTCAGAATAGCTCAGCGGGTGATCCTGTGAAGTTTAGTAGCGACCGGATGTTTGAACACGGGCGAAGCCCCGAGTACTGCAAGGTCTATATAAATTACTACATTTTACTATATCACGTATTGTACTAGGTTAATTTTATGTAATATTCTAATCATCGATGGTGATTACAAATAAATCAATAAATGTCTTTTGCGAGGCCGACCTAGAATATAGATTATCTTTCCCATTTTCTGTTCTCTATTCTGTCAAATAAATATACAGTATCTTAATTAGTTTGAATAAAATATCCCTATTGTATATACAATAGATTGTAACATAACAATATCGAATCCGTGACTTCCAGGACATTTAACAGTACTAAACAGCCCATACTAAAGTCTATTCTACGTCGATCGTTTTTCTACATACGACATTCAAAATCCAGTTTGTTTTTCCCCTTAAATAAACTGGGTCCATAGTTCTTGAGGACTTCTTCAGTCTCATTCCGTGCAAAGATACGTTTCTGATTAAACACGCCCGCTATTTGTATAAGACGTAATTAAAGATGCGACGACGTTTACGCGTCTCAAAAGAAGCTCCATTTATTAATTTGTCAACCAATATTTGCTTCTAATAAATTTACGTGCAGGCTTATTAAACATCCTTTGAAATACACGCGAGTTAATATATCAAAATAATTTGTATGATTTACCTACATAATAATTAACATTCTAATCTATGTAGCTGTTCTTTGATTCTATTTAGTCGAAAATAAATATCGCATAATAAGCGTATTTTTTTATAAAGAGCTGTCAAGACTTTAGAAGTATTAAAATTTATAAATTTTGAATTAATATATGATTTAAAGTTATAGAAATATATACCAAATTATTATTAATACAGGTACCATTTCACGTGTACATTTTCTACAATACATACGTGTACATTTTTCTCTCATGACAGGACATCAGGCTTCCTATTTACATTAAAGTTCGAGCCAAACTTCAGGAATATAATTACAGCGGCGTCACCTGTGAACGAAGCGTCAGTATGTAAATGTGCCGCGGAAATTTTCTGCACCTTATAATAAGAATGCAAAAGCATTTGGCGCAACGAAGGGCGATTGTAAGATATCGCTTTATCTGATAATACGCCCTCCCAATTTCCGTGTTCTCATATATTCGCGTTCGAATAATATTTAGGGTGAAAATATTGGGTATAACTAATTTATTCGCTCTTTCTCGGGCAGAGGATGTGGAAATGAAGGTGTGTGCACAATATATTTTAATAACGCACTCTCCGGAGAGTCGTATTATGGATACGGATAACGAAGTTGGAAACGCGAATTTTTACTTTTACGCAGATGGTTGCCTCTGTAATTTAAAGAGGAAAAATTTTAAAGTCGTAAATTCACGTTAACTCAGATGCGTTGATTAGATCTAAAAATATTGCTTCTTATTATAAAATTCATTCGTTTATAACTTGACTCAATTAAAAAGAGATTCAACGGCATCATTTTTATACAAAATGATTTGATATATTATAATCTATGCGTCTTAGCAAAACTCACACAATTTTACTAGTTACCAGTTTTTACCCGCGGCCAGCATACGTGGCAAGTAGGTTTATCAAAAAAAACCTATATTATATTAATCCAGGATAGATTTCCCGAATTTTATTCAAAACACCACAGGTTCGTGTTTTGTGTTCGTGCTTTTAAGTTTAAATTACGTACAAATTATTATCAATCCTAATAAACATATGTACCTATACATATAATGTATGTTTCTTTAAATTGAAAATATGCAAAAACAATTCAACGTTAAATTCTATAATGATATTATGAAGAACTTGATTTATTAATGAATTTTAATAGACACTTATATATACTAAAATTATACCTCTTCATCATTATGTTTTCTAACTTTCCTGAATTTAAAATTACCTTAAGTGTTTATTTCACCCGTTTGAGTGGATATTATTTTGAGTTTTTATGAGATCATCTTTAAGGCTTCCATTATTAATGTTTTTTTTTTAAATACGAGTTTTTATCGATTCACAATAGTTAATATTATATCCCACAATATACAGAAAACTTACACCTGAATTGAATACCTCCTATTTTTTTAAATGGATCAAAAATTTATTGACTTAGACGGTTATCATTGTTGTCATGTGCTTATATACATTACGTCCTTTATATTTTCCTATATTGCTTTCATTTACAAAGAAAATTCAATGGGTTCTGCTTTTGGCTTTTCTCTTCGGTCTAGTATCAACGCGGGGTCGCGGTGCCCGCAGATTGGATCGAGTTAATTTCGCTCCACAAACAAATTGACAAAGTTTAGAGCGGGGCATATTTCTTCACGGGCGCCCTCCACCCCGCACCCCTCAAAGATTCCCGCATAGCGGAAATTAAATTTCACATCCGAACAAGAGCGGGAACACTTGCCGACGAACACGTGTCTCACGACATGCTGCGGTGACGCGCTGCGGCTAACATTGACTCGCGACAGCAAAGATTGATTATAAAATTCCTAATACCAAGTGCCAAAGGTGTCTCACTCACCTCTAAAATAGATTTAGATAAATATTCTTTAAAAGATTACCAGTAATAATCTTCTTTGTCATAGTGCAATTAAAAGCCCATTTACGTCGGCAGCCAGGCCAAACCCTGGGTCACCTAGAGAAAGACGCACGAATTGGCCATTAGCGGACGTTCGGATCTTGTTTACACCACGCTTGCCCTAATGACGACCTTTGCTCTGCTTCCCTTCGTTAAGGCGAGTGAAAACCTCACACTAAAAGGCGCGGGTCCCCGAACTGGACCCACAGAGGCGTGAGAGACAATGCCTCCTAACAGCAGAGTGGGAAAAGGACAAAGGCTGATAGCTTTCGGATTAATACCCATGTACAGAGCCGTTAAAAGGCTAGCCGGCTGAGTCGGTGCGCCAGGGTTAACAAGGTTATTACGGGATGATCCCGAGTAACCGCTGCCGTAAAAGTGTTAATTATGTTTTAGAAAATAGGGTTATTTTTCGTCACATATCGACTGTTACGTTTAATGACAGGTGATCAATATTAGCTTAGGCCTAATAAAAATCTAGAAAGGGTTAATTTCATATAACCTTTTTTCCAAGCCGTTAAAATTTTCACCAAACGTTTAGTATGTAAAGTAGGTGTTCCCCAATATATGTACGTACATTGATTCCATTCTTTAGTCTATCGCTTTTACTTAAAATTGTCGTGACATCACAGTGAACATAATAATTATAGTCATAAAATTAGTATTAGCAGTACCTATTAACTTAAGTACAATAATTTTTATATACAATTTATTGGTTTAAAACAATGGATCTTTAACAAAATTTATTAATTAAATTTAAATTACATATTTGTTAATATATACAAAACGCGAAACAAATAACTTGGAATATTAATAAATTTACGTGCACCACGTGTGCGCAAACTATAAATTCGAGCATTAGGTGAAAGCCTTCATTACTTAAGTCCGTAAAACCCTTATCCCATAACGTTAATAACACAATTACTATAAATCTATCATCACTGTGCAAACACGGTCCGAATCTCAGCCTAAGCTAATACATTTTGTCCACACCCGTATTCATACTTAACGACTAGGGAGTAGTATTTGCTAAACATACACACGGCGCCCGCACGAACGCAATATAACCTGGAAGATGGTCGGGTCGAGCCCCGGGGTCCTTCCCCAACCCGAGAGGACAGTAATTACGGTAGGCAAATTAAGCAGTAAGGGGCCAAGCGGCCCCACTATGTCCATCTTTGTACTTACTGCGTTCGGTTTATTTTAGGTTATTCCACGTCTTATTACAATGTAGCTCGCCTCCCCTGCGGCGCGTTCACCTCCGAAACTGATTTGGGCCCCGGCATCAGAGTTTCATTACGGTCTGTCGAAAACAATCCACTCTAAATATCTATTCTTGGGTGCGCGCACTCCGGAATTACATTAGTCTGAGGTGGCGAAGGCTCGACTCAATTTGTTTGCTCGTAATAACGCTACGTTATCAGGTTGGTTATAACAAATGAGCTATTGTGAGAGCAAATCGGAGGATAACGGTTTTACGCTGTCTGCTTGATTTCATAGCTTCTGCATAAGAACTATATTAAGGTAATACTTATATCTTAGTAAATTTTACACATAAAACAAAAATTAATCACTGTATTACGTAATAAAAAGTAGTAAATACATAATGTTTTTGTAACTACAAAACAACAGAAATTGTTACTGAAAATAACTTTGCGAAATCTGTTGGTTTCACTTGTAAGTTTTCTTCATTTCCCAACTTTCAAAAGGTTAACGATGAAGTCACAGGGCTTCCGAGAATAATTTGACCATTAAAAAAAATCAAGAGATGACCACACTCGAGATGGTCACAAAGCATCTCGTTAGCGGCCGTACGTGCCGCTTGTCACACACTTCAGCCCATCGGCCCTTCGTAAATAATGAGAGAGGGTAGCCCTTGCGTAACATGTGACAAGCTTTAGAATGGATACGTCAAAAAAAAAAGTAAAAATTAATTGTATTAAAATATATTTACCTTTTTCTATATTATTTTATTAATATTAGACATTTCGGATATAAGAATCTAGCTAAGTACAAAAATATAACTAACAATACTATACCGAAACTATTAATGATTAAACTAAATCAGGCTATAAATTGTCTTTTTAATGTATTACATTAGTAACATATTTTATAATATAAATAAATATTAGTTATCACATGAAATTACCACATCCAAACTTTATGTAGTCCAAGAATTCCATAACCCCTTGGGATCTAAAACCTACGTGGGGCATCGACTTGTCGTCGGACGACGAAGCCTGAATACCTCTTAGATTGCCTCCGACCTTCTAAATATAGCCAAACTGAAACAAGGAGTTATATTAGACGCTTCAAATGCGATTTCCTAAGAGATGAACCTCGAAGATATACTATGCTGACGAAGGGATCTCAATAGAGTTACGTTAGGGTTATTATATCTAGGATTTATTGCCAATAGAAATGTACAATGGCTTACTAATTGCGGTTCTCCAATACGATTGGATACTTAATATACGTATGTGCTTTGAATTTGTAGTTTCTAATTTGTAGATCTATACAAAGGATTGTCGTGTTTCAAATGCCACAGAATAAATTTTAATCTTGTAATTTTTTTTATTTAGCTAAAATTTACTTAATACCTAACTTTTTAACAAGTATAACCAACGTTTATCTTTACGCAGTATTTTTGTAGATCGCAGGCACTTGTGAAGGAGCTATTTACATGAATTAGCTGACATTTATGCTTCCGTCGAGACAAACCGCAGCGTCGCGCCACCTGCTAGAATTATACGCTCGTTACTCCGTGCTCTGCCGCCTTTTATACCTTACGTTTTATTGACTATCGAATCTTTATAATTATCACTTTATGATGACCTTGAGCAATTTCACTTAAAAATTTAATAGTAATTCTAATAAAATGAAAGTTTAACAATGTAAAATGAAGTGACAGAAATACCTATTTATATTTATGAACCCCGAAAATAAAAGCCTACAATTTCAGATAGCTTTATCACACCAAGAACTCATACGTCACAATGTTATTTATAATTATTTTTTTAATATTTACTTAAAAAAATATTTAATGAATAAAGAATGATAGTGTAATTTTACATTTATTTTACAACTGATGTATGACTTCATCTTGTAGCGTACAAGCCCTTTGCGGGTGGAAATCCAAGAACAAAGACTGCATATGCAAATTACATTTGCTAGCTTTAGTATAATATTGTATAAAGTAATAATTTGGCGAATTCAAATAGATGATAATATATTGTATCGGCGTGAATTACACGCTCGTTACGCGCTCGAGTGCCCGGGGCCGGTATAGCGAGTGCTATCTTTTAAACAGCTCTTCTGAATCTATCAGAGCAATGAAGCCATGGAGATGCAAATTACATTTGCTATTTTCTTCCACTAATAAGAAAATTATTTTACATATTTTATTTCTGTTGTAAGTACAGCAAAGTTATTTAAGTCCTTTTATATAAAATACATTTTCATATACAATAATTGACTTTAGTTAAAATCATTTGAAGTAGTCAAAACAAAAGTTTCTAGTTTTATTCGTATTTATATTACGTTTATTATATGTTATTATTTTATCTTCAATAAAAATATGGATAAAATTATTTTAAAACCTATAATAATAAATTAAAAAAGAAATAAAACGGGAATTTACGTTTTATTTTAGCATTAGTCAACGGATGCCTTGTTCGCGTCCATCGCCGGGCCGTTTGTCTCCGGCGCACCTCTGCGCGTCCGATTTATGGCACAGTTTTGTGAACTCTTAACCGTTACGTGATCTGCTTCCGAACCCAATTTATGCCCTCCGTGGGAAAAGTTGCCTATTCTTTACGACTCATCTCCATGCACGCCAGGCTTGGGAATCCCATTGATTTTAAATTGTTTCTGGTCGCAAATTGGCTTTTTTCCTCTTTATAACATTTTGTGTTTTCCTATTGCTAATGCAAATTTGACTAACTTTCTTGTATTAATAAATAATTTATAAGCACAACAATCATAAAGAGTATTACTTTCTTAGATTTACGCGAATCTTAAAAAATCTGTAATAACTATGACTATGACTTTTGGGATGTTAAAAATCTCTCTCCCTCTTGTTACTTTGTTCATTTTAAAGAATACAAAAATCAAAATAAAAATAATACCGCAAAAAATTAGAATAGTTTTTTTAATAGTTTTTTTATAATACATTTCTTTCAATACTTTCCTCCTAAAAGACTTTAAAAAAATAGCGTTGAACATCGCGAAAATTAATTATTAAAAGCTAAATCGGCAAGAACAAATCAACTAGAAATCAGTTGCTCCAACCATTCAAACGTCGGCCTCCCTTTGTCCTAACAAAATAAATCCTAAATAATTAGCGTAGAATTCCATTAAATTGACCAAACAATCTTCAGTAGTGCGAATTGTTTGACTTAGTTCGACCCCTTTAGTAGACTGGCTAACATTTTTATTAAAGACTGTTATTATATGTTCTTAGAGTTGTAATTGTAGCCCAATATTTTAAACAATCAGTAAAGTTGATATGACTTTAATGCATAAAGCTTATCTATTTTATACTGACAAACGTTAATTACATGTGAACATGTTTTCTTGAACAAAGTAAAAAGACGTAGCAGCACTCACAAAATCAACTAATAATATTTACAAGATAATTTTAAAAATATAATGTATTACGTAATATTTCGCTGTGTTACAAATATATTTTAAAATAAATTTGCTATTAAATATAGTATTGGAAATAGCCTCCGGTCACCCGATGGGCATTTAGCATTATTATTTATCGAATCCCCATTCACTTTTCATATCGCCCCTCGACGTCCCCACGCAAACAAACCCAAGCGGATGAAGTAATTATTAAGAATACTGCAAATAAACTGCCTTCGGGTAGTATAAGAGATACAAAGTTAAAGTTTTAAAATATATAGTATTCGGAATATCTAAACATTTTTAGTCGCACTAGTATTATAGATGCAAAGATTTGTATGTTGTATGTCTGTTATTGTATTTTGCTTTTCCGTTATTGCGAGTTGCGCTAGAAGTGCTCGACGGATTTAGATAAAAAGTACGCAGATATACTAAGACCTAGAGTAAAACTACTCACATGCACTGAATATATACCTTTTAATTTTGAATCAATCATTGATTTAAATACCAGCGCTATTATTGGAACCTCTTACCCGAAGTTTTACTCTAGGTAGTTTCGATTTAGTACATACATAAGTTACTGATGGTAATAAAATTCTTTAAAAAGTATAATATTATTAGAGTAGCAACCAAACGAGATGGTAAAACGCTACTCGCTAGTAATGTTATAGTATAAACTTACGTTTGCGCCTATCATGGTAAATAAGAAAATAGAAAGCACTACAATATAGAAAATTGTTTGTTCGAATCCAAACTAACAACGGAAATGGAGGATTGGTAGTTTTGTTATTTCGCACGGCAGATTCTTTTGTTGCTTGGATTCGCGTTAAATGGCAGGGAAGTTAGTATGGGGAGGTGCATTCAATCGGCCGAATAGAGCAATCTTCGCTTCCTAATACTATGCATGGTGCCTATTCTTATTTGACACATAAATAAATATTGATAGCTTCTGGTACTGGGTATATCTTGATTTACGAAAGGAAGCCAAACGGGTCAAGTTATAATAGACGTAGCTAAGGCTACGTCCACCCTTAGTCCCATTGGCGTATAAATCAGAATCTAATACGGTGCGACAAGACAGCTAGTTTTTTCCGTCCTATTGAGCCTTTTTCCGATCGTAGACTGTGACGACTGAATTTTTGTTTTTTTATGAATTTCCTTTTGTTGTTCTGTTATTGAAATATTTTTACAAATCTGAACTGTACGTACATATGTACGTATTATATTGATTTATTCCGAGTTTCACTATAATTAGTGCAAAAAGATGGTGTAACTTTAAATGTAAGGAGAGTATCCATAGATCTACTCATCCAGAATAAGAATATACCAATAAAATCAAATAAATATTAATCTAGCAAGAATTAAACCTATATTGATATAATTAATAACTAATTAATTTATATACACATATCATATATACATATCATATATACATATACCTAACAAATAATACTTCTTCAATAAAGAAGTTACTAATCGTCCTCATTTCTTTCAAACGCATCATGCCAATCGGACAGCAATAGTTCAATATTCCAAACAGTGAAAGATAGATCGACAAACACGAGAATCTCTTGTCTGCGGCGAGCTCGGAAATTAATTCCATTGAGTACAAAAGCGTTGTAATGAGACAGGAGCTCAATACGATATTTGAACAGCTTTCTCATACATCGATTTAATACATTTTCTATCAAATAAATAGAACATCGCGTGGTTAATGTTTTCTATACTATAATATCATATAGATTTTTTTTGTATGTTTGTATATTTATTTGTAATGGATACACTAAACATCCGCTGAACAGATTTAGATGAAATTTGGTATGAAGATAGTTTGAGATCCTGGGAAGGAAGTAGAATAGTTTCTATCCCGGAAATCATTCATTAAGGAGGTGAAAAAGGGGATGAAAGTTTGTATATGAGACTCATCATACCTATGTACATTTTATATATTTAATCTACATCTAATATATATAATCAATTCTATACTAACAGATACAACGTACCTAGGTCGCGAGTTGTTTATATACCTAGTCAAAGAATCGAGAAGAATGTATTATGACATTATTATTGTACTAGTTTTCGTACGAAGGTCCTATGATATAGTTATAAAAAATACTCAAAAATATTAAGCATCATTTTCAAAGCATAGCTTTTCTAATTATTGAAATATAGACGATATTATTAATTAAAGGGGAAATGTAACTGTTAAACTTTATTAATGCCAAGATTTTTAGGTTATTGGATATACGCTGTTTGCAGAATTTAATTCTAAAGATATTCAATCCACTGTAAATGGCAAGTGCTAGTTTCTATTTTGCCATCTATTTGCAACTCATGAAATGAATGACGTAGCGTAAATTCGATAAGCAAGCTACGAGCTACGCTGATGCTGTCGCCGGATATGAGTTTGTCAGAGACCGTTTTGTGCAACATATTATTATTGAAATTTAAATATATGAATTTAACAATAGTAAAACAAATAGTTAGAATATATAAAATAATATTAAAAATTGTAATAATTATGATATTGATTCAAGTATAAAAGTAAATAAAATGTTTAAAATTAAAATTAACAAATATTGTAAGGTACTTTGGTGCAATTTTTCAAGTTTTTTGAATTCATTTTGTTACTTTGTGGGTAAGCTATCTGTAACAAATATATAATTCCTTTAAGACATCTAACACCCGTCTATATTAGTCTCTTACGTGACCTTTATTCAACATTCGAAACGTCGGGAACCAAAAATCAAAATAAATTCGCGGAAAAAATCTGAAAAGATAGTTTTATTTAAAATAGAAACTATAACTGAAATGAAAATCAATAAATGGAGAATAGTTTGAATTTTATTTTCTTAAGATTTGTAGACCATTGGAACATCAACAATTTTGCTCAAAATCAGACTGCGCTCAAACTAAATATGTTGACGAAAAATATTCTGTGTTGAACAGAATAATAGGTATTTGAGGGAATATAAAAGTATGTATATTTACACTAAGTAATGGTAATTACTAATGAAGATTATTTATATCAAATCCCTGGGCGAGATTTCTCAGTCCGATGCACGAGTGACTCCGCATGGACTGTGCTTCATGTGAGTCCTTATTTCATGCTCAACGCACATCTTATCGCCCGAGGTCTCCTTAATTATGATTACTAATGCTCCCATGCTCAAAGCTCTTGTTTTTGCGCTTAATAGCATGTTAAGTGGTTTTATTTGTGCTTTCGTTATGTTAATTACAAGACGTGACCTGCGGGTTTGTTCGTGTTTATGTATAAATAATTTATTAGATTACACATCAAAATTGAGTTCATTTCATTAAATAATAACTAAATTTAACATCCAGCAAAGCAAATTTTTACATATTCAACAAATGCTAAGCCTTTCTAAGAGACGTTTACCTCAAGAACTACTGTTCAAAAATGTACAGAAGCATGAGAATTAACTTGAAATAAATTTGTAGTAAATTATATTTCTTAATAAATTACTATTACAATATTTTCATACATTCCCTTGTGAATTTTAAAATCATACATAAATTTTAATTTATCTCATCTCTCTATCATTAGTTATACCTCCATAATTTGAACCATTCCAAAGCGCTAATGACTCTAAATTTTAAGCATTATACGGAGGCTCTTAAATTAATTGCACGGCCTTGATATAATGGAATTAACTTAATCGAATAGTTGTTTACACCGTGTCACTGGAAGCAATTAAAATTGTTTCAGGAGATAATAAATCATTCTAGAAGTGAAACATCATGGTGGGCGCACACCTTGCAATAAATTTTCCAATTACCGAGAGAATTCCGATGGCAGGGAGGGAAATAAAATTATATTAATTACTTGTACTGCCTTGCATTGGACTAAGGCTGAAAACGAGATCTTTTATGGAACGCAATATTCTCATATTAAAATTTTTGCTTAACTTCCAAACCATATTAGCTACGAAAAATTCTAAAATATTCGTTTCTTACAATAAGTTTAGATAAATCATTCATTCAAAGATTTATCATTGATTTATCAAAAAAATTCATTTAATAACAATAATCTTAATAATTATGCCAAATAAAAGGGAGGGCAAAGGGCTTGTGCAATCTTCGCAATGTCTTATGCTGTATTTGAACTAACACATACGCACATAATGGGTGTTAATTTGGCGATGACTGTCGCGCCGCCATCCGTCATCGCCTCAGGCACGCGACACGTCATTATAAACTAAGGGTATGTTTAAAATAATACCTACCATTTCTATAAAACTTTTTGAATTCATGCACTGAATATATTACCTTTTAATTTTGTATCAATCGTTGATTTAAATACCAGCGTTTTTATTGGAACTTCTTACCCGAAGTTTTACTTACTAAAAGCACGAATTTATAAATACATGTTACAATGTAGTGTTTTTACATTCTCAATTTACTTTGGTAGGTTATTCGATTTCTATAAGTGTATAGTTTATAAAAATAAAACCTCTGTCAAATAAACAGACAATCGTGATAATTTAATAAATATTATTAATCTAAACTATACGTATCCTATAAAATTGTAAAAAAATACAAACGATGTTTATTAAACATCTGGTATATCTATTTATTATATAGATACATCAGAAAGTAGGTATATACATATTTGGTTTACATATTTGTTTGTTTTGTTTACAAAATATAAATGTACTGTATTTTAATCATATTGTAGTTGAGTGAAGAGTTCTATACACATACTGTCATTAAGCAAGGGGTGACGCGACTGTGAGTGTAAGCATGACAAGGTATTTTTACCCTCTACTTGAAGGAGTCAAATTATACATTGTTTTACACTTTAAATTGTGAATTATAACAAATGATAAAATTAAAGGATTCCTAATGTTTTAGCTGCTTATTGAGAAATACAAATGGAATTCCATAATATTTAAGCATTCATTTTTGCTGCTACGGATTATTGGGATATTGTATATAATATAAACAACTTACAAGATCGAAAATGTATTAGTATCAGTCTACACCCGACAGTCGACACCGAAGTCGAAACAAAGGTTGCCCGCGATAATTGGATGTGGCCGATCTGAATGCACGCTAGACGAGACTTAATTGAGGTTTTAGAGTTGGGCTAATTCACCCACCTCCGTCCCTCGTATGGCTTCGTCTGCGTAGGGCCTGTTGGGGTTAAGTGAGGTGATGCCTCTTATCTATAGCCTTATAACCACAATAAGTGAGTGAGTAAATTATCAAAAATAAATAAGAAAATCGTATACAATTATGTAAATTTAACAATTGATAAATAAAAATAAGTTTCATCAGAATTATAAGTAAAATATTGTAAAGTGCTCTTAAAAGTCCTTTCTAAATTAAATACAAAACTGTATTTGATTTAGAGTCCAGTCACGTATAACGTAACAAAAAGTAACAACTAAATATTTTGGAGACGGCCGATAGAGGTCGGGTGCTGCTAACAAAAAGTAGGGCCCCGCCTAGGGGCCGACACCCGCACAGATATGATAATCCCAAGTATGTAAAATAGTGAAATTTAGGGCCTTTCCATGTGAAGAATTGAGCTCGTTCGGTAGGCAAATTATTATAATGCGGCCCTTTTATTCGAGGCACATTCTGAATACGGGTCGCCGACTTCTGCGCCACTCATTTGTATTTCAATAAAACACCACTAACCCTATCTAAACAAGGCCTTCGATTCATATATCAATTGACGATGGTACAAAAACCTCTCATATACGTACTTCCGCCACGGAAACCAAGAGAAACGGAAATATGAATAATAATCAATATTTCTAAATTACAAAATTTGTAATTTTTTAATACCAGCTCTTAGTAAACATTAATGCCATAACTATTAATATTAAGTTGCTTAATGCTAACTTCGTCCCATTAATATTATAAATGCGAAAGTTTGGATAGATGTTTGTTACTCAATCACGCCAGAACGGCTGAACGGATCTGGATGAAATATGACACAAAGATAGATTATAGTCTGTAATAGCACATAGGTTACTTTTTATCCCGGAAAAATATACGGTTCCCGTGGGATAGATTTGTTTTAGTTTTTGACTAGGGGCGAACCCGAGCGATACAAGTATGAGTTGCTAGTATTTAAAAATATCTTTTCACATTTTGTCTCAAAAGCAAAAAGATTATTATTTAAACATTTTCAATTACGAGTATGATTTCAAGTCGGTCATCCATTAATCGCTACTCAATGAATCAATTTGAATACATTGATCTGAGCTAACGTTTCAGAAGTTTACATAAAGTTGGAGAGTATCTCATTCAAAAAACATGCCCTGGCTCGCATACAATTATTCCAGTCCACTGCACGGTGACATAAGATATCTCAATTCAAAAGTGTAAATAACGGCGTCGTATCGGTCCGACGAAATCCGGTGAGTCCGTCGTATATCGCCTCGCTTGTCCGATTTGCATAGCATCGAAAAGTTTGCACAATCACATTTTCCTCATCAGCCTGCGGGGAGCATAATTCTTCCTTCCATCTGTCGTCTTCCTGTATCTACCCTTGCTAAAACCTCGTTTTGTCGGGGTTCGGCCGGCGGCACTGTTCGCGATACATAAATTTCCACGATCGGTCATCCCTTAAAAACAAGTCCAGCTCTTTATCCAGCGAAGAGTAAGTTAAAGAATGGCTCGCCCGTGTGTTACCCTCCGATTCGTTACGTATTCAAATTATTTCGCCATCCTGTTTTTGCGTCCATTTGTAGGAGTGGGTAGCTATAGAGTCTATTCTCTATTGTATGACTGTTGATTAATTAGGGCTATATAAATAGACGGTATTTCTTAGTTAATGTCCCTATATAACTATATATGTATCTAAACCTGTAGATATTAGGTATAATAGTAGAAATAAAAACTTAAACACAAATGAAGAATGAATGACATATCATTATATGGATTACATATTATAATTTATAGTTATGTTTTACTAATATATTATAAGACGTGCCGAGTAGTCTAGGAGAGAAGCCTATGCCTAATTAATTGGCCGCATCACGTGTCCAAGGCAGCCCCTTAGACAGACAGGTCACCCTGTCGGAGGAGTTCGACTTACGATCCTCACGTGAGCCGCTGTATAATTAAATAATAAGGCCTAAATCCGTCGCTTTGTATAGCACTGCGCTTTGTAATATATTTCACCGAATAATTATAGTAACACTTTATTAAAAACATGAATTATTGTTATATTTACAATGAAATTATTAATACTTTACTGCTACCTAGGTGTACAAATGTTTTTAAAACACTCCTTTTCCTGCAAAACACAATACAAGATTGATTTTTCAGAATAACATCACTCTACAATAGCCTTTTATTCCTTTCTTGAAAGGGATCAAATCTGATGGCTAACGTATACACCGGAACCATGCGTCGCGCGTCGCATTTACACACAATAGGTTGCTATTTACTAGCTAATATCATGTGCCTTTTGATGCTTCAATATTTTGCTATAGATTTAACATTAGTACTCTTAATGTTCTTAAAAGTTAGCACAAATATTAACAATTATTTGCAAATTAAAGTAGTTTAAACGCACGCTTCTTAAAGTAAAAAAGATTCTCATAATTTATTTGAGCACTTTATGGGATGGGTTCAAATATTTTTAAATCCATTTAAAGTAACGCTATGGTAAAGTTATGAAATAAGAAATTCAATTATGATCCTCAATATATAATTATATAATTTTCTTGATTGATTTTAGAGAAATAAGTATAGTAAACTAGTTGTACCCCTCAACTCCTTTCGTGTATTATGAACGCTGAATAGTGTTTCGGCTATGATAATCAAAGATATGAGTATAAGCTATCTTCATTCCTAATTTCACTCAAATCAATTATACCTTTCAACGTGCAGAAGTCATAAACACTTATCAATCTAAAGCTTTTACATTTTAAAAATGCTGCTCGAAATTAATAAATATACAGAATAAGTTAAGCTTTAAATATATTTTGTATATATTTTAAGAATATTTAATAATATAATATTGAATATTTTTTTTACTTGGCAAAGCTTACAAAATAACTTTCGAAACGATGTATCGATTAAATATAAGAATAGTTTTATAATGTCCATACAGATACATTAAACTTACTCTCTTCATACATTATTATGAAATTCACATGTACTTAGTGCACTATTCATTTCCACAATTCTACCATTGAAGCGTGCAAACGAAAACTTTAACAAGAGCGAAGATAAAGCCTGGCCGTGCATGCGACGCACGTCCACTCTTTACAAATTCAACACTGTTGAGCCATTCACATGGCGGATAAGTTTCGCTTCAGAGTAGAAAGCACAGAGAAATGATATATGTCAGTATAATAACAATTTATAGGTAGCCTATGTGTTACTTCAGTTCATAGTTTATCTGTATACTAAATTTCATCTAAATTCTAAATAAAACAATCTTATCGGATTATTTCGCGGATTTATTTAGATTTTTGGTTCCCGACGTTTCGAATGCTTTATAGCAATCATAAGTGGCAATCAGTCAATCAGCAGTGGTAGCCCAGTACGCTCTCGCTAACGCGCGGTAACGCGCTCGCTTGGGAAACCGAGTGAAACTAGTTCAAATCCCGGGTCTCGCACCTCTGATATTTTCATGTGCGAATCAATTTCGAACTTGATTACCACTTGCCTTGCGGCGAAGGAAAACATCGTGAGGAAACCTGCATGTCTGAGAGAACCTAGCAAGTTTTCGAAAGACATGTGAAGTCCGCCAACCCGCACTTGGCCAGCGTGGTGGACTATGGCCTGATCCCCCTCGTATTGAAGGGAGGCCCATGCCCAGCAGTGGGACGTTAAAAAGGGCTGAATACATACATAGCAATCATGGTCACGGGAGAGACTAAAGTTTTAGACATCTCAAAGCCGTTATGTACTTCTTACAGACAGTACACGAATCTTCCAATGTGAGCATCAAGTACCTCAAGCACATTACCATTGCATGCTGTAACTAGTTAGTGTAGATACAACGTTATACTGCTATTATATCTAGTATATTATTTATTTATTTATTTAACCTTTATTGACCACTATTTACAATATAACGGTACAAAAGGCGGGCTTAATGCTAATTGCATTCTCTACCAGCCAACCTTTAGGCCAAACAGAGAAACATAATGAGCGGTACTAGATGAAAAGAGAAAAAAAAATATATATATATATAACATGTTCACACCTAAACACATATACATATACACATATTTACTTATATTAATACATACATATAATATATAATATATATACATATATTATAATATATATATATATATATATATATATAATTATACGTACATATATACAGCTATACATATATAATTATATATTTAAAGAGACATATAATTATTAATACATAGATATATATAAGAGATGACGAGCTTACGACTTACGACTACCAAGATGTCAATCCATTAAGTGATTCCGGAGTCTTCTTTTAAAAGTTACCTTACTAGCCGGTCTTCTGATATCGGCTGGGAGCGAATTCCAGAAGCGGGCGGCCTGGACAGCGAAGGAGTTGGAAAGGAAATCTGAACGATGCAGTGGAATGGAAAGGAGGTAGGATTCAGCAGAGCGAAGTGGCCGATCATGCGAAGAGGAAAGGTACTGGAATTTGGATTTTAAGTATTCAGGTGAGAGGGGTTCAAAAAGAACAGAGGAGAGTGCACTGAGAATCCTAATTTGCCGTCGCTTACGGATAGGAAGCCATTTAAGCTTGGAACGATAGGAAGAGATGTGGTCATACTTACGTAGACAGAAAACAAAGCGAACGGCATTATTGATGAGACGATCCAGCTTGTTTAGGAGAGTCTCACTCAAGTCCAAATAACACACATCACCATAATCAATGATTGGAAAAATGAGCGCTTGAATAAGGTAGGCCTTTGTCTCAATTGGTAAAAAGTGTCTTAGCCGATTCAAGGAAGACAAAGAGGCAGTTACAGTTCGGCAGACTTCAGCAACCTGCGTACGCCAACTGAGAGTGCTGTCAATGTAGATACCAAGGTCTTTAACACTGGAACAATAAGCAATGACGTGTCCTTCGAACATGACAGGTGCCACTGAGTCAATATCAAATTTAGCCATCTGACGTGGACTACCTACAATAATAGCCTGACATTTGCCCGGGTTGATTTTTATGCCAAATTTTTGAGACCAATTACTAACGACATTTAAGTCAGCATTGATCTTGTGAACCGCGTTATTAATGTCAGTTACAACTGCATGAGTGTAGATTTGTAGATCATCCGCGTAAAGATGGTAAGAGCATCCAAGAAGGTGTGTAAGAGAGTTAATAAAAATTGAAAAGAGAATGGGCGATAAGATACCACCCTGTGGCACGCCAGAGCTGAGGTTGCACCAACTAGACAACACATTGTCCAACTTAACAGCTTGCTGACGGCCACGAAGATATGAGGAAAACCATTCCTGGGCTGTGGAAGAGAACCGCAGTCGCGCAAGAAGAGAAAGGAGGATATCATGGTCAACCATGTTAAAAGCGTTTGAAAAATCTATTAATACTAAAATAGTGACCATTCTATCCTCCAAGCTCCCCCGGATATCCTCTGTAGCCTTAAGAAGGGCGGTGGTGGTACTGTGTCCTGGCCTAAAGCCAGACTGAAATGGACTAAGCAGATTGTTACCATTGATAAATAAGGAGATTTGCTTGTGCACAATTGCTTCCAACACTTTCGATAAAAATGGCAATATAGATATCGGCCTGTACTCTTTTAACTCACAAGGGGATGCGACTTTAGGAACGGGCGTTATTATAGCTTTCCGCCAAAGCATAGGGAATTCCCCTGTGGTTAAGGAGAAGTTGATGATATGGGTAATCACCGAAAGAAGGAATTGAAGTACAGGCAAAATCATCGTTCTGCCTATCCCATCGTACCCCACCGCACCTGACTTAATTGACAGCAAAACTGTGCGAACCTCCTCCACAGACACTGGAGAAAATGTAAAACTATTAGACAACGAGAAGGCCATGGAAGTTACTTCAGAAATTGCAGAGGATTTATCAACAGAGTTGAGAAGAGATGCATAGATGAAATGACAATTGAAGTCATCAGCGGTGAAACTAGGTTTCTTAGTTTCGGTAGAGATTTTACCGAAGCCAAGAGAATGAAGAAACTTCCATATATTGGCTGAAGATGAGTTAGAAATGTTATCAAGGATATAAGATCGTTTGGCGGCTCTTACCATCTTGTTACACGTATTGCGAGCAACCTTATAGGCAGACCAATTTTCAGCGCACCTGTCACGCTTGAACTTGCGGAATGCCTTGTTACGGCGTGACATCGCAATACGAACACCCTTGGTGATCCATGGAGCTGGTAGTCTTCTTAACTTAACTGCTTTTAAAGGGGCATGCTTGTCGTACAGTGTAAGGATTTCGGCATTAAGACAAGCTACCTTATCATTTGCAGTCAACGCCGCGTACACGCGACTGAAGTCCAACTTTGCAACGTCTTCCAACAGTGCTGCATTGTCAATACTGGAAAAACAGCGCATCATGACAATTCTAGGTTTTATTTTAGGCGGTCTTAATTTGTACGATATATAAATAGCGTCATGCCTTGAAAAACCAGGCGCAGGTAATTGACCATGTTGAATTACATGATCAAGTGAGGAGGTTAAGATCAAGTCAAGCAGAGAGTCAGAAGTATCAGGGTTAAGGTGAGTAGGTCCCGAAGGAAGAATGGAGAGATTGACTGACTTGACAATATCAAGAAGATTACTAGAATATGAAGTGCTCTTCAATAAGTCAGTATTTAGATCACCCATTATGATGATGTGCTCGTAATTTGGACAGTGAGTTTCGAGTACAAATTCAAGACTGGAGAAGTAATTAATAGAGGGAGGGCAGTAAACAACGCCAAGTAAGGCTTTGGCACGCTTAGCCTGAACTTCAATAAATAAATACTCAGCTGATGCTGTGTATGAGGAGGGCGATGTTGTATATTAGTACGTACGTAGTATATCGTCTCTATAAGACATCTAAAATTTTATTTAAAATGTCAAATATTCGTGTAAATCTAAGAAAGTATTTCATCTAAATCCGTTTACACGTCTCAGCACGAAGAGGTAACAAACATACACTTACAAATTTTCGCATTTATATATGTATATTATGTAGGTACAATATTTTCATAGGCCCATATATTTTTTACAAAATTTTGACCAAATTTTTATAAAAACAAGTAACATAGAACTTGTAAAAACTATTTGCCCATAAAATTATTATTTTAACAATTGCAACATACATATATGACATTTCTAGCATAGCTACTCTATGAGTTTCAATGTGTGCAGCAGCTAAATGCAATGATAAGTCGCCGCAACTCGACAATGAGCGAATCGTGAGTTGATTTCGCATTATGTAACAATCTCTGCTCTACTTCAGAATTCACTATCTATATACGGGCTCTCGCTTTAAGCTCGGCCTGTAATCTAGATACTGAATTTCGTCCAAGCGCTTCCTAATTCTGAGAGTTTACTGCGAACTTAAATCTGATGGTAATCTCTTTACATACCTCCTAATGCTACTTGGTTTAAGCAATTGTTCCTTTTTAAAACTTTCTGGTATTGACTGGAAATAGTATGTACTTTTACTGTAAATATACTAACCTTTTTTTAAACAATATTTTTAATAAAAATATAGTATGTTGAAGTGACCTTTAAAGGTCAGTTGACTTTTACTTTTGTAATAAAGAGAGAAAAATCACGTCAAATCATTAATTTTATGAAATAGGTAAATAATAATTTATAACTAGATTGTACTTAAAAGTTTCTTATTACCTCAAAACTCAGAAAGCGTCACTAAGTCGTAAATTAAATAACTTCTAATGGAAAATATCTGTATTAATAATACCAATCTGTCCGTTAATATTTCGGTAACATTAAATAAAAAGCTCGAGAGCACGTAGCGTAACAGAATATGTCCAATCTTTAAACCAATCGTACACTAAAAGCCATTGAGAAAATGTACAAAAAGCTATCGCAATTATGGTATTTAAGGATAACGCAATACAGATTATATTTGAGTGCTTCAGAAATCAGTTATTTTATCTCACAGGAGACTCAGTGAAGCATATCGCTGTGAGTCATGCAGTTATTCAATAAGGCAGTGCCGCTACTTGTCCGAATTTACAACCGTGAAATAATAAATGCTAGGGTTATCGGGTACAGAACACAAAGAATATGTTTCTACGTTTGCTTAAGTATTAGCGAGTGTACGAGTTTCCTTGATTTGTAAGAAATGGTATAAGTATATAATAGCACTAGCTTTATTTGTAGAGGTATAGATATTATAAAAAATATCCATCTTTGATTAGAAAGAGCAATTAGACAAAGACGCAAATGGCATCTTTTTTTTTTTGGTAAAATCGTGGTTTTTCAGAAAACATATAAAATGTTTTTTTCAGAACACACCTTTATAGATGAACTTAAAAAGCAAAACTTATTTAAATACAAAATTTGATCCTAATTGTTTGAGTCGGTTTCTTAGTAATTAGATAGTATTATTTAGCGTTAAAACTATTTTTCTATACTCGCAGTAATGTATTTTTTCATACTCACAGATATGCAAGTCGCACACAACACCTGCATACAGAGTATGGATCGACTTGTAATGCCGGCGAGACACACAAATCATAAGATAAACTGATATCAAGCCCCTACTAGTCTTGCAAAGAAATAAGTTGGAACTAATATTTTTTTGTAATATAAAATAATATTTATATATCATTACAGAAAAGAGTTTTTATTTAGATAAGTAAATATTATCTTTATTAATTAAATATCTAACTAAACTCTTGAATTCTATACTAATAATATTATTAATGCGAAAATTTGTATGTATGGATATCTGGATGTATAGATGTATGGATGTTTGTTACTCTCTCACGCAAAACTACTGAATGGATTTTTATGAAACTTTACAATAATAGAGCTCATATATCAGAATAACACATAGACTACTTTTTGTCCCGAAAAATGGGACCGTATCCCGTGGGACAGATTTGGTATTATTTTTCTAGAGGCGAAGCCGAGCGATGCAAAGATGAGCCGCTAGTTGTCTATAATTATCAAGTTAAAAATTATACAATATGGAAATCTACGAAAATTGAAACCAAATTACCACCAGTGATGCACTTGACTTGTTAAAGCAAAACTCTACAGCCGGTTTTACAACGTAATAAAATATTGAAATAAAAATTCGTCCGCGAACCAGCAATAAAATAAAATGCTAACAGTTTTTACGGCGCCGACAATATAATGAAATAATCGTAACGGCCGTCGACGTCATATTGAATTGCCCGATAAATCTTCCTCGGGTCATATTGTCCACAGTCCTCTTGGCAACACTTTAATATCGAGAAATATCATTCCGATAATCGAACTCGCGCACACTAGCCGCTCTGTATAAATCATTCCCCCGCCCGCCTGTCGTTTATTTTTCAGACTTTCCATTTCCAAATAAAGTCCCCGAGCATCGGGCCAGTGGTTCCTTTTTCCGGGGCGGTTTTTACATGATTTGTCGGCTGTCGGCCATTTCCCTTAATACTGTCAATATTTCAAATATTAATTGTTATAAATCACAAAACTTCTCTACCGTATCCCCTTTTTATGTACATTGTGGAATTAAAATTCATTTAACAGCATTAAGTGTACATTGACCGCTCGCATGGAAACTGTATTTTATAAATGGAAACAATCGATGCTCGTCAAGGGAAACGTGTTAAATTATGTAGGTACACTTAACGCGTCATTCCGAACACTACTTTGAAAAAGTTCCGCCCATAAAACATTAACAAGCACTCAAGAAAATTCCCGGTTCTGCCTCGTTCGTTAAGTAGTGTCAGGCGGTAGTTTTTCCCACCTAACGCCGGCCACTAGAAGCCGGAGGGTCGCTGTCAACGCGATTGACCAGCCGATATCTCCCAAGAGTGTCGCCCTTAGGCCCTACTCTCAAGGACTTCTAAGATCATCGTAGATCCCTCAATTAATGACAAACAACAGCTAGCTATCGTGCACCCAATTTTCACTGTCGTTTCCGTTTTGCTCGTTGACAGTTGGCATGGGTCGTTTGGTCACGATTATGTACATAATATGAAATACCTATATACATTTAAGTTTTCGAATTTAACATCAGCTTAGAATGAAATTCAATTCAGTACATTATTCTATACGTATAATTCACGGGTATTGAATAATGATACCCAAATTAATGTACCTATATTTTGCGCCAGCATTTAAAATAAACTATTTTATTCATTTAAATCCTTAATCATCAAGCTTTTATAATTAAGATTTATAAACGTATGCCTTAAAAGAAATAGATTTATTTCAATATGATACAAACTATACGCATGCACAGCAAATGAAACTCGGAGCTAACTTACATCGCCAAACCATTTTACCACCTCTATTACGTAGTGCAAGTACACCTTTAGTGCCGTACATAGAATCGCATAGAATACACGAACAATATAGTATGAAGTAAACGAGTAATTATCACCACAAAACATCATGGTGCAAAGGAATCTTGTCCGATATTTTCATCAGAGATGCGAGCGGCGCTTACTCGCTCGGCGCGTATCGATCGAGGGAGAGGGGTGTGGGGGCAGAAATTTGGGAAAACTTTGAAAGTTTCGCGTCTAATTCAGGCGCACGCACACATCCACGAAGCGAGCTTAACCGCCGCACACAGCCGAGTTTTGCCACGTAATTTCTGTTTTGTTTTGTGCCCGTTCGAAATGTCACGTGTCTTCAACTTGGTGCGAGGATGAATACGCTTCCAGAGGATTCTGAAACACGTACATGAAATTTCATAACGTTTTACAGCTGTACAGATTTGCTGCTCTCATTATATTCCAATCTCATCATATTCCATCTAAGTTATGCTATCGAACTATATGCCACGATAGAATTAGTTAAAGACACTTTCCAAACAAAAGAATATGTATAAAATAGTAACAAGGAGCTCAAATCCGTTAATTTCATCCATTTCAATGTACATGATTAGTTATTTAATAATTATTATGTTATTATTATTATTTAATAATTATTATTATTATTCAAACTAATTCAAACTTTTCCTTAATACTACACTGCTTTTATTATTATAGACCTACCGTATATATTCTAATTGCGACAAATTTCGTAGAGGGTGGTTTCAAGTATACCAAATTCTTTTACATTTTTTATGATACACTATGATATGTTAAATTGAAAAATAATTATTATACTCATATTAGCTAAAATGTGCTTTAAGTCATGACTTCATATATATAGTTATGATATACATGATGGTCAGTGCACACTTATAAATAAAAAGTAGGGTTCTTTACTCAATCACACATTGTGATTAAGATCAAAGCGACTGTCATTATCCATTGTGGCGTGAGTGCTTCGAAAGAAAACAATTAAGAAAATGAACAACGCGCTAGATCACGCAGCCTCTGACAACGCTCCGGACACGGCTATTTCCGCGACACATCAAAGCTGCCTTTCTGGCACTAGATAATGAAACAGACGTTCCTTGTCAAAGTATTTTAATAGCGATATAAAAATTATTTTAAATACAGTAAAAATTAACTACCCACTGATAATTAAACATTTTGTTCTGTTACAGAAATTAAAGTAACAATTACAAAACCAGGTGAAATTATTGCACCAAGAACATTTGAGAGTTCCCTGATAGAGAAAATTATTTATGAATTCTCATATTAAACCAAAATCAATTAATTTAGTATGTACCTATATGTATATTAATGAGTGATGTAAATTAGCATGATTTTTAAAAGTTAAAAACTAAGGATATTTAGTGTGGAATCGAAACTATTTACCTGTACTGTGAATTAAATTTCCGTTTCATAAAAAATTAGTGTCCTATTTGAAATGATAATCTGGACATATTTTAGGAATTGTTTTTTTTTAATTTACTTTCTTAATTAAAGAATTTAAGATTATGTATGTCATTTTACAATGGTCAAACTAAGCCGTATTAAAGTCGATTATTAACTACTTAGCAAAATCATAATTTAGTAAATGACAGAGTTATTATTATAGCATATAATAATTTATGTAGATTATACTTTTGTAAGTATTCTATTGTTTACGTTGAACTGAAGTTTTTTATAAGTCGGCATAGTTAACCAAAAGCATATTTGATATTTAAGATACAATATATATGTGTATCTTTAAAAACAATGATACACAAGAATATGCAAGAGCCTGTTTTCACATAATCAGTTACTATTTTGAGACTGATGTATCATAAAACTAAATTATATCATTAGTTAAAAGTCATATTGCATTAAGAAGTTGTTACACAGCGAAAAGTAACTTTATCCAATCTAATCAATTTACTAAAAACTCTAAAATTATCTAAATATATAGAAAGCAGTTTAACATTAAGCATTAATTTGTTAAATATTTTGTTACGTATAACAAAAATACCCGTTTAGTAATAAATGGAAAGTAAGAGAAATGTATTGTACATAGTTAAAGATATTTTAACGAGTGACACACTCCTAGCTTCGCACTGGTTTGTCCCTAGATAAGAAAAATAGAAATATACCTTTCTCAATCTTGAGGCTATCTTCATACAAATAACTAACTTTATTGAAAATTTTTGTGTACGAGCTTTATTATAACGTGTTTTCCTAAAGGGATAAGATTAAAAGTAACTTATTTCTCTCCCCAGCCCTTCAACTATCTTCATACAAAAGTTCACATCAATCCGTCACTCCCTTTTTACTTGAAACAAGGACAAACAAACCCTTCGCGGGTACAAATAAGTATAGAAAAATAAAATAATACATCGCAATATGGCAAATAAAAAAAACGTTTTTCGGCATGCACATAAATTACCTACATAAAACAACACTACAACATGTTAAATAAATAACCCAAAATATAAGCTGGCAGAATCTCTTTCCTGCACCTATAAAATATTTTCTATACTTTTTAATTTATACCGGTTATAATTTTTAAATATTCTTTGTCTGCGGCTGTTTGTAAACAGACCAGCAAATAAAGGAATTCCATTCAAAGCGTAGCTTTTGGGGACAACAAAAAATTGGGCTGCAAATAAAAACAAAGGAGCTATGAGATCGCAATTAGCGTGATTTAACGGCCATTTAATTAAAGTGATTAATGCGAAATTATCCAAGTCATTATTTTTGTGGTCACCCTATTATTTTTTTTGGTATTTATTCTAAAGCGTTCAAGAAAAATATGAAATACGATAATATTTTTTATCTTCATACATTTTTATGGCAAAGCCTTCTAAAATTTGTCTTTCAGTTTCAAGTTTTGAAAACAATTTAAGGAAAATTAGTAAGTGTAAGAGAAGATACAAAACAAAATAACAAAAGACAAATCGTGATTGTACAGAAAAGTTTTACGTTATATATTCTTAGACAATTATTTAGAAGAGCCATTAAACTCATAATCTATTATAAAACACGATGTTAATATATCATGCATCTTAATTTGAGAAGTCGTCGCCGTGAATCTCTATCGTAATTAACACTCGTGCCATTAGAGTAATTAAAGTGTTCTCTTTTCGCGAACATGCTTTTGTAATATCAACGCTTTCAAATTATTTAGCTTTTAGTAATATAACTTACAATAAAATTTATCTTATATATATATATATATTTATTATCGAATGTGTGTTGCGCTACTTTACATTCTATTAATTTTAAAACCTTATTAACTCTTAAATGAAATTGCTACCCTAATAAAGTAGACCAGATATTACAACTATTCCCTGCAAAGGGTTCGTTATATGTTTTATATTACAAGCCTATTTATTGAAGTTATCCCTTTAACAACAAAAATATTAAATAAACAAAATTTTTATTGTAATATTAAATAAATAATATATTTATCATCGTCATATTGAAAAAGAAAATTTTACAGAATCCTGTAAGCTATATTTAGTATTTTTGTTGCAAAAAAATTAAGACGTTGTACAAATACAGTGACGTACAAGATGTTATCTATACGAATATTACAAAGCTGAAGAGGTTGTTTGTTTGGTTGAACGCGCTAATCTCAGGAACTACTAATCCGATTTGAAAAATTCTTTTTGCATTAGATAGCCCGTTAACTGAGGAAGGTTAAAGGCTATATATCATCCCGGAATAATGAGTGGTTCCCGTGGGATAGATTTGTTTTTGTCTAGGGACGAACCCGAAGCGAAGCGAAGGTGAGTCGCTAGTACAATATAATTGGTAGGTATATTATCTTTATTATACTCAATCTCTTTTGCATTTAGTACAAAATCTATTTTTATAACCAAATCTTTACCAAAAAATTATTTATGTATTCAGAAATATTATTTAAAAAATATAGCTAGGAGCAATCAGCTACATGCTGAGAATTTAAAAACTAAGTAAACTCACGTCGTGTCGACAACCTACTGTGATATATTAGCGGGTAGTTTAAAGAGCGGAGGCAACAAATAAAGCTGTTAGCTACGAATCGGCAGTCCAGTCACGGCGACACACGGGATCAAGTGCACTTTAAGACCGTTACACACGATGTACTCATTCCAAACATCAAATCTAATATAGAAATGTATCTCCATACTACATAGTAATTTACACCTTGTTTCACTTTATATACAGTTTTTAATAACATTTTATAATTAAATACTAATAAACAAGCCAAAAAACTAAATACAATTTCACAAAAAATAGTAAATAAAATAAACTTCATTCAAGTAATGTATAATAATTATTAGTAATAATGTGTAATAATTCATTAGTAGTATATTTAATTCAAACACAAATATGTCCTAATGCTAAAACGTGTAGGTATTTTTTATTAAGAAGTATTTTAAATAACTTCCTTGAAAAATGATGCTCATAAAACCTGACACCAAATCAATTTATTACATTTTCATCTCATGTGTACACGCCGATATCTCAAAAGAAAACCGAAGCGAAGTAATAAGAAAAGGTAAGAGTGCCCCATTGAATGATAACTCCGGGCCTTTGTCTCCTGCGTCCGTCTTGACGAATCGAATTAAAAGGCTTATTGTGTCTACGTGACAGCTCAACCCTCACTGAAACGCGTTTTGTTTCAAGCAAACTAAAATATTACGGACCATTCACTAGATCCCCAGCGAGGGAGAGATTTGCTACTTGAATTTGTACTCAATTTTTAACAGGGACCGTTAATTAAGAGTTGCTCTTTATTGGCGAGCCCAGTCTTAATGCGTTAATTGTCAAAATGCAATCTCGGAAAGCCTTTTAATCATTCGAATGCTTCATATTTTAATTTTGAACGAATTAATTTTGTCGTGGAGTGATGGATGATTTTTTCAATAAGTTAAAATTAAAATTTAGGCAATTAAGAATTTTATTATTTATTGCTTTTTGTAATATTTCAATGTTTGTTGCAGGCGTCGTTACGGCTTCGAATACCTTCTCCAAATGACCAAGGTATGTATGTTTACAAAATAGTTCGTCCAACAAATCTACATAAACTAACAGTGGTGTTAGATAAAGAAATAGAAATACTATAAATCTACAAAAACAGCTTACTCAACATTGACAAAGCTTCACTTTTTTATTTTGTAAAAAAACTCAAAAAAGCCAATGCCACTCTCCTTGTTGAACATGTCTTAATTATTCATTACATCCCACGACGCAGTTTCTTACAGACGCCGGCCAAAAGGCGAACCGTAAAAATATACTAAAACGAACACGCACTTTAATGAGGGCTATGCAATATTTATACACAAGCTACCCTAATTGCTAGGGTGGAGAGTGGAAAAAATGGGCAATTTTACGTAATGTAATATGTATATTTAAGGTGAAATTCCCAAAGCCAGTGTTGAAATTCGTCGCGCGATACTCACCGCGAAACCACTTCAAACGTCTTTCAATGGTCGTGTTGACTGAAAGTAGCTCTACTTTAATATTAGGTAATACTTTATGCACATTGTGCAGAACTTACTTTTCTTGGAGAAGTACAAATTATCATAAATATATTTTTTTTTATTGAATTAAATTAACGATAGTGGTCAAATAAGTAAAAAAAAAAACAAATATTAAAAATATTAAAATTAAATAACGTATACATTGTTATTAACACCATATATAAATTATTATTTTATATTTAAAATATATTAAAATATATAAAAAGTATTTATTGTAGAAAATATTACTTCCTCTGACAAAAAAATTATATGTCATCTAATGTACACGTTTCGTATCATTATATATATTTAATATAGAGCTAACTATCCGCCATATATCGTAAGTAGCCGGGATTTTTATTTTTTCAATATGTCTAGTTGCTCAGCGTTGCTCCCCTCGTCGCCACAATTTCCTCTTGACGGAAACCCTCAATCTAATGATACGCCTGTGTTAAAAAAACACAAGGAAATTTAATAACGCCAGCCCACAGATAAGACAAAGGAAATTTAATTTCGACGATTCCCACATGCTCAATATCGCTGAGAAGTTACGTCCTCACTTACTGAGAAAATTAAAAAATCCACGGTAAAAATTACAGTATTCATTTTTATTATCGCACAGTAAATTTTTTACTTATTTGTAGTAGAAAGAAACAACAAAATACAATAGAAAGTTCGTAGAAAAATCAACAGTCTCGTAAATCTGCATATCACGTAACGGGGACGCTTATCCTACAATAATTATCCGGTACAAAGCTTTAACACATTTCAAAGGTAAGCAAATTAGTTTCGCACTTAATGACCCGACAAAGAGGTTAAATCTTTTTAAAACACCCAGTGTTTCCTTTCCGAGTAGGGTAAGTAAACAGTACGTAAAAAAATATTTGCATAAGCTCACCCCACATATATGCAAATTGTCGGCCCATACGTGAAAAGGCGGTGAAAATTGTATCAAATTATAGCAACGACACGTAAGCTTTGCCAGCAATTTGTCAAGCGAACAATAATTGTTTAAAGCCCCACCTGACATTAGCTGTTTTAACGTTAAGAATAATGGTTACAAAAACACTATCACGCCTATATTATAAATATAAGTTTAATGAGTATGTATGTGTGTTTTTGTTTATTTCTTCTTCACGCTGCAACGGCTACACGAAACTAAGTGAAATTCAAAATGGAGGTAGCTTATATCCTGGGTTACATAGTCCACTTTTATCGACGTCTCTACCTCGCGAGCGAGGCTTCGCGAGCGAGGCTTCGATATGTATCAAATTAAGAAAATTTAGACTAATTTATGCTTCCATGTTCGGTAAAATATTTGATAACATACTTAATTTTCAGTGCTTTTTTATCATTAAATGATATTTAAAGTAATATTTAAAGTTAGATGTATAATTGTCATTTATAAAACAATTTTAGTCAATTTAAATCTTTTCTCACTTTTTAATAAAAATAGACTGCAAATTATTATCAAACGAAAAGCCTCGAATTAAACCAAGCCGACCCGAGTAATGGCCCGTCCCGAAAAATGTTATACGCCACCTGTGGCGTGGGTATCGTATGCGTTGATCTAACCATGAATGCAGCCGTTCAGCCTCGTGTCATCCCGTTTACCAATGATATAAAAAAAAACGAAATGATACTATTCCAAACAATAATATAAGATTTATTTATAAATAAAAGATATAAAATCAAACATATAACCCTCATTAGGTTTCGGTACAGTCGGGTAAAAGTGAACAAAAAAAGTTGACTAGGCTCTTGCTTATTGTTCGCTCAATACTCGAAAAATTGTGAGTATATGATAACATTTACATTTAAATAATTATATAATATAATTTTCTAAGTTAATTAAAAAAATAATGATATGCCTTTAATCGATTATGAAAAAAAAACATAGGAAGAATCATCATAAAATACCAAAAAGACTGAGACATACTATTTTTTCTTAAGAAACATGATCATGTAATTATATTAGTACGTGTTAGTTCACTTCCAGGGTTATTTTCAACTCTATGTATGTAGAGGGAATGCATGCATCCGTTCAATTCCGAGCCGATAGCTCGGATTTATGCGGCGCCGGCGCTCAGGCAAATTATCATTCACGCGATGATTCTACCGGCTACTGAGCGCCGGACGCTCCCGATACACGCGCCCAGTCAATTAACACGCCCATCGTATCCACTCAATTGCCTCTACGGATTTATTGACTCGCCACCGGAGCCTGATTTTTATTTGATCACGTACTAAAAGGAAAAATGGTTTTATCAAATTGTAGATACACAATCACAATATCAATAATATTTATAAACTAATATAAATATTCGAAAAGGTTATATATTACTAGATCTCAGAAGGTTCCCAGTTATTTTTCTAACAATTCAAAAGGTACAGTGAAAGCCACAAAGACTTAGCTCAAGTAGCCAACAGAAATTTTCCCACGGTTATGAGGTCTTAATAGTGAGCCGATCCTTTATGAAGTCGGGCGAACACAATAACGATAAAGGTGAGCAGAAAATCCGGACAATAAAGTCGACAAAAAAGCTGAGTGAGGGCTAGTGCGGGGAAATAGTTCGTGAAATTTCGAAGGGTCCTGCAAGGGTATCTGTACGCGAACGGGACATTTTACGACGGTCCTCTCAGTAAACCTGCCATTACGTTAGGTTAAAAGATCGTCCTATTCGCAATATAAAGATGCCGAGGCAAGATTTGTTGCCGGTTTATGGATGTAGAAGGGTTGTTGGATGCGGCGGTTATTACGATCATGTCGAGTGGAGAGGTCGTATCATCCAGAAGTCAACATTGCGAATATGATGGAGGACTTTTAAGGGGAAAAGTAAGTCGAAAAATGGTAAACCGAATACTGTTCTCTTTAATATAGGATTTGCATTGAAATGACTGTTCTTTTGAAGTATGTCATGCGTAATATTATAGCGAATATAATAATAATAATAAGTAATTTTTGTATAAAGAACAGATGAGTACCTTTTCAAATAAATAGATACAAACAACATATGGTACGTAAATGATGAATTCAAACATTTTAATGCAGGAGGAAATTTAACGTGCAAAGTGCAAAATCAAATAGCCCAGCATTCAAAGCATAAATGGCATTTAGTTTCCAGGTGGAGCTGCGGCTAATTGTACATGGCAATCGTGAGCGGACAGTATAAACAACCCGCTTGAAGCCGTTTACAGGTGTTTGCTAAGAGCCCTCACGTAAACAGCTCCGTTTACACTTCCTTTTGCTTATTCCATTCTATGGTACGACTGCTTTCTGTAGGACGTGAAACGTGAAATTAGCTTTGTGCTTCATAGTTCTGCAACGAATATTTAATTCTAAAAACAAAACAGGTATAGCATATGAGTTTAAATTTGGACTTGAACAGCCAAACTTTATTTTATTATGCTTTAAATATTACTGCAACATCAAATGCAGAATATAACGCATAAAAGCCTTTACTAAATATTTTATTAAAAAAAGCTTTTATAAGTATATTTTTAGTTCAAAAGCTGGCTAAAGCTTTAAATAAAACATTTATATTTTACCTACATAACAAACTTAAATAATTGTTTATGTAAGTAAATAGTAAATAAAACTTTTAAAATAATAAAAACAAATATTACTTTAAAGATAGATGAGAGTTTGTACATACATATATATGTATATTGAAACCCTCCAATAATAGCACCTACTTAATATAAATTCTAAAGTTACTATAAATCCATTTTATCCAACTCTAGACTGCGGTCACACCTCGCCTCGAAACGTCTCGGTGAGTCTTTGCAACCTGCCGTGTGAACTAGCCCTTTGAACTCACACCTACTAACCACAAACATTTTGTACACAACCCCTAACAGGATGAATTTGTGAAATAAATTGCGCAAAATAGAGCGAAATATGCTTAGAGATAAATTACTAATTAAATGTTTACAGATAAAGCATTGATAATGATGTGGAAAATTATACATATTCTAAGTTTTAACAATTAATTTATACGGTAAAATAAAAAAGTATATAGTATAACTATGTACTCAATTTTTGACTTCTTCTTCTTTTTAGAGTACAAGCCGCATTTGTATATGAAATAACTTGGTTTTAATGGTTTTCAATGAAACTCTTAGCTTTATTTTTTGTAAAAGTTGGTCTCCATGATCATATTGATTATTAGGAACTAAATAAAAACTACTTGTTTGTTAAGTTACAAAATCGAAAGTACATAATCGAATCTATAGGTATTCATAATCGAAACCATAACATCACTCAGGTTTGATCACATAATATGGTCTATGTATGCAAAAAACAAAATAATCTCATTTTAAATCTGCTTTTGTTAAAACAAAAGGCAAAGCGAAAAGTAAATATATTCAGTAAAAATGAGAATTAAAATTTTCGAGCCACAAAATATGTATTAGAGAGCGACGTGCTGGAAGTTGGCTCGTCCGGAGTGGTTACGGAGTATGCGGCGCATATCCCGCCCGCTGCATATTACATGAGCAACTTTAGCGGATTTCTTTAATATTTCAGCGTGGGAAAAATTCTTTGAATTTCACTGCATTGATTTTGAAATTTGAAATATCTACTACACAACAAAACAAAAAGTCAAAGTTATTTCCGCATTTTTAACTATTTTTTTTATTATGTAAATATATTGTTATACTAATAATAATATAAGTTATTAATTATATAAAAATAGGATTTATATATATTATTGTAAATTAATTATTTGATTCTTTATGTTGGCATTATGATATAAAATACTTATTTGACTTTTCTGACGTTGTCATCTTGAGTGAAAAAGGGCGGGAACAGCGTTGTGTTTTGTAAAATAACTTTAGCAATGGCGTCATTCTTGATTGTAATGTCGTTTGATTCATTACTCTGACTCTGTATAAAATAATAAAAACTATGTGCTGTTACACCGAAATTTTACTTGGCCTACCTGACCTACTTCTGAAATAGTCTCGTAATAATATACTTTTTACTACCATATTGCATTTCTTACTGACAAAATACTCTCTGAATAAAATATAATATAAATAATCTGTGAACTGTCTAAGTTTCACGCGGTATCTAGAACGCCGGGAGCTGTCCGACAATAGATCAGCCTCTTCCCTCCAGCGCGCTCGCTTTGTGGGTGTACTGTACACAGCTGCATTGTAATAGACCGCGATATGCAATGACGAGATTGCATTTGAGACTTAATTTCATTTCCTAATACAAACCTCGTATTTGCTCACCATCCATCTATGTTTGCGCTACCGCATTCATTTTCTCTACAGACGTTTACCATATTTTCCTTTTGTCTAGACGAAATCTTAGTGAATATTTAAGTAGACCAACTTATACCACTAAACCGTTCACTGTGTTCGACACAAGCGAGAACCGAAATTGTATACAGTACAATTGTAAGTTCGAGAGGCGATATCTTCAAATTGCTCATGTAAGGCGAAATTAACCCTCGCCCACATTAACACAGATAAGTCGGTGAGCTCATTTGCGGGCCTTCCGGCTGGCGCTCGTTACATCTTGATATTCTTTACCCCTTCACCGATACGGAGCACCACACGAGCAATAAATGGCGCGGAAGGAGCCCGCTATCGCACCGCCCGATATCTTCCATCCGAATTAATTTCAGAACGTTTCTCAGAAACGAACTTAGTTCGTGGACTTGTTATTTCTACGTGCAGCCGAGCGAACACGCGAGTTCTAATCGCGAAGAGTTGCGAGATAAAATGGCGACCCGTAATTACCATAGCGCCTTTCGAAGATATGTGGAGAATCTTAATGGTACGGTGGCTTCGTAAATAATGGGCTCTTATGGGAAAGTTAGTAAGAGTACTGTTTTGAATGTAATTTTAAGGGCCTCTTGCTTCACGTGCTCTTAAAATAATGAGCTAAGCGAGAATTAGATACCAAGGAACAATCGAAACATTTTATACCAATACTTATATGTATGCTGCGCAAAGAATAAAATTTAGTTGTAGGTATATTACTATTTGAAATCGTAAATGAACGACATTATTGTTATTTTACCTATTTATAAAACAAGTATAAACAAATAAGCTTTATTATAATAATTTAACCAAACCCTTTTATCTTGTAATTTACATTATAGTACAAGCCATTATGAGCAAGTACCCGAAACAAAACGCTAAGAGCGATCGCGTGATAGCGCCCGCATCTTCAGGATGCAACGGAACCGCGGCACTCAGATAGGAATGAATTATGAGGTATTTTATTATAACTTGTACACTACAGCGCTTTAATAATAACATTTAAAAAACAATATTCTTAAGAAGTATGTATGAGAATAATCTATACTAGATTTTAACTTAAAAATATAAATGAAGTCATATCTCTGTGCCATAAAGAATTAAAATATTATAAAAGTAAAACTAAAATAAAACAAAGACATAAATACTTCATTAGATATAGATAAAAAATCTTATAATTTCAAGTAGGTATATATATTATGGTTATGTTTCCAAACAAGCTGGAAAAGAGTAGTAAAATAAATTGTAAAAAATCTTAAGAACATATAAAATGAATGCATTATAATACAATATATTATACATATATAATTGTAAATAATTATAATGTGTTTAATTACACATACAATAATATAGAAATAACTATCAAGGCCCAAAGCGGTATGTAACGCGAATGCTAAGAATTAAAGATTACTTGTCGCCCGCGGCGTGGCGGTGTCTTTTTGTTTCTTACTGTGGCAATTAACGAAGCAGTTTTTGTTCTGATTTCAAAGTATTGTTTTAAATATGCTTTGCTTTACTTAGAACTACTTAGCATGAAACAATTTTACTGTCATATTATATGTTAACTTTATATGTTAAATTTTACTGTCACATTATATGTTAACTTCATGACAATATTAATTTCACCTGGATAAACAATATAATATAACATTAGTTCTCAATCTTATACAAATACCTACATATATTTTAAGTGTAACAAAAATATTTCTTTAAAAAGTGAACTCAGTAATGTAAATATTGACTGGCAATACAAGCAACTACGTTTTAAATCTACGAACAACACAATACATTTTAAAACCTACTTCACTCTATTCAAGAAAGGAAACGTAGCCGCGCTTAAGTACAATGAACATGTTCCTTACATTAGAACTGTAAATTAGGCACCAAAAACGGTCTCATTTTCCACTCGAGTGCTGCGGCTAATATAGTCTCGCTCTTGAAATATGCAGTCTTACCTGCCGCCGCCTGGGAGCTGCCGGCGAACGTATTCTAATTGTTAAACATACTGCATCGTTTAATCCAAGCTACATCTTGGAATGTTCGAGAATGCAGCCAAGATTTGCAGGCAGTCTGCGGCTGTAAGACTTGGCCTCGACCATAGCTAGCGTAATACTCAGCTTAACTTCACCCCGAATTCTTGATGCCTCGCATTAACAGAATCAAATAGCTAAAGTATTTGTAAACGAAAATTGAGACTCGTTTACATATGCGTAACCTTTCTAAGTTGTAACGCATTTCAGAAACCTTCTTCAGCGATCCCGCTACGACTCTCTACTGCAAACAGTCGTCAGGCGTCGTCGATGAAATTGCAAAAATGTAAAAGAGCTAATGTTTGCTCACCTTAAACCCCTTCCCGACCCCACGAGCCGGCGTGACGAGCCGGATAAAAGGCTTTAATACACCCTCATCCCTTATTACGAAACTTGAAAAAGACAACAATATAGATCCAATGTGTCACAGGCGCAGGCAATCATACGCGCATCAAAGGTAGCTAGCCGAGTGTGGAGGTGGCTTTATGCGACGTTTTGTTACCATTTCGTATGGAAATGCTAAGTCAAAGGGCTACACGTTATGAGATCTGAAACAATACGGATTGTTACAAACCCGTTTCCTTCATACGTGAGGAAATGGTATTTGAATGTTTAATGAGAAGCCCCAGTTTGTATTCGCAACGTGAAATCACAAAATGTGTCGCGTAACATTTATTGGCTTGATTATGTTTTAGCGAAGTAAATTGTATTCGTTTTGTATTTTTTACAACACTTTTATTTTTAACAATTATATTTTTGTAAAATAAATCTGTCTCCACATATTTGGTTGGAAACTCACGAAGCAGTCATTACCGCCCTCTGAAAAATCTCGAGGCTGCTTTGCAAGTCAAAACTCTTGAGCGTGACGCCTCCCGCTTTGAGTGCCACAGGTAAGTGATCATCCCATATGTGCGTGAAAAGGAATGGTGAGAACCATTAGACTAACACTTATGACACAAGTATATTTGATCATATGAATCTTCGCTTCATATTTTAGTGATTTTCTAAACTTTTCACTATTTTAATTAAGACAATTTAGAAGTAGATTTTAAAAAACTAATATTTTTAATATATCAATAAACACAGATCAAAAACTGATATATATTTATACATACTCCTCGATTAAACTACCACTAAACACAATGAATGAAATTAAGCGCAACCATTTTAACTAAAAAAGGTTTAGGTTTTTAAAAAATTTTTAGCTAATTGTGGCATAAAAACTCGCATAACTTATATAATGCGTTGCGTTAAATAATGATCTCTGCTCACGACGTCGCAGTGGGGTCGCGGGTTTGATTTATACCCACGTAAATGTCGAGCCAAAGCACAGGTGTATATTACTGTCTTAATTTCCCGCCAATGGTTCTGAAAAACACAAAACGTTATTCAAAATTTTCTCTACGCTAATTTATTTATATTATTCTGTACTTGTGTAGAATGATCTATGTTCTCAAATGTATTCCAATAAAAATGATAAAAGTATTCTTTTTTTATTACTTATTATTATTAATAATAGCTATCCACTATTTTACTAGACATGTACAATTATTATTATCACATTATTCCCTATTTGTTTGTTTGAACGCGCTGATCTCAGAAACTACTAATCTGATTTAAGAAATTATTTTTGCATTATAGGCTATATATCATCATGCTACTACCCAAGAGAGCAGAGAAGTAATCCTAAATGTCAACAAATCGAGCAGACTTCCACACATTATTGTAAAACTATATACATATTAAATAAATACATAGGGACGAACCTGAGCAAAGCGAGGATGAGTCGCTATATAACATACTGCCAAAGAGTTTTTTTTATAGATTGAACGCTGGTAAAGCGACGGGTTCTGCTAGTATTAGATAAATATGTTTATTATATACTGAAATAAGTTAAGTTTTGACTATCGTAAAGCAGTTTTGATTAGGAAGTTTAAATAACCTCTATAAGATTTGCGTTACAATTTGAATGATACATTTTCTCATTTTAATCCATTCGACATCTTTAATTTTCATAACGAAAAAATGGGCATTTTGTCAAAATGAAGCTTATTATGAGCATTTAGCTTGATAGTAATAAGTTTCTGACCCTAATATTGTGGTCTGTGGCAAAGATATCTTTTATTAAACTAATAACGTATTCAGAATACAAACTACATTTTAATAAGCGATAGCTTTCGCCGATTTTTTTTTTGTTTTCTCTCGTCAAAAAAAACAACTTAACCTCATAGTGAATAGGTCGTATCTTAAACTTTTATTTTAATCTTGTAGCAATAAAATTTAATATACGTACTAACATTATATTTAAGTACCAACTATAGCAGGTTTCCCAACCTTTCTTCTGTTAACCCGGTTTTTAAAAAATATTTATATGTCCTCTTTTATTTTTTTAGAATAATAAAGCAGATTATTGTAACGATTTTCATTTATTTTAATTTTAAGTTATACAAAATAAACTCTATCTTCGCCCCCCTAGGGGGGCATGCCCCTCTGATTGCAAGCTCCTGATCTATAGGTACAGAATAATCTATCAGTATCAAAATCTTATAAGGATAGACACATTTACATATATAAAAAAAAATCCTTATATTGTCTTCAGATGTCACATAAAGGAGCTCTTTGTAATTTTCAGCTTAATGTAGAATTCCGCAAGAGACCGCAACACGTTGTCGCAAATTGACATTCAATCAGTGTCGCGACATTGTTTCCCTATCAATCCTTATTGGCAGCGGGACCACGCGCCGCGCCGATGTGCCGCCATCAAATCGCAATTTGTTTATGAAAATTTATTGTATTCGCCATTACAGGATTCTTTTCCTCCGGGAGCGACTCAGGGAACAAAATCACCTTATTCAATTCCCTTTTTGCATACATCACGCACGGTATCTTCGAGGGGAACATCAGTTTTTGTCTGAACACGTGAATCGCGTTTGCGACGCGTGTTCGCGTCTTATTAGTCTAGATTGCGTATACGTTTTTCGCAACTCGCCCGCGGGGTTACACCTTTCTCGACTCTACGTTGCTTGTTTTTTAAAATATGTTTTAATAATTTTATAATTTAAAATATAACAAATTATTCTAAAGGATCATATTATATTTATTATTTAACAATTTATAATAATTATAAAACCAAAAATTTAAGTCAAAACATATTCATGTATACACGCTGAGAATCGTTTATCTACAAATCGTTACAAATTGGAATGGATCACGAAAATTTCCATTTCGAAGCACCACAAAAATCATTTATCAGTGGAATTAGCGAGTCACACATGCGATATACCGATGCTAAGCGACGTTCGCGATATGACACCGCTTCCCTTCTGTTCCGAGGATTTGGGAAAAGAATTGTCGCATATATCACCGTTAATAGGGTGAGGAGAGAGCACTACTTATGCCTAATGCGACAAGGAAACATGCTACGCCGTACGCTCGAATATATTTCCAGTACTGGATTTTCAATGGTAATAAATATGTGGAACCACTCGTACAAACCTCCATTTCAACTTTTACATTATAAATGGTTGACTATATGACTCATAACATTGCAAATTTTGCTACATTTATGTATGTTTTTTTTTTAAATCCATATTGTTATTCTTATTATGCCCATCAAAGGATTCTCAAAGTTCGATTTTAGATAGTATTCTCAGATATATTTATGGTTATTAGGACGATAAAGACACATTTACACAGATACATTTTTTAAGAACCTCTAATTGATCTACGTTCCTTAAGCACCATAAAATAGGGATGTTAACACCTACAATGGTTTTCATTGTAGGTGTTAACATCCCTATTTTATGGTACTACGATAGGCATGACTACAAATTTAAAATCCCACGCCGTCAAAAACATGGTATTAACCCTGTTTTTAACATAACAATAAAGAGGTGACGGTCGTAAACACGACGAAATGAGGTTCCCTAAAAAGGAACGACGCGGTAAATATGGACAAGCGATGTCTTCGACGATGGTGAAATTACTTTGAATGTAGTAAAAGCGCATTAAAATATATGTATTATGAAAATATAAAATTTGAAAATATGCCTACTAAAATATTAATTAATATGCCCTACAAAACAGACAAAAAGTCTTAACAAAGCCAAAAGAAATATTTCTATAAGAAATAGGTATTTTTATTCCCATAATAAAATGTAAGCCTAATGCATTTGAGACAAAATCTACCTAGCACGCCTCAATCAGACGAAGATTATGCTAAATACCTGTAAGTATAATATTGTAAGACGCACAGTGCATACGTAAACGAGTTTATCAGCCCCTCTAAAAAGCTGTTATATTTTCAACACATGATTATGTAAAAAAATTCCGCGATTTCCGCGTGTGGGGAAAGAAAATGTGTCGTTAAGACGCCCAATGTCTCATTTGCATCTGCGGCGAGACTAATGCTGAATTGTTTATAGTTACGTATCTGTATGATGTGAACATTACAATGAATCAGATCCTTTGAATCAAAATAAAATGAATGGAATTATTTATATCGTAGTAAAAAAATATTATTAATTATAAAATTTAATGATATCATATAATATTCTTATAAGAAAATATTTTTTTTAAATAGCTAAAAACCTCTACAAATGCGTGTTGAAAATAGAATTTACAAATAAAGAGCCTAATTTTCTGACTCGTCTAACGACTTCCTCGTCAAGTTAATAACACAAAACAAATGACCGACAAAATCTCCGAGCAACCCTGTAACAATTAATCAAAACATTTAGCCCTTCGAAAAAATTAGAGGAATAATCCTTCAGAGCCCGTAGATGCCATTATGATTATTTAAATCTCCAGGACGACTTTGAGACTGAACTGGAATATAGATATAAGACTGCAATAACCCATTTAAGAGGATAAGAAAAAGGGATGGTAGTCATTAGCATATAATGACAGTAATTAAAATACACAAATAGAGCTATAAAGAAGGCCCGGCGTTGAAGGGTTGTCTTCATCTCCGCAGAATTTATACATGGCAAATATTTTCGCTGCGGCTCAGCAAGCCGCTTCAGAATTAAGAAGAGCATTGTTGAATTTATTAATTAATAGACCCGATGTTGCGTGCAAGATTGTGTGGTATCCGTGCCACTGTATTAATTAAAATCAAATCAAAATTTAAAAGGTATAGAATAGGTATATGATAACAACAATATTTCATAAGAAGTGATACCTAAAAATGTGTCCAAAAAGAACTGAAGAATTACCTAGGCTAGGCTAAATGACAAAAATGAAAGCATATCTTTGAAACAGACACTGACAACAATTGCGTATAAAGCAAATGAATATATCTACTCGTAGCGGAGTTCATGAAAATCTCTGAAATTATTTCAATTCATCTACATCCGCGCTCCACCGCCTTGCAGACAATGGGTCGGCTAATTACGAGATGTAAAGCTTTATTAACGCAATCGGGTGGTGATTAACATAAAAAAATAATATTTACCGAGTCGACGCCGAGCGTCTTAATTTACGAATATTGTGGCGTTAGCTTCGTCCCTCAACCCTTTGCGAATAATTGCAGTGCTTTAGGTGAAGATTAAACCTCATCACGCTTGTTATATTAAAATTTTGTATTTTAACTTATAACAGCTTTTTTTTTTTTTTTTTTTTATAGTTGGGGAATGCATTTACGCATACCACCTGTACCCCCAGGTGGTTATGTGGGGCTCACCGACTAGAAAAGCCGGTACTACCCACTAAACCCCAACTTTCCCCTCCCCTCCGCCTTAGTGGGGCGCCGCGGGATCGCTTACGCATAACTACCGCGACGCCCCGGCGACAGGCCTTACGGCCACCTAACCAATGGGGCTGCTCCATAGTCCACTCTGCTAAATCAGAGAAGTACCCGGAGCAGCCCCACTTCCCGCCCACCGAAGTGGGCACCCCTCAATCGGCTGCAGAGGACAGGGAGAGCGGCAACGACACACCGACACTCCTCTTCCCCTGCAGCCCCACCGCGTCTGCCATCTAAGACGGTGGCAGCCCCGTCAAGGCCGCGGGGGGCAGGGAGAACGGCGCACCGAAATACCGGCACTCCTCTCCCACCGCGGCCTTCCCCTCTACCGGTTACGGGCCTGTTTTCACAGTCCCGCAACCGGTCCCCACCCTCCGGTCGCGAGACCGCCGAAGAGGCCCCGCTCCCGGTGGCCGCAACTCCGGAAGCCGAAGCCTCAACGGAGAGCAGCCCCGTCCTGCTTTGGTCCGCGCCGGATTTCTCCGGTACCACCCGCCCTGCACAAAGCGGGTGGCGTTCCCCGATCCGCCACCTGGGGACGCGCCTGGTAGGAGTTGGCTCTCCCCCGGGAACTTATAACAGCTAAGCAAGTTAATGCAACTGTTAAACATTTAATTAGTGCTGCTAACTTAGCAATTATTCAATATCTATTATTTAATACTTTTTTTAGCCAAATAAATGAAAATTATAGTTATTTTTATTTTTACAAAATAACTGAGAAAACATTTATATTCTTATTTTATATTTGTAGAGTATGGTACAATATTATTTAAAAAGAATTCCAACTAAAGTAAATAATAAGTTGATTTTGAAAACCATTTGGAAATTTGTACACGTCAAGAGTTAATTTAAGCTTTCGACTGGGTCTTCTTGCACCAATTACCTATTGATATTTTAATCAGGACTCATCCCTTCGATCGTTTTGAAGATGCTTTTATTAGCATATAAATAGAGATTATAATATGACATCAGCATTTTAATTTTCGATATTACGAAGCGATTTACAAATTAGCGAATAAGAAAAACGCTATGGAGGCCTTAAGAGGGTAAAATCAGCCCGCAGATGTTCTATTTAAATGTAAATTTGCTTCAACGCCGACGACACGGATAAAAAAAAAAAATAATTTAAAATCGAAATACTTGACAAGCTCATCAAATATAATGGCGATACAATAAGGTAAACATTAAATGTAAACTTTTACTAAACTGTATAAAAACTTACATTTATAAAATTGCTAATATTGTATAAAATCTGTTCCCTTTGAACTAAAACCTTTTCAGCTATATTTAATCAACGGTCCACAACAAACACTGAGGGTGACAATTGCAGACATTGCGTAAAAAAAAAAAAAAGAATAAATTCTTTCCGTTGTGAAAAGCAACAATGGAAGAATGGTAAAAAAGGACCGGAAGCGAAGGTGACAGATTGTTGGCAAAAAGTCACACCTTCTGTTTACTGGCTGCTGCGAGATTGGCTATCATTAACTTAAGGACTTTATATAATTAAGTGAAACGACCATTAGAGTCGTAGAGGGTTTCAGTTCTTCAGTTATTTTCCTCTCCTCTACCTATTCTATGCGACCTAATTATTTTATTATTTGTTGTTACTCTAAAACTGTTATTTTAAACAATTTATAAAAGAAATTAAATGCTTAAAATAAAATCACTTATTATTATCATATTCCATAAATGAAATAAAATTAATAGGTACTTTTACAAAAACAAAACATAATGTATTGTTCAAGGTAACCATAGCAACACCATTTCTATCGCCATTTGATATAGAGACGATGAGTGCTGGCTGTATGTTTTACCCTCAGACTAAAGAATAATATAGACAGAGTATCATAGAACTAAACATGAAGCCATACAATAATATTTTAAAACAATACATGATGTTTTAACACAGCATACAAATACTTATAGAACACTCATTACTATTATAATGAAGAAAAAAAATCGCTAATATCATTTATTTATATTATCTTTTCAAAATATAAAATTTCCCTTATTCTTAAAAAAAAAATATTTGTATGGTAAAATTGAGAATAGTAGCATAAACAGCAAAATCACGCTACTACTTTTGACTCATTTTTTGGCGGACTCCGTCTATATAATTCTAGTCTAAGGTTTTACCATGCTTTAGGTACTATACCGAACTACGCATGTTTACGCTTAAAAGAATCCTGTGATGACTCATAATAAAGTGGTAGTCGAAAATATAACATCATGAAGTTTATTTATAAATATAGGTTGCTACCAGCTAGTACGTAATTACGAATTAAATAAAGGTCCCTACTTTGTTTAAAAGCTTTATCCACCCTACGTCCAGAATTTCCATTAATTCCTCTTGCATCTTGAATTAATGAATCGATAATAATTGATTAAGTACCACGCCGAAGCAAGAAATACCACAAAGGAGTCTATTCGAGCCGTGTCTACGAAGAAAACAAAAACATGCTCTCTCCCTTTTTTGACCGGCAGAAGGCGAAATCTGGCTTTGTTCATTTGCTCGGTAAACCGATAATTTCATTAAACAACAAAGTGGGTCTCCTAGGGAGCTCTCTGTAAACACGGCAAGAAGCCAATGTCCCCTAAGATGGGAAATTCATTTGGAGAAAAAATTTAAGTCTAAGCGCAACGCTACAAATTAAGAATCCTCATCCCCATTTTGTTTATTCATTTCGGTCGCAACTGCGATTGAAGGCACCGAGTTATAAAATTAACAAAATCGAAAATGTTATTTTTATATAGCTTTAGCAAATAATATGCTAAGAATCGTTAATCGTACGTACCCTTAATAACAATTCGGCTAATATTGTTCGCGTAACCCAAAACGGTCAAATTCCGGGCGTTAAAAATATCGCAGAGTAATTTGGAGCATTCGAACGGGCACTCGCATTAAAGTTAGGTAGCGGGCAAATTAAGCCGAACCCCCGATATATTGCGTTTGTTCTTTTGAAGCCGCCGGTGAAGGGTTAAACCAAGAATGCTTTGCTTTTTATAGAAAGTCCAATAAACTGGGGGAGAGTGTACATATAAGTACAAATGTTGAGTTTGAGTGGTCAGGCAACATTTATATTGATGTATTTTATGAACATCTTAATATATAAACATATAGTATGTGAAATAAATCTACTATAGCTTTGGACCTCGCTGAAGTAAGGAAAATCATAGAACACACTGGCTTATGTTTTCGATTTCTATTAGCTATATCATAAAGAATACTGTGTTAAAATTTTAAGATTGTGTGATTTCAGAAATGTTAAAATTTATTATATTGCTTTTCCACATCCCCAGCACAAATATTCAGTGTATAAAATAAACTATTATCGTTGCATTTTTTTATAGTTTTATAATCTTTTAGCGCAAAGTATAATAATATTATATGTACGTATTTTGGACGGCGCGTTAAAAAATTTAGTGACAATACATCCATTGAACTAATCGCAATATATCTTTATTACTTCTATCTATTTTTATTTTCAAAATATAGCATGCCTTTTTAGAATCTTTTTATCTATTATAATTTTTAAAGTGGCCCAGATAAAAACAAATATTTTTTTCGAAGAATTTCGAATTTCGAACAAATATTTGGTTGAAGAGCCAGGGGGCTCTTCAAACAAATCGGGCCAAAGCACAGTTAAAAAAAAAATTAAGAGGTCGCTTAAAATTTTTAAAAAATCCAAAAATCATTGAAAATCGAATATGTTTTCTTCTTTTCTTTTTTTTTTGTCTCGTTATTTCACTATTTTCTACTATAAAAATGATTAGGATTCTTCTGAAATTTTCAAGTTGAAGTTTTAATATTTGAAGATCGGTCAATATTTTTTTAAGTCTCCAAGTAGAGTACCTTAGACCTTTTCAAGCGACTTCTGAATGAATAATGTTCATGTTCAGAAGTTTAATAGTGAAAATCATCTCGAAATTTTTTTTTCGCATCTCTCTAGCCTTATTTCTATTCTTTAGTATGTCAACTGCAAGAAAAGAAATATGTGTATTTTGATTAATAATAATACATATTTATAATAAATATCTGAGTCGAATCTCTACATTAAATATTTTTTGGAAAATCTTATGGAAATAGTCATATACAGAGGCCGAAGTTTTTAGAACTTTTGTCTTTCTGTCTGTCTGTCTGGGAACGCATCACGAGAAAACCACTGGAGAGATTTCTATGAAATTTGGTATGATGATAGCTGATTGTCCAGGTCAAGAGATAGGATACTTTTACTGCGGGATAATACCTCATCTCTGAGAAATCTATACTAACCGTCAAAACGTACCTAGGGACGAACATAAGCGGAGCGAGGATGAATCACTAGTTAATAATAATAATTTATTCGTACAATATATACTTATTTACACATATAATAAAATTCTAACTGAGTCGAATCTTATCTTAAATATTTTTTGGAAAATCTAATTGAAATAGACTTTATTATCGATACAGAGACCAAATCTATAGTTTTTAGAATTTTTGTCTGTCTGTCTGTGTGTTACCGCATCACAGAAAAATCACTGGAAGGATTTTGATGAAATTTGGTATGATGATAGCTGGATATTCGGGTCAACATATAGGATATTTTTTACCGCGGGGGATTATCTCATTCCCACGGGAATACACGTTATAACCCAACCCAAAAAATATTTATGATCAGAATATCTTGAAACTTGGTATTAATGCTCTTCAATACAATTAAATAAATCAGTGTTTTAGGGTTTTTGAAATTCATCCCATAAGGAGATAAAATAAGGAATGAAAATTTGTATGAAACCTACCTTTTTAAAGTTTTAGCGCGAGCGAGGCCGCTGGTTTTGCTAGTATACATATATACTTTGGATAAAGTGGCATAATATAAACAAGATGGCCAAGCTTACGTAATTATGATTAAATCCTTAAATCATAAATTAACTCTATTAAAATTAGGTAAACGATGACCAGATAAATTTGCTCCGATATCCAATTTGGAACCTATCTGAACTAGGTTAAAAATCTGTGTTTTAGGTTACGGTTATATAAGTAAATATTAAAGAATAAAATGTTTCAATAAAGTCATCTTAATTATTTTAACCACATCATATGGTTAAAAATACTACTATATAACATTTTTATATCCGTTACTTTTTACAAAATATAAAACAATATTAAATTCCACATTTGCCCACACGTACAAATTAAGCAAACCAATGAATTATACCGGTGCAAGGTAATTAGATCAAAAATACCATTAAATTAATAAATAAAAAACAGGAGCGGGCTTCGTCGAATGGGAGAGACGCATAGGCCCCTCTGTCGAATAAATTTATGTAAAAATTTTCATTAATATTTTTGAGGCCGACCGTCCGCTCGCCCTTGGGAGAGAAAATCGAGTTCGTGGTCGCGATGGAAAAATGCAAACCGAAAATTATGGGGTCCCCCGACTTGTATTTGCTTATGAATACCCGTCGTACCTGCCGCATTGTAACGTATAGGTAAACATAATACGAAAATCGTGTACGAAAAAATTCGGCACACATTGTTCACGGCCATTTCATTACTTATGGAAACCACTCAATCATTTAAATCTGTTGGTTGATATGTTGGTTCAAAATATGGAATTATTTTTACATGTGACCCTTACATTTCGATTTTGTTTACATTTTACCTTTATTAAAATATTTAGGTTTGACGTACACAAGTTGTATAGAGTGGATCCAAAAAGAAAGTTTTGATAATAAAGCTTTAGACAATTAACTTAAATCGTAACTGAAGGGATTATGCATGTCAATTGCCATAACCATTTATTATTTAGTGTAATTTTTATGAATATATATTTGGATAATTGGATAATAATTGCATGCTTAAGTACTGAATTAAAAGAAAATATTTATATTGTTTTAGAAGAAAATAGATTTGTCATATACTGCAATATTGTTGTTAGCAAGAAAGAAGTGAGTAAATAATAATCATCATTGCAATTATTAACATCCATATTAAGGAAAATTAAAGTTGATAATTATTGAATTTATGCATACAGTTTCGCCTTTTTATTCTTTTATTGATATTAAGACAATGTCCGTCGTCACCATAGGTTACCGGCTGGATTCGGCGAATATTTATGTTTATATTAGCTATAAATCGTAAATAAGAAACTGTTAACATAAATAGTACAAAAAATAAATAATTTAAATATATAAGTACTTTCTTACAAACTTCGTAAATATTTTATCACGAAATCACATGTTCACAATAGTATTACAGTATTCTCGATAGTTTTCACTCACCCCAACTTGTAAGAGGCGTCCACTATGAAAAACGCCCCGACCGGGCTCTCGGAAGATTATGAAAGATTTGTGAGTTTTGGAATGGCGCCCGAGCGGTCGTCGTAAGCTTAAGAGATTTAAATCGCTTACTGGCCCGGAATACCAGATACAAACTGATTTTTTGCACCCTTAAATTCCCTTAAAAATATGTTTACTAGTTTTATCTATTAGAAACGAAGCATTTATAATCAAATAAGATTGTCTTATATCAAAAAAGGGATATTTTGTTACACCGATTGTCACTTTAAAAGAATTATTTTTATTTTTATTACAAATTCACTCTTTGAGTCTGGATAGTACTTAAAAATAAATAATTTTCATACAATAATTTCATGAAAACTACAGCAAAGCAGTATATTAAAATAAAAATTTATACTTACCCTATAAAATATAGTCTTTCAAGAAAATCTCACTTACCCGTATTTCATTCGGCACTAAGGCCACAGCAGCCAGAATCTCGCCATATCTCAACCGAACCTGTAAATCTTCCAGGCATTTTTATATTCGCTTCCCCGACTAAGGGCTAAGCAAGTCGCACCGGCCCAGATTATATCTTGACACTTGATGGATGAATGGTTATTGGATCTCAACATTTTTATCATTTTGATACAGTCGCGGGGGCAAGGTGCGTTTTTATTTGAGGAAATTTGCTACTGAACTATAGATATTTTCGCAACAGTAAATAAATTTTATGTGTAAGAATTTTTATGTATAATATTTTTAGCTTTTTTTCTATGTGTATATCTTTTAGTCCGTATATTAGGAAAACTTAAGGTTATGTATGGGCTTCGTCAAAACGACGCATCAAACGAGCCCAAACTCACTGGTTTTCCTAAGTACCAATACCAGCCAAAATTCCACTATTCACCTCCAAGTTCTATCATCAGTTCAATTTACTCATACCAAATTGTTGTATTTTCATCCGGATTACACATATATAGTATGTACATAGGATAGAATAGAAATAGATTAAAGTTATACAGCTAGTAAGTTAATACACTTTACCGGTGGTAGGACTCTGTCAAGCCGAGAGTCCGCCAAGCAACAATGATTGCATTGTTGTGTTCCGATTTGAAGGATAAGGTAGCCAGCGCAATTACAGGCAAGAGGCATATCATCTTAGTCCTCACAGTGACAACGTACCGGCGGTTCTGTATTTTTGCTACCTTAAACTTAAGTGCATGAACCGTAGGTGTTATGGACGACAGGTACTGCTTTCCATCAGGTGGTCTGTCTTCTCGTTTGTCACTAAATCTAATAAAAAAAAATACAAGTGAAGCTAATTTATAACAGTGCAAGTAAAAATAGAATTAACGAGAATGCCCGACTTAAGCTATATTTAAAGTGACAATAACTCATGTAATATCTAAATAACTGTCGCGACTGTATATTTTCATACCCATAACGTACTGAGTGCGCCTATACGGCCCGCGTGAGAAATGTAAAATTGGCAATGTTCTCAGCGCCGCGTCTGACACTGCGACCCGATCGTTTGCACTCTTTACTACACCCCTATCTCACACTTCATGCTACGGGTAGCGTCTGCATACTTTACATAAAATACCTTTTAAAATAATATTCATTTTTTGTTGCATCCATTAATTTGGATTCCAAATATCACATACAATATTTATAGAAAAGAAAAGAAGCACTGTAATGTTAAAACATAAATCAATATATTTCTTTTGATTAAAAAATTACTTAAAACAATCAATAATAATATCCCAACATATTTATTAATGAAATATTCATTATCTACTGTCATTCTGGTCGATTGCGTCTCTAAGTTCCTAAAATTAGCCTATATCTTATTTATTTATTAAGATGCCTACGTATATTAAAAATACTTATTATAATAATGCATAAAAAATATATTACAAAATATATAACAATTACAGACCAACTTTAGCATGTAAATAATAATTGTTGAAGTAAAAAAACTTATTACTCACTTATGTTGCTCACTTATTTGTGTTTAAAAAACAAAAACTTAATAAAATAAATCTATCACATAAATATCAAAATATCTGTGTAAAAAAATCATATCATAACAAAAAATATAACTAAATGTTGACATTACGTATCTTGACTCCAGCGACACAATCTGTTTGTGTACTAAATTTTACCTAAATCCGGCCAACCATTTCAACACAAAGGAGTTACAAGCACACACACACAAACATTCGCATTTTTTGTATCTATAATAGTAGTCTGATACAGGTATGAAGAATATTCCAAAAACTTTAAAGCATTTTATTAACAAAGACTTATTAATTTTTACACTTCTGATTAAACATGACTTCTACTTAAACATTAAAATCCATGCTTATTAAATGTAGAGTTGGAATTCATAATTTTTAAGTAAAATATTTTACGTATAACATTTAATAATAATAATACCGGTTAAAAAATGTATTTTTACCCTTTGCTATCTCTACACGTAGTTTTCCGCTCACTTTGGCGCGCATATCATACGATACGGTCTAAAAATGCCGCGGCCGCGTCGGCGGAAACATATCAATTCAATTTGGAGATCGCTGCGGAACACCGTGAAATGGGACCCGCGTTAAATCATGTACGCGATAAACATATCGGATGGATTTAGCTTTTATTAGCTGTGACATGAGATTCCATCTTTTAAAAGAAAGAAAAGGGTAAATGTGTAGAACTAACTGTCTTGGACTTATATTTATGTGCGACGTTAAATTTAAAAATATATAGAAATAACTAATTTAGATTTGAAAATTGTAGTATTGTAAACTTATAGTAAACATTAAATAATATTAAATAGTAACATGAATATAACTTGTAAAACAAATACCTAAATAAATAGTATTTTATTTTAATAATTATATTTTCATATTCATATGAATAGATTTAAACTTAATACGATAATATAAAAATAATATCGAACACAGTAACGTAATTAAAATATACCTAAAAAGTGATAAAACCATATATTTACATATTACATTACATATTTATAAACTACTAGTGGCAACGCTTCTCAATTAACTCTCTCGCTAATAAGATAGAAAGGGCTCTTCAGTAAAAATTCATGGCGTCATCCGACGGGTGGGTATAAAAATTAAAAATGCACACGCTCTCAATGCCTCAAGGAAAATGTGTTTAACTCAAATATCCTTTAAATTTTTTAAAAAGGACACCCTAATTCCATTTTTAAGCGGTGTAGATGCGATGTCTTAAAGCATTTGTTTCACAAGCTATGTAATTAAAACTTTTTTTTAGAATTTGCCAATTCACTTTCTTTGTAAAAAATTTCAGAGCTACTACAGTTATATTTATTTTAATTTTAATGTAACTATTTTTGTATATATTTTTATATTAGATAAAAAAAATAATTACATAATATTGTTACATTTATAGATCAAACACTGTTATTACAACGTTTTAATATAATTTCATGATTGTGTTCAAGGAAGCGCCGATACGTACCGATTTAATATCCCGCTCATAATTGAAGCGAACGTTCTTCCAAACCCATTACGGGAGCTCGTAGATTCGCTGAGACCTAGGTAATGAACTCACATTATAAATGCAACGAGGCATCGCCGATGCACCAGCACTCCGACGAGAAGAATTAATTCATTTGCATGTAAAACTTCACCTACGTCTAAAGATTAGATATGTAAGACGCAACGAGATCGATAGAAGCTTATACGTGGTAACATGCTTTCATTATGCATCTCAAGTCATGAGAATATTCATATAATATTCATTGTATTACTGATATTAAAAATATTTGAAAATGTTTAATACTTAATTGAGAGGAAATCATTTTTAACGACAGATCTAAAGAAACGATCTAAGGTAACGCCTCATATGGAAACGATTTTCATTAGCTCTCGTTAGGTTGATAACGGAATTTTCACAACGAATTCAAACTGATCCACACTATAGGCTTAACGTATAACCACAGAGGTTGGTCGACTCGCCGCTAACCCGCAGATAGTCACCTGCAAGCAGTTTTAATGGGTTCGGTCCCCTCACTGGAGACCTCTTTCTAATTCCACGTGCTCTATAAGAGCACTTTTTAGAGTCATTTTGCGCCTCTTGAATACAAGCGAATGCAAAATGGAAGCTTCAATTTGTCAAATAAGTGCTTAACTCAATAGGTCGGTTTTCATAAGATGGTTGTTTTTTTTTTTTTTTTTGTTAGGATGTTTTTTTCTCTCAAATTATATTTATCTTATTATTTAGTTTATATTTTTGTACAAACTTGCTTAAGAATACAAAAGCTTAACAAGTATACAATATGTATGTAAAATATTAAATAATATAGACATTTAAATAAACATTTACGCTGTGCTAATATATTAATTGCTTGATTAAAAATAATAATACTTATACTAAAATAAGACTTGAGTACCTAATAAAAATGTTGAAACGGGGAAAAAGAAAATTAAAGAAGGTTTTACAAAATCCGACTATCCAGGCGGTACGGCTGGCGCTGATCGCTCCCCCGGGCTCGCACTTATCATTGACATTAACTTTTTTTGTTGTCCATAACATTTGCATAACTCTTAAACTCTATCGACATAGCACGCCTCAAAACCCCGAGGCGACCTCCCGCAGCCTATACTTTGTAAGATCATTTTCAGACTCCGCGAAGTCTCTCGTCTAGGGAACTGTAAAGCGAGGAGTAATTTATAAATTACCTTCAACGAGGCGACGTAAGATCGTACGCATCTTTGAATTTATTCCCCGATGTCATATAAACAAATAGAATTTATCTAATAAACTAAGCCATACCAAAAATCAGTTTACATTGTATCTTTTTTATTTTAAAGGCACTGGTGCGAATATTCTGTATTCTATATAATTTAAATGTCCTAAAAATAAAAGGTTTAATGGACTAGTTATTATAATAGACTAAATAAAATTAAATATTTGCATAACACGTTAAACTTAAAACAAAACAATTTACGTTAAAAGTTCAACAGTCAAATAGTTGCACGATATCATTAATTTAACGTCAATCAGTTATGTTTGTCAAAGAAAGTAAATAATAACAGAAAATTGTGCAAAAGAATTCCCCATCCTAATGTCATTATAAGCAACATTCATCACGACATTTGAACGTCACAGATTAATATGAATTTGAATGAGACTATTTTGACGTCTGTCACATCCAAGCCGCCCTTCGGCTAACGAAGCTAATTCGGAGCGCCATAATAAAGCAGTCGTTTGAAAAATTGTTGATGTGAGATTCGAAAAAATATTTAAAATAATCCGCTAAGATATTTTGATATTGAAAAAATTACGTATTTTTTTTTTGTTTTGATTCTTAGCAATTTATAACTTAAAAGCAGATTGACGTAAATACATCTATTTTTTCCATTACCAAACATGGACGTCTAACGCGCGATGGCTAAGATGGCGGATAGCATAATGAGAAGGTATCGTGGCAGCAGCTGTTATGATACCGGTCAGGAGTGTCGCCGCACTCACCCTTAAAAATACTTTTACGTTAAGTATAAGCGGATACAGCTATTCTTAAATTTTAAATATATAATATGATGACATAAATTGCTAAAATATTACGAAATCTCATAAACGGGAAATTAACTGAATTTTATATTTATAACTAGATTTAATAATTTTATTTACAATATTCTAATACAGAAATTTCCCTTATGAACTGCAATTTATGAATGAGTGTTTCGATGCCTCTCAAATTTAAGAAATAGATATATTAAATAATAAATCATTTAACAGTGTGTTTTTGATCTGTCTAACAACGAAAAATAAGGGAAAGTTAAAAATCCATACCATGTTAGCTCATTACTACTCCATCGAAAAGACGATCGCTTTTTTCCCACCCCTGGCTTGGAAAAAAATAGGGGAGATTCCTATCTTGTCGCTTCTAATTTACTTATTCCTCTTTTAAAGACTTATTTACCTTCAAAATCCCATTCTGCAAGCGGCGATCTCCAGTAACGAGGCGACCTCTCCCGCGACGTGTCAAACGAGATTTTTTTTAAAAAAGCAATAACAATTTACATAAACACCCGGTCCTAGTTAACAGTTAATAAAGAGAACGGTGTCCCAATTGACGACGTTGCCTTTTTAAATGCCTTTAAGATGGAAATGTTGATGGCATATTGTTTTACAAGGCACTTTTTGCTAGCTTCTTTGTCGAGAAAATGACTTGATTTAAATAGGACCTATTAAACGATTGTGTGTTTATCTTTTAGGCAATGTTTTACTTTACATTTACATTCCTTTTTTTAAATTACATTTTATCTGAAGAGCTAGTCGTCTTAATTGTAATTAAATATTTTACTCCAATATTTATAGTTAACATTATATTTATTATTTTGTACTTTTTTATTCTAATTTGAAAAACGTATTTATAACGCCATTTGTAAGATTCAAAAGTTGAACTTATTCACGATCATGCCATAACAAACTTTCTTTAGGAACAAGAATCAGCGGCACATCAACGTCGTTCTATTAAAAACTTCCCGACTTCGCTTATAGTAATCCAAAACAAAGTTTGCCCAGTTCAAGGTCGCAATTTAAAGTTTTTCGAAAACTTCTTTCCCGCCCAGTTTTTTATAAGTATATAAATCTTTTTGTCGGCAAAGTTTTACAAAGTTTTTGGCCCAGATTGTCATCGATTTTTGTTTGAAGAGTTTGTTTTTTCATTGTTCTTCTTAACTTATTTGATGGTAATGGTTAATTCATAAAAACTTTGCCGTCCGTACAATCGATATTAGCCTTGAAGGATTGTAAACAAACTAACGATTTGCATTAACAACACTTGAGAAAAACAACAGATCTATATTAAGAGAAAAGTTTACTATTTCATATAATCCTTATAGACCTTTTATTCTCTTAAGATTCACGATTACTGGAATATAGTTATTTAATTTAATTTAAAAAATATTATTTCTTTAAATGAAGACTATCCTAGAAAGTCTTACTTTTAAACGAGTTATAGATTAAACATCAATTTGTTTCTTTTTTAGACTTGCGTCATTTTAATGTTAACAGGTAAAATTTTAAGCAATATTTATTAAAATATTTTATAATATTAAACAGTTTATTTTAAAGTTTTAAACTGTGTTAAAATATAGATTTTGCTACTAAAGATGTTATCGCAATTAACTTAGTACTTAAAGTAAAAAGATTCCATGATTTATTTTATGCTCAACAAGTGCATGCAAATATATAATACACAATAATGTTAAAGTCAAATAAAAACTATGGCGTACCATAAACCAGTAAGCGATAACTTCATAATAACCATTCGAAACAATGTAGGCTTTACTATTTTCAGTTGCCCCATAAATATAACGATTTCACACCGCCTGTAAATATTTTCCCCATCATAAAGGCTATGCATGCAGTCGACCCGAGGGCTCTCATCACCTCGGCCCTGAATATTTTTGTATGTATTGTGCGACCCTCTGTCTCAACTTATGTAAATATCCTAACACTTTCTTCGTTTTTCTCGCATTTGCCATACAATACTGTGCAATTTGATGCCAGATTCCCAACATTATCCGCATAGGTGAATCCTCTCAACTCGCGGATTTTCATATAGAAAGGAGTGATTTGAAGCTTATTCCCGCGTTCCAAATATAAAATTTTCTCTATCCATTTGTCAATGTTATATTTATGGACACCTCTGAATATCATAATAATAAGAAATGATTTTTTAAATATTAATTGCTACTTTCATAGACAAAGGAAGCATAATGAACAGCCGTCCCCACTGTCCGTCATGGCTGATTTATTTCATGACTTTTCGGATATGCAAATGGCATTAACATTCAAAGATGTAAGTATGCTCCCCCTTAAGAAATCTCGGCGACCGCAAGAATGATGCCAATCCTGCAAGAATCTTAATATTTTATGTTGTGTTATTTCTATTCTTTTTCCTTCCTGATATTATTTATTTCCTCGTCGACAATGAGATTCCTACTTTGGCGCGTAATAAAAAAGAATTATTGTTCATCTTTTTATATCGTTCCGTTTTGTTGGGTTAATATTATCGAGGTTTAAAGCGACTGGGAAATCGAATTAAAAAACAAGTGTTATATTAATGTACCTACTAATAAAAAAAAGAAATTGAAATTCTGGCCTTACATTTAATCTCCTTTAGGAATTTGGTTAAAAATAATAAAAACAAATGAGTTATTAACATCCGCATATAACATGAACCTTGCTCTAACTACATATGTTTGTACATGTTACCTACTTTTTGAAGGAGATGAATAGGTTGATTAATAATAGTAAAGATATTTTATTGTTGAAAACCTACACTAAATTAAATTCAAAAATAAAAAAATGTTTTATTAAGCTTAAAACTGATGATATTACAGTTGATCTACCTAAACAATATATATAGATACGCGTATTATTATGGACACTACCCGTTTAATTATATTCTAATACTTTTATGCTTTATTACTATTACTTTCGTCATGGATTTCAAATAACATTTCCATGTACTCAAGTGATTAACAAGTCTCCTGTGTGTTAGTACCGAAGAGTGAGAAAAAATCATCGTGGACCAGGGGAGTACTCGGGCTATGATTGATCGCTTCTCTAATTGGTTGATGGATGGTGCGGTGTGCTCCAGTCCTGAAATTTACTTTTTTCAATTGTGCAATATATCTGGATCCAAAGATAAACATTGCTAAGTGAGTTTAAATAGCTGATAAATTAGTTTTATTTTTATTTTTGGGAAGAGCAAAACCACTTTAAAACGAATTATTACCCATAATTAAAAAAGTTCTATACTAACAAATAAACAATAACTTAAATAATAAATATTATATATAATAAATATGTATTATTATAGTACAATGTCATCAATAGATATCTACATATATCTCAAAGAAATAATTTTGTTCACAAACTTTTGCGTTCTTTGATGTCGTGATACATATATGTCTTTTAATCCATCAAAAGCAAATTAAACATCAAGAATGTTACCAAGCCATCATGTAACGATATTTGGAAATAGTAATTAAATTCCGCAACAGTATAAAGCAGAAGATACTCGTAGTCAGCGGAACCTAATTTTCATAGCTGATTAGACTCACCCACATGGGATGCTTGATTACGTCACGCGGCCATATTCAGGCGTCACTGGTAATGCATTAATATATTATAATCAAATAACTAACTTTATATAATCATAAATTTATAATATTGACTATAATTCAAAAATTCTATGTTTTTAATTTAAAAATGTTTATATATTATAGTACCTATAATTTATAAAAATATATATATACATATATGTAACATATCATTGATATATAAGAGTTTTTGTATATCCCACAATTTGAAAAACTAAAAATTTAAGACAGTCTTACGTTCTTAAAAATATTTAAAATATTAAATATCCCGAAATTTAAGTTACCATAATAGATGCGATGTTTGTTTTGCCACATGTTGATGGTACCCCTATCAGATGTCGGATACACGCCAAGCCTTGCTGACGTCATATTTGACGTCTCCGTAATGTTAAAAACACATCCCGTTATTACGTTCTAGCATTATCCTGATTATTATTGGCATAAACAATTATTTTAACCTCTTGTTCTATTTTAGTGATACGAAACAGTTTTGAAATTGTACATAAATTTGAATATACATAGATCGCGGAGTTTAAACTTTAAGAATTAGCTCAACACGGACACTTGTATTTACGTTAAACATACATATTGACATACATGCTTGACTTCACGTTTGGCTTAGTTTGTAGTAACCCTATTTGCTGTGCCAGCGGCCGCGGGTTCGAGTCCCGCTGGGCGCATTCATTTGTGTGATGAGCACAAATGTCTGTACTCCAGTCATGGGTGTTTGATATTTATAATATGTATGTATTATAGTTATGTAATAAAGTTATATATATGTACTGTATCAATTATTTGGTATTCATAACACAAGCCTCATACCTTAACATGGAACGAGATGGTGCGGTATGTTAATATCCCAACATATTTATATTTACATATTATATAAACAAGAAAATTAGAAATAATAATAGACTTTATTAGGTTTGTTATTTAATATCTTTCTTTTAATTTTGTATGAATATGAAAATAATAGAAAAAGAAATGTATTTTATATAATACTAGCGACTCACCTTACCTCTTTATAATATTAGTATAGACGCAGTGAATAATATATAAAATACTCTTAGTGTTTATATCCTATCAAAAGTAAACATAAAACTCGATATTAATAAATAACTAAAAATGAAATCATGACTCCAATTAAGATCCACTCGACTGTATTAATAAATGAAACATAACTAACGTTCTTTAAGCTCTCAATAACTATACTTTTCAGGCCTGAAACATTCGATCAAACGTGCATAATTGCGTAGTAAATGACCCGTTAGTACTAACAATACGCTCTTGATCGAATACGCTATAGTACGAGTAGGTAAAGTGCATATAAAAGCTGTCTAGAAAGTTTTGTCGCTCGCGGCCGATCGATACGCAGCGCCGGGAATTACGGCGATACAGCTAGTTCGGGTAATTTGGGTTATTATGCCATTTCAGTATCTTAATTGTTTTATATAAATAAAGATACAAAATTATCGGTCTCAATTATTTTCGAAGCACATTGTGGATTATTACAAAAACAAATAAAAATAGCTCTACTTCCTAAGTTTTCATTATCTGCGGGTTTATTAAAAATAATTATTAAGTCATATTGAAAGTAAGACAGATAATGAATGAATAATTATTGGTAATTTCTGAAGAAATCCTTTTTGTAAGGTACATTTAACGATAATTTTCTTTTCCTTTGTATAATCCCAAGCGGACTTGTATGTGGTTGCAGATATAGCCAAGTTTTGCTTAATACATAATTGGGACCAAATCCCTATTGATCTCAAATAGGGACAGGTTTCTTAGTGCGTGTTCAAGGGGAAATTAATCAAATTAACCAATACGAGGTAGCTGCAGAAAAGGAAAAGCATTACTAGGTATAGCTATAAGATTCATGTAATTCATTTTAAGCTATAGATATCTATTTTTAATTGTACATTAGAAATGTAATCTAAAATTTAAAAATGATTAATAATTAATATCAATTATCACCGCATTGCATTAAAATATAATTATAATTTAATCGAAATGATAACTAGCCAAACTATGCATAAATTGATAAGCAAAATATTAAGGTACTCCTTCTCGTACTATGCCTAAAACAACTAATGCACATCCTATAAATCGGCAGAGCTGTGCCAGTAGCAGTGTAAAGACGCGGACACAACGCGTGATAAATTAGCGGCGAGCGTGACGTGCGTGCTACGGTAATACCCTACGTGACTGAGGCGGGATTTAATTGTTCGGGTTAGACTATTTACTCACCTTTTCTTATTGTTCTACACAATATCTGAGAACTTACATAGTATATTTATAGGATGCATTGACTTCTCAAATATACCGTACACCCAAAATAGTACGCAAACAAATATATGCAGCGCGCACACGAAGCTAAGCTAATATAATAAAATATTTCCATATAACAAGTTGTAATAACTTGCTAACTCAAACGCAGTTTCCGTTTCCAGTTAACCTCAATGTTACCGACTAAGTTCTTTTCAATAAAGCCAAAGTGTTTTCCGTGCGCTTCTGTTTTCGTACCGCAATTAAACTGCTGTTAAACTTCTTGCAGCTGTATTTGTAGAGCACCTGAATGGTCCGTCGAAGTTGTGCGGGTACCGCTCCTTGTTTGCCTGCTAATTATCCCGGCATCTGCGGATCCTGGAGCGAATCAGCACACAAAACGCTGACCCGACATAAACGGTCAAACGGGATCGAGCCTTTTACCTCTCCATTCAACTACGGTTTCCCACTAACACGCCCCGTCACCATAGTGACCGCCTACTCTACGATATTATTTTATTGTATCAACATTCATATCGACGGAAGCCGTGGCTCGATTAAACGAGGGTACCCCGAAGCCAGATTTGTCAAGTCTCTTTTCAAATTAGACTCCACGGTCCGGCATTGGCACTTCAAGCGTTTAAAATCAAAAGCGCAGAAGGGTTACATAATCCGAACCTTTTTCGGTGCGACTTGTGTTTGTGTGCACGTCTCGTCTTTTGTCACGTATTCTTAATTAAGGACCGCCGGCTGCCAAGCGACCCCACTCGTCACATTTTCATATTGATTGTAAGAGGGCTTCGCTTACATCTCGTATTTACCTATATTACAATAACTTTTTTTTTCTTAATATAATGACATAAAATGATAGAAACGAAATTAAATTTTCAAAATCTCCCTTTATTTGCGAGAAGGAAGCTGAGGCTAATAAACTGGCGCTTAACCTTACGCGACAAAGCCGATACAAACAGAATGACATCCCGTCTCTTAAAAAGATCTCGCGAAAAAATCCGGTGGCAACGTGTCAAAGACACCGCGAAGCGAGGGGCCCTTTGTTGCCTATCGAAATATTTTTTAAAGCTTAACTCCTTAGTGAATTGAGATATTAAGTCGTTTTTGAAGAGCCAACCGGTCCCCAGGGTCGGGCGTGATCATTCCTTCAGATCTCATTTCCGTGGATGCTCTATTTGATTGTTATTTTTGTCACTTTTCCCATTTTGTGTCTGCGCCGGCGGGATTGAAGTGACAGTCGACGATTTGCACTAGAGCGCGATAAGTGTTTTTCAGCGTTTTTTATAAGCAGCTTTGTTAGTGTTTCTTATTTTTCGTGATCAGTTCAGAGAAGGGGCAAGTCAATTACGAGACAGAACAAAAAACTTTAACTTAAAGTAAACAACGAATAATGACGATGTCTAATACCCTTCAATAACTTAACGGAAAATAATAAAACATTTTTGTTCAATACTTTACATATAACAAGATGCCTCTCATTAAAATCACAAATACGCTTGGTCGTTCGTCGCTAAGCCACAAGAAAATATGTAAATCGCAATAAGGCAGTAGGTAAGCGTTCGTAAGCCGTGTAATTATTCACATCGGATTTGCAAATCGCGCCTGAAGCGTTCCGTTTCTACACACGCGAATTAAACTGACCCTTAGCGTGCGCCTAAATCAAAACACATGTGCTGAGAGCGGGTTTAGTCGGCCGCTGATTTTGAGATGAGGGCTTCCCCTTTTTGCGGGTCCCTGCGTCGATTCCTTGGCGGGCGATGATCGATACCCCGCCCCCGCCGCCGGCCGCGACCCTCCTTCCCTCGCTCTTAATTAGGACTCCGAATCTGCGTCGGACACACACGCACACACGAACGGCGGGTATAATGTTAATCAACTTTCATTATGCACTAAGGAATTATATGGGTACGCCTGAGGAGTGATTATCCGCGTTAGGCCGCATCCCCGACCAAGAAATCATATTTTATTATGATTCCGTAGTCAGCTTTACGGTGGTACCTCGCGGGGCCACAGTCGACATCACATTAGAATTAAGTGCGCATATATCACGCGTACCGCTGCCGTTCGTCGTGTAACCGCCGGATAATTAGGTTTCGTTGTTAGTTTCCACAGTGTACCAAAATATATTATTTTTCTTTATTACACGACATTTCACAAGGCGATCTACTTTATACAGCAACTATAAATTCTCTTCTGATAAAAATTTTTATTTTTTATAAAATGTATTTTGAATAAGGTTCTAATACATACTTGTACGCGTGCTCTATATTTTGTACTAAAATGGAAGTACAGATTTTCAGTAATACTATATAGTATTAATTTATTATAATAGGCATAATGTACATACATTATATTATATTATGTATTATAAGACAAACCAGCCTGCATACATACACTAAAAATAATACACACATGAGGAGGCAATTCAAATAACAGTTAAATTCTGAACTTGAAGCCCGTGTTTACATTGCTTTAGATTAGTCCGTGTTTGACCCGAGATATTACACGCTTTGAGTAAGCGTTTTCAAGTAGATTAATTCCCCTAGTTTGTTATGCCTTCCTACGTACACTATTAAAACCATACCATCTTTAATTAAAACAATATATTACTATAGAAAAACCCTTTATTTCAATAATATTAAAAAATTGGAATCATTTCTCCATCTACAATAAACTAAAGCTTACCTAATATTTACTTCTGATTTTTCAAATCTTCTGATTTTTCTTGTATCATTTTACTCGTATTATCATGCTGAAAGACGAAAGTAATTACATAAGTCCTAGAGTATGTATAATATTTTAGGATTTGAAAAAATATAATCGATATCTACTATTTACCGGTGGTAGGACTCTGTCAAACCTGAGGAGTCCGACTGGATGGGTACCACCCCCTTATCTATTTCTGCTGCCAAGCAACAATGATTGCATTGTTGTGTTCCGGTTTGATTGATAAGGTAGCCAGCGCAATTACAGGCAAGAGGCATATGATCTTAGTCCTCACAGTGATAACGTACCGGCGGTTCTGTATTGTTGTTACCTAAAACCTAAGTGCATGAACTGTAGGTGTTATGTTATGTTAGGCGACAAGTACTGCTTTTTATCAGGTGGTCTGTCTGCTCATTTGTCACTGAATCTCATAAAAAAAAACTATCGCCAATATACATACACAACATGTAATAATTTGAGACAAGCACTAACACACTTTTGCAATTAACATCATAAATGTTTTAAACAGTGTATCATTAGAATGTGTGTATAATTTTTAATTAATATTAATTATTAATTAATTAAATATTATATACGTATAAAAAGTCGTATTTCAATCATTTTATTACTTTTATGAAGATATCTTCTATATTAATCATGAAAATTATGTAATATACGTCATACATACATTACATAATACAAATATAACTGTGTGAGCATAACTCAAGCCCTTCGTACGGTACAAGTAGGCCTAGTATTGAGTAATATCGTTTAATCTACGGTTATGAGGATAAACCTCCAATAAATCTTTCACTTACCCGACCTTTAATAAACGCCTCTAATAAAATTTAATTGATCAAAGCGTATTTGCTTGAGCATGATTTACGAGCTCTATGAAGCTTACCTTCAATATCGACTGGTAGTTTAAAGTATTTACGGGGATCAGTTTCATTCCTTACTATTAAGGAATAATAGGACCCTTCTACAAAGTAATTTATAGTTACCAAATCTATTAATCGGAGTTCTTTTTTGTTGTATCGTATTTTTTAGATAAAAAAACCTAAAACTTGAATAAACACAAAAAAAAAACTAAAGTAAAACCTTTGTATCCGACCGGAATTCGAACACCTGTAATTGTCAATCTTGCACCTTGGCCGCTTGACCACGACGCTTATGCCCGATTGTAAGAAATTATCGACCACATTTTGCGTGGAATAATGCAAAAGAAAATTTTTAATAATAGCGTTTTCCCAGACATAAGACTAATCTAGAATGCTTTTTCATCCCCAGAAACCTCCATATACCAAATTTCAGCGAAATCGTTAGAGCCATTTCCGAGATCGCTAGTATAAATAAATATACAAAAAATAAAAACTTAAAAAAACCGACTTCCAGGCATTGAAAAGAAAAAAATATCTAAACGGGGGTTTTCATTTAGAATAGATACTTAATCAGATATTTTCGAAGTCGGTGTGCTTTGATTTGTATTGGCTTAATCGGAGTTCTTTTTTGTTGTATCGTATTTTTTGGATAAAAAAACCTAAAACTTGAATAAATACAAAAAAAACTAAAGTAAAACCTTTGTATCCGACCAGAATTCGAACACCTGTAATTGTCAATCTTGCACCTTGGCCGCTTGACCACGACGCTTATGCCCGATTGTAAGAAATTATCGACCACGTTTCCGAGATCGCTAGTATAAATAAATATACAAAAAATAAAAACTTAAAAAAAACCAACTTCCAGGCACTGAAAAGAAAAATCCCAAACACCAGGTAATTGCTGTAAATCGTTGAGAAGTTCCCTCGACTGTCTTTCGGGTCCATCATCAGATCGACTCCAGACCTTCATTACATAGTAATGCTTTAAAATACCTAATGAAAATGTTAACAAACGCACTAGTCGCCGCTACAATTTTCTAAAGTTACCCTCGGTTTCTCTGGGATCCCATCATCAGATCCTGGTTTCCTTATCATGGTACTACTCTTGGGATATCTCCTTTCCAACAAAAAAAGAATTATCAGAATCGGTTCATAAACGACGAAAAAATCCGCGAACAAACATAAAAAAAACATATACGGTCGAATTGAGAACCTCCTCCTTTTTTTGGAAGTCGGTTAAAAATTGCTCGTTTAAATATATTAGATTAGTCTAGAATTTATTGATAGAAAGGTATAACAAAGCTTATATTAAAATGGAGATTCTGCAATAATATAGGAAAAGTCAGGCTTTATAAGGGTGATTACGGAATCAGCAATGACGGCATTTCGCGCATTTTCATACTACCCTCAAAAAATATTTTAATGTTTATTTCGAATTATTATATGTTAACCATTACTAATGAAATAGTTCAAAGAAATATTGCTAATTATAAGTACTTATAAGTAATCTGAAAAATTAAAATAAATCTGCATGAAAAATCATTCTTCTCTAGGGACTCGTCTGGATCTTTATTGGTTATTCGTCTATTATAGAATTGATACCTGTATATAATGCAAAATATTAAAACTAAAAGATTAAAATAATTTTACAACGTTTATGTAATTGTTATCTTATTACTTGTCTTATTATTATATAAAGGTACTTCAAAAAAAACCTTGATTAATTATATCACTAATCAAAGTTAACTAATGCAATTTATTACAAATCAATCAAAAACCTCGGGAAACACCTAACCTATGCTTGATAAATGAATTTTCTTGTTTCATTTTCTTCACGCGCAATTTATTTATTATGTTAACTTTGTATGGTATCCGTCCAATAAAGGGAGATCCATGGCTTTTATATTGACGCCAATATTTAGAGGAATGTGTAGTGTCTTGGTTAGTTGGTGATGTCGTACACGTAAGTATTTTCGCAGGCCCTCAAGCTAATGTAATAGATGAGGTGTTCGCATTAATTACAAAGAACGTCGGGACCAGCGGGTTGTCGGTAACTCGAACAAATTAATAAGATTATTAACTCCTTCCGACAAGTCATTCTTTTCCATATGTTCGTGAATATTCCTTTCTTTGGAAAATCGTTGTGATTATACGCGTTCACAAATATTGTTCAAGTGTATTGCTATGTTTTTAATACTTTTTATAATATTAAGTTTTTAATATTATATTAATAATAATATTCTAGGCCACAAATCTCTTATCTAGTTTTATTATCATTTTCTAATTTTGAATTGAACTCTTTTGACGTCCCACTGTTGGCCATAGACCTCTCAGCAATACCAGGAAAACTAGGATGCAATATGTACAACGTAGGCTACGTTCGAATGCATGGTCTTCTCACGTCTTTCGAAAACTAATTTATTTCTCTTAGACCTACAAGTTTTCCCGTGTTCTCCTTCGTCATATAGTAGATATAAAAAAATATTCCTTACTTGCTAACTTTTTTGTATTTTCATCGAGATTATGAAGATTTATTTTATATATATAATAGAGTATTCTTGAATTGTCTTTACTTTACGTGTCTGACTTATTTACTTACTCTTCTATTTTTCGTTATTAATTAGTAGCTTATATTTAATTCATGTCAAATTCCAATAACGAAAGTTTAACCATTAAATAAACTCAAATTATATTTGATATAATTTAACAGTCCAATTACTAGATAAGAAAGATATCTTTTTGTAACATAATAAAAGCAGTCAGTGCCACGACAAATGTGATTGATTAATTAATAATGAAGTAGTAGGGCGATAGTTATTAATGATGCCCGACTCCGCCCGTGCTTCTTTATTTACCCACTAACACCTATTAGCCCGCAGTCGGCCGTCCGATACACTGATGTACAATATATCATCCTTAGAAAAGATCAATCAATTTACCGAATTATATTGTGACGGCGAATTTGTCACCCCTTCTTGTGTCTTATATTGGAAGTTTTCCGACATGTCATAGATATATTATATTTTTAGTTGTATCTATAAAGATACAACAAAAACATTTTGTTTATCGTCAAATTATTGTCGTAACTTATAAATAGTTATTAGTTACGATGATAGAGTTTAGCATAACTAATTTAAATTTTATATGAATTGAAATATAATTTTCGACAGAAATAAGATTGAAAGGTTACGATTCTAAGCCGACCCCAATCATTGAAAGGGTTTTGTTTTATTTCAATTAATTCGTAATCACAAAGAGTTTTCAGACCGCAGCAGTCACTCTATCGTCGACAATTTAAACAGATGTCGTGTTAAGGAGGTCCTCTCAGAATATTCGTTTGGAATTTAAATTGCAAATTCGTGCGACGGCAGGTGCAGCCTCACGATTGAATGTCCGATCTCTCTGTCTAACTCAAACTAACTTCACGTACCGTCCCTCTCACACCCAACGCTTAAAATCAACGAATAATGAACGTCAACAAATAAAAGTCGAGCGTTACTAATTACTGAGCTCGCTCAAACGAAGAGAGGTAATCTTTGCACTTTATTTCAGAGAGGAAATCTTGAAGCTAATGGCGTTAATTTAAAAGAGGCCGATGACTGTGATTTTTCTCACCATAAACTTTTCCACTTGTGATTTATTGACTGTACAAAGGAGGCTTTCATGATTTACACAAGCTTTAGTTATTTCAGAGATGGTAAAATAAGGTTATACGTAAAATGTCAGTCACACACTAACGGTTCTAAACTAAACAGAGGGTGTGATTCATTATGAATGGGGCAGGCGGTCGCAGGTAGTTCACTCTAAATTAAAGTTTGGCTAGTTCGCGACGTATACAGTATAGTGACTGCTCTCTACTTAGACAGGCTGGTCACGGACCTTCCCGCCTTAATGAATGGAAGAAATTCTGATCAACCCCAACATACACTCCAAAACATTCCCGTATTTACTACAAAGAGTTCTTAAAAGATTTAATTATTTCGTTATAATTGCTTTGGATCGCACTTGCAGTAATGTAGTGAGTTTTCAAAACGTAATTAAAAAAATCGTATATATTAACATTCTGTACAGTTTAGTAATTATTTAAAAGATAGGTAATTAGTTTCATAATTTAAAGAACGGCTTCATTCGGTGCCACCCATCAATCCGCTCCCCTGCCCGCCACAAATCGATAATAATTAATTATTTTTGACATAATCACAGCCAAAATCCATTATGTTTTTGCTAATTCACGTCCCTATAATATAACGGGACGACGCTTTTAAGACCGTCCGGATGAAATTGATAAAAAATAAATAAGACTTCGCACAACTTTCCGCTAAGTCAAACAAAATTCGGTTAGCTTACGCTGCTAGATGTTGCGTGATTAATTTGCTTTTGGACGTTTAATTGATCGGTAGGCCATCGATTAGCTGTGATATAATATTCTCCATTCCACGTCCGTTCATAAAACACAATGTATCTCACATTGATATTCGAATACGTTGAAAGTGACAAGGGATCGTGAGGTGTGCACAATCGGCGGGACACTATGTCAATATTGGACACATCACATAATAGACCAAGATTCAGATGAGGGCGTCTGTCGGATACAACAAGGCTAATAGATGTTTGAGAACCATCTACTCGATATGGTACGGGTGCAAACTTCAAAGTCTCTCCATATGAAACTATTGTCTGCTGTATTCTAATATTCTATTACGTACTTATGCATACGGTTTACACAAACGACCTTAACAATTGATATTGATTGTATTAGTAAATGTTGTGTAAACAGATATACAACTGGTTTTCCACCGGTTATATAACATAAGAAACACGAATGAAACGGAGCGTAATATTGCACTTCCGTTTCGAAAAAAGTGGAACACAAAATTTCCAATTAGCGCCGTCGAAATGAAATATTTTGATATACAAGCAGAGGGAGAATAAGAATATCGAGAGTCACGAGCACCAAATACCAGCAAGTTGGCGGTACTTAAAAAATACATAGTGAAAACATTAGGCTTGCCCTGGGCGGGTTAGCCCCGTGATTAAACCCAGCGAGGCATGCATAACGAGCGCCGTATGTTTGAACGCTTGCAAATACTTTCCAAGTTTGTACGGACAGCGGTTGAGACGCGTACTGCTGGTACACCTGCGCTTGTTTATTGCCGGTTAAGACGCTACTTGAAGCTGCGCTGTTTGTTTAGGCCACGAAGCCTGTCTGACCTATTTAATATGCTCCAATAATATTCGGCTTCAATCTGTACCGCATAGTTGCTCATGTATTTCGCAATAAGAAAACATAAAATATATTGCGAACATAAAATTAGAATAGATATTCATATTACGGAAAATATCTTTTACATAATACATACATATGGAGGCAGTGGTTGCCCAGTGGTAACGCGCTCGCTTGGGAAAACGAGTGAAGCGGGTTCAAATCCCGGGTTTCGCACCTCTGATACTTTCATGTGCGAATCATTTTCTAACTTGATTACCACTTGCCTTACGGTGAAGGAAAACATCCAGCAGTGGGACGTTAAAAAGGGCTGAACACATACATATGTAGGTACATATAATTTATTACCACAATAATTTTTTCTCCATCTATAACCAGAAATGTCCTAATTATATCAACACTGCGTTAAGAGCTATTGATTTTTATGAGTTTTTACTTAGGTACATACTCGTATATAGAAAAAAATATTTGGATGTAATCACTTTTTGAACAAAAATTTTACAACTATAGTTTTAAAGTGAAATATATCCGTTCAAAATACATCCTTTTATAAAACTATACCTACTTGTCTGACCTATTTATTTCAATTAACAAGGAATATTTAATCAATGAAAGCGTAGAAATTTATCTTAAATTTAACTAAACTAAATATTTTTTATAAATAATAATTCGTAAAGACTTATCCCATGATTGGTTGGACACATGCTAATGCAAGAAGTTTTTAATTAAAACCGTCCGCCGTTAAGAGGCTACGTAATGGCTGATCCTCAAGAGGGTTCCTATATTGGTGTGTGGGAAGCCGAAGTACAAACATATTTAGGTCCGATGCGTTGCGTAGTGTACGCTAATCACCGGACAGATACAAAGATTGTGTGTGCACATTGCCTTATACCCCTTTCTTATTAATATAAAATATCTACATAATATACGCAATACCAATATTTGTGAATTCGTTTCATTAGTTATAACCAATTTTATAAATAATTATTTTAATATGTAGTTTTATAACACTAATTAAAAATCTCATAAGAAGTAATGCGAGAATATAGTAGAAATAAACGAATTTATAAAATTAAAATTTTATTATGTCTTTTCATAAACGATTGACTTATTTTTACAGATGCACGAGACTGCGATGACGTCAACACTGACAAGGCAAGTAAATTACGACTTTAAAATCGGGTTCAACTAAAAAACAACGTTCAAAAAGCACTCGAGTCTCCCCACGAGCGCAATACAAACTTCGCCATCGACTTTATGGCCTCTGCGACCGCCAAAAGTCGAGGAAAAGTGCAAGCTTGTTTACTCATATATCAGCAGTATCGTTTTCTTTCTGATAAGCGCGCTCCCTCGCCGCCAATAAAGTGATTAAGTCACAAATCGGTGTGGTGACTCTTGCTCCGGAACGGTGATATATGTGAAGGGGCGTGTTATGGTTCTTTAATTTATATTTTATTACAAGTTTTTTGATAACATGACTTTTCCTATACCATTAGTTTTATTATTTTATTGTACCAAGAAGTAGCCAGCAACCACTATGTGTACGATTGCAACATAACTTTTTTAGATTGCAGTGATTACAAGCATTGTTTATATAAATATATGTACTATATTCTCCATGTTCTCTTTTCCACCCCTATAGAGCGCGAAGCTACTTAATAGAAGCTTATTGCATAATTAAATAAGTAATGACTAATAATAATGTCCTCTTGACCGATTTCGCCAGCGGCGACCAATCTCACTGAATTTTAGCCATGTGCCCAAAAGACGTTATAGAGCACAAGTATGCGCGCAAACATAAGTGCAACTCTCCAATTTTCGATTGGAGACAATTGTCTCCCATCTTTCAAATTTGACACGATTAGTGACAAACCATGCGCAGGACCGAGGCACGGGAATAAACCGTAGCTTATTTCTTAACTCCGGACTGATACTGAGAATTTCTTGATAGAAAAACTAAATAGCTAAACTTGGCCCAACTCAGGACTTGAACCCGGGACTTCTGGATCGGCAACCATACATATTAGCCACTAAACCACCGAGGTAGTCAGTAACTAATACTTATACGAAAATTAAATAATTTCAGATATTACGCACTTTTTTCCCCACTATTCCTTGTATCTATCGAATAGCTCCATTACAAATAAATTGCCCTTCGAAATTGCTCCACGAGTTATAAATTTCATACGTGCTGAGAAATGACATACGGCATTATTTATTACGAAGTTTTTTGTTTCGAGTAAATGGGAAAAAGACATTATTATGTAATTTTAATTTAAAGCACGTTGTAATAATACCTTCATAAATATCATAATTAAGAATGGATCAATGAGTTGTAACATATAGCCAAATTAATAAACAATAGAAGATCTGTTGAGAAGATTTTCACATCTATACAGATAAATAAAATTGGAGTGTCTGTTTGTAATATTAAAATAACCGCTTTTTACTAAATGCATATGGATGTATACACGGTACATATACCAAAACAACATCTTTTACAATTTTTGTCTGTCTGTCTATCTGTCTGTCTGTCTGTCTGTCTGTCTGTCTGTTTGTTCCGGCTAATCTCCGAAACGGCTGGACCAATTTTGACGAGACTTTCACTGGCAGATAGCTGCTGTTGTAAGGAGTAACTTAGGCTTACTTTTATTTTAGAAAAAGAAGCAGGGTTCCGCGAAAAAAAAATTAATACCCATGAAATTGTGAACAAAATTCGCGTACGGGGTACGCAATAACGTACGTATGTACGTAACGTAAATCGTTATATAATTTAAATGATTATCTTAGAAGTAGCAAGCTACTATTTATGTATAAACATAGCTAACCGTGAAAACGTACCTAGGGACGAACGCGAGCGAAGCGAGCGTGAGTTGCTAGTATTTTATAATTATTAAAAAGACGTGTTCGTCAAGTATTTTTACTTATTGTACCATAAAAAATATTTTTAACTAACCAGCTAGCAGTACAGATAGTAAAGACAATTAGTTTTTTACATTTTTTAAATACACATACATCTTTAAAAAAAGTTCTTATCTTAAAAAAATCTAAGGCTTTTATACCAACCACATATATTAGTTAAAAAAAGCAATTAAAGTTCGACGAATAAATGAAAGGATAAATCAAATATAATTGATTGAAGAAGCAAAGACAACACACTCAATTTCCAGTACATTAACATTTGTCATCAGTAATTTACCATTCTAACCCTCAGTTCACCGCGCCTATTACCAGTATTAGCGGGAGGCGCCATTAGCTCTACAAATGACACTAAAATGAAATCTATTCATTTCCTCAAAGTCAATCGAGACTGATATTGTTCAATTTCACGCGATCCGAACATTACACGAATCGCGAGTTGCCGCTCACCTTACAAATGTAACATAAACCGGTAAATAAACGCCGCTGTCATATTATTTATAGCTTATATTAAGTTGTACGTAATTGACAGTTTTATTTAATCATAATCATATTTAATAACTGGGTGACCTAGCTTTGCTTGGCGTGTTTCAGAAAAGTTATATTTTTTAATGAAATATATTTTTTTATTAATATTTTTTTCAATAAGGTACATAGTACATACATCTAAGATAAACTTAAAAAATAAAACCTTATCTAAATATAAAAATCCAAATCGTTATAGTCGTTTCCGAGATACACGAAATAAAGGTATATACAAGAATTGCTCATTTACACTATTATAAAGTGGAAAGATTTGTATTTTTATATGTTTGTGACGAATAAACTTCTTACTTTAGATGAAATTTGGTAAGAAGATAGTTTGAGATCCTGAGAAGGACATAGGATAGTTTTTATCCCGGAAATGATCCATTAAGGGAATTAAAATGGGGATGAAAGTTTGTATGGGGACTCTAAATATTTTTTTAATGTCAAAGGAACCATTGGACATAAAAAGTAACACACTGATTCGTTGCTGCGTAAAAGAAAAGTAAGCCTGCTTTTATGATATTTTTTTTTTTTTATGACATTCAGTGACAAACGAGCATACAGACCACCTGATGGAAAGCAGTACCTGTCGCCCATAACACCTACGGTTCATGCACTTAGGTTTTAAGTAACAAAAATGCAGAACCACAGGTGCGTTGTCACTGTGAGGACTAAGATGATATGCCTCTTGCCTGTAATTACGCTGGCTACCTTATCCTTCATACCGGAACACAACAATGCAATCATTGTTGCTTGGCGGTAGAAATAGATAAGGGGGTGGTACCCATCCAGTCGGACTCCTCAGGCTTGACAGAGTCCTACCACCGGTATAAATACACCAGTACACCAGTATAAATGTTAATTAAGCTTTTTCCCGCGATTCTACGCAAGGAGTTCATTAATGACTAATTGCTTAGCCTCAAAGGTCGTGTGCTGTAAAATAGCCTTTCTTAAAAAATAAGTTATAAATTAATACAAAACATTTTTTTCTTCTAATCTGTTCAAACATTAAAAATAAAATAATCTATATAGTTTTATAATATTCATAAAGATTTTCATTAAAGGACCGCCCTAGCTCGACACAGGTGTTAGTGTATCTAGTACATAACACCTACACGCTAACGCTTACATTTAAGACTGGCTTTGATATAAGTGACCGCGGCGGGGAATGCAAATTTTAATAATAAAACCCAATTAATAATAACAATTAACAAAAAAGTCATATGATTACAAAAACCATACGATTACTTCTATACCATCTATACTAATATTATGAATGTGAAAGTTTGTGAGTATGGATATTTGTCACTCTTTCACGCCAGAACGGCTGAATGGATCTGGCTGAAATTGTTCACAGAGATATATTACAGTCTGGAATAACACATAGGTTACTTTTTATCCCGGAACAATGTACGGTTCCCGTGGGGTAGGTTTGATTTTGTTTTCCTAGAGGCGAACCCGAGTAAAGCGAGGGTGAGTCGCTAGTTATAAATAAATAAAAAAATAGAAAATTATAATTCTTTTTAAATATATACTTTTATAATATACACACTTATATGTACTATACCTTCAATAATATTCTACTAGGATTAACTGAATTCGTTGCAACACATCAGTTTAATCAATGTCGTTATGGGCGAGTTGATATTGCGATAGGATATCAAAATTTTGAACCATGTTGCGAGTTACGGGTTAATTTGTTACGGGTACTGTTATCAGAGGGATCAGAGCACATTTGTACTCTCAATTTGACTGATGAATTCTATATTGAACGTTGATGAACTGCCTGGCATAATAGGAACATATGTATAAATATTTACTTAACCATAGGCTACGTGGTTAATTTCCATGGCAAAAATATATGCAATAATCAGCTTTTACAACTTTATATCAAAAATAACTTATCCTGTTGAAAAAAAAATGAAAAAGAAGACTTAAATAATCAAAAATAATACCTATTCTTTGGTTCCCATAGGAAAGTAGATTATCTAACGAAAATCTGAATAAATATACTTTTTTATATTTAAATGTTACAATTATAAGTAAATTATATTTCAAAACTCACTTCACGCAAAAAATATAAGACAATACCATTTTATAAAAGAAATTACTAGAATGGAAAATAAGATTAATTGAAATCAAACGACTTCAAAATTGCTTACGAAATAACACGTCTCGGTGTATAATTTCGTCCTTAACGGAATAAACCGCTCGAAATTTCAGTAAAGTATAGTATTATCAAAAAATTGGCTTTATTACGAAACTGTTTGCCTTCGGTAACTATCTTGATCAAATAAAAAATTAACTTGCCGAGGGTGACGTCGGAACATATTACGCTATATTCCATGGCCTACGGGAAATAATATGTGAAATATTGGTACCTGTATAATTTGATTCAGTAATCGTATATCGTTTATATCGTGAAAATGAAGTAAAAATATATTCTGTATTAAAAGAATTCTTTATATAGGTTTTTATTGACGTTAGTAATCCAAATGTTAACGCCTAGTATAGTCTTATTATAACAATTTATTTATATTTCTACATAAAAAATTGATAAATACACTTATGAACTTTAAAAAATATATTAAAAATTTACTACAAATATTAATACAAATGTACCTACCTATATAGGACGACGATCGAAACGACGATCATCTGCGACTCGATTTAGCTATTTCAATAAAATTATACAAGACTATGAAAATAAAACTGAGGCGGCTGGATGTATTCAAAAGCTAAATTAATTTTTTCCTTTTGCTATTATATTTTCAATTTTAAACTTTATCTCTTTGAAACAAAGATCATTTTAGCGAAATATATATTTTTCCACATTTTAAAGTTATTTTGCAACCGCAAGGCGCATCAGACGCTACGTGTCGTGCTCTACCATTTCAAATATACTTCTTTTGGGTTTCCTTCAAATTATAAAATCAATTAGGCTACGTTGACATCACGATACCAGACAGATTTTGTTTTTTATTTAAATTAAGTTTCAATATCGATAAGACGGATACTAGAGCTACTTAATATTCCTGACATTATGCTCAGCCCTTAATTTATTGTTTTCAGCCTTAATTGATCGAACATTATTGGAGTCTAAATAAATTAATATACCCACCACAAACATGTAGGTACGTATCCGCGTATCGTATTAGAGTAATTATAAAGTATAATATGAGCAGTTTTCTTATTAGTCACATATTTTTTTCAATTAGATTTATCGTCTTATATAATATTACAAATCTAAAATACATAAAAGATTTAGCTTTAAAAGGACGTTATTGTTTGAAGTGAAAATTAATAACACTGCTTTAATGAAATTGATTTTAAGAAATTTATTCATCGCCGAGATTTTATAAAACTCCGCTTCTCGCTCGAGCAGTCAAAAACAATACTTATTCAAATGAAACAAAAAGCAATTAACGGAGGAGATCTCCCTCCGTCCTCAGAGAATACAAGAGAAGAGAGATTATTGAAAAAATAATTAATAAATATTTATGACGGGCCACCTGAGAAACGACACGGCTCGGATTCCGTTTTTATACAGTACTCGAGTACGCATCTGCGGGATACACCGAAAAGCGGTTTATTACGAATGCAAAATTTTCCATTCATATTCAAAATTTTATATCCCGATGTGGTCGGGAGACAGCTAATTTATTCCGGGGGCGCTAAGGAGACGTCCCAGCACCACGCGTCTTGAGGAGGATTAGGGAAGGGTTGAACGCTGCGAAATTGACAGGTGCCTGTCAAAAATTACAATTAATAATTGAGACTGTGGTCGCTGCCGTGACTGTGCAATGGTAAAAAGTTGATTTTACAACGTGCTTTAACTGTTAAAGTTTATGTTTCTCTATTACGATTCTCACAATTTGTTATTTATACATATCACGAGCATTTATGTTAAATAAATGCTTAATTCCTTGTTAATTAAAATTATTTCTTAAATCACGTAAAATTAATTAGGTTTTATGGGTTGAATTTTATTATTTAACTTGCATATTTAAATAATTTTTTAAATATGATGTCCTTCATGATAAAAAAAATATAATATAATATCTATATCTATCATAACTACAAACGATATTATTTAAAAATATTTTTATAAAAGTCTTGTTTTTTTATTTTTTATTTTACTCAATATACTTTACTTGTCAATGTTTTTCTAAGCCCATATAACTTATAATAATACATAAAGCTTAATTAATATAAAACATTTCTCTTTAAAATTCAGAGAGGAATTATTCTATAGAGACCCTGTCCGTTAGACGACAATAAACATGGAGGCGCATCGATTACCCGCTTTACTGCTGGGATAGCGTTTAATGGCGGTAATCCACTACTAACGAAGTTTTATTGCCAGTTACAAATGGAAAATACAACCATTAAAATTTACCCACAAGACCAACATACGCGAAGTGATATTTGTATACTTCTTTTTTAATAATAATAAACACAGATTTAAAAACAGAGGATTTATTAATCGTATTTATTATTTAATGATTTTTCTCTTTACAAATTTGAACCTCAGTAAATGAATGTGCAGTAGACAGAAATGAAACCTAGAAAAATATTATTATATACACACACAACAACACAGCACAACAGACCGCATTGATTGACAACTTGCTTTTAAAAAAATTAAAAACTTCCTCTGAATAACATTAAAAATAATTATAATAAAATATAAAAAAACGTGTGTGTTCTTATGTACGCATGTAAAAAGTTATACTTCTTTGGCGAAACAGAACAAAAAAAATGAAATATGAATTGCGAAATTATCGAAAAAAAGCTTGTAAAAAAATAACAAATAATTAGTATATTAACCTTTTCATCCATCCAAACATGTTTTTTCCGACATAACGAATCCTACGATCTAATTATAATAACTTTCCTGACTGAAAACAAAAAAGACCTTGAAATTGTTACATAAAACTGATTAATATATAACGATGATACATAAATATAATACTTATAAAAATATTATTATTACATATTTATTTACTGTTTAAAAAAAAGGTGCGTGTAACCTTTACGCGCGGTTAAAGTAAAACTTCTTTGGCAAATATCACAATTAAATTAAGTAAAGCATATTAGGCATATTATAAGCATATATTTTTAGAATATCATTTAAAGAAAGAATATATAATATTACTAGCGACTCACCCTCGCTTTGCTCGGGTTCGCATCTATGGAAACAAAAACAAACCTATCCCACGGGAACCGTACATTTTTCCGGGGTAAAAAGTAGCCTTTGTGTTATTCCAGCCTATAATCTATCTCTGTGCCAAATTACATCCAGTTCAGCCCTTCTGGCGTGAAAGATATATCATTTGTCAGACAATAACAACGGTAACCATGGCAACAAACAGTTACCAGCTAGTTCATCATGTCGCTTTTTGGCTGTCGGTGTGCGCGCGCATCGTAAAAAATTTTACTCCTATATTTTTTTTCAAACGTCCTAAAATAAGTAGGTATAACTTAAAAAATGTAAGTCTTAAAATATTTATTTCTTTTTCTATACACTCCACCTTAATTTAACCTACTTATGGCTTTGTTTGGATTAATGAAATTAAAACAAACAAGGTAAAATGTGGTTGATTCCATAAACCATCCAGATTGCCAATATTGGTTCTGAATACTAAACTGCACAATAAAAGTGAACAAACTGCGAACGCATTCGAATTGTAACAAATGATGGTCCTCCATCAAAAAGTCAATATGGACGCAATGAATGTCCAGCGTGGCTGCAGCTAGGTATGGCTCTTGATTTTGTATTCTTCTTTTCTGTTAGGTCTATTGATTAAGTGCACTCTATTTGAAATATGAGTTTTGACTGAAGGACGAGTAGTTAGAATTTTTTTATTCCAAACAATTTTTATATTATTTATTATCAGTATTAATCTTATACTTAAATTATTTTATTATTTATATTGACATTTTATTGTTACAAAATATATTACATTTTACCGACTTCTACTCGTACCAAATCTAAGGTATCATTTAGTATTACACGTTATTAATAAATCTATACTATTTATTATGTTACTAACATATTCTACAAAATGGTGAATAAATCGAAAATATACGACGTGATTTGCCTTATCTCGAGGTATAGATGAGAGCAATTTTTCACGCACCGTCACCAGCCGCAGGCGCCGGTCAGTGTGTACTGGAAGCGTTCATTGATTTATTGTTTGCAGCCGTATTGAAATCAAATATAAGGGTTGTAACACATTTTTCTTTTTTAGATTTGTACATAACAAGTGGCATATGTCAAAGCAAGCGAGTTTCTTTTTTTTTGCTGGCATTATATTGTATCTATTACGTAAATTCTTCTACTCTTGATATAAAACGTAAAAATTATAAACCATAGTATAAAAATTATGTAATTCTGTATTTTTTATGTTTAATTTGTAATTAAGAATAAACGACGTCTACGCAACGCATTTTCATAATCCCAACGCTCCCCAATCGCAATTCCATGAAGGAATTTCATCTCTTCCACGTCGTAAATATTTTGTCCGATTAACCGTTCGTTCGACAGCCGCGAGGCGTAAGAAAATGTTAATTAACGAATCCATTGTTTTCTCGCCCGGCGGCTCCAAGATGGTGCCGCTTCCGTTTCCGCCGACCGCCTTCTTTATGTGCGTTTCCCTTATTTTTACGTCAGACGGGTAGAGATATTGTGGCGTCGCGGCGCACCCGAGTATAATGATTTTAATTTCCTCTAATCAAGCCTTCGGCGGAGCTTAAGAATTCTAATCATGTACACCGCCACCGCTGACAGAAACATCAGCACTTATTCTGATTGCGATGAGTGTGGCGCTGAATAATTAATATGCCGTTATTTTGCGTCATGCGGCTACGAAACAAAAGCAATGTGATGCCTTAATTTATGAGTCATAACGCCCCATCGCGTTTCTTAAAGCATATTGTTTTCTTTTAATTTGTCACAATACAAATAACAAGAATTCTATAATTTAAATCCATAGTACCGATATAAAATTAAGAATTAATTATTTAGCTAATATATAATATATTCACATTATAGATAACACAATTTACGCTAAGTATTTACTGGATCTGCATTTCTATTCTTCTATTCCGTCTAAGTATATCATCTAGAACATGATAGCCATTCTCAAAAACATCACGGAGTAAGTTTAATTACATGGGGAATGAAGCAACCCTTCGTTCAATTCTCACTAACGGCCACACTTCGGTTATCTAAATAACAATTTGAAAATAATTTTTCGATACATACTAAAATTTTAGCATTTTTTCATTTTGCATTTTATTTGATATTGATACTTACGAATATTTATATTATTAGGAATATAGCTTTAATTTATGTTTAAATCTTTAAATGTAATGAATGAAAAAATGAAATGAATATATAATCAAATAAATATTAATAATCTGAGCTTCTAAGATACAGTATATTAATATTTCATATTTTATCCTGTCATTTCACACGTTCCTTTTAAAAGCATACCGCGGTGACGTTTGCCGCCTGCGGTCCGCGCTCAATTAAGACAACCCTTGCTGGTAAGCGCCTTGCATTCAAATCAGTAAACAGAAGCCCTACACCACAATACAACGCTTAACACCGCGGATTGAATGCGAAAATAAACCGTGGAAAGGATTAATTCACCACAAATAACAAAAATAGAAACAAACGCTTATTTACATTGTAAAGAATACTTAATTTACTCCCAACGTTGACAAGAAAATACATTATATCACACTATTAACATAACTATTTAAATATATGCAGAGGAAGTTATAGAAATATTTTGATGCCTATTTTACGACAAAAATAATGAAATAAAATATAAAAAGATTTATTACAGAAAAACCAAACGAAACAACTTCATCTCCCTCACACTCATAACCCTCGAATAAATAATGCAGCAATAAAATGTGAAAAACGATTACAGATCAATGAAGCGTGTCTTCCCTCTTGGGCGCAAATAAAGCCAGAGTACACACTTCAAATATGCTTTTCTTAATCGTTCTCATAAAACAAAGATCAGCCAACAATCTCCCTCGGAAAAATATAAAAAGTGGCCCCTTTGCTCACATCAAGTCTATCGCGGATTTTTACCGCAAAATTGTTTCCTAAAGCAACCCCAAATCGATATTGTTTAAACTCCGGATGTTATTGAAAGCATTCGAAAAAATAAAGCATATTACCGCTCGTTTGCAACATACTTCGGTGATTAAATAAAAACTTTGCGTTTCGTTTTCCACGCCTAAATGAAAAAAAGTTGTATTCTATTTAGTAGCCTACAACATACAATTTTTTTATTTAATTTAATGCTCAAAATATATTAAATAAATTACATGAAATATTCAAAAATAACACAGATTAATTAAATCAGAGGACTGTCGCGAACAAGCATGTAGATCAACTGTCACCAGCACATTTTTAAGAAAATTAAACATTAAATTCATTTAGCATTGGCCCTAGGCTAAAAAGCTCTTTTTACAGTACAAGCTACATAAAATGTACTCCTAAAAATCTTTAAAACTTAAGGTTAGTGAAAAAATATTTAATTCAATTTCTTTGAAAGTAGTATAAAATCTGAAGGGTGCTAGTAATTTATGTATCTTTCGTGGCCCACAAGATAGGTAGGTATAGTTCATACAATACATGACGCGGTCATTGCTTCTTGAAAAAAAAAATGACCACTTTTTGTACATTTTATACAAAGATCTAAATCTATAAATTAACCCGTAAAAATGTCTATGCTCAGAAGAATGAACATTAATGCCTCGTCAATCGGTACACGTGTATGTATGTAACACATACTAATTACTACTGCCTGAATATGCAAATAAATTACGATTTATATCCATTTATTACCCAAATAAAAATGACATAAGAAAGGAAGTATACAATCTTAACTTTAATAGAACAATGAATACGAGGTATACTCATTCCTAAATGCCATTGATTTATCGGTGACGTATAAATACATATAAATACACGACAGTATTTCCGAGCTAGATATTAATATCTTTATGAGAATATGAAAGATACGTACAAGAATTAAGTTATTTTAAATTTCCTACTGCCTATATATGTACATATGAATATCTCTACGTCAAATTTGAAAGCTTTAATTTTATAGCCACTAAATACTAACTACTACTAAGATACATTCAAAACAATTTCAAAATATTTCATCATAAAATTATAAAAATTCTTATGTGACAATGAGTCTACAAGAAAATTTAAAGGTTTGAAATATTCTCAAATTACATATTTATTGTATTCGAGGTAAGATTCCATTTTTATTTGCAATACTTAACTTTTCCTTTTGTCTAAGACCTTAGGTATTGCTAAGATGTATGGACTTGGAATCCCAGCGGATGTGTCATTGTAATTTGCCGAGGGATGACGGATCCGCCCCGGGCCCGATTATAATACCGTAAGCCATTTTAATCTTAACTTAGTTAAAAATCTTGCGTCCGACATCAGCATTAATCACTTTTGACAGGCTCCGTTATGGATACTGTAATTAATGTGTTTAGAATAGATCATTTTTGCGGCACCATTGATGCAAAAAAGAATGTAATATATATAAAATATTTAACATTTAGGTTTCTTTTACTAAAAAAGACAAGATATATTTTTTTAAGAAAACGAAGCGGTCTTGGTAACAGATTAAGTAGACAAACATTTTGAAGCTAGTTTTATTACAAGGAGACTCAAAGTTAACTAATTTAGTACAAAATGAATTATGATATTATTTTCTCAGCAACAAAGGAAAATGCCCTCATCAGGCACGAAACATAAAGCTTAATTGAACGCCGACATTGAGAGATTTCAATTCAATTACTAAGCCATATTTAACGAAATCCAATCCCATTTCCCCTGAGAAATATTTTATTTATTCTTAAAAAATAACACAGCGGTTACGGGACGCGGATCGTTCTGTTGGTTTAACCGAGATCATTCTATGTAAAAGACGGAGGCAGGAAGAAAACTTATTTAAGCGAAACCCTCTAAAAATGATTGATGCCATAGAGCGGTGGGGAACGATCAGCACTAACGCTCGATTCGAACATTTTAAAATGAATAAACGTCGTTCCGCTGGAAATTTGAAAATGAAGATCATTAGCGCAATATTGACGCAACGAGCCCCTGCGTTCATTATTACCCGATGGAATTTCTTACTGCGACCCTACAGTTTTATTGGCCTCCCGTCAATCATACCGGCTAAATGATTAGATTTGAATCGGGTCGAATGGCAACGGATGCAACAATAGCGTTCGTTTCACATTGCAATCGAGTACAGGCAATTTCCTAACGTATTGGAAACATTGAATAATTGTTCGAAGACATGTTATTAGGTGGAGCGTTTAGCCCGGGAGCTAACAAGCTGATATGGTTTGTTTCTGCGAGTCTTTGTTCGAATATAACAATTAGTAGACAAAGCGGCTGTGCGGACGGTGTTATCGCAGATGCTGCCCGCAAACAATGCGCCTCGCGACAATGCATGCTCAATATCTTTATGCTACCTGCTGTTGAAGGCCGATGCACTCGCTTGTTGAATCAGACTCCTTTGCTCTATGTTTAAGGTAAGAATATAGATTATAGAATGTGCAGACGCCTCATATTTAATTTATTCATTTTATTATAAGTATGTGTATTGTACATAGTATACATAACATAATGTATATATATATTTTTTCCTTATACTATTTAAAACTAATAATAATTCATAGACAAATGTATAATGATGATTTTTGACTACATTTAAACAAATATTCATAAACATATGAGTATGTATGATCGTCACGACTTTAATGCTGTATCGTAAAAAATATCCATACTAATTTTATAAATGTGAATCTTTCCAGGATGTTTGTTACTCTTTCATGCCAGAATTTATAAACGATTATAGTCTGAAATAGCACATACGTAACTTTTTCCACGGAAAAATATACGGTTCCCGTGGAATAGGTTTGTATTTGTCTAAGGACGAACCCGGAGCGAAGCGAGGGTGTGTCACCAGTTTTAAATAATTCTATTAAATAAATTTCGGATCATAAATTTTTTTTATCAAAAACTACCAATTTAAAACTAAAAGTAATGTAAAGATATTTTATATTAAGTGAAATTTCTGAACAATTCTATCACACCTTACTCTATGATTTCTCGGCGAGACACCACGAAGCCGTCGCTTTGTGCTCACTTCCTTGCCTCCAGCGTCTCTCACGACACTCGTTGTCCTCCCTTACCGCTGAATGCACATTTGATGTTCCCTCATATTCAGAGATAGACGTAATAACTACTACTTACCACGTCTTACAGCGTAGGTGTTATTAAGAGCTTTATAACAATGCGAGACAATATAGATTAATGTACTGTATTAGAAACGAAATTTGATAATTACGTGTACGAACCAGTCACATATTACCTTTCTATATATGCCTATTGTCTTATTTTGCCTCTTGCCTGTAATTGCGCTGGCTACCTTATCCTTCAAACCGGAACACAACAATGCAATCATTGTTGCTTGGCGGCAGAAACACACCTGTGGTTTTGCATTTTTGTTACCTAAAACCTAAGTGCATGAACCGTAGGTGTTATGGGCGACAGGTACTGCTTTCCATCAGGTAGTCTGTCTGCTCGTTTCTCACTGAATCTTATAAAAAAAAAATATATATTTTGGTTTTCTATTACGTTTCTATAGGTACATAAGAAGGCTAAATAAGGCAATTTAATTTGGATTTTTTTATCACTATTTGCACTATCGCGTGCATTTTGTTATTACTTATTACTAAGATCTTAAAACTCATCATCAGACTCCGATTATGTCAATAAGATTTATTTTCTTCAAAAGTAAAGTTTCTTTTTAGTTAATTTCTATCTACACCCCTTACTAAGTCAAAAGTATATCTTTAATAAATAATATGACTCTTTTCTATGATTGTATAAATATTTAATAATTAGATTTTATTTCTATAATTGTTATAATAATTCTGTGCCGTTTAGTTCTGTTTATTGAAATGCTGCAACAACGTGGTCTTAATGTGGGTACTTATAAAAATAGACAGTGACGTCAAGAAGCCTTTTTCATTGAACGAAATATTTCATAAATCAACAACTAACAAGTGAGTTATAACCGGATGTTGCAATACAAACATTTACTTTTTCTTCATTTAATTTTTCTATTTATCTTGCGAAAGTGTTGGATAACATAATGTTTTACCAACGTTTTATTTCATTGCAAATTGTATGTTTAGCCTAATTATGTAAATTCATAGGGTTTTTTTATATTTTATCTTTACGACGCAGTCAAATAGAATATGAAAACCGTTTAACTATTCTATACTTTAAAGTATTAAAAAACTGCCTCCCTTAGCACTATTAGAGATTGGACCCCCGCTAACTCTTCTAACGCTAGTAATTCCCCCATTAGATACATATAAAATCGCACTATTAATTTAAAAACAAAATCTGTTAAATAATCGCAGTTTATCTAAATAATCAAGAGTGGCGTTTATGAAGCCAGTTACCAGTGTGCGAAACAATCACAGCCTATTTTGCAAATCAACGAGTAACAAGTGACGCGTGAGTGAACATCAACGCAATGAGCGCTTCATGACACCTGTGAATGTTAATCGTATTAGAGCTAATTGTCTGTACGGATTCCGCAGGTAAACACTACACGCCGCGGCATTTGCGTACTACCACATGTGGGAGGTGCGAATAATATTCAGAAAAACCAATGTCGTCGGTTTATGTAACAGGATATTTCAAAATATTTTTCATTTCGAAATTTCCAGTGATTTATCTTCTAATATCATATACAATAACACTAAAATATATATTATTTATATTTAGTGTTACCATTTAGTTAAATATTAAAGTATGGCAACGATTATTGATTTTAAATATCATTTTTAAATAGCCTGTAATTAATTTTGAATATTTTAAAGCATACATTATAAATTATATCGAATATTCACAGTGAAATATTCGTAGCTCTACGTAACACTATTACAAATGTACTCTATTACTGTAATCGTCGATCGTGTAGCGGATTAATCGACGCAGAGTGATTTAATTTCGACTGATATTTACAGGAGTGTTTACATTAAGTGGCAATTTGTCTCTATTTAGTCCTATGTATTTAAATATTATATTTAAATTATTATAAATACATTAGAATTAAAATACTATGTGTTACTTCAGCTATTCTATTTTTTTTTAAATTAATTATAAAATAAAAATAAAGTATATTAAAGATTATTTACTGCTCCATTTTTTTTTTAAATAAAATAGCATACTCAGTATATCAATGTTATATGTACGATCACATATTAATAAAATAATACTTACCCTAGAATACATTTTTCTGATATAATAGAAGATGTTTAACAGAATGAGAACAAGAAATATAGAGACAAAGGTCGACATAAAAATTGGGTTGTTGTTTTATAGCCAACGTGCAATGAATAAAGGTACCTACTCGTAGTGTACAAAATGGCGGTATTGCTAATACGAATTCAATACTAATTTGACACAAATATCAATATCACAGTAAATCTGTAACAAAAATCAATAGTGCACGTAAATATTTAATTTTGTACGTAACAAACGATAAAAAAGTTCCAAAAGTGTATTTGTTTTTAACACGTTTCACTAAAACTATTTATCTATCTTGACGTATTAATCGACCGTTTGAAATTAAAATTAGTAATGTTTTTAATTCATACTAATGTTTTAAAAAGACAATAAAATACATTGTAATATAACTGGATGTTGTTGAGTGATGCACGATTTAACCAAGCTATGCTCGCTTACCATGGGACCACATGGAAAGATTTTAAAGTTTAAAAAATGTACTTTTGACATCACAACAAATCACAAATCAAAATATTAATTTAGTGATTACATTTTAAATTGTATATGTGAATATATTTGCAAAATTATGGTCGTCATTTTAGTTTAATTATTATTATATTTTATAATATTTTTAAATAATATTTCTACAGAAGTTTTTATATGCCATATTGGGCACATTAGAGTTGGTTTTTTTTATGTATATTTTATGTTTTGATACGATATTTTAAAATATTTATATATAGAAAAAAACGTATTACAAATATCGCAAATTCGTAGTAGCAAGCCAGAGAGTGAATGAGAGAGTGAACTTGCGTCAACACCGTCTAACAGTTTTTTATTATTCATAGGACGATCTCGTTCAGAGTGTTTTATATGAGCGACGATCGAGTATCAATTTGTACGGAACCGCCCCGTATTAGCATTTCCCTGGGCCTACATTGTTTCACAGGGAAAAAAGAAATTATTTATGTTACTCACATACTTAAATGTTTATGGATGCGGTTTCGTCATCAAGATCTTTGACTTTTTATGATCGAAATGTAAATTTACTGTTCAATATATCAGAATAGGATATTATTTTTTTAACATTTTTTAACAAAATCCACATCTTAGAAAACTTATTATCTTCTATTTAACTTGCGTGTTACATTTTATCAATTTTGGAATGCTTAACATATAAAATCAGAAGATATATATATATATATATATATATATATAAGCTAATCAGCACACCGCCTACCGTCTTTGCCACACACTTTTCCTCCACCTCAAGGTTGCCTGGAAGAGATCGCTCTTAGCGATAGGGCCGCCTGCTGTACATTCATTTTTCGTATATTATTTTCATTATGTTTGTTTCTTTTATAAGCTATAACAATAAAGAGTATTATTTATCTCCAACAACAAATGAAATGTATGTGCACAAATGAATATTTTATTAAATATATGAATGTAGCCCAACACAATCGTTTACAAAACTTAAATCCCGCAAAAGACGCTTACCCTACTCAGCTCATTTCCCTGAAAGCTAGGTACATCTCAGCCGCAGTACTGTAAGTAGTGTACGCTTATGAGTGTTCATTAAAGATACGGTAAAGACGGCGACGGCTAAATTGGCTTCTGACTATACGTGGAAGGTTATATCTGTTGAAAATGTTAGTTCACTTTGCGAATGCTGATATAAAGTTAATATGCTCGAGAAATTATTATGCCTCTATTATAAATTGGTAGGCAAAAATAACTAGGTCTAAACAACTTTTGAATTCATTCTGCTTTTTTATTCACGTTCTGAAGTAATAGGTATAATTATTATTAATTAAAAACTAAAATGAAATACTTATGTGTTAATAGAGGCATAGCTTTATAATTTAATTATTGTAATCAACTATTCGGTGTTCAAAAATAATAAAAAAACTTGTACTAGCACAAATGTGTTCAGTTTAGTCCAACTTTGTTAACAAAAACTAAAATATATGGAATAATTGAAAATATTCAAATTAAAACTGTAATTGGGACTGCTACATAAGGGTGTCACGCGCACAATCCAGATTTTCGCTTAGTAAATGAACATTCATTCCACAGCAATAGAAACTGTTTCCATTATAATGTATGAAAAAATGGTTTTCTAAATAGTTTACTATGAATTAGAAGAGTTCTTGTTCAGTCACCAAGTAAAAGCACGATATTTTCCACTTTTAAAGATTATAAAAAACACTAACTTTAATAATTAGAGATGGGCCGAATGTAGCTTGAACCGAATGCGAATTTCAGCCGAACATTCGGAGAGAACTTCGGTTCAATTTCGCCGTGCTTTTTCAATTCACTACATGTCGTAACATTTTCATTATAATTAAAAATACTAAATGTTTCTGATTGTTTAGTTTGTGAACAAAAAACGTGTTTTTTTTTTTAATCAATTTACGATTGTAATTAAGATGTTTGTTACAATAATACTAAGTTTATTTCATTTTCTCTACTTAATTAGACAAAAATTAAGAAGAACTAATTTATTTTTTATCGCATTCGTGTTAAGGTTTACATGTTTCTATCTAAAATAAATGACAATGTAACCCGGTCGAAAATTTTTTTTATTAAAACCTGAAGTTTAACATATTTAAAACGTTATCAGGTACACAAGTAACAAAATCTGTAAAATACCTCCAATGTCCAGCTACCCCCGAGAAATAAGGGAATGAAAGACATTGAAAAATAGTTTTTTATTAATTTCTGGCTTTTTATGACCATCGAAAAAAATTCTCCACAAAAACTGTAGGTCTAACAAAATCACAACTTTTATATATAACCTTAAAAGATTTCGAAATATTTGCAAAAAAGAAAAAAAAAAACAATTTTTTTCTTTTCTTCCCCCCTTTTTTCGGGGGTAGCTGGACATCGAGGACATTTTACGGATTTTTGTTCCTTAAATATCTGCTAACGTTTTGAAGATATACAACTTCAGGTTTTAATTTTTTTTGTTTCCAAGCCGGATTCCGATCAGACTAATGAGTATATAAAAGACTTTATTTTATTGTTATGACAGACATGTTTCTATTAATTTGAATGAAAATAATGCATGTAGGCATTTTTTTTTTCTATTGCTGAATCGAAATTTGGCCGAAAGCCGAAGTTCGGCTCAAGCAAGAATTTCGGCCCATCCCTAATAATAATATTTATCAATATTAATAACTATAATTTCATCATGCTTTGGATTCATATTATTTAGCATACAATGTAGATTATTCACGACTTTTATTCTTACATTCATTTTATTTGACGACGACACGTTTGGCTCAGTTTGTAGTGACCCTAGTTGCAGTGTCAGCGGAACACGAATGTTTGTACTTCAGTTATGAGTGCTTATATTTATAATATTGTATTCAGCCCTTTTTAACGTCCCACTGCTGGGCACGGGCCTCCCTTCAGTACGAGGGGAATCAGGCCATAGGCCACCACGCTGGCCAAGTTCGGGTTGGCGGACTTCACATGTCTTTTGAAAACTTGCTAGGTTCTCTCAGACATGCAGGTTTCCTCGCGATGTTTTCCTTAACCTTTATAATATGTATGTATTTAAAAGATATTTATATGTAATATATCAACTATCTGGTATCCATAACACAAGCTTCGTAGCTTACCATGGAACCAGATGGTGCTGTGTGTTAATGTCCCAACATATTTATTTATTTTATTACTGTAAAAGTGTGAAGGCTTAATTTAAAAAAAAATGTTTTTAAGATACAAATTACAGCAGTTACAAAAACTATGCGACGATTTTTAAATCGGCTTGTTATAATGAAAACTAACATCTTCTTGTGTATAGTTCAACTAACAAGGGGCTGTTAATTTAAATTTACTATCTTAGCTTCGCGTAATGAACGGGAAGATGATTGCTATAATGGGATTGTAGATTTCGTCGCTAAGTCATAAGTATTCTATGTTCGCGATATACGTTCGTCGTCTTATATATTCTTAATGTAGTTGTTAATGATACTAGAAGTAATAATAATGCTACTTATAAAAAGTTGTTCAAGTTATGAACTACCTAAAATAAAATAAATATCAGTAAACTCTAAAAACTTATGAAAAGCTTAATTACTTTAGTTTTTATTGGTTTAATTAATGTTGGAAATAATAATTGTAACATTGGCTGCATTTTTTTGAAACACTAGAGGGCTACTCGCTAACGAATGTAATATTAAAAGTATAAAAATATATTAGTGCTTAAAATTAAGACAATAAATATTTTCTAATCATGCACACTTTACGAGACGGTGGCAATTTTTAATTATCGTCTGAGCATGTCTGGAGATAATTGTGGCGTGAGTGGCAGTCGGCAGGTGACAACGGCGGGGAACGGTTAAACGTAGCATTTTACCACCTTTATGCATATTTGATGGCGCCGCCATAATCTCTGCGAAATACACTTCACCTATATTGGATATAAGTTACGTTAAGGGTGTGGAAATATATCTTAGTGATTCATACTTAAACTTCTTACGCTTCTGGATTATAATGTATCTATACATCTTCTCACAATAAATTCAATAATAATAATTTATTAAATGTAATACATAATATTATCATTATATCGTAAGATCGAGAAATCGAATATTACCAGCTACGTGGATTCAACTCTAGCATGTGGGCAATTATAGTTTAGTGATCAGTTTAAAACAATGCAACCCTAGGTGTCAACACCTAACATGCCGACTCGATACTATAGGAAACAATGGACTAACGAATGAATTTCCCTCCATTTCGAAGATGCAGGAGATGATTTCGATAAGTTGTACAATTAATGGGCATCATAATTATTGCCAAAACATGAATATTATATGTATAAACATTTCATTATATTTGTTTTACTTTTCAATATTAGTATTAGTCCTTTTTAACGTCCCACTGCTGGGCACGGGCCTCCCTTCAGTACGAGGGGGATCAGGCCATAGTCTACCACGCTGGCCAAGTGCGGGTTGGCGGACTTCACATGTCTTTTGAAAACTTGCTTGGTTCTCTCAGACATGCTGGTTTATTCACGATGTTTTCCTTCACCGTTAAGACAAGTGGTAATCATGTTGGAAATGATTCGCACATGAAAATATCAGAGGTGCGAGACGCGGCATTAGAACCCACTTCACTCGGTTTTTCTAGCGAGCGCGTTACCACTGGGCTACCACTGCCTATACTTTTTAATATATTATCTAAATAATAATTATTATACTTCGACCTTTACTGAGTACATCAACCGTCAAAATTATATGTACATAGCAAGAACACCCAACCGTAAATTAAATCGGTAACATTGTACCTTCAAACAATCCATCGTTTTAAACTAAAACCGACGAATTCGAAAATAATTACAGACATTAGAAGCGTAATAAGAGTGTCGTATCAATTACTGGTCGTAAGCAAACAGGCATTACGCGCTTAATATTAAAATCAAATTTAGGGAACGCCCCCATTTGTAAAACGCCTAAATAGCACCACAGAAAAGCATTGATGTCTGGATTGAGGGCTTAAGAGTACTATTGACAGCAAACCTTAAAAACACTAATTCTAAAAAAAACCACGTGAATGTACATATATACATACACTTTCGCCTGAAACGTTTATTTAAGTGAAACTTAATTTAAAAAATAAATCATATTTGTTGAAATATATTGATGTGTACTATGAAAATTTCCCTATTAATAATACTAAAGAGAATTATTTAATTAATAATTTCTATAGAGAAAAATATACAAAAATAACCCCTTGTTTTATTTATGTAACGAGCTCCCTTTTTTTGTCAACCGTACAAGTGACCACTGCGCAACATCAATTAAAATCGCATTTCGAAACCATCTCCAAACACGTAATGCTGTCGTTTCGACAAGGTTTTGTGTCACAATATTTCAACTAAAATAACTTTTGTATTATTTACATTGCTTAGCATTTTACTAGAGACATATTTCGCTTATTTATTATACATTCTAAATTAAGTACATATATTTATATTAAAAAGACTAACTGACAGTTCCACATATCATCTATTGACGTATGGTGATACGTGAGGTAAATGTAAAATTTTATGAAGTAAAAATATGTATAAATGTATAAAGGTGTTTTCTACCATAGCAGTTGTTTCTTTTCTGTTTTAAAAATCTAAGCATGAATGTGTTATGTATATCTATGAAACTGAATATCATTTTAGTGATACACAATATTTTTTGTTACAGGGTGAAGAAGAAATACAGATAACACATAAACTTTTCCGACCAGCCACATCAACCACGTAAGAAAAAATATCTTTAACTAATTTACATAGTAGGTATATAATACTAGAAGTTTTCTACAACTTCAAAAACATATTTTCTATATATATGTATATAATATTTTAGAGTAACATAACAATATTTTCATGTAATACATATTTTAGTATTTTGTTGTAGGAAACAATTTTTTTAACTTTAGGTAGCTTCCATCCACAATCAAAAAATTCAAAAATTTACTTTTTCGACTCAAGAGCTTTTTAAATCCTAAAATACTAGTTTTAAACATGCTATTAGACATTTTCCCGAACTCTAGATAGACGTTGAATCTCAGCATCGCGTACCGATTTACCATATTTATAATATTTACGCGCATTTATGTGTATTTATGTTTGTCGCGTAAATATGTGCGGGGGAGAGATCCCTAGTCGCGGTAATTATTGCGTGACTTATTGGCGAGAAGATAACACGTACTTTACTACCAAATTATGAAGACCTCCAATTCCAAGATTAATAACATTTGTATTACTTACATTTAATCTCCATTTCTATTTATAGCATAATATAATACTTTCAAGTAATAAAATTAAAAACTTTACAATCACAACTACACAATACGCTAACATGTGGATACAAATATTCTGATTTCTATTTCATAATTTAAGACGTTATTTAAATAACAAAACACTTTACAAAAAACAAGCTATTTACAATGTAACAAAGCGAAGTTTTAATACATTATATTATAACGGTCTTTATAAAAACGATGTAAACTAAACAGAACAAACTTTATTCACACATACGGTTTCCTATAACATTAATATTACGGGTCTTAGCATAATGGTCGCGATGTAAACCGCTTGGAGGGTTGAAGCTTTATCTCTTGCAGCTTGATCGTGACTCCCCGAAAGATTTCTGTAATTACACTGATTATGAGAACGATCGTGTTACTTGCATTGCTCTTGTGCAAAATTAATACTATGTTAGATTTGAATTAGGAAAAAAAATTTTTTTTTGAAGATATGAAATTAAATCTATACATACATATAATAACATTCTAACTGATTCGAATCTGTACATCAAATATTTTTTAGAAAATTCTCATTCTTATTGAAATAGTAATTATTATTGATACAGAAGCTGAATCGGTACTTATAAATTTTTTGTCTGTCTGTGTTTAGAAACACATCGCGTCAAAATTACTGGATAGATTTTGATGAAATTTTCATCATATAGACTACTTTTTACTGCGGGAAAATATCTCATTTCTGAGAAATATATATATTTCTAACCGATAAAACGTACTTAGGAACGAACCCGAACGGAGCGAGAGTGAGTCGCTAGTATACTATATAGCTCTTATAAATAGTACTTTTTAATGTACTAAGAATACGAAGAGATATATAATATGGCAAAGTTTAATAAAAGCTTGTTTAAGAATTTCTTAAAATGCGCATATTAAAATTTTTAAATAAACTATCTTTTCGGATTTTGTTGCGGATTTATTTTGTACGTTTTAACGGTTAGTACGGAATAGATAAACTATATACATATGTAGGTGTACTATACTATTTCACCCTAAAAATTATCCTATGTCTTTCTCCAATATTTTCGATTCCTCTCTATACTAAACTTCATTAAAATTGGTTTAGCAGATTAGGCGTGAAAACATAACAGACAGACAGAGTTACTTTTGCATTTATAATATGGATATTGGATATATGGTTTATTAGTATGGATTTTTGTTACCGATGTTTCGAATTCTTTACAGCAAACATGTCATGGGACAGAGTAAGTTTTAGGCATTTCTACAATAATAAGATAGTTGTTACAGACATGATAGACATACGCACAATTGCAGATACAATGTTTTGAAAGGAATAGAAAATATAATATATCTTTGTCATTTGTAAAATTTGTTAATGATAATGTTTTTTCAACTAACAAGAAAAAAGATTTTATAATTATTTTACTATAACTACTAATAAATACTTTAAGTATTCATAAAAATATTTACCAAGATTACAATATGTGTAGATTTTGCAAACTTACACACAAAAAGAACGTCTAATATAGCACTCAGAAAACAACGTGCATGGGTAGAATACGGAAGTATATTCTAAGAAGTGAGTAGGAGTTGTGGGCAGTAGAAGACCTTGAATGACTTTGGGATAGCAAATATTTATTAACTTAGTGTTTGTAGTTAAAAGTCTAAAAAAAGTCCTTTAGAGTGGTCTGTTTGATGAAAATAATTACAATACAAGAAAAGATTAATGAGAGAAAAATGAGATGCATATATGCAGGCCGTATACAACAATATTTCGACTGTACTTACAAAATTTAGTCACAAATCTAGGTTTCAATGTTAATTTTTCGAAATCAAAAAAATCTGTCAAAATCCCTGAAATACACATAGGTAAAGTATAAGTATTGAAATCCTCTACCCCTCTGCTACCGATGATGCATCACTCCTCTTATTATTCAGTCCTTTTTAACGTCCCACTGTTGGGCATGGGCCTTCAATACGAGGAGGATCAGGCCATAGTCCACCACACTGGCCACGTGTAGGTTGGCATACTTACTTCATATGTCTTTCGAAAACTTGCTAGGTTCTCTCAGATATGCAGGTTTTCTCACGATGCTTTCCTTTACCGCAAGACTCACTCGTATTAAATTCTGTATATTATATGCAAGGAATATAATGTACAGCGAGAAATGTTTTATTGGCTAAAAAAGTCTTGTTACAAAGGTTGCATAAGCTTTCGGCTACGTATAACCTCTGTTACTGGGTACCCCATTCATCCACTGGGACAATTTAAAGACAATTTAAATAATAAAAGTCAATAATAATAATTTACAATAATCTATTATATAAAATTACTGAAGATCTATTTGTATGTACAATAAATACCAATATCAGTTTATCATTATATCTTGTAATTTTTAAAATCTTGGCTATTTAATGACTAAACGTTGTGAGTATTCCAGTTTTAGTTATTTCATACTCGGTATACAAAATATTGGGAAATAAAAAGAAAAACCAACAATCTATTTTCAATATTATATTTCTACCTTTTATCATTCGAAACTATAGTGTTTTAATTTGTGTAACAAATAATGACAATAAAATATTGACGTGAATTTTCAAATTTGTTTAAAAGCTTTTGGCACTCTCTATTGGCATCGCAAAAGCTAGAGATAAGCTTTTAAGCCAAACATTGCAAATTAAAATGTAAATAATGTTATGGTTTGTGACACAATAAAACTAGAAACTATGACTATTAGATAGCATGTTTATTACCTCTGTCATCTACTTTACTGAAATATATACATATGTATGTATATGTAGATATTTTTATATTTTCACATAAAATTTAAAGTGACGAGTATTTCACTGTTAAATCCTTAAACTTATTCATCCGTTTGAATCTATGGAACAGTAGGCTAGAATCTATACATCGGCACGATTTCCTAATTCCGCTACCATTTTTGTAGTAGGTTATAGTAGTTATAGTACATATATACATCATAAATTTGCTTTATTTTAATTAAGAGTATCTATTTATTTTTGTAACGAAACCACATAATTTGTTTAACAAAAGACATATCCTACATAAGTTTTAAAAAGCTATTCGATGCCACTCCAAGCCCGTCATTTGATAGACCATTGATGGTCCATTTTAATGGCTCATCTAATGACGGGTGTGATAGCTCTGCGATAATTGCATCGCATCAACACAGTGGCAAATTTAATTACCAATTTCGTCACATTTCAAGATTGACATGGAAATTGCCACTGTTTAGCGGAATATATGTATCTGATATATGATATGTGTAATTATTTTAATATCCCTACTTTTTTCAACAAAATATAAGTTAAAAAATTTTGATTAAAATTAGTGGCATAAGCGAAGAATTTGTCATTATTATGACTTGCAGTGGATATAAAAAAGGAACTTTACATAGCTTTTCTTTAAAGTAGTTTTAACATATACAACATACCACATTTATTCTTTGTGATTTATGTTTCACAGCACAGGTCTAAACCAAAGGACATTCAGACAAATATTAAGAGAAAACCCACTTGTAAATACGTACCGCGATCCTTTGATACGAGGCATATTGGACCAGCACGATGGGTCATCGTGTAGAGGAGCTATAAAATTAATCACTACTTTATTAATAATATATATTTCTTTATATAAATAAGGAAAAAAATATATTTTTTAAATTAATTTTATATGAACCAGTTTCATATAGTGGTTTATGTGTGAAGTAACAAATAGTCAGAATAATAAAAATATATTTGATGCTACCTATAAAACCACTGTACTTATACTACGCAATACGTACCTTAGAAAAATAGTTTATTAACAGCATACTATACTGCGAACAATAATTAATATTCTTATTAAGTAAACAAGTACTTGAAAAACTTCTTAAAAATCAATATTGTAAACGTTTCCTCTAAAATTTAAGTTACTTCCTTATTCGGAAGTATAAAATCCGAAAAACTCTTGCTAAGGGCAGAAACTTCAGTTGTAGATTTGATTTACACAATAATACGAAACGTTAGTTAGGTTATAATGCTCAAACAAAGTAAATGAAAATACTTAACCTTGTTGGGAAGTTTGATCCAATAAAACAAAGTTTCGAACAAACGAATGCATTAAAGTCACCCGCAAACTGATCCAATCGTAATATCACACTTCCAGACATCGAAAGTTAGTATGCATTGACTTTGAAAAGTCGTCCAAAACTAAGTTGGGTTATGTTTATGAAACTATTCGGTTGCGGGTGTGTGCTGCCGATACACATGCAAGAACTCGCGCCCAACTCTAGGCATAGTTCGCTAAGTGGAACAGCTGTAAAACAAAGTAGCGAAGGGTCTAGGAACTTAGTGTGTACGTTGGCAACTATTCGGGGCCCCGAACAGTGAACACATGTCCTCCGAAGGCGCGGCTGTACGGTGGGACACGCGGCATAGTCGCCGCGGCGCGTCGTCACTTCGCAACTTTGACAGTTTAATACGGCAAGCAGAGACGCGGCCGACGACCGCGGTCGATTTATAAATAAGTTAAACTAGGTTTAACAAAGTATTGCGGAGGATGATAACGAAGCGACGCCTACTCTCCGCCCCTCCCTCCCGCTCGCGCTGCGTGCAGATAAACTTTTAAAATGACTTTGGAAGCTTTTGAGCTTTTAATCGGTAAAGTTGTACAGACAGACAGTTCGGGTACAATCCTTGAACCGCTTGCGCCGGCGACGGCGGCCGCAAAACTTTGTTTTACAGGACTACTTTTCTTCTTGTTTCAAGGTTGGACTCTTAAAACAAACTCCGGTTCGACGGAGTTCGTGAACTCGGGCGCCAACAATTTACAAATTTCTCTCTTTCATAACAACTAACTGCCGCTCGGCGCGCGGCGAAAGTTGTCCTGCGTAGATCTTAATCGCATTGTCTGTTGCGCTCGCGGCTCGAACAGCTGATTATGACGACACAGTTTATTGAACTTTTGCATTAATACGTACTATATCAATATTTTATATTTAGAATTGAAACGTATATTAAAGTAATAATAAGTATTATATTAGTATTTCATACGGAATTTCTAGGAAGCATAAATAATTAAAAAAAATATATTAATAAAATGTTACGTTGAAATAAACGTCGATCTGCACCCTCTCATTCATTTATTCAATTTACTTAAGTGACACTGATAGCACGACTGCGGTCAAAAAAACTCGTCTGCCAAATTTGACGACGCCCCAGCGACCGGCGGCGACTTGTTTTTTCAGTTCATGCCTCACCTGCCAGGGGCATCTAAAGTGATGTCGCGTGAAAAACACTGATTGGCTTTTAATCTAATCGCTTTTTTACCTCTTCGGACTTTCAATCGTATGAACGGTCAGTTTTTCCCCTTTGTTACGTGATATCATTTCAATTTCATAGAAGAAAAGCACTACAAATTTTGCTAAAGAACAATCTCATAGGCACATAAATTTAAATTAAGTATTTCTTTACATAAAAGCAAGCTAAAATGCAGGTACATATTGGGTATTGCGCGTAAATTTTACGTAACTAGAAATAAATAGGTTGCGGGTGTGTGGGGCGGGGCGGCGTGGGCGCGGCGTGCGCGCGCATCCGCAGCGTTCCTCCCGCGCGACCTGTGCTCGGCCTTTGCATAGTCCGCGAATCGCGCACCACGAACGAACGCCGCGGAGTTAACTCCGCTACATTTCACTCTCCGCCGCTCGCCGTACGTACTACGAATAAACTTTTACAAGTAGCGCTACGCGGTGCTACACATTTTGTAGACGCTACGAACAAATATAAATAAACGCTACGAATTGGCGTAAATTTTGTGCAGTGTATTTTTTCCGATTTTAGTGAATTCGTGTTAAGTAAAACTTTTGTGCGTGATGAGGGATCGTCCCTCTTTTTTATAACGATGTCGGCCCTCGTCCGACCCGTTTGGTAAGTTTGATAATATCTTTTCGAAGTTGTTGTAATTAAATTTTCTCTCTTATTTCGACGTGTCCGACTCTTTCTTCGAAAATGCATGACGGATTTATTTCAGCAGTGAAATCGTCGTTAAAGGAGTGTTCAAGATTTAAATTAAACGTTTACGCACAAATCCCACGCTTGTAAAACCATTTCACGAAATGCTTTCAAATATTTAATGTGACAAAATCGAAAGTATAACTAACTGATGCATATAATTAACTAACTTTCAGTAAATGGTAATAATTTGATTATTTAGTATGCTAAATATTCCATGCTCATTTAGCATATCTACCTAATTTTGTGGTAATTGAATCACGGTTAAGCGCAAGTCGTCAAATAACCGCGACATTAGGCTGCTGAGGGAATACGTAATCACGCGACGTTTAACGTTGTAGCAAATCTCTACATACGAGCTTCTCTATTTAAACAGTAATTTACATACAAGATTAATTAGTACTATTCAATAAATTATAATTTAAATGTTTACGTTTTTTATTATTATTTAGAATTTCTGACAATGTGCTTAGGAAAACTTTAAAACTAAAATCGAACTAATATTTAACAACTGAATTTTAAGAGTCTTAATTTAGCTTAATTGTCAATAAAGTCACAACTAATATAACTAAAATTCTTTAGGCAATCTATAATAAAAAATATTATCACTTCTAAGCATGCCCACGATTTAAGTATAAAAATAAAATTCAAAAAGATTTTAAATTTAACCAATGTAATATACATTGGTAAAAAATATCTACATACGAGTATGTACATTAATTTTATGATACAATGGCTGCATTTTAAATTTTGATGATTCGTTATTAAAACATCATATAAATAAGGCGAAAGCTTATTATGTATAAATATATCTATACTTATGTATAATATAAATTATAGCTACAATATTTAAATATAGATAAGAATAACCTTTATTTATCACTAGCAGAACCCGCGGCTTCGCTCGCGAAGATGAAACTACGAAAGATACGAAATTTCATCCAAATATGTCCAAGGAATAAAAAGTGTCATAGGTTGCCTGTGCGTTTATTTAAAATATTCATCCTCTATTTTACCCTCTTAGGGGTTGAATTTAAGAAAACGCTGAAATACGTAACTCATTATTTTTGCCGTACTAATTTCATACGAAATTTCATGCAAATATGTCCAAGGAATAAAAAGTTTCATACAAACTTTTATCCCCTATTTCACCCCCTTGGGGGTTGAATTTTAAAAAATCCTTCCTTAGTGGATGCCTTGGTCATATGAGGAATACGTGTACGAAATTTTAATTTTCTAGCCTTAAGGGTTTGGCCTGTGCGTTGATACTTTTGCCTTTTATATACATATATATAGAAGATAAGATAACATACACTACAGTATATAGAAATTTATAAATTATTAATTCAATTTTAATTCTAATACTACAATTGAAGTATTGAATGAGATGCTTTTTTCTTAGCTATCTAGCGAACTTGTTAGGTTATGTTAAAGAATACAGTGCGGATCCCCATTGAGTGTCTCTATTAATTCTATACACAATATACCGCTTTTCGCTTCTATTCTACATGAACTAGTTATAAATGTTTGTTTAAATAAATTTCAACTTGAAGAGCTATATACTCGTGAATAAAATAGATTGTACGAATGGTGTGTTAGTAGAATAATTTCATCTTATAATATTTATGTACTAGCAAAAGTTAAAAAAACTAATAAAATTAATAAACTCATAACAAGCACCGCTCAATCCACTAGAAGAACTTATATAACTTTTCACAGAATTTTGACGACAAGAAAAATACATACATTTACATTACCACCAACAAAAAGTAAAGTAATTATAATCACAAAAAATAACGAAATATAATATACATACCTCAACCAATCTACAAAACAGAAAAAAAAAACAATAATTGTAATTACTTTATTAAACGCGGCTAAGTACTTCACTCTTTTTCAACTTCACTTAAGTGTACGCATAAAATATAGGTATGTTTCAAATATAACCAGTTTAATAAATATTGCATAAAAATATAACAAAAGTTATAAGAATATATAATGTATGGAACTACTCACATTACTTAATTACATAAAAAACATAGCTTATCTTGCCAAAAACAAAACAACGTGCTTTAAAAATGCAATATTCTTCCACATCAACTCAAAAAAATTCGAAATACAGAATAATTTGACACAATTCTCGTTTGCTAGACGGCCCGCGTGTAATCGTTTAACACAGGTAGGGTTGCCACTAAACGGATTTCACGTGTGTTGATCTGATAAGCGCTCAAATTGTTTCCACTGAAGCCGCTGAAGCTATCAGATGGGACAGCGGCCCAGACAGTTAATTGTGGTTTATTTCGCACACAAATGTCGAGTAAAGCGTTTATGCTGTCGAGTAAACCATTTTATTTGCACAACAATTTACCTTGCGCTACAATTGTTAAAAGTACAATGTTTTATCAACATTTGAATGAAAGAAATGTTTTTAAAATCTGTATAAGGTAGTTTTGTGGAACAGTATTTGTCTCACAATTTTCTTTAGCACATAAAGACATGCAATATGATTATCAAACGATTACGATTCTGTTTTTTTTGGTTATTTTATTGATAACCACGAATTGTTTTAAAAACTATGTGACTTATAGAACTTTATAAGATCATGTGATGTTAATTTATTTATTTCGGCATACTTTACTATTACAATTTATCTAAAATAGTAAAAGCTATAAAATATAAGTAAATATATAATTACGGAAAAAACATTATCTTACTACTGTTATTTATTTACATATCAAAGTAAAACAGGTATTTTAACTGATACATAGTTTAAATGAACTTTTACTTGCTTTTTACTTATTCTTACACAATAGACTCGTAAACATAAAACTCGGTAATTATTTAATATAATTGTTTCATGAAATTATAATATCTTAGCGGCTCACACTCGCTTCGCTCGGATTCGTCCGTAGATACGTTTTAAATAGATATAAATAGTTATTAGCCAGCGTGAGCTATGTAATTTTTTTCGTGATTTTTTTTGTTTTAATAGTTATTCTACTATTCGGGATGAAAACAAATCCAGCAAGTCAAAAATAATAGAAATCGGCCCAGCCGTTCTTGAGTTAGAAATGGTGCATCTAACATTGAATTTGGATCTCTCACTTGAATTTGAAAATTTTAAATAACAAATACCAGGTTCTTTATAATAAGATAAACGACTATAGAGACGTAAAATAGCAAAAGAACATTTACACTGTTAAAATCATAAGTCTTTTGGTTTTACTGTACTTGAATAAAAACACGGTAGAACGTATCCGCGAGGGTCCGACACACGATACCCTCGCAACGAGTGCACCCTCCACGTAGGGCTGCGAATTACTCGAAACAAAATATTATTATACAATAAAAAAATAATAATAAGAATAATCGATACTATTTAGGAATTATTTAACATAATAAACAAAGCAGAGAACATTTACGTATTATATCAAATACAAAATATTACTTGTAACATATTCATTCATTGCATGTTCTGTGATGTATGCATAAAGCCAATTATAATATTTTTTTGGTAGGTTTTATTTCTTTGTATTATTCTTTGCAACGTACAGTAAAGAGGTATAAATGGATAAAATCTGTACATTTAAATTAAAAAAAAATTAAGTAATGTTATACCCTAAAAGTAACACGTTTGCGAAATATTTGAGAGCATAGATCGCCGTCATATGAAAACAGTAACAATAGGAAATATGCGTGATTTTTATATTTTTTATACAATAGCTTACATCGTGATTAATTATAAAAAATCTAGGTCCAAAAAACTAAAATTTAGTATAAAATTATTTTTTTATATCATACCGATACAGACACTTTAAACGCTCTTTGCGTGGAATAATGTGAAAGAAAACCACATGAAAACTCGAAAACACGTGTTTTCCTAGACATAAAACTAATCTAGACCGATTTTTAACCCCTAAAAACCCCCACATACCAAATTTCTGCGAAATCGTTAGAGCCGCTTCCGAGATTGCCGGTATAGATAAATAAATAAAGAAATATACAAGAATTGCTCGTTTAAATATATCAGATTTTCTTAATCAAAAAGAAATTACATTAAAAATATTAGTATAAGCTTAATTCAAAAGTAATAAATATTATAAAAAAATATTTCTCTTTTATATTAATCACATGCATATTCCATATTATTAAATAATAATAATTAACAAAATTCGTGGCAATATTAATAGTTTCCAAAGTCCTTAAATGGCGATCTATACCTCAGAATATCTCAGAAACGTAACACCTTAGAGTATCATATTGCTGATATTTTTAGTTTCTCTGGGTGCCCTCTATTCATGCATTCTAGTTTTATCGTGCATTTTCGTTTGAAGAAATGGAAGAAAAATGATCGAAGCCCTTCAGATTCAGTCTGTTATTAAAACTTTCTTTCGTTTATCTGTTTCCCTGATTGCGATGCCCGTGTAATGAAATGGACTTATTCTGTTATGTTTGATGAAAGAAAATTCTACCACGGATGATGACATAAAAAAAAATTATTACCCAAAAAATATTTTGTTTAGTACCTTAACTACACAAAATTTATCTCTTCCAAGGGATAAATTTAAATAGTTACACATTTGTAATATATAAGGCCAAATTGCACCGCAGTGAAGCTAAAGCAGTCGCTAGTGTTACCTACTGTATTGTATACGATCTGTAATTTAATGTAAAAATATGTATATCATAATTATTGACGTATTAGGGCATTGTAGCACCTTCATAATATTGTATCCAAATTTCAAATTTACAACCAGACTTTAAGTTGTGCTTAGGCTTTGTCTAATATCAGGCCTAAAAATTTTTTACAAAATTTACTCATCACCTTAAGTCATGATTAATTTGATCACACACATTTCTCCTTCATACATATATCTATGTATTAATGTGTTGTTTAAAAAAAGACATCAGCAATATATCCTATATTTAAGATGTAGTAAAAGCTTACCCAATAGTTTTTACAATTTTTGGTATATCTTTCGAAAACATATGGAACCTTTAAAAATAGGCATAACCTAATCTAATTTATAAAAAAATAATCGATTATTTATCTGTATGCACATAAATAAATTTTACTAAAACGTAGAAAATTACTTAAATTGATCAAAATAAGGTAATGTAAGCAGTCGCTAACGTTAACTTAAGTAAAAAGTGGTCAACAATATTAATAATAAACTGTTAATAATTTGATGTACGACGTACAGTCTGTACACCCCTATGTCATTCCGTAGAGGGGTTAAACTCGTAGCGCGTGTTCGCACAGTGCACCAAGCTCGGTACCATGCCATTACCCCACTTATAAGCTATAACTATTGATTGTTAGAAAGATAGTGTTTTCTTATTTTATTTTACTGTTAATCTTGAATTTACATACTCAGTTTTAGTAGTTTATATTTTCTTTTCTTATTTCATATTACTTAGTATGAAATAAGCTTTTAATATTTTGTCAAATATTATTATTACAATTGTTAGATACTTACTACTTGACTTTTATAATTTATAGGAATAAATATCCCAAGGGAAACACATTTAATGCCCCGAGTTAATAACCCTATGACACTCTGAGCAATAATAATAATCTACATAATAAATAACCTGATAATAATATACTTGTACGCAATTCGTTACTCTGCTGCCCTATAAAAACTAAAAACTAAACACCAATACATTTTTAATATCTAATAGTCTTCCTAAGACTATCACAAGTACTAAAATAAGTAAATTTTAAAATTTATACACGGCATATTTAAAATTTATTCGTTATATCCGTTACACGCCAATTTACGGTGAAAAGTCAAAGAACAGAATGTTCATTTCTTCTCTGATACATTTTTGGGCCTTTTGTTCTATGCAATCAATAAGTACTTTCATGAAAATGCGATGTTGAACCAACCCTATCTTATTTTATTGAGGGGTAGCGCGCATTGCTAGTCACGATGCACCGCGCTCGGTACCATTACCCCAGTTATAAACTGAGTTCAACTATTGCGATATTGATTTTAAAACTCACATGTTACTTTGTTAATTTAAATGTGACGTTTTTAAATATAATTTATTATAAATATACTAATATGCCAACCCTAACTTATTTCGAAATTGGGGTGTAGTCATCTAAATATAAAAGGCAAAAGTGATTAACTGATGTATCAACGCACAGGCCAAACCCTTAAGACTAGAAAATTTAAATTTCGCGCATATATTCCTCATGTGACGAAGGCATCCACTAAGGAAGGATTTTTCAAAATTCAAGCCCCAAGAGGGTGAAAAAGGGGACAAAAGTTTGTATGGAATTTTTCATTCCTTGGATATATTTGCATGAAATTTCGTATTTTTCGTAGTATGATCGCGAGAGAAGCCGCGGGTTCTGCTAGTTGATATATAAACCGCTTGAAAGAAAATGATATTAATGACTTGTACAGAACCATTTAGAGCGAATACTAAAAAGTAAAATAAATTTAAACTTATAAGTTTAAATCAAATAAATTCGTATATGTACTGTAAAACAACTTTAAAGCATCGAATATATTTTTTTGAAATTTCATGCAATTAGCATTAATAATTATTTCTCTTTAAATGAATTAATGAAGGAAGATGTTCAGGATTGTTAATTAATGAAGGAAGATGTTCAGGATTGTTAATTTTAATGCACTTGGGTGCCCATTACATTAATCCTCCACTGATACTACACAAATAATTAAAAAAAATGTTTATTAGTAATGACGATAAGCTCTGAAGTTTAATAAAATTACAAGCAGAATATTAAGTATTTATTATATTGAGTTTTGTTAAAAGTGGTTATACACAAACGAACACAACAAAAAACTTCTTTATTTTATATTAGTATTTTTTTTAAATAGCGTGTCAATAGAATTAATTTGAAATACAGTTAACCTAATAACATACATATCTTCAAAATAGTGGTCTTTATTTCATTTATTGCAATAGCGGACTTGAGATTCTACCAATATGTCACAAAATAAACATTTGGATTGAAGTAGAGTAGCCATACCCTAATGTCCTCGTAAAAATATTGAAACCCCATTCTAAAAGTTGACACTACTATTTTAAACCAAAAAAAGTTTGTTATTATTAATAAATTGCCAATTTTGGTTATGATTATTATAATATTGATTTTTAACCCACGTGTTACTGTCTTAAATCAAATTAGAGGAAAATTTTAAACGTTGTTCCGTATAAAAATGAATATATAAAACATAGTCAGTTTTATTTTGGCTCCATGCTTAAAACATATTATGATCGTTTTAATAACTTGTCGTCCGTGTTACGATCAACAAACATTTTGTCTCTCCGAAAAATCTTCAAAAAAATTTCTCAGTACAATTAAAGTTAACGCATTTGATTACACATTCCAATCTTTCCTCATCTCCTTTTAAGTACGACAAAATTTTGTCTAGTTATCAGTTTGCGCCAGTTGTATTAGCTATAAACTTAAGTTACCGCTAAAGGCTAAAGCCATTAAACGGCGAACTCAATTCGGGGCTCAGATCAAATTGGAGGAGTATTTATCTTCCAGGGAGTCGATTTAAAAGCAGAATCACGCAAGCACACGCCATTATCGCGAGCGCGCGATCCTCAGGCGGCGCCAACTCTATGAATCTAATCCACGGGATTTAGCTTCTGATTTACAGCCGAGCCGAGCCAACGAGGGCGCGACTGCTCGAAAGAAAAGTGATAATGTCTTAATCCTACCACACTCGAGTGTTCTCCCTCCAATTTTATGGTCGCGCGCCCAGACGGCACATTTTGATTTATGATTTCAATAATTAAGAATTCTAAGGTGCAATTTGAATTTGAGCCACGATACGGGGACTGCGGGAGACCTGCCTGTTTGTTATTGCCGCAGGGCGAGAAAGGGTCGCGGGTCCCACGGCTTACCTTTCATTTTCTGAGGAATTATAATAGAGTTTCAAGAAACAACGGCGACTTATAAGACCCACAAGAGGCATGCCTACTTAAATTTTTGATTCTAAAATCTAATTCACCTCGAGAATTTTGATGTTATTATATTAAAAAAATTTAAGTGACAAAACATTTAATCCTACACTTTATGTACATGCTTATACTCTGATTCCTTTACGTCTCAGTATCTACATGTAATCCTTGCTCCGCAATATAAACCGGTTGCCCTTATATCGCGCCCTAATCTCAAGGCATTACAATTAACGCGGCCCAAGATAACCCGCCACTCGCCACCCGCTGATAAAGGGTTCTACTGGTACTAGTTTAAACTGGTTAAGCATCCACCGCCCTAAGGGTTTATCTAATTACCGTATACTAACACACGCGTTTTCACAAACGTAGATTCGTGTATTTCTATGCCCTTGGTCCATTCAAAATCGGTTCACGTTTTGGGTTATCTTACATTCCCCGTGACTTAGAGTACGTCACGTACGTAAATGTTTGTCGGCGTATTGGTATTTCGGCCTCCCGAAGTCCCTTCTATCGTCAAGGACCATCAATTTCCAAATAGTACGAGCCCCATGCATAGATACAATTTAAAATTAATATTTTATATATAAATAAAAAAAATTAAATAACTTTAATCATAATTACGCTATAAAAAAGAAATATATATAATCTTTATTAGGAAATACAGCCATAAGTACTTATGTTTCTAGAAAGATAAGTAGTAAAATTAAAATAAATGTGGTGGCTCTATCTAACTATATTTTACTATATATAATCTTTTTTATAAATTGGTTTTGGTTGTGTGACAGTGTGGATATGAAAGTTTTTTTTAATTTGGTCTTAATTGAGCTTATTTTTATGTTTGCCTTTTTTTCTTTTGTTTCGAAATTATCCTTTAGTAGCAAAGCTACATGTGATAATATAAAAAAATCGTAGATTCAAATATAAATATCCATAAACAAAATTACGAATTAAACATGGTATATAATTTAAACTTATAATAAAAATAAAAAATTAAACATATAATATAATTTTATGTTCGAGGATAAATACATTTTACAAAAGCACTAAACACATTTCGGAATTGTATAAAATCATAAACAGAAGTTTGATAACGGAACATAAAATAATTAAAAAAAATTTACCACCACAAGGAGTGAGTTCGAGTAAAAGTACTAATAAAACGTTTTTTTTTTTTTTTTAGTTTTTTGATATTATATAAAATCTTTTTTTACATACTAACTTTAATAACAACTTGTCATACACCTACATGTCAACATAAAACTTCTCTTTAAACTTTTTCAAAACTTTAATTTCCTTTGTAACGGTGATACAAAATATTGATAGTTAAAATTTTATAGCTAAGATACATTTAAAGACATACTTTTTACGAAACTTACATGTAGAAGTTAATTCAAATTGATTTGCGTGGTGCGTTTAAATTATATATTTTAATAAAATAATATTTACATAATTGGCTTACAAAGCGCATAAGCGACGACTTGAAGATTTAAAATTTTAATATGTAGAAATGTACATTAGAATTCATCGCAATTGTTGTCTTCTTATATATTAATTATATATTTGCCTTTATAAAATTAATTGGTCTGAAAGCTCTTGAGTGAAATGGTTTTTACGTGGGAACGATTTTTGTGCATTTAAAATTAAATATAAAGTGATAAAAATGTGATGACGTCGACTGGAATCGCCGAGAATCATTTCCGCGTAAAAATATTTTGGTTGTGGATGGAAAATCGAATCGCAAGTACACTATTTCTTTATCTTTGTGGATGTTATTGTCATTTCACGTGGGAAATGAGTCTGATGGAACTATTTGTTCCAGGACGGCGCCGCTGAATACTCACCCGACGCTGTCGCAGATTAATAAACGACGATTGGAATTCGGAGTAGATATAGAAACGTTCAGACGACAAGATAGAATCGAAATCGAAGCGTCAATGGAGGAAGATATAGCGGGTAAAAGACGAAGGCGGCTACTTGACGACGATAGACGAGATGAAACTGACTCATATCGTAATTTTACGACACATCGGACTAATATCCTAAGGCATCCGACCGAAGAAGAAGAAGCTTTACTACAAAAAACACAAAATGCTTTAAGAAGCCTTAGTAATTGGCCTCGTGAACAAATTTCGTCCATGCCTAATGGTGATGACAACGAAGATGCAAATGATTTCGACAATCTTTTTAATGATAAAAGGTCGGAAAAAATGTTGCCATCTTCCCCCTCTCAATCATCTGACAGCGCAGATCATTCACAAAGAAGTTTTGCAATACGTAACCAAAATGAAATACCTCAAATACATGTGTATGAAAAAGTAGATCCTGATGAAAATTCCCAAAGAACCCTAAAAATGGAGAAAGAAAATAGTATAGATCATTATGATAAAGTTAATAAAAGTCCAAATCACTATGATGCTCCCAATTTTGATGAACTAGTTGATTCATCTTCAAATGAATTAGAAATTGACATGTCTGACCGCATTGATGACAAATATGAAGACGACAAGGAAACAAAAAGAAGGAAAGGTGAAATTCTCGCAGTCAATAAACAATCTCTATATAATGCATATAAAGCTGCAACGGCATCCTTACCATATTCAACACAATCAGCGTTTAAGCCACCAGCAGAAGTTAAGCACAAAATACATGGGTCGTCATTCCCCAGCGAGCCCTTTGGTGGATACTCGAATGATCACGATAAAAGTTCGATACATAAAGGATCCAAGCAATACACAGTTTTGCAGCCAGCAGGTGCGGGTTCACGAGCCGCAACAGCTTTACAAGAAGCTCGCACAGTGCCCTCAGCTCAGCCTGCACGTGATATGCGGCCACTCAACCCACTTTCTCCTCCGGTCGTCAGAGGTACAAGTCATCTCTGACATCAATTACCAAACTTTCTTAATGATATTATAAACTTCAACTTCGCGTTATGCACAAGTAAAGTTTGTTTCAAGGTCTCACTTAAATGACGATAACAAAGAAAAATGCATGTGGTTTCTCTTAGTTCCCTAATATTAGACTTATTTTAAACTTTATTAGTAGCAACCATTCATTTTCATTTCTTAAAAGATTTTACAAAATATTGAGCTAGCAAACACTCTTACAGCTCATTACAAGAAATGTCCTCATAATTCAATAAGCTATATATAGTGCTTAAACTCCACCTACGTCAATATCGTACATAATGTATGTAGAGGTTTTCCTCGTATTTTGAGTTTACGTCATGCAATAAAAACGGGTCAGGGGATTGGGCGGGGCGATGTGGTGCCGCCCTACATCTCTTGAAAGAAAAATTGTCAGTCGGACCGCGCAGCCGCCTCACGTTCTTTATTTTTTCTTTTGAGTTACGGAGGGGGTTGGGTCGGAGTGGTGGGCGGCGCTGCGCAGGTACGCCCCGCGGCACGCCCGCTCGTATCGATCGCGCTCCCACGCCCCCACTCGATGATTAACAAAATACTAATTTTCATCGATTTGTCCACAGAAGGCAACAAGTGTCCAACTCCTGGTTGCAATGGGCAGGGCCATGTTACCGGCCTCTATACGCATCACCGAAGGTGAGGTTGATGATTTACATGTCTTTTCAGCTATAGGTTAAACATATAATATGATATGAAGTAAATAAGCTTCATATATTATACATATTAATAGCAAACACTACCCTACCTACTTACTTATTATATTAACTACCTTTATCTCAAATACTTTCAAATAAAACGCTAAAATGCTTTAATTTTGTCGAATTAAAATGTACCAGTAGAAGAAAGACTAGGTGTACATTACTTATAAAGTTGTTTGTTTATCAGTCTGTCAGGATGCCCAAGAAAGGATAAAGTCACACCAGAGAGTAAGTAATGCTTGTATGAAACTAATAATATACATAGGTTTATTTCGATTTTTAGTTTTAATTACTTTTATTTTACGACATGCGAGTACAATATGCTAGTTAATATATTTAAAAAAATATTTTTGCCTATTATTATTCAGTTGTTTTATATTAAATACCGTAAATAATTTTTTATCTAGCGTGGACTTAGAGCTGAATTAATTGTAGCTTTCTATATTTATTGCTACTATAATTGTTGGCTTGCTTGTTGTTGTTGTTTATCAAAATTTTCTAAGATATTTTAAAATTCATATAAACATTCATGTTTTAAAAAAACTATGTATTTTAAATAAAACGTATTGCTTAAACATTTCGACAAATGCATTAGAATCTCAACTCTCAACTAAGAAATTCAGAGCAATAGTAACAACTTTGTAACGAGTATCTTCAATGACAGTCTTGGCGTTGCACGAGACAATCTTAAAGTGTCCGACCCCGGGGTGTAACGGTCGTGGTCACGTCAGCTCTAACCGCAGTACACATCGATCCCTCTCAGGCTGTCCAACAGCCGCTGCACGTAAAGCCGCCGCTCGCTCTCAACGAGGAAGACCTCCAGGTAAATACTAATAGTATAATATAAAATATACAAAATAAAAATATATTATAAAAATTATTTATATTGTAATATATACCTAAATACCTCGTGTCACGGTGTTTGTGGTCGAAACGGCTCGACCGATTTTAATGTTTTTTTTGTATATTTGGTAGGTATGAGGTCGTAAAGTATTTTTTACCCTCCTACCCCCACCCCCCATTTTTTTTCCGCGATTTTAGTATTTTTGTATGAACAATATTATATAAATACATAGCAACGAACCAGAACAAAGCGAGGATAAGACGCTGTATAACATAAAGCCAAAGTTTCTTTGTAGACTGAACGCGAGCGTAGCTGCGGGTTCTGCTAGTATATTATAGATATAAACTTAAAAAAAAAATTATGACATAAACAGCGTACCTATATCTTTCCTAAAAATTTGCATAAAAAATATTTATATTTGGTAAAATATGATTTAAATTAAAAAAATATGTAAATTGTATGTTTAAATACAGCCGCATATAATTATGTAATAAATGAAGTGAAATAAAAAATACAGAATATACCTATAGACTTATACATATTTTATAGAAAACTTTATTTCCAATAATGTAAAAGACTCTTGCATCTAAGTCGAACTCGCAATGACCTTCTTTTATCTATCTAGTGCAATTACCACCACCAGCGCCAGCATTAGTAACTGTGCCTCCGGTACCAGTAACTACACCGAGTGAAATAAACGCGTCAAGAGAACGCGAACGAGTACCAGCGGCATCGCCGCGAAGTCCCCCCGTAAAACGCGAGGCTCCCGAACTGCTGGTGCCTAAGCGTGAGGCCGCCGAGCCAGAGCGCGACTCCCCCGGCATGGAGACGCGCCACGCCGGCTACGGCGCGCCGCCCGACCAGCGTTCCCCATATGAACGACCGCCTGATGACCACGTACGGTCTTACAGGTACGTATTTACTATAACACAATTTAAGTTCAAACAGCTTAGTTCAATTTCTGTTCCTTATTAATTTTTCATTTTTTTTTTTTTGCGTATGCTGTAAGACTTTATTTAGTTAATATTTGAAAGTGATGAAAGATATAATATATTATTTATCATATTATTTTTTTCAAATATTTAAAAGATCCAACATGACAATTGGTAAAATTTTGCTTTAGCCAAATGAATGAGGCTCGATACGGTTACGAGGCGCGATGCTATGAAGGTGCCCCTGCCTTCGAGCGGTATGATCCCGCGCAATGTCCACAAAGACCCTACGGGTGGGAAGAGGAGCGGTATCACGACCCTCACCTACCAACTCCAATGAAAACTGACCAATCAGAACAAGAGACCAACTCCGGCCCTATTTATCCTAGGTACGTAATTATATTAATTAAAATATTGTCACCATTTAAATATTATAAGCCTTCATGTGGTAAACGGGACTTTTCAAAAAATTATATCCATAACTCAGTTGTAGAAGTATATAAAAATGATCATGAATCGCGAATATTAAAAAATAAGTAGACCGCAAATTGATTAGTCTTTGGGGCTTTTCCGACCAGACCAATGTACCATTATGAAGCGAGTGGAGTAGGCGGTGTGGGCGTCAGCGCAATGGGGCCGGGCGTTCCGCCCGGTTTCTCCGCAATCAATCTATCAGTGAAGATAGCAGCTGCACAGGCACAGCGACCTCGCAGCCCCACGCCAAGGGATCCTCGTGATCCACGTCCAGCCATAGATCTTTCCACATCTAACGGTAGTCCACAGGTGAGAATTAGCGAAGACAAAATATCAACTGAATAAAACATAAAGTCTCTTTGCAGAGTTCAAAGCTTAATAAATACATTTTAGGTTATATACCTATATTAATAAAATTAACGCTTAAAATATTCATTAAATACTCGGACTTAAACCGCGGCTTTTAATCTGAGATATAAATTATTACATCAACTGGGTCTCGATTTTTTCGTAATTAATGACGCCCATTTATGCAACAGGGTCCATATGCATCACCGGTATACACGAGCGCCGGTGGGGGCAGTGGGGGCGGAGCCCGAAGCAGCCCGCAGCCGGGTGCTTCGCCTCAGCTCACCGCCAGTCCCCAAGTTCCAAGTCCACAAGGCCAGACTCTCGACCTTAGTGTGTCCCGTTTACCACATAGGTGAGGCAATTTGTTTCATTACATCCACATCCATGAAATAATATTTTTTTTATAGCGCTTGTATAATTTGTATTGTATTTGTTAACAGTCGGAGTTTCCCTGGTGGTGTTTCATACAGCCGGGAATCAACACCAGATAGTGGAGGAAGCCATCCGTACTTAGAAGCTTATCATCGAGACACCGCCGGTAAGAGATCAAAAAATATCTCCTATTGTATGAATTAATAAAAAAAGATTTATTCATGATTATTGTCACAATCACGGTCCATCGGGACAATCACTATTAGCCAATTCAAGAGGATAATTAAAAGATCAATACAGATCATTTTCTCACTGAATTTGATGAAATACAATTTTATTAAAAATTCACATACAGTCTTCTCCCCTATAGCGAAAGAGATGACGCCATAATACAAGTCGTGTAACACAAGCGCCATAAAACATGCCGTACAAATTAAAAGCGACCGCGCTAATCACTCCCGCTAGCATTGTGCACCGCACATTTGCTACATTGCTAATCCTACTCGGCAGGCGTCTTGGTGTCCCTAGCATATGCGGTTATGCGCGTTCGTGTGGAATATACAAATTAATTAAAACTTGAAACAGTTTCCTTTAATACTTCAGTTCGTCATTCTTATAAAATAAATTTACATTTTGTGTTACGTACATAATTCGTCTTATTTGTAAAAATAAATTTAAAAATCTTACTGATTATCCTTAACACACGTCTTGACAAAGTAAATAATATCTTGTATAATTTAAGTTTATATGTATAATATTTTCAATTTAAGCTAAATTGAAAGTATTATTACATTTTTAACAATTTCTCATTTATATTAAAGGAAATGTTAATAATGTTAAACATACGACATTATATCAAATACGCGTGTTACTCTATAAGGGTGGCCTTGTGGACTAGACAATCTTTTTGCCGGGACCAAACGCCGCTCTTCGTTATTTAAATCGAAGTAAACGACAATATAAGGCTTTATTCCTTCCTTGTCAGATTCGAACCCGACCGAGCACTAACATTTATTATTTATTTACTCATAAGAATAAATATTTAATCTAGGTTACGGCGGTGTTAGTCCACATCCCGTAGCTGGCTACGGTTTGGCCCAGCCAGACTACGCGGCTGCCGCGGCGGCAGCGGGCTATGGTGGCTACCAGTACCAGTGTGGCGCGTATCCCCCGCCCCCTGCGTACCCACCACATGCTCCCCCTTACTCACCCCCTTGCTACATGCCGCCGCCACACGCACCGCACGATAAACCTAAGGATAGCAGGTGAATATTACATAGGATATATTTTATGTAGGTCATATTTAATCCCATAGTACAGATGCAGCGCTTCTTTGGTAGTTTTGTCATAAATGTTGACGAGTTTAGTACAACAGATTCAATATAAAAAAAGGTAAAGTAAATAAAAATAGTGAAAGGATGTACTTAAACCTTCACCGTTTACTAGCTTTTTACGTTTAACCTGGCCTCTTTTTCATTACATTTATCATTTTGAATGGCAATATTAAAATACCCGTTCTTGTGATTAAAACATGTTTGTAGTTTTTAAATAAATATTCAATAGTTTTTCAATGTCAATCGAATGCCTGTTACATAAAAGATACTCAAAGGTAGAACAGTTCATGCCTTCAACTGAAGAACTCTGAAGAACTCTTCAGGCTTTATTCTTGATAGAACTGAAACAGTATTAAAAGTGTAATTGCTTCGTTATTCTTAAAAAATAAAACACTATTCCTACTTTTTAAATCTCTTTATCGGTTCTATGAACCTAATCTCGTAGAAAGGAAATAAATAGGTTACAATGTTTAATGAACTATTTAATTTACTACTCTTAAATAAAATAAGCCGATAAAATATTATCAATGAACATATTTTTAGTAGAATTATAATTAGATGTTGTTCTTGCCTTATCAACTGAGCAGCGAGTAGAGGAAGACTTAAAATATAAATAAAATGACTTAAAATCTAAATATAGGTACATAATATTATGTTGATTAATATTTAAAGAATAAAATCTTTTCAATAAATGAATCGCATCGCGCAAGTAAATCGCGTAGTGTTGCTATTTCACTCAATCTATTTAAAGTAAATAAAATATTATTTATTATAAAATTAATTCAAAATTAGTACGGTTAGTGAAATTAGGTCAATAAATTCATTAAGTGATATTTTTTCTATGCAAACAAAAACTTTACAATAAACCAACAATTCTTTCGGAGTGGGCATTTAGAACGTATCTTATAGCGAAGTTACATTCAATGGATCAGTCTAAATATACCGGCGGCAGCGCGCGCGCACGCCGTGCGTCGGACGACGCTCTACATAAATAGAGATAAGATACACGCACTGAACGTGCCAGAAAATCAACTATGCGACGAAACAGGTGAGATATGAGCTTCAACAATTTTTTAACAATGACGAACAAGAAATTGCGTAGGATTCACTAAATAAAATTAACAATACACGTGCTAAATAGTTTTATAAACATTTATTGCGTTTACGTAAACAGTAATCGTGCAACACCATATAGTTTACGATAGTTTTTGCCAATGCATAACGTTAGGTTAATGACTTAATGGCATTCGAATGAAGACACTCATAGCGCTAGAATGTAGGCGGAAACTCAATTTTATAATTAGATGTATTCATTACAAATACAATTACGTATACATATTTATTTTTATGTTGAGTTTTTTTTATTCTATTATTTTGTATATTTACGATAGTTATCACCGTGACGACTTTTACGGAAAGCCGTGTTACCGGATACGAGAATCGAGAGAGCTCATCCAGTGCCCCGTGGAGAGCTGCGATGGCTCCGGTCACATTTCAGGCAACTTCGCCACTCACCGCAGGCAAGCGGCGATGTTTGTCGCATAGTGCAATCTTTGCAACCAAACATAATATAATTATTACAATACAATTTGCCATACGTAGTATATGTGTGACAGTTTGTTCCTTTCCACTTTGAACATTTCCGTCCTCAATTGACTGCGCCCGATTTCGCTGTAAACTAACCGCATGACGAAACTAATATAGAGCGTTTTAGTTTTAGCTTTTGTTTTTAACATTTTATTCCTAGATTAAACTTTTTCGAAATTAATATCAATCATGTTTACTAAAGACTAGTATTCTAATATAATCAAGTTAAACGGCAAGTCACTTATACATATAGGTAATATATAATGATTATATTATATATCAGTAAAAACTCTTGAGTTATCAATTAATAAAATGACTTGAAATTAGTTAGCTATAGGTTTTCATATAAATGTAAACACATGTCTATAAAATTAAGACGCATAAACTTAACGCTAATTATAGTACAGAAATGCAAACCAGCTCATGAAACTCAACAGATGCTTCACACTTCCGGTTATTTTTATCATTACTGAAAGTGGTTTTACTTTCGAAGAATCCTTTAAAAAGTCGACAGCTAATGAAATATACATATATAGAAAATTTAAAACACACCGCACTTCTTAATAACTATTTAAAATTTCTATGTAAGAATTTAACAATATAGGTACCGTACTACTATTGTGTAGGTAGTTTTCGTATCATTTATTGCGTCAATGTAAATAAATTACGATCATTATTCAGTATTAGATTTACATTTTGAATAATTAGCAGTACAAATACTTAATTACTTAATTCTATCAAAAAAATTATTAAAAGCAATTAGAGGCATGGACTTCAAATAGTTACCATTAACCTGAATGCATGATAACTTTGCCATTTTGTCGTTTTGGGCAAAACGAATTGACATATCTATAATTATGATATTGATTCAAAAACGTAGATTTTCTTTTTTTAAATTCTCGGCTGATTAAACTTTCATGCATTTGGAAAGCCCCATTAGTAAAATCTGGAATTTGATATGCTTTTCGCATAAATCCATGTGTTTTGAAATTCATCTTGGTTCAAGATCTTCGGACTGGTCATATTTAGATAACTTTATTTACTTACATAACGTTTTACTCAGGTCGTTTAATAAGTCGACGTTCGTCGTGAAACGTCTAGAATTTAGATATAGATATCTATTGTAAGTTACCATACGTTACACTTGCACGCCATTGTAAGCAGTTTGTATATGTGCAGCCTGTCGGGTTGTCCGCGCGCCGATCGCTCGCAGCTCCAGCCTCATTCCCAAGAACTCAAGTGTCCGACACCCGGCTGCGACGGATCCGGTCACGTGACTGGCAATTACTCTTCGCACCGATCTCTCTCCGGCTGTCCTAGAGCTAATAAGCCCAAAAGCAAGCCGAGAGACGGACAGGATTCCGAGCCCCTTAGGTGAGTAAAAATATTTGGTGCGATCTTCTTTTAATGAACATTTGAATAATAAGTAATTAATAATTTTCGACAAATATCTTGCTTAATCTGATGTGCTCGGATTTTCGATTAGGAAATTCGTATAGATCTTTATAAAATAACAATTACAGCAATCGTTTTCGTGATTTGAAGGCGTTGTATAATTAGAGTCTTTTTAATATACTTACTTACTTACAATAAGTTTCCTTGGTATTTACACGCTGCTTAGATGCCCTATACCGGGCTGCGACGGATCTGGGCATGCTACAGGAAAATTCTTATCACATCGAAGGTAAGGCTCATTAAAAAAAGTAGATGTAATCTAATAACGCACGGTGAAACATGACAGAAATGATATAACAACATACCATTTGTCAAATTATTTTAACATATAAAGTGCATTGTTATTTATCGATTGTTTGTTGATAAACAAACATTCAATGAAAATTATATAAATAATGTACCTATCTATATCATCCAACTCACTCCAATTTATTAAATCTGATGTAAAAGACAGTACGTTGAGTATTATTTATGAAGTTATTATATTTTTCTGCCATAGCGCTTCAGGTTGCCCGATCGCAAATCGCAATAAAATGCGAGTACTCGAGAGTGGAGGTACTGTGGAACAACATAAAGCCGCAGTAGCAGCAGCGGCGTCAGCAATAAAATTTGACGGTGTAAATTGCCCCACACCTGGATGTGACGGGTCAGGACATATAAATGGGTCTTTTCTAACCCACCGTTCACTTTCCGGATGTCCAGTCGCCGGCGCTACGACACCCACACCACAACCAAAGAAACCAAAGTATCCTGATGATATCACTCCACTCTACCCTAAACCATATTCAGGTAGGTTGAGTTTAGTACCTAATATAATTCATATAGCTATGTTTTAAAAAAAGTTATGTAATGTGGTATTAATAAATTAAAAAAAAATACATATTTATATAATATTTTCTGTTGACACATTATAACGTTTTATATTATTTATTATTCATATAATATAAAGCTATTACTGCTTTACGTGGCTATTTTTGTTTTTAAAGGTATGGATATAAATATGCAGACTGGCGGTGGAGAAGATCTGATGACATTAGAGCAAGAAATAACTGAATTGCAACGAGAAAATGCTAAAGTCGAGTCACAAATGATGCGCTTAAAATCTGATATTAATGCAATGGAAACTCATCTAAGCCAAGGAGAAAGAGTAAGTCAAAACATTTTAGAAATGACTCTACCATAGACAATATTATCTTTTTTGCTTATTATCCTTCAAAAATTTAATCTGAATCCAAAATTTATTTTATCTTTGTCTGACAACGTAGATGGTACAGTCATGGCTCCAAACCTCCAACTTTGAGTGCTACTAACATCATATGCACTTGTGAGTACCATTTACTTACTATTACATAAAAGATATTCTAAAAATGAGCCAGTTTCCAAAATTACCACAAAAGCGAGTCATCCCTAGAAGCTTTAGCCACAGATAGAAATATTCAAGCATATTAATCTTTCCAGGAGAACCAAATGATTATGCAGAGGACGAGTAATTTTAGCGATTACTACGAAAGTCTGCGCAATAACGTCATAACGCTGTTGGAACATGTCAAGATACCCGGTGGCGGAACCGCTCCACCAACCACAGCTCCTGGCACCCCAGGTGCACCTCCACCTCCAGGACCAGGCGTGAAACCCGCTCATGAAAACTTCGACTCATATCTAACTAAATTACAAACTCTCTGCTCTCCTGATGGATATTGTCCAGATGAAAACCGGCCCATATACGAAACAGTGAAAAACGCGCTTCAGGACTTTACAGTACTGCCAACACCGATTTAAGACTCACCTAGCGCCGCCGATAAAGACAGACAGTGATCTGAATAAATGTTACCGATTGCGATCGGCGGAGCTGAATTAATATTTTTGAACGATTTAGCTATTTACCAAAGGTGTACCTAAGACTGTTGACATAAATGTCAAATCGAATACAGTGAACGATATATGTTAGTGTACAGTGTTACCCGTACGAAGGGAAAGGAGATTGTGTTCTATTTAGATAATGATGTCTATTTTATAAGCCGTTGTATACGATGTGTGACTTCTTTAAGACATCACTAACCGATTCGACTAATAATGATTAAGATGGACATAAAATTAAATTAAAATGAATTTTAAACACTGTTACTCGTATATGCTTATAATAAGTTAATATTAGGAAAAGTTTATACAGTTAAATGTAAGCTATTTTAGCCCCACTTCACTGCAAACGGGATGTAACGTGTAAATATGTACGTATTTCATTGATTAGGTATTATGTTATAGATACCAGGCTACAGCCCAAGAGGTCGGTGTATAGAAAAAAGTCACTTTACTGAAAAAAAACTTAATAAGAATATAATATTTAATTACTCTATACGTTTATGTTCATATTGGGAATGTGCCAAATGCTTCAGCAGGAGCACTCGAGCGCTGACGTATTAAGACTATCTATATAGAAATAAACAAACGAAAATAACAAACTTTTAGAAGGCTCTAGTCAGTGTGTAAATAAATTGTGAATACATAGTTGTCACGTCTTAATGACGTTCTTATTTATATTAGAAAATAACGCGATCTCATTAGATCAAGTAAGTTAATTATTCAGTCATTAATTGATAACCAAATTAGAAGTAAATTAATAATTTCTTTGTTAGCCAATGTTCACTCGCTGTGATTATGTTACATGTTACTTATTTATTGTTACCTTTAAGGATGTGATAGCTCAAATCGAGACGGGTTAGCGTTATTTTGCAATGTTTTTTTTAAAGCGCTTTACTCAGTGCAATTATTGTTTTTTTATATTAAGGTACGCGATGCTAATGTTTTGTTGAATGTTTTGAAAATTCACTAAAATTCCTCTTTAAATCGCGGAACACTGATCCATAATTATATTCGCATTTAAATATTAAACCTATTACTATGTTACTACTCTGATTGTCATATACGTTTCTGTAAAATATTGAGTATGTGTTGTTAAAAAGAATAAAACTAATAAATACTGAAATATTGCAATTTTTAATTGTTATGAATTTCAATTTTTCTTTTATTTTTAAAGTTTACGTAAAAAATGAAATCCATTTATCGGTAAGTATATCGTATCTACTCAATAATTGAAACAGTAGCATAGAAACTAAAATTACATACCTTACAACCTCACTCCTTGCTCATGCCAATTTCCCAAAAAAAAAACTGATTTTATGGTAATATTTCCAAGAAAAACTCAATTCCGTTCATAGCAATAAGAACATGAATAAATAATATACGGAATATTTGTTCATGTGCATAAAGTACATAATGTCAAACCTACGAAAAATTAATTTTGGCACAAAAAACTAAATATTAAGAAACTAACAGAACCCGCGGCTTCGCTCGCGATCAAACTACGAAAAATACGAAATTTCATGCAAATACATATGTCTAAGGAATAAAAAGTTTCATACAATTTTTTATCCCCTGTTTCACCTCGGGGTTGAATTTTGAAAAATCCTTACCTTCTTTGGATGCCTTCGCCATACAAAGAATACGTGTGCAAAATTTCAATTTTCTAGCCATAAGGGTTTGGCCTGTGCGTTGAAACATCAGTCAACCAATTTTGCCTTTTATATTTATAGATTAATTTATTATATCATTAAAATATTTCATAATATATTTAATAAATAAATTACAGCGAAACAATATTAGCTCAGAAATTAGAAAATTACATTACGAAAAAAGCGGCAAAATAAATACAGATTAATAATACCGATTACAATCATGGATAACAAATGCCATAACCATAACTATCAGTGTTTCTAATGTTTACCGTTTGACAATTATTGAAAATATTAAAAATTATTTTTATAAATTAACTGTATGACATTAAAAATAGCAGAGATCTGGAAATATTTAAGCTTTTTGAAAAGTATTTCAAACTAACGGAATAAAAAATTATAAAATAAAAGCTGAAGATGTTTAAAAATTTCGAAGTACAAATAATATTATTTTATAATTTGAATAAAATGACTGAAATAAAAAATCTGATTATTATTATTTTCAATACTAATTAAATTTTTGAAGAAGCTGTTAATAAATTTGTAAAAATATTATTTTTAGCTCAATAATAATTAATAATGTTTTATTATTTATGGGAAAAAAAATTTAGAACTTTTCTAATATCTGCCAACTGTAGTATCATATTGATTATACACAAAATAATAATTAAAATTAATAAAAAAAAATATTAGAAGACTACTTACACATGGTTTTTCACTGCGTTTATCTATTTTTGACGTTTGAAAGTTATTCACGCAGTGTTCAATGAACTTTCAGGGAAACGATAAAATTTCAACTACGTATTATTTTTATATAAGGCAGTGGTAGCCCAGTGGTAACGCGTTCGCTTGGATAACCGAGTGAAGCGGGTTCAAATCCCGGGTCTCGCACCTCTGATATTTTCATGTGCGAATCATTTTCTAACTTGATTACCACTTGCCTTACGGTGAAGGAAAACATCGTGAGGAAACCTGCATGTCTGAGAGAACCTAGCAAGTTTTCGAAAGACATGTGAAGTCCGCCAATCCGCACTTGGCCAGCGTGGTGGACTATGGCCTGATTCCCCTCGTATAGAAGGGAGGCCCGTGCCCAGCAGTGGGACGTTAAAAAGGGCTGAATACGTATATTATTTTTATATAATACGTATATTTGAACAGCCACGAATACAGCAAGATACTTTTGATGAAGACATCACAAATGCTTATTTTAATTAACAAAAAATAATTAATTCAAAACACCGATAATGCAAAACTAATACTGTTTACCATCACTTTGATTGTATTTTTTCTCAGCAGATGGCGTAATTGTCATCTTTCGTACTCCCTATAGGACGTTTTATGTAGAAATGCCGACGCTCGGCAGGTGACGCGGCAGCTCAACGGTCTTCTCTATGCCGAACTGGCTGTGGAAGAGCATGTGGGTGCTGAAAAGCGGGCTTGGACTGAACTGTAATTTGTGAGAATTAGAGTGCCGATAGATGTTAAAACCAGAAAAATGTAAACAGTTTTAATTTACAAATTTTAATTTAAGATTAAACAAAAATTGTGGACTAAAGCAATGAGACGACCAAAATTGGCGAAATCACGATCTTTATATTTAGGGCTATGTGGACATCATTTGATTGGATGACTAATTCGATGACAGAAAGTTATTTTAAAACTTTTAAATCGTTTACAAGTGAATTTTTATTTTATCTTTTTTAGATATTAATTACAAAGTTTCATACAAACTTTCATCCCCCATTTTACCCTCTTATGGGATTGAATTTCGAAAAATGTTAAAACATGTATTTATTCCATTGTATTGAAGAGCATTAGAACCAAGTTTCAAGTAAAACTTACTACCCGCTTTTACCCCTTTATGGGATGAATTTCGAAAAAAAAAACATAAATATATTTCTTATTTTTTATTTTAATTCTAGATAGAAAGAAATCTCTCCAGGATAATTTCTAAGAAATCCGTGCGAATTTCCGAGAATTCAATTGTTATAGTACACGCTGGCGTATATGCGATTCTCGAGGGGTTATAACTAAACACCACTTTCTGTGTATTCACATTAATAATGACAGAGTTTCATACAATCTTTCTTCTCATATTTTACCCACTTAGGGGATGAATTTCAAAAAATCCTTTCATATCGGATGCCTGCATCATATTAGGAATACGTCGTCAGAATTTCAAGTTTCTTCGACCAGCGGTTTAGGCTGTGTGTTGATCCATCAGTCAGTCAGGATGGTCCTGACTGACTGATGGATGCATGCACAGGATGCACTTCTCTTCAATTCTTCCTTCAGCTGATCTATTTTCTAGGTACAATACATTGCACAAGTAAAGGTACAATACATTGCACAGGTAAGATGCGAACACAATAGAAGCAAAAAACCAGGTATGAAAGAGATCTCTCAAGAAATCTTCCCCATTAGTGACCGACCAAAGATTCGGTTTAGATTTCGGCTAGGTTCCGCTAAAAAATCTAGTTTCGGCCATAGTTTCGGCTTCGGCCAAAAATAAGTTCATAAATTGTCTGATTTAATGTAATTTTATCAGAGCACCTTTGTAAGTAAAGCCAATTGTTCATAGCTGTCACTGGGATAACACCTAGTGATGTGGTAGAACGTCTTTGCTTGGAAAATCAAGTGAAGAGAGTGATTGCCAGTTGCCACACATGTTAAAGAATTGTACTAGTTTTCGAAAGACAGGTGAAGTCCGTCAACTAGTCAAGAAAATTTGCTATTTGAAACATAGGACTACTAATTTTTGACAAAAATTTTGTTTAATTTATTTAGACTTTTTATTAAAAATAACATATAATGGAAAATTGTAGCCATTGTTTCAATAAAACTTGCAATAAAATTTATTGACATCCTTCTTAATTAATAAGATTAGAGCTTTTTAAAAAACAATACAACATTTAAAAAGTTAAATATTTTGGCACACTTTAAGATTTCTCATTGTCTAGACAATTTTTATTCTAAGTTCAATAAGTACATTTTTTTGTTCTAATTTGTGTTTTTTAGACTATAGTTTAAACCATGGATGACAAAGTTTAAACCATGGATGACAAATAAAAGTTTAAACCTACAATCATGGATGACAAATAAAGCCTACAATATTTATATTGTAATTTTCATCTTCTGTTTCAATTACGTTTAAAACATGACCTGATTCAAATAATTTTTGGCATTTTTATTGTTTTGACCTCTAATCCGATCATTTTTTATCGGTAAAAAGCCAAACTTTATTATTTTTGTATAATTAGGAATAACTAATATTATTTATTACACAGCTTACATAACTATGGTTTTCTTATTTAACACCAGGGCCGGGCGCTCTACTTTTGACAGAAGTGCTGCCCTCTATAGTTCGCGCATACTCCCTATAGAAGTTTTCACTTCAAAAGAAAAAATCATTCCCTGATTACATATAAAAAAGCTGACAATACAATCAGTGTTAGCTAAAAATGTAGTAGTTGTTGTATTATATTGATTTCTGACAATATCACGGTTTAAATTTACACTAAATTTGAAACACTACTTTATGAATAAACATGTTATTTGCTTAATGAATGAAATGGAACGTGATATGAATGAACGTGACAGATGACAATTAATAATCAAAGTCATATACACATGTCATATATTTATATATTAATGTTGAACATGTGCGGTGAAGTTGAATAAAAACTACATAATTTCTATAATTTAAAACAAGTATAATAGAATAGAAAATGGTAACAGTATAATTTCTGAACAAATGTCATGTAACTGTCATAAATAAGTTAAAATGCATCTTTATCATGTTTCAGACCCGATACTACGATACTGAAAACAATGACGAAAGTAAAAAAACTTTAAGCGAACAAGATGCAAAAGTTTATAAGATAAAACCAACGTCAAGGTTAATAAAAACTCAAAAACACAAGGTTATTACTTTTTTAATATGTGTTTTTATTTTACTAAAATGATTCTTACAGCTATAACTTAAATTGTAGGAAAATAAGGCTCTTCAAATTAAAAAAAATCAATATAAAAAACAGAAACAAGAATTAAAGAAAAAATTTCTGGGTAAAGCACCTATTGACCCAGCAAAGTTAGAAGAACATTCAAGAGGTGAAGGATTTGAAGGAAAAGGTATAAGACATCCATTATATGCAGTTAAATTGAAGAAGAAAGAAAATAAACATAAATATGCTCAAAAACAAGCTGCCAGAGCTGATATTCTCTTAACTGAAAATCAAGGGTGAGTAATGCATTTAGAAAATAAGAAAAAATACTTGAGTTATTTTTATAAATATATAGGGGGTTAATTTCTCAATTATTTTCATATATGTATATGTACAATGTCCGCCAACCCGCACTTGGCCAGCATGGTGGACTATGGCCTGATCCCCCTCATATTGAAGAGAGGCCCATGCCCAGCAGTGAGATGTTAAAAAGGGCTGAATACATACATATGTATAATAATATTATATGTTTTAGAAAATAATTATTGGACTGGATAATCGAAACATTCTCGTATATCTGACTGCTAGTTTTAATGGAATTGTAGAAAATAATTAACAAATAATTCATTAGTTTTTTAGAAGTTGATGATGACAATAGGACAACAGGAGTAACACAAAAAGTAATAGCTGATAATGTAGATATCACTGCAGCTACTAAAATATTTGAGTTAAACTTAGATTTTGGTCCTTATCAAGCTAAATATTCAAGAAATGGCAGACATCTATTGCTTGGTAGTAAAAAAGGACATTTAGCGGCATTTGATTGGATTACAAAGAAGTTGCATTTTGAAACAAATGTTATGGAATCTATACATGATATCAGGTGAGAATGTCATTTTTTCTAGGTTTACTTTGAATATTACTTTAATATTTATGTTACAGCACTATCTCTATTTGTAAACTCAATTTAAAATTTAAGGACAATAGTTTTTTCATATCTTTGTGTATTCCTATTTTAGTTGGTTACATATTGAAACAATGGTGGCTGTAGCTCAAAAAGAATGGCTTTATATTTATGACAACACCGGAATGGAGATACATTGTATCAAGAAAATGGATAAGATTTTAAAAATGGAATTTCTGCCTTACCATTTTCTTCTAGCGGCTGTTGTATGTATTTTATTTAATTTTATTAATTTAGTATTGTAAAACTATTCACCAATAAAAACGATTCTGTCTATAAATTCCATATTAATATTTAGCTCGGAATTTAATTAAATATATAACTAGCGACTTACCCATGCTTCTCTCGGTTGCTGATTCTTTTTCTAAAATAAAAGTTGCCTAAGTTACTCCTTACAGCATTAACTATCTGCTAGTGAAAGTCCCATTAAAGAGAAATCTTCTATTTTTAACTTTCTTTGGATAAAATTTTTTGAGTATATATTAAGCTATATAAGCATGAAAATAACTTAACTAACAATGTAGGTTTTATAGAAGAAGTAGTAACAAAAATTAAATCACAATATTTTTACAGAATGAATATGGATTTATGTCATGGCTTGACATATCAATAGGTGAAATTGTTGGTCATTACAATAACAACATGGGAAGGAGCTCAGTAATGACACAAAACCCATATAATGCTACATTATGTTTAGGAAACTCCAAGGGAGTAGTGTCTCTGTGGTCACCAACTGTGAAAAAACCCTTGGCTAAAATCCTGTGCCATAAAACACCTTTGACGGCAATAGCGGTAGACAATCGTGGCATGTAAGTAAATTTCATTGTTTATATGATGTTCTCCTGACCGATTCCGGCCACGGCGGCCAATCTCATTGAGACTAGCCAACTGCGCAGGAGATATTATAGTGCACAAGTGTACGCGCAGACACAAGAGCACTCTCTATTCCTGTCACTCATACTCCAGTGGGACGACTACTCGACACGACCGGTGAGAGTTAAGGCGCAGGACCGACGGCTTTACGTGCTCTCCGAGGCACGGGGGTGAAACACCGCCAACTTCCCAACTCCGGGCTGTTACTGAGGCTTACTATACAGAAAGACTCAATAACTATACTTGGCCCGACCAGGGACTCGAACCCAGGACCTCAGGATGTGCAGCCGTACATGCTAGCCACTACACCACCGTGGCAGTTATTGTGTATTGATTGTTTATATATTACACTAGCGACTCACGCTCGCTTCGCTCGCGTTCGTCCCTAGGTACGTTTTCACGGTTAGCTATGTTTAGGTATACATAAATAGCAGCTTGCTACTCCTAAAATATTCATTTAATTTAAATTATATAGCGATTTACCTTCTTTTTGCTCGGGTGCGTACACGGATTTTGTTCACAATTTCATGGGTTTATTTTTTTTTCGCAAAACCATGATACTTTTTCTAAAATAAAAGTAGCCTAAGTTACTCCTTATAACATCAGCAGTGAAAGTCCTGTCAAAATCTGTTCAGCCCTTTCAGAGATTAGCCGGAACAAACAGACAGACAGACAAAAATTGTAAAAAATGTTATTTTGGTATATGTACCGTGTATACATCCATATGTATTTAGTAAAAAGCGGTTATTTTAATATTACAAACAGACACTCCAATTTTATTTATCTGTATAGATGACACCATTTTCTTATAACATAAATTCAAAAGTGAATCTATAAGTTTATCTTATAGTTGAGATCATACTTATTTACTATTTTTTTTTTTCACCAGTAATAATGGATCATCAACAAATAATTTGATGTGCTTGGATAACAGTTTTAATAACTTTTCTCTTATGTTTTTAATACTTCCGTTTCCTCATTCTTGTACTGAAAATAGTAAACATAACTAATATGTACATCTCTTGGTATACTTGGTAATATTTTTTTAGGTACATGGCAACTTCAGGTGTTGATAGAAGTTTGAAAATATGGGATATAAGAAATTTAGACGGGCCGATACAACATTATAAATTGCGCAGTGCTCCTATTGATTTGGAATTTTCTCAAAAAGATATGTTAGCTGTAGGACTTGGGGAAACTATTGAAATATACAGGTACTTATTATATATAGTAATTTAAAACTATAATATCCATACTTAATATTATAAATGTGAAAGTGTGTTTGTTTGTTTGTCTTTCTTTCACATCGAAACAGAGCCATAGATTGGTGTGATTTTTTGTGTGGAGACAGTTGGAAGGTTGGAGAGTAACATTGATACTTTTTACCACAGATTATCTCATTTTCACTGGAAAACACTTTCTAATACAACCCACAATAACTCTATATTATGTGTGTATATATATATAAAGGACGAAAACATAACTGCCTTATATATTTTTCTTGTTTTCTAGCAACTGCTGTTCACAAACAGCTGACAAGCCCTATCTTAGACACAGAATGGGAAAATCTATAAATAATTTCAAATTCTGTCCCTATGAAGACGTCTTAGGAGTTGGTACAAGCAGAGGTTTTACAAGTATTATTGTACCAGGTAAATAAATACATATGTTACGAATTCTAAAATAATATTATGGTTATGTAATTACTAATTATAATTAAAAACAGAAAATTCATAAACTTCAAGTTTAATTATGCGTAACTGAATGAAATTATTGAAATGAAATATTGAATTGAATATATGAAATTATCCTATCTTATTTTTTGGCTTTTCTATTAATACTATTAATTAAACTCATGTTCTCACAGGCAGTGGTGAACCAAACTTTGATGCACTTGAAAACAATCCATTCCAAAACAAGAAACAAAGGAAAGAAGCTGAAGTTAAAGCCTTACTTGATAAAATTCCTCCTGAACTCATTACTCTCAATCCTTTTGATGTTATGGAAGTTGATGTGCGTTCTTTGAAAGAGAAAATGGAAGCTAAGAAGAAACTTCTGGTTGGTACATAATTTATATTTGCTTTTATTATGAAATACCTTAAAAGAATATCATATTTGTTCATATTATTATTTATAATAAATATTCTTTAGTAATTACTTATAAGTATTTTTACAATCTTATATTTAAGTATTTCTATCAAAAAGATAATAACTTCATTTATCATTATAGATATTATATGTATGCTTTACAATATAAAAAAAAAAATTACATATATATAAATATACAACTATTTTATACTTTCAGTATGTAAAACCTAAGAAAGTTGATTTTACACCAAGACTAAAGAAGAAAGGAAAGACTAACATTGCTAGAAAGAAAATAATAAAGGAGACTGCAAGAAAGGTAGTGCAATATTGAAATTTAAATACAATAAGAAGGATATAACTCGACAATTACTGGCTTTAATTAAGAACCATATAGAAACATCCCATTTTTAAAGATAGGATTTGAATAGCTACATATCCTTGGAATAATATCCATATCTTTTTTTTATTTAAATGCAGAAGACATAATATCTAAATTTCGGCTATTTGAATAGTACCAATTTTAGTCTCGCAAGTAAAATAGCTATGACACACAAACAGTAAGACGTGACGGAATTATAAGGAATCGTTTTTGACTCTCAGCTTCAATTGTCTAACAACCATGTTATTCTGATAAGCCACGGTTATATTAACTATATTTTTATACATATTTTTAACAGTGTCTTGCTTTGTTACATTTTGCATATAAGCCAATAATTCCAGAATTGTTATACTTGCGACTTACCCATGCTTTGCTAGGTTGCGTTTCTAGGTGTTAAGCACCTGAAGTAGCTCATAAACAACATATCCAGGTCATGAAAGAATAACAAACACACACTACCCACACAAACTTTCATATTTATAATAGTAGTTCTATCAAAGTGTAATGTTTTTCTAATTCTTACAGGAATACATCAATCAAGCCATAGAGGCAAAGAAAATATTAAACGTGCAAGAAAATGAAAATGAACCTAAACAATCCTTTGGAGTTCTTGACAGATTTGTTTCTAAACCAAAATCTAAAAAATAAAACATTTATTTTAGTATAAAATCTTTTTTTTATTTCTGAGTAAACTTTATTATAAGTATATATGATTTACGTTTTATATATAATGCCATGTTAGATTCTCAGTGAAAAATTCCTTTTTATTTACAATAAGTAGTACAAAATTGTCTAACTTTTAACTATAAAATTATTATTTCTTTTTTTCAAAAACTAAGGTCAAATTTTGTTGTCCTGCATAATATGAATACTACCTGCTAATATTGATACCAAAAAATCATCATAAATCTTGGCAAATAAATTCATATCTTAAATTAATAACCATAATGACATAAAAATATGCCAGTTATATGAACAAAATACATATCACTAGAAAATCCTTAAGTTATTTGATTTTGTGTACTTTATTTGGGCTTTCTACCCTTCCATTATTCTTGGATCAGTTCCATTTGTATGTCTAAACTTGCTTCATTAATAGATTTTTCTTTATATACATAGAAGTCTAACATTTTCACCATATTATTTAAATTTCATGAACTGACATATATAACGTCAAAATAGATATCTAAAAAAGATTTAGAAAGGAATATCGAATAAGTCACATAATCCTTCAGAATCATGCAAGGAGAAATAAAAGTCTTGTCTTGTAACTGGTGGACTCAATCTTAAAAGGTAATCTGAAATAAAATTATTATAATTATAAATTAAAATCATTGATTATTCCTTATTATTGTTATTAAATTTGTCTGGCAGCAGTGCCAATGCACTTATTTAAAGTACTAGAGACTCGCCCTTGCTTTGCTCGGGTTCGTTCCTAGCTTGATTCCCTTGATTGATTGATTGATATAAACTTTCATCCCCATTTTCACCCCCTTAAGGGATGATTTCCGGGATAAAAAGTATCCTATGTTTTTCCCAGGGTTTTAAACTGTCTTCGTACGAAATTTCATCTAAATCGATACAGTAGATCCAGAGATTACCCCCTACAGTGTCACAAGCTCACAAAATCACCAACTTTACCTCTTTATAATATTAGTACAGATTACAAAATGAGCATAAAAACATACATATGTGGAATAAAATATCATTAATTACCATGATCTTGGAACATACTACTTTCTTCATTTTCTGTATAACTTTGGACTTCTTCATCCATACTGTCTTCACTTACTGACTGAAAAAAGAAGCGAATATTTCATGTATATTTTATTATTCTGCAACACTTTTTTCAACTAGACAAAAACACTCACAAAATAGAATTTCACACAGAACAGTTTATATATTATACTTACTTTTTCCTTTTCTGTGTCACATAATAATATTGCACCAATAGGTTCACTTGATTTAAGATGTAAAAAATAATGCTGTTCTTTTTTCTTTTCCTGCAAAAAAAATTGAATTCTTTTAATTTATTTATTATATTAGTTGTTATTGTTTGAACTGCACGTCCCACCTTCTGTTCCCTTGATAACAAGAGCGTCACAGTGTATATTACAAATTAGACAAATTCAAATTGGCATATTTTTGGTAACATATTTGGGTCTCTTAAAAAGATATTTTCTTCATAATCTTTCTTTCATTGTTTTTTATGGTAGTAAATTAAGGTTTCTCAATAACATTTATTTTGTAATTTTATATGCATATCATTTAGTAATAATTATTTACCTTATTGGGAATTGCACCTAAAGCTATTTCAGTGCCCAGAGGAGCTTCTAATACAAAGATTTGACCGTCGTCAAGACATCCTTTAATATCATTTTCTGTTACAAAAGTTAATGCTTCGTTCTCTGGATCATCTAGAATATTTTTAATACTTTGTTCTATCCAATGCCTTTGCCTAAAACAAGTTTTTTATCTTGTATCACACATTCAAAACTGAGAAATATACAATTTTTACTATTGCAAGTTAAGAATTTTAAACATTAACATTTTATTGAAAGAATGTACCTACTTATCTAATAATTCTTCATGCTCCTCTAATAAAGTTATTTGTTTTCTTAATAAATTAACTCTCCTGCCAACTTCAGTTGTGTTTCCATCAGGCCCAGCTCCCCTGTTGGGTAGTATATTAGATATATAATGCACTGAGATATATATTATTACAAAGATAAAACAAGATGGTTATTTACTTACTTCCATTGTATGCTGTTTTTACTACTCTTCTCTATTAAGCCTATGCCTTCCAATACATTCGTAATGTCATATATTCTTCTTTTTTGTCGAACAGCCAATAAATCTGTAGCCTAAAACCATCACAATTGTCTTGAAGTAAAATAATAATTGATACACACTTCATTGTGGTTTATTTTTGAGCTCAAACTGACACTGCAATTAATGTAAGCATGTAGTACTTACGATTTTTAAATCCAAAACTCCGTCCTTTGCTTTTTGTAACAACGATACAAATCTAGTAGTAAGTAATCCTAATGACTTTTCATAACGTTTATATCCATATAATTCTGCCATTATTTAAATTGAAGCAATTTTGCCATGTTACAATTATTACTTAGCCATATAATTTTGCGTTGCGGCGGGATATAAAGTTGGTACACTGTGTTTTTAACTTTAAAAACCACAGATTAACCGCTATTTAACCTTTGACATTACACCCAGACTACACAATAGGGAAGAATTTTGCCTCTTTCTCCCGCAAGGTGTCAAGATGACTAAGGCCCTCAGTATATTGTAAAGATCTATATCGTGGATGCAATTCTTTTCATTTTATTTAAAATTTAATTAATATAACAAATTGTGGAGTGCCAGAATGCAAAAAACATGTGCTGGGGTTAGTGCTCCCACCGTTGCCGGTTATGATCCGGCAGGAAAAAAGGGAATCCGTGTGCCGTCTTCTAGCCCAGTCGAAATGAAACTGCTTAGTACTATCACTGAATATTTATTTCTTGCCTAAGCACAAACATTAAATTAATAGCATATATAAAAATAAACAATCACAAGAATCTTTAACGCAACGCGTAGCATGCTTCTCGAGCGACTGGGTAGTGACTAGTGAGTACTGAGTACTGACTACTGTGTTGAGTGTTTCTGGAACACTTAACACAACACAAACATTTAAAACTGAGCTAAACTCAAAAAGTTTAGCAGCGCGCTTCCGAGCTCACCCGTGGGGCGCGTTCGTAGCGCAATGATGGCAGGATTTGTATCTGCCGCCACAAATGCATATCATTTGTTCCCAAAAAACAAAAACTGAAGAAATTGTAGGCTAAAACACTAAGACGACCAAAATTAGCGAAATCACAATCTTTACATTTAATGCTATGTGGACATAATTTTAAAGAAAGTAATTTTAACTCTTAATTAATCATCTACGGGTGAATATTTTGAAGTAAAACTTCTTTACGCACGCTTGATTTGGGGGGTAAGCTGGTGAAAGCGTTACGAAAACATGTACGTACGTTTGTTGCCATGGTTGTTATTGTCTGACAAATGATATTATATTCTATCCTTAAATTATATTCTACAAATATAATATGATTGTATATTATTTATATTATTGATATTTTAGTATTGCACCTATTCTAATTACTTAAAACATAAATTGAATTTCATAAAGAGTACCGATAACCTAGTGAAGTTTTACTTGCGCGTATACACATTCATACACGTAGTCTTTAATTATTTTTATTTTATTTTATGTTCATTTTTACATATTAATTATAGAGTTTCATACAAACTTTTACTCATTTATGGGATTGAATTTCGAAAAATGTTAAAACACGTATTTATTTAATTGTATTGAAGAACCAAAGCAAGTTTCAAGTAATTCTGACCATAAATAATTCTTTGCATATATAAACTTTATTACCCCTTTTTACCCCTTTATGGGATGAATTTTGAGAAAATAAAAAACAAATAAATATATTTCTAATTTTTTAGCTTAAAGTTAATGTGTTGATCCATCACTCAGTACTCAGTCAGCATTCAGCTGGTCTAACTTCCAGGTATAATACAATAGAAGCAAAAAACCAGGTACAACAGAGGTATCACAATAAATTGCGTTACCTCAGACTGAATGTAAACAGGCTATAGGTGTAGCGCCTATAGCCTATTTATATTCAGTCTGACGCCGAAATCTTGCCCATTTTTCCTAAACATTCCAAAAGAAGTATAACTTCAATTAAGATTTTTTTCGTGCATGACCTATCCGATGTTGAACGATATCCGATCGTCTATTTACACCCTAATAAATAGTGGATAAACATTACATTATTTGTAAGAAAACAAAACAATATGTCAATTGTCAAACCAATAACCATGTTTGATGTTGTAACTGGTCTGACTCTGTGACCTCTGGTCTGTTTAAGTGGTGTCAAACTAAAAATTTTATAATAAAATGATTATTTATTGATTAATGATCATCCATGTTAATAATTACAGACCAGGAACAAGAGTGAATGACTAACATCCACAGTCCACAGATTAAGGAGACCACATTAACATCTCAAGTTTTATGTCTCAATGTTTACAATTTAGTATTTACGCTAATCATATTTTTCTAATATTAAAATAATTTTTATATATATGGACATATCATCAATGACAACATGTTGTATTTTATTAACTCTAAATGATAAATTATGAATAATAAAGTACTTGCTCTCTTTTTAACTGAAACAATACCTAATAGCAGTGACGACAGCGATACCAGCAACTGGAGTGATATATGTAGTATAAAATCAGAACATTCGGAGGACGATGATGATGAAGATAGACTATTTTTTCCTCTTATGCAATATCTAATCCGATTAAAAAGAATACGTATTGATGATTACTTACATATTGTAGAATCATGGACTGATGCAGAATTTAAAAACCGCTTAAGATTAGAACGAAAGACGGCTTACCATCTTATTGGTAGGTAATTGAGCTTTTTTTTTTATTTCCTGATAACCTCAGCTAATATTTAACAACATATCTTAATTTCAGATGATTTGGAAAAGTCTGGCTTTATTGCATCACATAAATTTGGATTAAAACCTTTAGAACCTAAGCTTTGTTTTTACATATTTCTTTCTTTCATATCAAATATTGAACCCCTTACTCCAATAGCATCAAGGTTTGATATCTCCATTTCTTCAACTTTTCGGGTTATTAGAAGAGTGATTGCATGGATTTTAACAAAATTAAACCAAGCTATAAAATGGCCACAAAACTATAATGATGTAAGGGTAATTTCTGATAACTTTCAAACTAAAACTGGCATATCTAACATGCTAGGAGTAATTGATTGTACACATGTAAGAATTGAAAAACCAAAAAATGCTAGAGAATATTGTAATCCAAAAGGATATTTTTCAATTATCCTACAAGCAACAATAGATGCTCATTTGAGGTTTACAAATATATATTGTGGAGAACCAGGTTCATCTCATTGTGCAAGAGTGCTGAAGAAGTCACCACTATATAACACAGCTACCCAAGATTGCAATGCTCTATTTCCAAATAACACTTTTCTAGTTGGACATTCTGGATATCCATCATTACCCTGGTTAGTTCCACCTTTTAGGGAAAATAAAACATTGACACTGGAACAAAGAGAATTTAACTCACTTCATGCCACTGCTAGGAAACTGAGTGATAAAGCCTTTAATTTGTTAAAAAATAGATTCAAAAGAGTAAAATTGTTTAATGTGTATAGAAATATTGCATTCATAACTGATACAATAGTAGCAGCTTGTATATTACATAATTATTGTCTTAATGAAAATGACCATTTTGAAGAAAATAATAATTGAATATATATCAATTTATTTTGTAAGGACCCTGTTGAAAAACTCTAAAAGGATCCCATCAACAGCGACAAAAGCCACATAGAAACCGATAAATATTTATTGGTTTCTATGTGGCTTTTGTTGCTTTTGATGGGATCCTATTGGAGTTTTTTAACAGGGGACCAGCCACAAAGATTTAAAGAGGAAACCACAAGTTTTTAAGTCTGAACTAAGTTTCTCTTTACTTCCATATTTGTCTTATCTGTATTAGTTCTCACTTATATAACTTCATTAAATATTTAATCTTAGAGCATAGCTACAATTAATATAGTATTAAACTCAAGACTGTTGATTTGTCAAAAAATTTCTTAACAATGCACATTTTTCATGTTCTATTTTAAGAATTTCGTCTAGCTTTTTCTCTTTTAATTGTAATTTTCTTAAAGCTATTGATTGTTTGATTTCTAGTTCTTTCTTTTTTAATTGTAATTCTTCTTCTCTTAGTCTTATGCTTCTTTCATATCTTTCATCCCTAATTTGTCTTTGTTCTTCTTGTCTTTTAATATATTCTATCCATTGCTTATCTAATTCTATTTTCGTTCTTCGTTCTGTTCTTAGTTTACGAAAAGGTGTAGAATTTTTAAAAGGTACCTTTTTATTTAAAAAACTATGAGTTTTGTTACTTTCTTGTCCTTGTATAAAACCTGATGCTAGTCTATACGAAGCATTGTCTTCAGTACATCTTCCAAGTATTTGATGCATTTCATTAAAATATTTGAATGTCATAAGCCCATTTCCTTTATCAATACAATCCCTATACTTCTTTGTTAGTGCATTTATTTTCCACCTGACCTGATCTGGAGTCACCTTGAAATTATATCATGGAATTTAAATATTTTTATAGTTCATTAAAAATGAATTAAAAAAAACCTTGCCTATAATCCTGACCTCAATATTGAATGTTTTTAGTTCTTCAGCCATTGAAGTCCACATTTTGGACTTCTTTTTTGGATTATCCAGCAAGTTAAGTTTAGTTTCATAAAGATTTAACAGCATTAATGTGGAATTTTTTGTCCAAATTATATCTGTAATAGCAAAACAATGAAAAAGAGCCTATGTTGCATGTATATATTCCATTTATTATTCTTTGTTAAATAGTTTGTACATTGTACATACTTTGTTTACAGCTGGTTTCATTTGTTTCTACATCTTGATTAATATGTGTATTCATATTATAACTTGTCATATCATGATTTTGTTTATATGATGAATCTAAATTCAATAAAAAATGTTAAAAAATAAGTCATAGGATAAAATAATAACCTGATGTTTAGATGATTTGAAAGAAATAGGTATTTAATGTCTCATTGTGAACTATTTTACTCACTTTGATCATCTAATATAGCTAAAACAGCTACATTATTGTCAATATTTTCATCCATTTTACTTAGTAATTTTGTCAAAATATTTACAATAATGGATAGAACATAATATTTTCGACCTACAACAATTAACAATTAGAAAACTATTAAATTTGTTAATCATGAACACTAAATTATGCTTTTTTTTTTGTTTAATGAAGGCCAATTAAACAAATTTGCAATATTTGGTAACCATTTTAATTTTTGACATTCAACATTGATAACAGAAGCAGATTTAATAACAAATAACACAAACATTGATTGATGTATAGTGACGTCAATCAATTATTAAAAGGGTTACATTACATACTCTATGTCTATATCAATTAAGATGCAAAACTGGCAATGGCCAATGGGCACAGACTAGGAACAACAAGAGCCAAAAGACTTTAGGTTAGTGTTGTCGAAATATCGATAGTTTCACTATTATTAGCATGGATGACAAATAAAATTATTAGTTTTCATCTGAAAAAGCCCTACTATCGATAGCTATATCGATACAATCGATAGTATCGATACTATCGATAGATGGAAATGTGACAATACTATTGACAGCCCACTATACTATCGATACGATCGATAGTATTGATGCTCACAAATCATAAAATATTGATAGTATCAATACTATTGAAGTTTCGAAATAAAATAATATCGGCTATCGATAGTAGCGCGTATGTGTGTCAGTAGTAATGGTTAGTTTATTTTTTTGTTTTGAACAGATCCTTTTTACTTATGACTTACTTATTCACTCGCCACTTCCTTTCTCTTTTTTACTATACTATCTTAAAATGAGCTACTATCGATAGTTGAAACTATCAATAGTATCGATACTATCGGTAATATCGATAGAACTATCGATATTCTAACTATCGGTCACTTTCGATTAACTATCGAATGCTATCGATAGTCGACTATTGATCGGCAAAACTAGAGTTTAGGTTAGCCAGGTGTCAACGGAGAAGTGCTTTTTTTAAGCTAGGTCCTATTTTGTGGATCGTATCGGATCATAACGTCTCGATTCGATCTGCGAATCTGATTGCATGCATATGATGTGATTTTCAAAAGATCGATTCAAAGAATTGCATGAAAATACAACATTATTTGGGATGTGACGATGCACAGCATCTGTGACAGCATCTGTGAGAGGGCGTTGTATACTTCCCGTTTATTAGCCAATCACCGTTGAATTCCTCTTGATATTCTCGACCAATCATCGCCTTGCTTGTAATCACGTGGTCCCAGGTGGCAGGGCGCCAAAGGCGAACGTTCTTACCTCATAGCGTCGTTATTTCCCGATCGAGTAACATCGTTTCTTAATAAGTGCTAAAAAGTGAAAAAGTGACTTTGTGTTGTGTCTTTAAGCATTATCATTTTTTAAATAAGTGTTAAAATAAGTGAGTGATGAGTGATCATAATTAGTGCAGTGGTGTAAGCCTCGATCAGGATAATCCTGACGAAATGGAGGTAGGCATGCAAATGCCTTCGTCTGGTCGCAAGCGGCTGCATTCGAGTAAAATTTCGAGTTCTTCGCATACTGACTCATCCGATTTAGAGGTAAAAAGGCGGAAAACGGGTGAGTCTGCTTCAGACATTAGTAATCTTGTCAATCAATTATCTACTTTGACTTATATTTTGTTTGATGTGTGCATCAAATATTACTGCTAACAAAGTGTAACGGCAATAAGTGACGTTCAATCGAGTGGGTTAACCGTGTCATTGCCAGTCCCGGGGCCTAGTACGTTATGTTTAAACTTTAATTTAACACGACCTGCGAATGTTCATGAGAGCTTAGTTAATAATATTCCTCGTTTAAATTTGGGTGTTGTCAATACGTCCTCTTAGGAACCTAAAGTACCTAAAGCTAATCCAGAACATTTGCAGCGGCTTGAGGTTTTACAAAGATTCGGTGATACAGCTTGGAAAGATGTAGTGTATAATGATGTATAGAGGCATATCATCTTAGTCCTCACAGTGACAACGCACCTGTGGTTCTGCATTTTTGTCACTTAAAACCTAAGTGCATGAACCGTAGGTGTTATGGGCGACAGTTACAGCTTTCCATCAGGTGGTCTGTCTGCTCGTTTGTCACTTGAGTACAAGTGTTAAAATTCCATAACGCCGCGCCTGGCTTCGTTGAACTACAAATTAACGATGATCTTCTCAATTTATTAAAGGCAAATATTACGTAGCAAGTTCTGAAAGATTAATAGCTGCCTTATGCAATGCATTTATCTCTCAGCGTGAGGTCCTAAATCATTGTTTGCAGCAGTTTATTGATTGGACAGCTTTGCCTGACAGTACGCTGTCGCCTTCAAGTATTTACGATAATATATCTGAGTTTTTCCTACCCTCGTCTAAGTTTCATAAAACTGGTGAGGAGATTATGCAATTAGTGTGCGGGAAACGGGCGGAATACATTGAAACTCGTAGGGAGCGTATCCTTAGTGAGATTTCAAACAAGAATTTGCGTGAGGGTCTGCGTAAGATTCCTCCGAATTCTAGCTTTTTATTTGACGAAACTCTAGTGCGGTCCTATATTCAGAATACGGGCGGGTCAGATAAATGGCTTCAGCCCTGGTTCTCTTCGGAGAAGGGCCAGGCTAACAACAGTCGTAAAGCGCCTAGCAAGCTAGTTCAGTACACTTTTCGTGACTTATCAAATCAGCCCTTTCGTCAAAAAGCTAGCGAGTCATATTATCGAAGAAACCACAGCACAAGCTAATTCAAGCAGATCACTAAGAGCAAGAAATCCCAAAGTAAAGTCAATAGACGAACCAAGGAGCAACCTGATAAATGACTCGCAACCACTTCGCCAAACATTTTACGGGAGCTGTCTCAGAGCGTATCTGGGACAGTGGCAGATGCTTCGGGCTCCGAAGGCCCTTCTCGAATTGATTACGGGAATGCGTCTGCCATTTACCTCCAAACCACCACTCATTCTTCCTTTGATAAGAATAATGATGCGGTTCGAGACCGCTCGTATGCCAGAAATGTCAGCAGCCTGATAAATGACTCGCAACCACTTCGCCAAACATTTTACGGGGGCTGTCTCAGAGCGTATCTGAGACAGTGGCAGATACTTCGGGCTCCGAAGGCCCTTCTCGAATTGATTACGGGAATGCGTCTGCCATTTACCTCCAAACCACCACTCATTCTTCCTTCGATAAGAATAATGAAGCGGTTCGAGACCGCTCATATGCCAGAAATGTCAGCAACCTGACAAATGACTCGCAACCACTTCGCCAAACATTTTACAGGGGCTGTCTCAGAGCGTATCTGAGACAGTGGCAGATACCTCGGGCTCCGAAGGCCCTTCTCGAATTGATTACGGGAATGCGTCTGCCATTTACCTCCAAACCACCACTCATTCTTCCTTCGATAAGAATAATGAAACGGTTCGAGATCGCTCATACGCCAGAAATGTCAATTCAGATCAAGAAGCGACTGAATTGCTTCATAATTCCGAAGACCTTTAAACTGATATCTCACATTCAAGTACCTCACTTCCTACAAGGGAGGACTGGATGGTGAAATTGGACCTGTCGTCAGCTTATTGCCATGTGAATGTCACAAGGTACCATCGCCGGTTTCTAAGGCTTGTTTACGACAATATGATTATACAAATGATATGTCTCCCGTTCGGGCTGTCGTGTGCGCCCAAGGTCTTTTCAGCTCTAACGAACTGGGTAGCACAGTACCTGCGGTTCAAGGGTATGCAAGTCATAGTTTACCAGGACGATTTTCTAATCGCATGCCAGTCGAAAAGTCTACTTCAAAACTATGTGAGATCGGCAATCAGTATTTTGGAGAACTTAGGATGGACAATAAACTACGACAAATCCGAAATCAAGCCAGTTCAAAAAATATAATATTTAAGGTTAGTTTGGGACACCAAAGGCAATTACAAAAGCTTACCAACCAAAAGGATGCAGAAGTTATTACTGATATTGAAGAGGATAGTACGGAGACTGAAAATGTCATTAAAAGAAGCTCAAATAATATTAGGGACTCTAAACTTTGTCTGTTTTCGTTGTATCAAGAGGTCGTCTTCATTGCCGTCGACTTCTTTCCTCATTTGCGAAATCTGATGCACCTCCCATCCAACCGCAAACCAGTAACATCTGGTGTCATAAGAGATCTGAAGTGGTGGATTACTACTCTGGAGGGTCCAATACTTCGGAGCAGCCTGCATTGTCAGTTCATTTTTTGACAACAGATGCCCGCTGCATCTGCCCGCTCATCATTACGGATGGGGGGCACAATTGGACGACCAGTTCATATTAGGCGGATGGAACCAAGCCCAAAGTCACTGGCATTCCAATTTGAAAGGATGTTTTATTCAGCCTTCACTGGCAATATCATCTGGCATGGGTGTTCCCACCACCAAGCCTAATACATCGAGTTCTGCAGCACTTAAACATTGCTCGAGGAACATTTTTTTTAGTAACTCCCATGTGGAAGAGAGCTTATTGGTTACCAGATCTCCGTCGACGAGCGTTGGCCAGGCCACTGAAAATAACCAAGCTGGACCAAGTGCTAATAGATCAGATGACCGGCCTCCCACCACCTCACGTTCAGAACATGGAACTTTACGTCTGGAAGATAGCAGCTGGGGTGAGGTAACTAAAGCTTGGTCAGATGGGAAAAATCACTTCTTCGAGCTGGCTGGAGAGAAGCAACATTAAAAACTTATGGACCAGCATGGTCCCGATGGATGAAATGATGTAAAAATAATAATTTTGGTTGCAATTTTCCTTGTGATTTTAGTCCCTCGAGATTCTTAGCATACCTTTACCTTGAGGAGAGATTAGCTTATCCGACTATATTGTCGCATAAGTCAGTAGGTTTATCTTTTGGGCAACTCAGACACAATGAAAATTTAAATTCTAACTTCCTCGTTCGACATATTCTTAAAGCTATCTCTCTTCAAAGTCCAAAGTTACAGAGATCACCCATATGGGACCCAAGTGACCTGCTTGCCTGGCTGCAGCTGAATCCCCCGAATAATATCAGTCTGTTTGAAGCTTCCCGCCGCTGTGCATGTCTTTTGTTATGAGCATCTGGTAGACGCGTTCACGATCTTACTCTACTCAGAGTATCTAATGATTGTTACTTTGACAATGATGATGATATTATTCTTTATCCTGTATTTGGGTCAAAAACAGACACAGCTATATACAGGCAATCAGGTTGGAAGCTCTTTTGTCATATTAATGAGAATATATGCCCAGTTAGATTGTTAAGAAAAGTAGTGGGGTTAGGCAAGACGAGGCGTACAGCCGAATGTAATAAGTCATTGTTTGTGTCGTTTAGGGGTGCTATGCAAAGTGCATCGCGTACTGTTATTGGTAACTGGATTAAAACTGTTTTGAATTACGCAGGCATTACGGCTTCTCCAGGTAGTTGGCGTTCGGCTGTAGCTTCCTTAAACTGGGTTAACAATTTTCCAATAGAAGAAATTATTGCCCGTGGTAATTGGCGAAGTAAGAATACATTTGCTAAATATTATTGTAAGCAAATCATAAGCAGAGCTAAAACTCAATGTGTAGATAGTTTGTCAAATAATTTCGAGCCATTTTGATTCTTTTCGCTAATTATGGCTTAGAAATCGTTTAAAAATAAAATCATTTATATTATTGCTGAATTATTGTGATTCTGATTTATAATAAAAGAATGTTACTCATAATGTCTTTTTTGATTTTACAGCCTTGAGCATCCAATTTAATTGTTTTCCTCACATAGCGTCATTGTGGTCACCAGGAGTTATAAACACGTCTCTCACAGATGCTGTGCATCGTCACATCCCAAATAATAGTACAAGTTTTACAAAACAATAAAACTTGTATTATTAAGGAGAGACGATGCACAGCATCCATTCAAGTTCTCCTGGTGAGAGACTTCTATGAGGTAAGAACGTTCGCCTTTGGCACCCTGCCACCTGGGACCACGTGATTACAAGCAAGGCGATGATTGGTCGAGAATATCAAGAGGAATTCAACGGTGATTGGCTAATAAACGGGAAGTATACAACGCCCTCTCACAGATGCTGTCACAGATGCTGTGCATCGTCTCTCCTTAATAATACAAGTTTTATTGTTTTGTAAAACTTGTACTATTTAAATATTAATATAAAATAATGACAATAATTTCAAAGAAAAAAGGGTTGGGTGGTTAACTTAACATTTAAAAACGCAGCAGATATTAACCTAAGGGCATTAATTTTTAGATTAAAATTAACTTTTTTTTTTCTTTTTTTTTTTTTTTATGGTATTCAGTGATAAACGAGCAGACAGTCCACCTGATGGAAAGCGATACCTGTCGCCCATAACACCTACGGTTCATGCGTTAAGTTTTATGTAACAAAACTGCAGAACCGCCGGTGCGTTATCACTGTGAGGACTAAGATGTTATGCCTCTTGCCTGTAATTGCGCTGGCTACCTTATCCTTCAAACCGGAACACAACAATGCAATCATTGTTGCTTGGCGGCAGAAATAGATAAGGGGGTGGTACCCATCCAGTCGGACTCCTCAGGCTTGACAGAGTCCTACCACCGGTAAATAATTACAATAATTGAAGGGACACGAAATATTCGAAGTCATAGGTATTTGCAATTTCTCATCCTACCCACATTATTTCTTAGAAATAATAAACGTGCGCTTATCGTTTATTTTGTGTCACATTTTTACAGTAAACACAAATAATTTATTAAGGTGTAAAGTACCAACATGTTGTTTACATTTGTTATGATTAATTAATGTGTGCAAACCACAACGTTTGGACCGTCATCCGATATTTGATACGAGTTGAATCAATCCGCAGTTCGGATCGCATAGTTTCGATCTGACCTGAAAATCGATAAGATCGTATGCCCATGATCTGTTCACTAGGTGAGAAGTTTAGTTTTTTAGCTTTTATTTAACTGTGCTGTGACTGCGGTTGAATTTAGAAATTTAAAATAAATCAATATATTTTAATAAGAATTTAACCAATTTTTTTTATTATAAAAGTGATGTCCGACTTTTAAAAGATGTTTGTCTTTAAAATAAATAGAGTAAAGTAAGTTAGAGTTATTAAAATAGGAAACAACAATATTTGCAGCAGTGGTTAAGTAGTTTTGATATTCTTGATAATTTTTTTAACATATGTCAGTTTGTATTAAAAATATATTCTCTTGTTTTGAATTATTTTAAAAATAATTTATGCAAATTTAAGCGTATATATTTACTCTTACTGAATTTATTTTATGACTTACGCTATTTTACCAATATGCGCGGTAATGGGAAAAAACTGCCTTTCTCTTCCGCCAGATGTCGCGTTCACCCTCAGTATCATGGATGACAAATAAAACTCAGTATATTTTAAAGCTCTACAGCGTGATGGTTTTTTTTTTCATTTTATTTAAAATTTAATTTAAATAACAAATTGTGCAGTACTAACATATAAAGAAAATGGATATAATTTGTTTTCAATAGACAAAACGAAGCATTTAAAGAAAGTGGTTTTAAAACTCTTAAATCGTTACAGGTGAATATTTTTTTTTTATTTTTGTACTTTTTTACATATAAATTACAGAGTTTTATACAAAATTTTATCCCTCATTTTATCCCCATATGGGATTTTATTCAACACATAATACCTGTTTTGCTGTAATGCAAAACAGTAATATTATTTTACAATATTTTTTAATTTTAAACATTTTTAAATTTTTTTTTTGTTTAAAAAATGTTTAAAATTAAATTTAACAAATATTAAAATTAATAATAAAAAAAAACAAATATTAATATTAAAATTAATAAATACGAAAAAATCGGAAAACATAGTTTTAGAGATATCACAATAAATTGCTTAACCTGTCTGAATGTAAATAGGCCATATATGTGGCGCCCTCCTTTCGAGAAATCTTCCTTGTAAATCACATTAACCATGGATGACAAATGTAGTGTAGTCTTCTTTAAATTTTAATCTGTGTACTTCATTGACGTTGCTTGACGTGACATCGGGGATATATACTTTTACTATAAAAATAAATGATAAAAATAATAGATTGTAAATCTTGGTTATAGCCAAGCATATTTCAGTTAAAATGGCTAGTTGTGGTGATTTTATTAAAAGTCAATTTCCTTTAATTGACGAAGAGTTAAAAAAATATGTTGAAGGTATGGATTATTATAAGGTTATAAATCTGTAATGTTATTTTTGATAACGCGTTAACTTGTTTTTAACTTAATTTATTAAAATATGTTACACTATTATTAAAATATATTGACGTATCACTATTTCATTAAATAATATAATAGGGATAATATGGAACTTTTACATTTACAGACATATTGGATAATAGTGCAGGTGAATTTGAAGATACCGAGGAAGTTTACGAAGCCGTAGGAGAAGTCTTACAAGGGATTTCCGAAAAGTCTGAAGAAGATATAAGGTAAACATTAAAAACCCCATAGTTTAAAAATATTTTTCTTTAAGAAGCTAATTACTTTTTAAAATACATATTTTAAAAAGGATAAAATTGTCATTAATTAATTATTTTTCCTTATCCTAATTATCTTCTAATTCATAATGTAACAATTATAAATCTTGTGTTACTAGGGAAATATGTCAGCAATTATTGAGCATGTTACAACCAGAAAAAACAAATAGTACTAATGGTCCAAGGAAAATATTGAATGAGCCAATCCATATGGCATCAATGACTGTCAACGCAATTGAAACAGAAGATGTGAAAAGTATATGGCTGCCCATAAGGGATGATAGCTTAGTAAGTTGTTAAGCTTCAACATTTTTCTACACACTACAGCTTAATCTGATGTAGTTACCTATATTATACTTTTTAACCAGTGATCATTTCATATTATTTTAGTTCTATAAATTAGCATAGAAATGGTATAGGAGCTTTTTTTATGCATATATTTATTTTCAGTTTAAAATTTTAGGAATTATTCTAACTTAATTAATAATTAATATAAAGTAATCTTTTTGTAAGTTGAAATTTAGAGTTTGTATGTATGTTTTTTTTATTCTTAACATCTTGTTTTTTTTTAGAAAGTAGATGCAAAAAAGCTTGAAAAGGCTGAGGCAAAATTGCAGCAAAAACAGCAGAAACAAAAAGATTCTAAACTTCCAATTGCTGCTCCAGTGTTGCAAAGTGCAACAGCTTCACAAGTTACTTCCAAGAAAGACAGCAAACTTGAGGCAAAAGGCACTAATAGAACTCAAGATATAAGGATAGAAAACTTTGATATTGCATATGGAGATAGGTAAAAAATATTTTTGTAATAGACTTATATTCATAGCAAAGTAGTTTATATTAATTACTCTTTGGTTCATGAACTATCTCACCAAATAATCATGTACCTGATCCCACACTTACATCTGATAAGAAAGAGTTAATATTATAAAAGTAATATGATAATTCGAAAAATGGATGGATTCAAAGCAACCTTATTTTTTTCAAGAAACACCTTTCACATTCATTTTATGTTGTGAGAAATTCGTGCTTTCTATGAATCATAGTAATTTTAATCATATACTATAATGCTGGGTAAATGTCAAAAGTTAAAGAAGTAAAGCAAAATAAATTAACTTCAAAATTACTTAAATTATAATTCCACCCTTAGAGGTGACAGTTTTTAAAAGTTATATGGAATCTGTTGTTAAAATGTCACAAGCAAAAAACATCCTTTCTCGTTTATGATGTTAAGCTATTTGATAAATACCTTTGATTTTCTTCTTGGTCTTGCTCATATCTTTGTATGATTGATTATAGAACCAGCTGTTGTTCAACACAACTAGCTATTTTACCAAACGGCATTTTTATTAAATCACCATAACTATGCTCAGCAATTTTACATAATATTCTAAACTTTAATACACTGCATAGTATAAAACATTTTTCCGTTTTTGACATAAAATAGTATACTTTGATTACAAATTTTCATCACTCAATGCATGGCCAAAATGAGGAATTGACAATATCATAAAATAGTTGACTATTTTATGAAAACTTTACAAATAGAATCATGGATAGTGATGTGTGTGGGTTCAAAAAAAGACTGCCATCCTTGTCAGACTTGTCACTGAGTTTGAATTTGATAATATTTCACCTTACCTCTCACCGGTTGTGTTAAAGAATCGTCCCATTAGACCTTGAGAGAAAAAAGGAATAGAGAGTACACTTGAGCACTATGATATCTCCTATGCTAGCTAGTTATATAATATCTGGCTAGTCTCAGTGAGATCGGCCACCATGTATAAAATTGATCAGGAGGAAATATAAAATTTCAATGGCTAATTTGTTAATAGCAGTGTGCATGTACAGCAAGAATATACAGTAAATGTAAATAATAAGTTTGTTCATAAAAAAACTTTTAAAAAAAAAATAAAAACCGACTTCCAGGCACTGAAAAGTAAAAAATAACTTAACGGGGGTTTTCATTTAGAATAGATACTTAATCAGATTTTTTCGAAGTCGGTGTGCTTCGTTTTGTATTGGCTGGCACCGACTTCGAAAAAATCTGATTAAGTATCTATTCTAAATGAAAACCCCCATTAAGTTATTTTTTACTTTTCAGTGCCTGGAAGTCGGTTTTTATTTTTTTTTAAAAAGTTTTTATTTTTCCATTTTTATCGTAAACGTATCATCAATACAAATTAATCAAGCCCAAACACCAGGTAATTGCTGTAAATCGTTGAGGAGTTCCCTCGACTATCTTTCGGGTCCATCATCAGATCGACTCCAGACCTTCATCAAATAGTAGTGCTTTAAAATACCTAATGAAAATGTTAACAAACGCACTAGTCGCCGCTACAATTTTCGAAAGTTCCCCTCGATTTCTCTGGGATCCCATCATCAGATCCTGGTTTCTTTATCATGGTACCACTCTTGGGATATCTCCTTTCCAACAAAAAAAGAATTATCAAAATCGGTTCATAAACGACGAAAAAATGCCCGAACAAACATAAAAAAAAAAAAAAAAAAAAAAACATATATACGGTCGAATTGAGAACCTCCTCCTTTTTTTGGAAGTCGGTTAATAATCTTATAGATTTAATAAATGTATTTCCAATACATTATATCATAGGAATTGAAAAATAGGTTTGCTTTGATACATTGAATGTTGTCTTAAGAGTTAAGATGTTTCCCTGAAGGAATACAATAAATTGTAATAAAAACATTTTGATTTCTTTGTTTTAAGTTATTCTTTTTAGAATATATAAACATGGTATAAATATACCCTATATAAAAAAATATATCATTCAATACAATTAAGTTTTAAATTACATTGTATTGTTATTCAATTGTTGTTTCAATCCTTAGTATTTGTCAGATACATATATTATATTATATATCAGTATATACATCCCTTAATTTTACAGAGTATTATTACAAGGAGCAGATTTAGTCCTCGCGTTTGGAAGACGATATGGTCTGGTAGGCCGTAATGGTTTGGGTAAAACAACTTTACTTCGCATGATATCCAGTAAACAACTGAAAATACCATCTCATATATCCATACTCCATGTAGAACAAGAAGTTGTAGGAGATGACACAATAGCCCTACAGAGTGTTCTAGAATGTGATACAGTTAGAGAAAACTTGTTACGGAGAGAAAAGGAAATAACGGCTGCCATTAATAATGGGTAAGGAATTTGGTATACTGAGATAGTAAAGTATTGTGTTATTGGCAGTAGTGAACTCTGATAACTGAAAATATTTAATTAATCATGTATTTAAAAAGATTATTATAATTTTACAAGAAATATACTAATGAGAGTTCAAATGGTTATCAGTAAAGACTAGACTTTTGCTAATTTTGCTTATTTTGATTAGATATATAATATTTATTATGAATATTCAATTGGATATTTTTTTAACCCATGAACTATTTCATTTGATTATATATTAATATGCAAAAAAAGTATGCATATTTTAAAACAGTTTTGAGGTTTTTGTAAAAATACAATTGAAACTCCAGACACCAATATTCATGAATTTATATATAAATAATGATAATTTAAATAAAAATGATGAATTATTCATTTCAGTTCAACAGACACAAACCTATCAACAGAGCTAAGTGAAGTATATGCACAGTTAGAAAACATAGAAGCGGACAAGGCACCAGCGAGAGCGTCGATAATTCTTAGTGGGTTAGGTTTCACACCGGAGATGCAAGCGCGAGCGACCAGGACGTTCTCTGGTGGTTGGAGGATGAGGCTGGCACTTGCAAGGGCGTTGTTCTCAAAGTAAGTAGAAATATGGTATTTGACCATTTTATGCATATTAAACTGTGAGTAATAGACAGTGGGATAGTTGACCATTTGGCTATATTAAACTACTAGCGATTCACCCTCGCTTCACTCGGGTTCGTCCTTAGGTTGATTCCCCATACAAACTCATCCCCATTTTCACCCCGTTAAGGGACGATTTCTGGGAAAAAAGTATCCTAAGTCCTTCCCAGGGTCTCCAACTATGTTCTTACCATATTTCATCTATATTGGTCCAGTAGTTTCAGAGCTCATTTGGTACAAACAAACAAACAAAAAATCAAATCTTTTCTCTTTATTATGTTAGTATAGACAGTATAGATAGATGGGTTAAACATGGTGTTATATTTGACCATTTAGGCATATTAAATTGTCAGTCATAATTGTAAGTAAGCTGAAATATGGTGTTTTACTTGACCATTTGTGTATATTAAACTGTGTTGTTAAAACATCGTAGACTCTTTTTGCATATTAAATTAGCAGTAATGATCTTCATAAAGTAGTCTGAGAAAATTAAAAAATTATCTTAGACAACATTAATTTAAGTTTTTTCTTAAGGAATAAGAAATTCAATTTCCTATGATATTTTTTTCAAATGATTTTTTAAAATGATTGGAAAAAGTTTCGATTTACGAACATTATAAGAATTTAAAGAAACGAAAAGTCTAAAAAAATGTCATAGTAATTTAATTTAATACTTTTATAATCAACGAGTATTTACTTGTATTATTGTTTAACTAAAAATAATGTATGTTTCAGACCAGACTTACTACTTCTCGACGAGCCCACTAACATGTTGGACATTAAAGCTATCATCTGGTTAGAAAATTACTTACAAAATTGGCCGACAACGCTTCTAGTCGTCTCTCACGACAGGAACTTCTTAGACACAGTACCCACTGATATATTGCATTTACATACACAAAGGATCGACACATACAGGTATTTGGGCTATTTATTATCTTATTTAATCCATTTACACAATTTTGTCATTTATCATTTTTCTTTTTAATTTTAATTTAAAAAAATAATGAACAAATTAATCTTATACTAGATTATGTTATATCTTTGGGTCTTAAAGATAGTCTTTACAATAAATATATTTATTTTTTAAATATGTATATTTAAAATTTCAATAAAGGCAAATACTTAAAAAAAATACTGTATATTATGTTAATATAATAATTATTATATAAAAAATACTGTAATTATCTCACTTTTAAAATCTAGCAAGTTTTGAAAGACATGTGAATTCCGATAACCCAGCACTTGGCCAGCATGGTGGATTATAGCCAATAGCCTAACCTCCTCACATTGAAGGGCTGTGTCCAGTAAACACGTCAAAAAGGGCTGAATAAAACGTCCAAATCATTGCGATTCTTTTTTTTTAAGTTCCTAACTGAATACTTACACAAGTAAATTATGAAGAAATAGAGGCTTTAATCGATGAAATCACCTAAACTCTACTTCAATATTATGCATACAAACACACGCATACACACAAACTTATTATATTTATTATAAAGATTTAATTTTTTTAAGAAATTTTCTACGGAAGAGCAGGACATCCTGGCACAATTATTTATTTTAAAGGATGTCCCAACAACGGATTAATGTATTTGAAGAACTTATAAATAAATCATTTTTATTTTCATATCAATCACTTCACAGGGGCAACTACGACCAGTTCCATAAGACGAAGACGGAGAAGCACAAGAACCAGCAGCGCGAGTACGAGGCGCAGCAGCAGCACCGCGCGCACACGCAGGAGTTCATCGACCGCTTCCGCTACAACGCCAACCGCGCGTCCTCCGTGCAGAGCAAGATCAAGATGCTGGATAAGTTGTACGTAATAATGTACATCTTACTAATATTATAAACTAGCGACTTACTCTCGCTTCGCTCGGGTTCGTCCCTAGGTACGTTTTAATTTTTTTGAGCGAAATCTTAATTGTTTTTTCTAAAATAAAGTTGCCTAAGTTACTCCTTATAATATCAGCTATCAGCCAGTGAAAGTCCTGTTGAAATTGGTCCAGCCATTCCGGAGATTAGCGGGAACAAACAGATAGACAGACAAAATTTAAAAAAAATGTGTTTTTCATATGCATTTAATATAAAGCTGATTTTGACATTACAAACAGACATTTCAATTTTATTTATCTGTATAGATGTGAAAGCTTAGATGGATGTTTGGATGTTTATCACTCAATTACGCAAAAACGGCTGAACGGATCTGGATAAAATTTGGCACAAATATAGATTATTAGTGGCACAGACAGTGGCAGGAGGGGTAACCCCCATAGTTCTCGGATGTCGCGTTTGATTAAACACTTATTGTTGTGGTGTGACATGTAAGTTAAATGCGATTCTGACGTAGATATTGTGATAAACAGAATGGTTACGGTTATGCCGTATACACAAACGCACAAAATCAAAATTTGGTGCCTTCTGGATACTGGCTAACCGGGGAACACCCCCCCTCTGAAGCCGACGTTGCTATCATTTATAAATTATTTTAGTAATAATGCATAATCTTTATCTTCTAGGCCAGAATTAAAACCAGTAGAGAAAGAAATAGATGTAGTACTCCGGTTTCCGGAGACTGAACCTCTCTCCCCTCCCATACTGCAGTTGAATGAAGTCGGCTTCTACTATTCCAAGGACAAAGTTATATTTTCAAATGTTAACCTCGGAGCCACCCTCGAATCTAGGATATGTATAGTGAGTATTATTATTATTTTTTTAATTAAAAAAATATACGTAATTTCATTTTATTTATAACATTTTCATTCGCAAATAGATTTTCAATCTATCTATTTCAAATAATATAGGAAATACAATGAATCTTGGTAACTTAACTATGTAAATGTAAAAAAAAATATCCAAAATAGGTCTTTTTAAGTCATATTCCTTAATGCTTTTTCGTCTGTTGGCACCAAAATAGAATAAAATATTGTCGTCCTGTACAAATATATTGAAAATAATAAGCATAATATTTTTTTTTTTTTTATATATCAAAGACTATTCTAAAAAATAATTTGTGCAAGTTCTTGAAATGAAAAAAGATTTAATTCTGTTTTTATGACTGTTTAAGTTACATTAAATTAGTTTAGTATTTATTTTCTAATTTACATCAATTTAGTTTAACATATTTATTTAATTTTAATATTAAATTAACGTTTAACGTTTACGTTAATAATCGCTTCGCTCGGATTTGCCCCTAGGTACGTTTTAAATAGATATATGTAAACATTTACCAGCCAGCGTTAGCTATATAAATTTTAATTTCTTTTTTTCGTGATTTTTTCTGATGTTTTATATATGTTCTGATGTTTTGTATATTCTGATGTTTGATATATATATTTGAGACACAAAAATTAATTATTACACACAGGTCGGTGACAATGGTGCGGGTAAAACAACTTTATTGAAAATAATAATGGGCATCCTCTCCCCCACGAGCGGGATACGCAGCGTGCATCGCGGGCTCAAGTTTGGATACTTCTCGCAACATCACGTCGATCAACTGGAAATGAATGTTAATTCTGTGGAATTACTACAAAGGAGCTATCCAGGTAACAAAACATTCTATAACGTGATTATATGAATTTTGATGATTTCCCAAATAGTCTTAAAACAGTATTCAAATATTGCCGTCATAAAGAAAGAAGGCCGCAACTTCGTCAAAGATGATTTCGAGGTATTTGTTTGTTTGTTTTTTTTTTGTGAGATTCAGTGACAAATGAGTAGACAGACCACCTGATGGAAAGCAGCACCTGTCGCCCATAACACCTACGGTTCATGCACTTAAGTTTTAAGTAACAAAAATACAGAACCACAGGTGCGTTGTCACTGTGAGGACTAAGATGATATGCCTCTTGCCTGTAATTGCGCTGGCTACCTTATAAAAATTTGTAGTTTTGTCTTACTGCTACGTCAAAATTACTTTTAGTTTGGTCGAAGTTACGATAAAAATGGTTATGATATCTCCGGATTCATAAGACTTAGAGCTTTATAAGTAAGACTATTAAGGAGCATTTTTTTTTGCTGAATCTGCATTTAAGTCATTTTAGAACCAAATTGTTAGGTTATAGCTAGTAGTTTGTTAGTGCGTACATAAGCACAGACACACGTTTTTTTTGTGCTATTACCTCGTGGTTAACTCGCACCGAAGCAATTGTATGGGTGCTGTTGTTACTCTGCGTCACTATAATTTGAGAGTAATCTTTAAAAATTTCAGTAAAGCAGACCCATTGCAGCATCACATCTCTATATATAAAATGTCTTATTGAAATCACTATTGACTCCCTATTGCTCATATTATGAATAAACGAGTGTGTAAATAGATAAAAATTATTTTTTTTTTCAAAATACACCTTATTAAGTCTTTTCAAGAACATAAAGTTTTTTTTTCTTTCTCTATTTTAATCTGTCTTATAAGCAGTGTCTTATTTTTTTGCATGTTTTAGGTAAAACGATAGAAGAGTACAGGAGACAGCTGGGCAGTTTCGGTGTGAGCGGAGATTTGGCGCTTCAAACTATAGGGAGTCTGTCCGGAGGCCAGAAGTCCCGAGTCGCCTTCTCCAGGATGTGTATGGGCAACCCTAACTTCCTGGTACTTGACGAGCCGACCAACCATCTGGATATAGAGACGATAGAAGCGCTAGGGAAAGGGATTAATAAGTACACTGTGAGTATCTTATAATATTAAATGTGCAATTTTTGTTTTTGTGTTACATATATAAATTGATTTTGTGTATCTCGGAAACGGCTCTAACGATCTGGATGAAATTTTGTATTCAGATAAGGTTTTGCTTTTTAAGTTTATAGAGGTTAGAGATGTCTGTTCTGAAACAACGCAATTTTTATTAATTTTTTTCGAAAAACGCCAAGTGAAGTTCGCCCAGGTACTAATTAATATATATAATAATAATTGTATATTTATTTATACCGGCGATCTCGGAAGCGGCTCTAACGATTTCGCTGAAACTTGGTATGTGGGGGTCTTCGAAGTCGAAAAATTGATCCAGATTAGTCTTATATCTGGGAAAACGCGTCAGATACAAAGATTTTACTTTTGTTTTTTTTTTTGTATTCATCAATGTTTTTTGTGTTTTTTTTTGTTTTTAAGCTAAATTAAAAAGAAAATTGTACTATTGACCAAAAACTCCGAGTGAAGCTCGGTCGTCCATGTATTAAAACTAAACCTTCCATCTCCCAATAAACAGGGTGGAGTAATCCTAGTGTCTCACGACGAGCGCCTCATCCGCATGGTGTGCCGCGAGCTGTGGGTGTGCGGCGGCGGCTCCGTCACCTCCATAGAGGGCGGCTTCGACGAGTACCGCAAGATTGTCGAAAGGGAACTAGAGGCCCAGAACAAATAGGACACGCTGTGCGGTTAGTTGGCTGATGGACTGTTATTCGGACTATATAAAGATTTAGACCTTTCAATGTTTCAACTCGGCTTCCCAATCCGGATCTGGATCTCTCAAGTATTTCGAACTGGTTAGGTTGGAACTCAGATATGCAGGTTTCATCGATGTTTTCGTTATAAGCAAGTGGTAATGATAAAAATGATTTGCAATGAAATCTAAAAATCTAAATGGTAAGACTCAGATTTGAACCTGCTTCATTTATTTCTTAAGCGAGCTAGTTGATAATTGACTACCACTGATATATCAGAAATATTTACTTGTAACAGTCATTTTTGATTTGTATCTTTAATCTTTCAATTTATCAATTTACGCTTGTTAGTTATTGTTGATATATAGTTGGATTTTAGATAGAGATTTACACTCCGCTCAGTATGACATTCATATGTTAACATAACTTTTATTCGAATTGTATTTACCATTTATATACATAGCTTTGTAAATGTACATAAAATTAGATTACAGATTTTAATGGAATGTCAAATTCTTCCAATAGCTTTTATGGTATATGTTTTAGTAACAGTTGAACAGTCCAACTGACTGCAAGCGAAGCTCATGTCAACCAACGCTGTGACTGCTAATGTATTGTGTAAAAAGTACCACTAAATTATAATTATGTATTATATACGTCGTGTTGTCTTTATTTATTCATTTAGCAGTTGAAGGACGAATGAAAAACTGATAATATTCAATGCAAATTTTTATTTCATACCTCCGACCTCTCTCCATTCTCATTAAATAAGTTCAGCATACAATTCCATAAAGAATTGAAGTACTCACGAAACCATGGCAAATTATAGTATAAAATTAACTTAAAGAATATTTACAAATTAAAGTTCATAATTCAAATACATAATATACAATTAAAATAGTGACTGAAGTAACAACGGAATAGAGTTAAACGATAAAAAACTCATTCGGTTCGAAAATTCAAATAAAATTTTAATAATAATTAATTATTTCATATGTTTCATATTAAGCCGTTATATACTTTTGTCTCTTAAATAAATGCATAATTGTTTCTTTTTATGAAAAACGTTACTCTATTTCTTATATCGGAGGGTAGAATATTTGTGAAATACAATAATAAATTAAATGTTGGACTATTTTTGATGGGATATAGTTTATGTATGAATATACTATAGAATCAACTATATCAGAACATATTTTATGGCAACCGTTGACGGTTCTGGTACAAATAAAAGTAACGCTAGCAGATCACAAAACCTCTTAAACTAAATTATGTCCAGTTGGCAAAGACAAATGGCGGTTGATCACTCGACTCTCGCGGACGAGAGGGGGTCGTAGAATAAAAAAAAAACATTACTGATGTTTCTTGCGCCTATTCTTAGTTTTGTCGGCGTTTCTTAATACTTCAGCGTAAGAGAGTTCGAGTTTCCTCAATTTATGTATCTCCTGGGATGCAGTGCTTTGTTTAACTTCCCAGGAATCGGTCTCGGAATTCCATCCTTGGTAGACCTTACACGTCCGGCCGCTTGCGCTGGGGGTTGGCGAGTTCAAATTCCTGTTGTAAAACTGAAGAGTCGATCCATTCCATTCGGCTTCAGATGTTTTCACGAGAGGGCTTATTTCGATCGGTCTATAGTCTCTTCTCTTCTTGTTCGATGATTTCTGATAGACGATCTTAGGCGGTGAAGGGAACACAGGAGAATCAGCTCCCTGTCGATCTTGGCTGTGTTTGCGGTTGCGATGTCTGGACTTCTTTCTAGTAGCTGCGATGTATTCCAGTGGTTGACGCACCAGTGGTGTCAAGACTTTTTCTTTCTCTTCTTCCTTTTGTTTGTTGTTTTCTTCCTCTTTTGGTTTCTCATTGGCGCTCTCTACTACTGGTTGGTCCTCTTTGTTGTTCACCACTTTATTATCTTTGATTTCTTGCTTTTCTTGCTTTTTGATAGGTTCCGGAAGTGGTTGATCCTTTTCTTTTAAGGTAGGTGTTTCCGGGGCAGTGATGTCAGATACTGGAATCGATTGTTCAGACATTACAGACGACAAAACGCTCTGTGTATCATCAGTGAAATTGCCAGGAGGTTCCTCCGTGGCGGGAGTCACTGGTGGTACTTTTCCAGTGGTCGTATCATCTAACAGCGGTAGCTGTTCTCCATCGTCCTTATTTTCAGCGGCCTTTTTCAATATTGTGAATATTTCTTTGAATAATACGCGATATTCCGGCCTATTACGGAAACGACTGTCCATCGGACTGACGTCATCATAAATGCTGAAACGGTAGTCTTCACCATCAGCGATAGTACACAAAAAGGAGCCAGGTCTCTCGCGTTCTGTTTGAGTGGCTTTGTTGCTCGTTTCGTCTGAAAAGCCCGAGCTTGATGTTTCGGCTTCAGAGAAGTCTGGCGTTTGGATGATCTTCTTACGCGACGTAGATTCGGCTTTCTTCTGTTGACAATTTTCCTTATGGGCGTCCTCGCCGTGTCCGCTCTCTTCATCTGTATCTTTCACGCTGAATTGGCTATAATCGCCAGATGTCTGCAATTCGTCCTGAAGCGAGATAGGTCCGGATTGCGTTTGTGCGCCAGGTAATGAATTCGGCTTATTTTTTCTTATATTCTTTACTTGTGATAGTTGAACCTCGAGCAGAGCTTCATACTTTTGCACCAGCTCCCTGTAAGGATTATCGTGGCCATCTTCTTTGTTGGCCCATATACCTTGCAGTAGCTTTTCCTTCGCATTCTGTAAAAAGATTATGATTTAAGACTTTATAACGCTACTTGACGGTACTATTGATTTTGCATTCACAAACGGAACTATTATGATGATGTTATAATTTTTAACAACATAATGATGACAGTTATAAAAATGTGATGAAGGTTGTTATTTAAATAGTAAGTAGTTTTAAAAAAGATATGTCATGGATACAAAAGATAGATTTTTTAATTTGAATTAAATATAGATTACCTTTTAATGTGTTCGTGGAAAGAGCGAATTTTACCTAGACTACCTACTTATAATTAAGTGATATGAACTATTTAGTTACAATGTCAAAAATACACCCATTACTCCACCATTATAGTTAAAAATCGATTTAGCTGACAAAAACACACGTTAATGAGATATGCACACAATATTAGTTGCTAGATTAGTAATTACTTATTATCAACACAAAATGAACTATTAGTAAATCGTTAGCCGTGTTGTTGAGGAAAACGAAGACTTGAAAACAATTAACGCCACACTAAACACGTTAGATGAACAGAATACCATCACCAATGACTAATTAGCGTGCATTCTCTTAGTCTAATAACGTGTCAGTAATGGACGTACCTTCAACTACATGCGATATATCCAAAGAAAACTACTGCAAATGCGCTTCATAATGCATATGCAAAGCGTGATCAACAACATCAGGGGCAGTTCGAATAGTTTTGTCGCCTAGAAACGATCAAAACATTCTTATAAGATTTTTTAGGGGATATACCAACCGCTGCCTCTGGTTGGTTGGAGTTCAAAATGATAAAACGCCTTAAATATTTGATTCTTGGCTGTTCTTGATGGACCTCTTACCGATATTTTTATTGTTTAGTGGTTAGTAAAATTAAAGCTGCACGTTTTGGCGGATTTGTGAGTTAATATAGTTTAGTAAAGTTTTCTAGTACAAAGGGCTACAGACAAAATCTAATGTTAAAATACAGAATTTGCAAGAGAAGGAAGCGTAGTAAATAGAATGTAAAGTTGCAGTGAGAAATATTATACGTACGTCAAATTTGACAAGTTTGCTTGTGACGTGGTCGTCCCGAGGACTTTGCTGTCCAGGAGTGAGGATGATAGAACTGATAGCGCTTCTGTCGTCGTCGTCTCCATCGAGTATTGAGGACATGTCGTCACGCTCCATTCCTCTTAGACATCGCACGCAGAGTTGGCCTTGTCTAAAATGTTCAATATCAAATCGTTGATTATAGTTTATAATTATAATTTCATACAAAATATTGTATGATTTAACACCTAGTTGTAAATACTTTTTCGAAATATCAGTACTAAAATAAAGCAAACGTAAAATACTAAAGTTTTATGTTTTCTATTTATATATTATTTTTTAATCTAATCTCATAGATTAATTTAACAAATTAAAATATAATATAACACACCTGACTTCTTCAAGGATTGAGAACTCCTCGTGCATAGATTTTGGCTCATCGTCTCGTTGATGCCAATTTCTAAGCTGTTCCTGCAGTCTATTGTTCTCTTGTATTACCGATGCTAGCTGTTCTTCGAGTTCTATTACCCTCCTTTGTTCTTGAGCGAAGAGTACTTTGTTCTCTCTCAGTTCATCGCTTAGCCTCAGCAAATCCTCATCCTCTTTTGTCAATTCAGGGAGAGGTGCCACCGACTTCTGTGGTGTGATGTTAATGTTTTTATTGTTAGGCGTTGTAGAATTCGTAGGCTTTAGTTCTTTTTCTTTGGGTTTATCACTTTCTGGTTTCCGCTCTGCTCGCCGTTTGACAATCTCTAATTGCGCATTCAGATCATCCACAGTCTTTTGAAACTCCTCGCACTTGTTTTCCAAACCTTCGATGTTACTGCATAAACTGGAATGTGAACAATTCATTATGTAAGGGTGAATGTTCTTTAAATTTATGGTTGAGAATAAAAAAATATATGTAATAATGTTATAAACAGAAAACTTTATTATGACGTCGATGTTTGTTGTACCTACGAATTATTATCATTAATTGTGACAGTAAGTGGTACATGGGAAGCAGTGTAATTTAACCACAAAGATGGAAAAGAAACTTGATGAGCAGTAAATTCAAAAGATGACAAGTGTTATTTGTTACGGTAATGAACTCACGTCTTAATGTGTTTCTTGTCGGCGGCATGGTCGACTGCGAGCCTATGATTCGCGCGTTCGAGCTCTTGAATGCTCACCTCTAGCTGCTCGTAGATTCTCAGTCTTGAGTCGTTGACTTCACGCAGTGCTACTGTTTGCTTTGTTAAGTACTGGAATAAGTAGATAATTTTATGTTAATAATCTTATTAATTAAGTTAAAGTTATGCAATTAAAATTTATAATTCATACTTCGATTTCTTGTGCCTGGTCTTCGATGACATTTTGGTGTTGACGCAATGCAGTTTCTAATTCCTTATTCCGTTCCAAGAGTGTCTTTCCGAGTTCTGCCGCAAGCTGCAAATCTAAAACAAAATTGGTTCGTTAGGTCTATGCATAAATCTAAGGAAAGTAGTAAATTATGCAAACTTAGTGAGAGCAATGCGGACGTGGTGACGGATAATGTTGACGTTGCAATTATCTCATCGGATGCTATCACGTCGCAGGTAGGCCGACGCGGGCGATAATGCGAAGAGAGATTATTGAATTCTGAGTAAACTGTCCAAGCATTATATTTCCGAGTTCTTTTAAGTAATTATTGCTTATATATTCATAAAGTTTTGCTTATGAATGTATAATTTCAATATCTTACACATAATATAATCACTAAAACAATTTACTTTTAACAATTAATTTAGGTATATACATACATATATTATATAGGTATATACATATATATTTTACAATTAATTTAGGTATATATGGAACATATCTTGTTATTTGTTACTACAGAGTATGTTATAATCAATTCAAGGTGAAAATCTCTTGTTTGTTCTGTAATCATAGTAACAAGTAATCACGTTCGTGGTCGAAAAGCGGTCATAAAAGCGCCGGTGGTTGCATCAGCGTCCGTCGAGATGAGGAATGGATAATAACCACAGCCTGGCGCAACGCAACGTACCACCATACAGTCGTGTTCTACTTCGGCTAGATAGTAATGTATGACACATTGCCACCTTGTCTCTTAACACAAAGACCGACAAGGCGGTCACGGTACGAGCGTGAAAGGCAAGTACAACGAAGTATATACATACCTACCTACCTTGTAGAAGAGTTAAACTTTAAATTTCAAGTTTAGTAATAAGGTCGAAGAGTACTGAAACAAAGCTGCTTGATTTATTCGACCGTGAATGGAATTTATAAATACCTCCTTTGATCTTGAAAATGATAGGAAATTGCATTTTTTTTAAATTGCGTCTATATTAAATCTCTTATAAGTTATCCATTTCCATAACTTTCAATAATTAATACGTTCATAATTATTGATAACGATGTATACCTTCATATAATGACATAAAGTTAAATTACCGCCTAGAGTAGGTCTTTGCCAATTTTAAAAAAATCTACGTTCTTTACCAGTTTAATTATAACCGTAAGTGGTTAATGAGGTAATATAACTAATATTCTTATGTGCATAACACCAACTACAGCCTTTTCATGTACGTTTTATTAAATAGTAAAAATTATAAAATTACATAAATCAACATTAGCGAGTTTAATGAACCTAATTTACTTGCTTCAGTAATAGAAAAGGTTCTTACAAGTTATATAATATGTAAAAATAACTATCGGTAATTAATTACGTTATGAAATGTTCTAAATAATAATAGAGCTTCGCTTATGTTTGAGTATTTACTACTAGTTGTAACTTGTAAATGCTAAAAAATGCATCATTAAATATTTATGTTAGTGAAAACAGATGTGGACTAAGGACTTATTTAAGTTAATACGATTTATATGAATTTAGTACATTTTGAACCTATTTAATTAATAGATTAATTAAAAAAGTAAATACATAACGTACTTTAAACCCATTCCCGTTATGGCAGAGATTAGCGCAGGAGATATTATACTTAGTGCACAAGTGTATGCGCACACAAAAGTACACTCTCTATTCTCTATGTAATCTTAGATTTCGATGGAACGATAATTCAACATGACCGATGAAAGATCATACGGAGAACCGACAGCTTAACGTGCTCTCTGAGTCACTTGAACCCAGGATCCGAATCTGCAGGCATACGCGCTAGCCACTACACCAACGAGGCATACTTCTGTACTCAACCTCATATGCCGCTCGAAACTTATTCTTTCCAGAGATCTATTGTAAGTTACTTATTATATTAACGAATGGTCGTCAGTCGTCATGACATGAAACTTTCTCGCGATGGCATTCAAGCTCAAAGTAATATTATTATATTTAAATTGTGCTTTTGTATCCAAATCTATTGTGTTTACATCTGGATTATATTTTTCACGATAAATAATTTCCTTTTATACCTTAATCACTTTATTTCTCTAAAGATAAAAATAACTCAATATATTTTAAGACATATCACTTTAGTACGTTTTAGTATCTTAAAAAAAAGTTTCGTTAATATCTCTAAATAATATTATGTTTTCATATCTTAAAGCAAAATGGATGACAACAGAATCGAACAAGTTAGATTAGTATAAATATTGACTAATGATTTTATAATAAATCAACATCATTTTATCTTTCTAGACTGAGTCACAGAAGACTATGACCTTTTTCTATATGTATAAGAATTGGTAGAATACCGATTATTTTGTTATGCAGTATGTTTTACTTAATTAAGGGTATATTTTTCTTTTATACATTTATGTTGTAATGGTATGGAAATCGTGGACAATTTTCAATTTTTTTTAATGCATTAGTGAATAAATAATTTTGTTTATGTAATATTAGCAATAGAGATTGTTTGAATTTACTTTACTTTTTATTCGTCAAAGGAAATGTAGAATTATATTTTTTGTTGCAGATTATTTAACTTTGACAGGATGTTTAAATCATAGTTATAAAATTGTAATTTACAATATTTGGTGACATTCTTCTTAATAGATAATATAGGTACATATTTGATTGCCAGTGTTGGTTTTAAACGCTTAGGTATTATAGATTGGCCTTTGGGCCAACAAATATTGTTTTAAACCAAATAGGTAAATTATGCATTACAAACACTATCGTAGGTATTTTGTAAAATGCAAAGCAGAAAATTATATTATAAGACATTTGAAACTTTGCAACTGAAAAGTTACGACGACCGATCTCACTGCGGCTAATCACAGGACAACACCACCTTCTCCTCCAAGGCACGAGAGTGTGATGACGGTGTATAATTTTTAGTTTTTACTAAAAAAACAGATTCTACAGATAGTCACTAAAACCTTATTTACTTTCTAATAAGAATCGTATATAGTTAAAAGTTATAAACATTTGTTTATTCGTAGGGAATAGTTTGTAGATTGTACGTAGGGGATACTGAAGCAGTTAAATATGGAAAGCTACACTATCGTTGAGAAACAAAGGGTACGTATTTGTTATTAACATACCATGTACCTAATTAGTGTTGTCGCAACCATATATTAGTACCTACTTATAATTTATTTCTTAAAATGGAAACGGATCAACGGATATGACTGATATTTAAAATCGAAATAGCTTGTGCTTAACTTATACTACTTTTATCGATATACAAGCCGGAATCCGCAGATAAAATGAGTTTAATAAAGTAAGGATGTATTGTTACTTGTGTGTTGTCACCTACTATATTTTTATTTGACAAAAGTAGGAAATATGATTAGTGAGCTATTTTTTTGTCAGAGCCCCTCTCACACTCACACTCTCACTCTTGTTAGTTTTCTCTTAATTTCACCATGATGATTGCTACACGTCAAATGCAATACAAAAGACAAGATGCTCTAATAAGTAAAAATAATTAGCTTAGTTAGTAAAATAATTGGAGCCGCCTGTTAACTACAATTAACCAATTATAATGTTAATTCGTCTTTTTTGTTCTATGTAAAAAAATATTATTTAACCGACATTATGACTATTATCCATAAGATTAAAATATTTGTTGTATTTACTTGGTTTGTGATGATACAGAGTATGAAAACTACAAATATATGTAGTTTTTGCTTTATCAATAAGTAGCGACTTACCCTCGCCTCGCTCGGGTACGTCCCTAGGTACGTTTTAATTTTTTGAGCGGAACACTAATCCTTTTTCTAAAATAAAAGTTACTCCGTATAACATCAGCTATCTGCCAGTGAAAGTCCCGTCAAAATCAGTCCAGTCGTTTCGGAGATTAGCCGGAACAAACGGAGAGAAAAACATTTTAAAAATTGAACACAATTTTTAAAATGTTCGTATTTATGTACCGTATACATAGTCCGGTCAAATTAGACATAAAAATAGTGAACAAATCTCAAAAATATTTTTGATAAAACTCACCGTTTTCGAAAAAATTCAAAAAAACCGTAAAGTTTGACCTTTGACCTTGAATAACTTTTATATCACACATGAGATCGATGAGGACTTTAGGCACTTTATTTCTACTGGTGTATTGGGTTTCTACTAAAATTCAGCTCTGTCGGAGTTTTTGTTATTTGAAATGTCTATTTTGACCGGACTTATAATTTCATATGAAGTTTAGTAAAAAGCTGTTATTTTGAAATTACAAACAGACACTTCAATTTTATTTATCTGTATAAATGATCAATCTCCTCATATATTATGCTCGTAAAATAATTTTTATTTGATGTATGTTAAATCTGCTTAAATTTTTGCGTCATTCCAATATGGTCGGTTAAACATAATTTTCCGTTGTAACCTCGAGATTAATATAAATCGTAAGCATCTACATACACAATGAAAATAAAGAAGTTAACATCTTTATTTAAAAGTTTCTAAGTCTTTATTTTGTTTCAGTCAATTTCTTAAAATTAATTTTTAAATTATTTGTGTCGGCTACAATTGTTCATAAATATAACTGTTATTATTATAGAACTACTACTTTAAGATTTATAATGTAGAGTTCGTAGTAGAGTTTTTTTTTCCACTGTAAACTTAAAACCGGTTTGAGTATTAAGTGGATTGTAGCAGAAATCATGACTTTTTATACATAAGCTAGTATATTAAATTAGCGAATATACGTACCTAAGTTGTTTTTCTTATAATTATTTTATTGTTGACGGTAAATGCATGTACATTCTATGTTTTTGCTAGTTATACACACTTAAATTTAATTATACTCTAAATACTAAACAAAAAATGATCTAAACTAAACCTTGTAATGTTCTTTAACTCATATTTGGACAAGCGTGTAGATTTTAATAACATACTACAAAAGAATCTTTGGATTGTCGATACAATTCTTGACTTTAATTAACAACATTTGCGTATACGAGTATGATGTAAATTTTGATAAGGTGAACCAACAGTTAAAAATTTACGTAAAACGAAATGGCAAATAAAATATAAAAATAAGTATAACGTGGTAATTGCTTTACTCAAAACATAAATAATTCTATTATGTTTTGTGAAGTAACTGTGGCTACTGTAACTAAGCAAATATTTAATGAGCCGTACTTTTATAATTATTATATACTTTTACAGCTTTGCATACACTCGTACTTTTACGAGATTGTGTAAGAATTTTAAGGAAATGAACAAGAAGGTTAAATAAAGTTGTTTTAGACAGTGCAAGTGAATAATTTTAATTACGTTAGTAGAAAGCACTGCGTGGAGATTAGTGCTGAGGGTGAAAACATGCAGTCACTAAACAATGGCATAATTATCGATATATATAGATAACAGGACTGTCGTCAGAACGATAACTAATTGTTGCATTGGCTTTATCTAAGCCAATTTATGTTGTATCTTTATATTTTGAAATTTCAAAATTTTGTATAATATTGTAGACGGATGAAATGTTTGTCATTACTCATTACGAATTGTCCAGCGAGCGCGACGGCCGGAGCGCGCTTCTCTTTTATGCAACACTAACCTTCGGTTCCTTGCAGACATTCCAGTTCGACGGTGTAGTCCCAGAGATCTAAAGAGTTTAATCCGTTCAGCTCCCAGGAGTTGAAGGAATCGCATTGCTCATTTTCCTCAGTCATTCTGCCATCAGGCACTTAACGTTCGAAGGTCACTCACGGCGAGATTATGTATTCGCGGTTGTCATAATTTTTCACTGAAATCAGTAGAATCAGTGCGCCACCGACGCAACCACTGTGGCGGCGCAGCGCGAACTGAGCGGCGGACCGAGCAAATACCAAGGCAATTAAGTTCGACGCGCTATCGCCTGTCCTCCCCAATCTTTTCAATCTCATTTCGTGTATTCAATGACTAGCTCAGATAACAAAAAAATTCTTTCGAAAATATGACTCTCTCCTGTATATGCTTTGGATGCTTACATGGAAATTGATTCCGATGGGTTTTAATTGGTGATCTTTTAATTTTCACAAGGAAGAAAAGTGTTTGTAGAGCTAAGTGAGAGAATTAAAGTTTATTTTTAATGAGAATAAAACGGACGGTGAAGATTTTAATGAATGAATCTCTAGAGAATAAAATTTTGGTACTTAACGAATCATTGGTACTTAACGACAAATTGTAAAACTTTTCAAAATCAAATTGACAATAATAATCTCGTTATAACTACTCAGGATAAAAATTAATGTACCTAACTGGAGAAAGTGCGCCAATCAATCAAACATTTGGCATTGGTAATACGCTATGTCAAAAACTTACCTATAAGATCACGAAGAAAGCATTCGATTGTAATCGCTACAGTTGCTTTCTCACGCTTCATGGACCACGGCTATCAGATATCAAATCTGTTTTAACATAAAATTACAACTGACCAAGAATGATATCTTATATAATAACTAATCTGCATGCAAATATAATACGTATTTTAAATCTCATTACTTTCTCAAAATTCATATTAGATTGGTTTTTTAAAACATGAGTTGATTACGGTGAATAGATAGAGATTCAAACTAGCTAAATATCGCATCGAAAATAATTCTCTTACAGAAATTGTACAGTTATATTTTTTATTTTTTTACTTTGTAATAAAACTGTTCGAATAACGGATACCTATGTACCTATGTACCTTCAGGAATATTTCCGAATATTTTCTCAAGGATAAGTTTAATAATAGTTTATAACTCTTATATTATTTATTAGGAGTTTTGTAATAAATAAAATTTTATGTTTAAATCATTAGTATTGATAAAAATAACAAGTCGGTATATTGAAAAGTCGGTGCGCTATAGTGACTACCCGGAAGTAGGCTATTGTTAAGTCGGTCGTAGACCTTTTACAGTATTTTTTTTGTCTGTATTATATTTGTAATTATAGGGGTTATTAAAACACATTGAAGTCTTTTGTTATGTATCTTCGAAATATTTTTATTTTATTAACCCCCGACGCAAAAACGACGGGATGTTATAAGTTTGACGTGTCTGTGTATGTCTCTGTCTGTGGCATCGTAGCTCCCGAACGGATGAACCGATTTTGATTTTGTTTTTTTTTTTGTTTGAAAGGTGAATTAATCGAGACTGTTCTTAGCTATGTTTGATAAAAATCGGTCCAAGATTGCCGCCACCACAAAATGGATTACATATTTTTTCACAACTCTATCAATATGGGTATCAATTATAAGGGCTCGACTACTAGAATACTATACACTATGACAAATTTCTGTCGGTTTTTTTTGAAATTTTTAATTTATTCTTGTGCTATGGATAGAGACGTCTCTACTATTAGGCCGTACCCAAAGTGGGACTTAGTCTCAACTTATAGCCAGACTGGGCCAAACTATATATATTATATAGTCATTTTAAAAAGGAGTTTGAGGGTTAAACCTGTGATCTCCGTCAGTTCGTTAAATTCCACATGACACGCTGAGATAAAAAGTAGCCTTCGTCACTATCCGGCTTAAAACTACATTAAATCACGTCGATCTACTGCTTGGTTGCTACGTAAAAGAAGGATAAATTTAAAAATCCCTTTCGCATTATATTTAACAATAAGTTACTCTTACTGTTTTCTCTTTTTAATCGCTTAGATTTTTGTATAGAAATAGGAATCTATTAGCAGATGTATTTAAATTTAAATCAAAGTTTACAAGTACTTATATTATCGCAAACTAATAGAGATAAATGTAGATTTTGTTGTTTACGTATAATTAATTAATCGATTTGCTTATTAATAGGTATCTATAACTTCGCTCTACTAATTGGTTAACAATAAATGAGTCATTGGGACCATTAGAACACCTATTTTAGACAAAAATATTTTAAAACAACTATTTTAAATTAAAACAAGTAATTATAATCACTATACCTAATAATTATAAGTAAACAAATATAGAAACATACTGACATGCTCATAATTTTTAATCTATGCTGTAAGAAGTTAGAAGTAGTTAGTAAGAAGAACTTTTAAAGGGTATTACAATAAAAAAAAAACATTTTTAGTAAAGCTTATTATTTATCTAGAACGTTTTTAATTAAATAATCAGTGTGGTAATGTCTGCTAGGTCCTTGACCTAAGTTGCGGCGCTATTACTCATTTCAATACAGCGAACAACGGTTAATTATTTTGAAGCCTTAAAAATATAGTAGCGTACATAAATGTTCAATACTCTTTTAAGGTAGTGCCGAAGTTTCACTTAAATGTGCTGTTCGAAATGTATGTCCTTATTTAAATGCAATAAGAAAACAGTAGGAAGTTTAACATTTTAGTATAGACCGTACGTGGTATTAAGAAAGGTTAGCGACCGCTCGAGGTCCACGCGTTAATTACGACATATGAAATGTGTAAGCTCCTAAAGTATCACATTCCTCTACATTTACAGTGTACACGTAACGTCTACAGTCACTAGACAACATAACTATATTTCGCTTGTGCCTTAGACCTGGTCGACCTACAATGCATGACGATATAATGTGCAACTTACAACTTAATATGCAAATTCTTCGAATTTAAATGAAATAAGATTTTACCAAAATTATAGACGCAGTTGTCATTAAGATATCAACGCTAGTAATATGTTATGTAATTAACTCCAAATTACTTATATAGTTTTTGGTTTTATTCTTTCAGAACATTTTCAAAGAATCATATGATAATAAGGTGTAATTTTCAAGCTCTATGCGCGCAAAAGGTATGTAAGGAAGTCATTAAACTATCTCGTTATCTTTGTATTGAGTTTCTTAATATAATTAGTTTATTTGTTTATTTTATTAGGATAATCAACAAAAGTTACATTAATACATTCGTGATTACATTCACAAATCAAAGAAAAATGTACCTACTTTTTTTACAGGATATTACATCATGCAATAAATTAAAAACGAAACATAATTTGTTCCTAAAATATATCATTTGTTTTTATAAATATTATCAAAATTAAATAAGAAAAAATCATAATAGATAATTTCAGTAAAATAATAAAAGTATAATCTAATATATTTAAACGAGCAATTCTTGTATATTTATATCTTTATTCCTTTATTTATTTATACCAGCGATCTCGGAAACTGTAAACTGTAACTGTAAATTTGGTATGTCCCCCACATTTCTCCTTTCGGGGGCGAAAAATTGATCTAGATTAGTCTCATGTCTGGGAAAACGCGTGTTTTCGAGTTTTTATGCGGTTTTCTTTTGCATTATTCTACGCAGAATATGTTCGATAATTTCTTATACTCAGCTACAAGCATCGTGGTCAAGCGGTCAAGGCGCAAGTTAGACAACACGTATTCGCGGGATCGAGCCCCGGTCAGTATACAAAGTTTTTACTTTTGTTATTTTTTTTTATTTATTCAAGTTTTTGGTTTTTTTTTTCATCTAAAAAAACGATGTAACAAAAAAGAACTCCGAACGAAGCTCGGTCACCCAGGTACTCTATGATAAAGTGTGCACAAATGAGATATAACAGCTATAAAATTCACTAAATATTAACATATTTTATTCCTAAACTTAGCTAGAGAGTTATGACATATAGCCAGCTTTGTTATTATTTTGGAAAGATAATTAATTACATATAGATTTATACAAGTCGTTGTATATGTGAGTTTTTGCCTAACTGAGTTCTAAACACATAAATAAAAAAAAATATTACACTCATATCGAGATAATCATAATATGTAAGCAAATTTTATTAAAATAATACGTCCAACAAATAAATAACGTAACAACGTAAATCCAACAAATAATATTATATGTACTAAACGTATCCGTTAGATTCTAATGCAAAAGAAGCCGCAAGAGATCATAAGAACTTTACAGTGGTTGATTGTTATTTCATGCGCGTAATCAAAACAGCCGCTAAGTATGTGTATGTATACGTATATACAACCTTTGTTTTATCGTTTACTATAACAGATAACATATAATATGGACGTATACAAAAAAAGTTTTTATTTGCTAAAAATATATGCTACCGGGTAGCACATGATTTTTAGAGTTCTATAGATAAAAAGCAAAAACGTTACGAAAATCAAAGTCATCTGAGTAACATACTCAGAAATTAGAGTTATTAATTTAAGGCCCAATTTATTGGTAAATACTAAATATATAACACAAATATAATGTTAATAATTAAGAAAAGCTGATGTTTGCACGGAATCCTTCATAGGCGAATCAGACTCGCATTTGTATGATTTTTTTATTTGGATTTAGAATCGCACCGGAATACAAACTTTACGTCATAGAATACTTGATTACTGTTTTAATTTCAAAACAAAAAAAAACATCAGTAACAGTTTCTAAGCCCACATATTATACCTATAGTTTGTATTGCAGAAAGAAAAGTAAAATAATATGTTATACCAAAAATGTAGCGTATTTATGTTAGGATACATAATATATGTACATATATTTGACTGTCAAATTGCACCTTCATTATACAAGAATATGTTGATATTTTTTGATCGTAGGTGTTTACTCGGTCTCGATCAACTACGTCAGTATATGTATATGAACAACTTAATGGAAAGTCATCGTACAATGTATAAAAACGGAGGACGTTTTTGGGTCACACATATCACTGTAAAACGTATTAATTTTGTAAAAATTAATTATCGCGCCCAAAACCCTATTTTGAATTATTCTAAGATATTAATATTTATAATTACTACATGGTACGTAATTATGAGCACGTCAAAATTAATAAACAATAAAATATATAATAAAATTGCTAAAAAATAATAATAATTTTACATCGCTCTTTTATTATATTTCAATAGGTGTTAGTATGTATGACACTTATACGTCACGTCTCAACGTCTTAACGTTATGGAAATTAACAATCTTCACTTGTAGCAGTGACTTGTAGATTTCCATATTGTTGCGCTCAGAAAAAAAACTTGAGGAAAACGATCGTTCCACACCTTGCACGTGTGAGGAAGAAATGATCCCGGGTCTCGCACATCTGTCAGATGCCAAACATCTGGTATTATGTACATATAATAATGTACAGGTGACATCCGACCTGATGGCGAAAGGTGCTACGGCACATACCATGCAGGTATGAATGGATGATTCGTCATAACAGTGCTATGATATAATGTTTTTCATCCAGTTTCCAAAAATATTAATACATTGTAAGTAAGAAAAAATTAAAAACGTACCTACGTTAAGTTTTTCTTCATTTCTTTTTACCGACAAACCTTTATTAAGGATTAATGGATGTGTATAAATATGTACAATGTACATATATTATTATATTAAACGAGCAATTCTTGTATATATAATGATTTCATGTATCTCGGAAACGACTTTAACTGAAAAACTGGTATTAAAACTTAAAACTGGCTGTTTTCAAAGAGGACAACTGCAATTTACATAGTTACTTACCAGTAGCAGTTCCACTTACTTTATTGTCTGTGAATATTTTCTGTAAAGATAATTATCGGAGGAAGTTAATTCTGTGATTTGCAGAAACGGAATCTTTTTACTGCCAAAATAATAGGCAGTTTTAAGAGATTACTTTGTACATACATACATACAACCAATTTTAATAGAATAATAGTAGGTAATACGCATGTACTTTGAATCTTTTTAAGCTTAGTTTCAGAACCATACCATAATATTATAAAGTATTTTTGTACTTATACTTCTTCTTGTGATTTATTTTAAGAAAATGTAAAATCATTAAATACAAGCAAATAATGTTGACTTCATGTCAATTATATTTTAAATTTCAATTGTTTTAAGTTAACTAAGTAAACAATGTCAAAGACTAAACTTTGAACTGGAAAACTGTACATATTGGCTAAGGAACACTTATCTGTTACATGTCATTATACTTACTATATAACAAAGGAAGTGTGACACCAATTACTAAAATTGAACACATTGAACTGTTTGTCTGCAACTTCACTATTATTCTGGCTTCAGTATTGCTAAAGAAGCTTAGCAATTAATTATTTACGCGTTACTACATCTAAGTAAACAATTTCAAAATTTGGAACAACGGGGTCGCTTTCGTTCCTTCCACATTTGTTATTCACACCTAAAGATTTTTATCAAGTTATAATTGCTTGTAAATAGAGTTTATTAATAATCTATTTAATAACTGTTTGATATTTGTTCATTTTAATACATTTTACATCGTAACTAGCGATTCACCCTTGCTCCGCGGTTCGTCCCTATAACTTACGTTTTAACGTTTAGTATAGATTTCTCAGAGATTAGATATTTTTCCGAAGTAAAAAGTATCCTATATGTTGACCCGGATAACCAGCTACCGTCATACCAAATTTCATCAAAATCTCTCCAGTGGTTTTTCCATGAGGCAGTAAGAGACAGACAGACAGACAAAAATTCTAAAAATTGTAGATTCGGCCCCAGTATCAATAATAATGTCTATTTCAATAAGATTTTCCAAAAAATATTTAATGTACAGATTCGGCTTAGTTACAATTTTATTATATGTATAGATTAATTAAGACAACACCAATTGTAAAGTAATCATCATCTCTCATCACCATCTTACGGATTTTTTAACTAAAATTTTATATTACGTAATCAAATAACATGTGAAACATTTATTATGTAACTCAATATTTTTTAATTTTTTAAACTACATAAATTTAAACTGTAGGTAAACAATACATTGTATTCAAATTATTTCCTTATTTTTATAACAATGACGTAAAATTCCAGTTATTATTAACTCGATTTATTAGGTAATTGATATAGATTCTCGCAATTTACTATTAGTATTTATCTATTGCTAGAAACTGCGCTTTCTAAATAGTGTTGAATTATTAAACCAATGAAGTGTTTTGTTTATTTGTATTAATAGAAAGCGTTTAAAATTAGTTGGCAGAAAAAATCCTACGAAAATTGTGAAAATAATTTCCTTCTAAAAGAAAATTATAGAATAAATATAAAAAAACAGACAGACATCTGTCATAGATAGATAGGTATACATACATTTCAATTTGCTCTCAATTCTATGCTAAACTAACTTTTAACTAAAAATCTGCAACGACCTATCTATGACCTTAAAAGTAATTGGAAGTAAGGTTTTACCCTGGGGTAAAATCTTTTTTTTTTAAATATTGAGTACCTTCCCTTTTTTGACAGTTAAGTCAATTTAAAAATGTAAGATAACGTTAAAGGTTAACAGGTGTATTGCAGTTGCTCCTAAATACAATATGTCTGTAGCCTCACAGAATACCATGAGGTAAACTAATTTTTGTAGTGATGGTTCATTCATCAGGGTTATGAAGTACTGCTTACATTATATAAGGCAATTTCAAAATGTTTTGTTTTGCTTAACGTGCCAGCGTGATATATTGAAACCTCTGGTATTGTGAAATTAGCGCATTATCTTGGCATTTTAAAACATGTTTGTTTTGTTCTATTATTATACAATGTTATGTGTTCTCTTTAAAATAACGCATTATTTTTAAATAAAACTATCTTTTCGGATTATTTCGCGGATTTATTTTGATTTTTGGTTCCCGACGTTTCGAATGCTTTACACTTTACAGCAATCATTTTGTAAAATAGTGGGTAGGCACTGTCTGTAACAAGTATATAACGCCTTTGAGACGTCTAAAATCTTAGTCTCTCCCGTGACCATGATTGCTGTAAAGCATTCAAAACGTCGGGAACCAAAAATCAAAATACATCCGCGAAATAATCCGAAAAGATAGTTTTATTTAAAAATGTCAAATATTGGAAATTTGTAAATATAAGAAAGTATAATGCATTATTTATAAACTGATGATGGATGATAAAAACGATGCCGTAACACATTTGATTTAGAAACTATAATCGATCTTGAAACACATCAGAGACGTCCATTCTTTGTCCTATACAAAAAATTTGTTTGGCCTAATAGATACATATTATAACATACTAATTATTAAATCTAATTTTTCTTCTTAATGATATCCTATGAATTGACGTTTAACGTTATTGGTATTAGTAATTACCTGCTCTAAATATTTAATAAGTTTACTTAAGTAGGTCAGCCATCGGCTATACGATCCTTTTAATCTTGAATTATGTGTAGTAGTAGTAGACAGTAGTAGTATCTGTAGTAATTGCGTACTGTGTAGGTAAAATATATATTTTTTAATGTTTGTTAATCCGCACTTGGCCTGATCCCCCGAACCCGAGTGTAAGTATAAAAATATTAAATACACTTTGGCACACATTGTCATGTCCCAATGTAAAAAAAAAATCAAAAATAGTTTGTTTACTGTTTACATATTACACATTATTACGTTAAACCTCTTGGTTACATGTTTATGAGTTTATTTATGTTATGCATATTGCCTATTCGTGAGTGCGTGTGCGCATGTGAAGTTAAGTAAGTAAATATACTTTGTAATTATAACTGTATCAATCAATATTTTCGCATTTATTATACCTACAAAAATATAAAAATTCCAAATAGGTATGGGAATACAACCCCTCCATTCGGAATTTTGACATTTGTAATTCCATCTACATTTTTTTTGTATCTAATCTATCTAATAATATATTTAAACGAGCAATTCTTGTATATTTATATCTTTATATCTTTATTTATTTATACCAGCGATCTCGGGAACGGCTATAACAATTTCGCTTAAATTTGGTATGTAGAGGCTTACGGGGGCGAAAAATCGATCTAGATTAGTCTCATGCCTGGGGAAACGCATGTTTTCGAGTTTTCATGCGGTTTTCTTTTACATTATTCTACGCAGAATATGGTCGATAATTTCTTATACTCTGTTATAAGCATTGTGGTCAATTGGTCAAGGCGCAAGTTAGACAACACATACGCCCGGGAGCGAGTCCCGGTCGGAATACGAACTTTTTACTTTTGTTTTTTTTTTTGTATTTATTCAAGTTTTTAGTTTTTTTTATCTAAAAAAACGATATAACAAAAAAGAACTCCGGTCCGGTCCCCCAGGTACTGTTAGTTAATTGGTAATAATCACATCAAAAGCAAATCACAAAACCGTGTGACCGTAAACATCTCTATTTTCGTTGCGTCATATCTACAAATGATCAATTCGTACGACTGTCAGCCCATTAAGAGCTGAACGCGTAAGTGTAATAGCATTTCAACAGGTAATTTTATATTAATTATTGTATGTTTCATTTTATTAAAAACAAGTTACAGCAACTTATGACAACACACTATAACTAACAGACCACGTATTTACACTAAAAATAAGAGCATTTTCGCAAAATGTGTGCAGAGGCGAGGCCATAGAACAATCTACTTTCTAAAACAAATTGATACGACTTTCAACAAATTGCGCGGCTCCCTTGCGCGTGCGCACAACAAACGCGATGAGTTGACATTTGCCGCTCCTTTGCCATTAAATTAGATGGGAATTGGAAAATTTTACCTTTCTCATTGGTTTTGTGCTATAGAAATATTATTCTTTAACTAAGCTTTCTCTAGTAAACAGTATACATAAAGCAATTATTATTTAATGTTTATTAAACACAACACTGAGTGTGTAATTGTATATGAGGGTCACATCCTTATAAAAATATAATAAGCATTAAATAAGCAAAATTATTATTATTTTAAATTTATAAATTTTGTATGTATCTTACATACAAAATATATGTATATATGTTATAAAAATAGATAAAACTGTATAAAAGAAATCACTGAATTGATTATTAAAAAATATATTTTTTGTTGAAATAAAATAAAAACTACACGGAATTAGAATATATAAATAATAGGCAGTGGTAGCCCAGTGGTAACTCGTTCGCTTGGGTAACCGAGATTTTCATGTGCGAAACATTTCTAACATGATTGCCTTACGGTGAAGGAAAACATCGTGAGGAAACCTGCATGTTTGAGAGAACCTAGCAAGTTTTCGAAAGACATGTGAAGTCCGCCAACCCGCACTTGGTCAGCGTGGTGGACTATGGCCTGATCCCCCTCATATTGAAGGGAGGCCCGGCAGTGGGACGTAATTAAATGTTTTCTTTACTACGTGTTATAAAATATGGTTAGGTATTTCATGTTCACTATAAAATACCTACATACTCGTACATCACAATCGTTGTTATCGCTGTACTCACTATTAACATAATGGATTTTCGCTATCGAAAATGAAGTTGGTCTTGTTTGAAGTGCTATTAGCTATTTAGATATTCGTTTCAGTAAGGTTTTATAGATTTAATTAGAATAACATACTACGATAAAAATGATTGCCTTTTTAATTAATATATAATAATAATATCAATAGGAGCATTTTTTTAAACAAAATAATTGTTGTAAATTTATTTTTAAAAATTCGTTTTACCTATTTACTAATAAAGTAAGGCCTTTCAAAGAACGAACAACGGTTTGTTTAGTGTAAACTTTATTAGTGTTAACTTGTTTTGGAATTAAGTACTCAAGACCCATCTTATTTTTTTTGCTGTTTTTTTTAAGTAGTTGTAGTAAATTCACTGCTAGTATAAATGAAATATTTACCTGTTGCAACAGCAAAACATATAAGATGCAGTCTTTTCAAAGTAGGACAGACAGACAGAAAAAAAAATTATAATGTGAAGCCGCAAGAAAGCTCACAAAGAGCTTTCGTGCGTAGGTCGAGGTTAAATCCATGCCCAAGTTTTAAGTATTTCCTATTATTTACCATTTTTCAGCCCCAAGGTAAAAGACAAATTATGCCACTCTTATGTCTTTATAGTATGGAATATTTTATCTGTGCCTTCTGTGAAAATAGAGTTCTGATCCTTTACATAAGCTAAACCCTAAAAATAGAAAATGCTATTTTTATTTAAGTTTTACTTGAATTAAAAGAACAAACTCATTAGTCATAACTCATTTATATTATTTATATTTTTAATGTTTTCATAAGTCATATAATATAAACAGGAATAGAGAGTGCACTTGTGTCTGCGCGTACACTTGTGCACTATAATATCTCCTGCGCAGTTGGCTAGTCTCAATGAGATTGGCCGCCGTGGCCGGAATCGGTCTGGAGAACATCACTTGTTATGCGTATATATAGGTATATATATAGGATAATAAATCCACCATTACGTTATCAATACTAAGAAAAATCTTATCAGTGAAAAACTAAAGCATATATTAATCGACAGTAGAGGAATAAAATGCATGTTTATCTTTGATTATTTTATTGAAATAATATTATTTTAATTAAAAAGGTTCAATATAATTTTGTTTTTTAAATTATTTCATCTTAAGGAATCTTCCAAAATATTGCATAGATATAATAAAAATATATGTATATACACCGAATTAAATACATCCTCTTTTTTTGAATTCGATCGAAATAGGTGTTTTTGTTATTGTGTTAAAGTGAAAGAGAGTAACTAAACAATAAACATAGGTGCAACCGAATTGGTTACTTGTTTCTTTTTGAATTCGATCATAAATAAACCGTTACCTTTAATGAATCTTAAAATTATTATCACATTAATTTCTTTCTGTTTAATGTATAGAATTATTCTGTTCTAAATATTAATTGAGCTTACTTTTTGAAAGGCAGTTATAAAAATCTTTGCAATTAAAACCCTCTTTTAAAATTATAAATTTTAATGCGCTGTAAGATCGTTAGTGTCAGGAAAGTTGAAATTTTAACGAAGATGAGGTCATTTAAATTTTCTTTTGAGAATATTCTTAGAATTAAGTTTTACATTAAAATTTTAAATAATAAATAATTAAATATAATAAAAACTTAAAAAAAACCGACTTCCAGGCACTGAAAAGTAAAAAATAACTAAACGGGAGTTTTCATTTAGAATAGACGCTTAATTAGATATTTTCGAAGTCGGTGTGCTTTGATTTATATTGGCTGGCACCGACTTCGAAAAAATCTGATTAAGTATCTATTCTAAATGAAAACTCCCGTTTAGTTATTTTTTACTATTCAGTGCGTGGAAGTCGTTTTTTTTTTAAGTTTTTATTTTTCCATTTTTAGTGTAGACGTATTATCAATACAAATTAATCAAGCCCAAATACCAGGTAATTGCTGTAAATCGTTGAGGAGTTTCCTCGACTGTCTTTCGAGTCCATCATCAAATTGACTCCAGACCTTCATTAAATAGTAGTGCTTTAAAATACCTAATGAAAATGTTAACAAACGCACTAGTCGCCGCTACAATTTTCGAAAGTTCTCTTCAATTTCTCTGGGATCCCATCATCAGATCCTGGTTTCCTTATCATGGTACCACTCTTGGGATATCTCCTTTTCAACAAAAAAAGAATTATCAAAATCGATTCATAAACGACGAAAAAATCCGCGAACAAACATAAAAAAATAAATATGTATACGGTCGAATTGAGAACCTTCGCCTTTTTTTGGAAGTCGGTTAATAAATATGTTGGGACATCCATACACAGCACCATCTAATTCCATGGTAAGCTACGAGTCTTGTGTTATGAATACCAGATAATTGTTACACTTCAAATATAAATATAACTTTAAATATATACATATTATAAATATAAACACCCATGACTGGAGTACAAATATTTGTGCTCACCGCACAAATGAATGCCTCCAGCGGGACTCGAACCCGCGACCGCTGGCACAGCAAGTAAGGTTACTACAAACTGAGCAAAACGTGTCGTAAAAATCTTAATATATATAAATCTCGTGTCACGATGTTGGTCCGGGATGAACTCCGAAACTACTTATCCGATCTTAACGTTTTTTTTTCAAAATGTGTGATTTGTTCCAACTTAAAAGATAGGATAGTTTTTATCCCGATTATTTCCTTTTTTTATTGCAAAATTGACGATTTTCATATGTGTGCCACAGCAACGCGTGGCCGGGTCTGCTAGTTATGTTATATAAATAAGATGTTTTCTCTGGTGTGGTCTTAATTATTTAAAATAAACGTTTATCTACGCGATAAATAAACGCAAGTATTTCACCAGCAATAAAAAACTTCATGTAAGTCTAAAGTAGGTACATGGAAGACATAGCCTTGGTTTTGTCGTAAAAAGTTGGTTCAAAGTGCAAAAACATTTAATTAACCGACAGTGTAAATGCAAAAACGTCATGTTTTTCTTGCGATCATAATCTATACATATAATAAAACTGTAGAGGTCGAACGTCTGTGCATAAAAAAAAATGCTTAAAACCGAGTCAGGGATATGTAAGAAGAGAAATAGAACAAATCCGGATTTTTTTCAATTATAGGGTTGTGTACCTTAAAAGGTAAAAAAAGAACCTTATAAGATAGTATAAGGTCTGTCCGTCTGTCTGTCTGTGTGTCACCACCGATTTTCTCAGGAACGGGTAGACTTAGCAAGTTGAAATTTATACCAGATACTGAGGAGTGAAGCCTATAGTCCCTATTAGGTGTAAAAAAATCAAGGCCCTGAGTCAACGCGATAAAAAGACATGGGCAAATTTATTGTTTGGCAAAAAAATGGGCAAATTTATGGGCAAATGTATTGGGCAAAAATTGACAATTCTAGGTTAACTGGAAGTACCCTGTAGGTTTTAGGTCGAAAGCACATATAAAGGAAAAAATCCAAAAAATAAAAAAAGTTGAAAATTAAAGTTAAATAGATTTCCTACTTTGTACGCAGTCCTCGATGGGCGAGTCCGACTCGCACTTGTCAGGATTTTTATATTTATTTCTCTGTTTGGTTGTACTGGCTAATCTCCGAATCTGTTGGATCGATTTAAATGAAATTTTGCATGGTAGTAGCTGATATTAAAGAGTTCCCGTGAGATAGTTAAAAAACTATAGTAACTTATACAGCTCAGTACACAAAAACTACTGACTGGATCTTAATGAAACCTTACAATAATATTATATAATTAATATTATTCGTACGTCAGAATAACAAATAGGCTACTTTTTATCCCGGAAAAATGTACGGTTCCCGTGGGATAGATTTATTTTTGTTTGTCTAGAGGCGAACCCGAGCGAAGCGACGGTGAGCCGCTAGTATGTTATATTTATAATTTACAAATTAATTTTATTATCTACTATCAAATAAGTATATTCATATTACATATAGTTAATTCATATATTATATGTTTTTATTGACAATATCCTGCTGACACTAAAGAGTAGGTTATTTAGGTAATTACGACTACAAGTAATTATTTGAAAAAAAAACATTGTAACTGGCCTCTGGTGTTTTTTTTTATATTATCTACAAAGACGCGTCTTATTTACACTAAAAAAAAACAGTATTATGGAAACTCATATTGTAGGTAAAGATTATTTGAGAAGTAAATTAAAAACAGCTAAAAATAAAAAATTTAAAGTTATTATAATACGCCGTACTTTTAAGACAATAGGTTATTAGATATTGTGTTTTAGAAACGTCATCAAAGTAAATATTGAGAAAAATAAATAAAACCGGATATTGAGATGCGGTTCAGTTCAAGGGCAGGCGTACCGGTTGGCAACTTGTTCACTTATTAAAAAACCTGTAATTATTCACCATGACTTGAACCTTATGGTCTATAGAAAACGCAAACATGGCTGGTAGTCACAGCATCTAATTTGAGGCGCTTATTAGTCGCACTGATCTTTGATTAAAGCTTGTCAATTTCTATGGGAATGTTGCACCATAAAAACTGCGAAATAAAATATTTAAACCAACTTGAATACTACTTTATGATAAGTTACATTGATATTTCTAAAGCCACCTGCTTTTATCGTCTGCTACACAGGTGCAACATGAACCTTTTGATGTAGAGTCGTCGTGCTCATGAGCCAAAGCAGCTTTTATATTTCTTATTTCTTATAATTTAACCCTTATAATATTTCTCAATCCAAAATCATACATGTATAAAATCCTAAAAATTCTAAATCAAGTATAAACGACTATTAGGTATAAGTTCTTATTCATTCCGAATGTTCTAATCTCTAATCTATATTTTTTGTATATTTATTTATCTAATTTTACACTCTTGTAGTACACCATAGTAATGACATACAAATAGGAAAATAAAGTATCTAAAATCACGACAGTTGTAATAAATAATCAATATAAATGTGTGCGACATTTATATTGACTGTTGTCAGTCGAAACATCTTCTTTAACAGAATTTTTAAATACTTTTATTTGAAGCGTTTTATATTTATAAGCAAACTATTCCACTATTTGGTAGCTTGTACAGAATAGGGCTGCTCGAGGAATTTACTTAAATGTACATGTATATTGTATTCTAAGCATTATCATGTACTTGGTGTTAAATACTCTTGTGATATAATACCTTTAGTAAAATCTATAATATGCGACGTGTCATGAGATCCACTAGCATCGTAACTCCGCAGTACAATAAGCAATAAATAACAGCTTCCACACGCGATTCGCCATGCACTATCGATTTGCGCAGCATTCAAGATTACCACCATGGCAGAATTATGAACTCTGATAGGTAGTTAATAAGGACCAAGTTTGTCTTCATATAAAATGCTTTCTTAGGAATGTAGTCAAAAATAGAGCAAAAGTTTCTGGACGTAATAAGAAGCGCAATTTTCTATAGTGCTAAGGGATGGTTGAAACTTGAATGGTTTTAAATATAACTTAATTGCAATAATGGGTTATTAACATTGTTAAAAAGCTTTCTTATAAGGTGCTTAAACTTTAAATTCATTCAATTATTATAAAATATTTAATATATTATACAATATATAAAGACTAAAGAGAATTATGTGTATATTAAAAATTATATTAAATAAGTGAAAGTGATTGCTTATTTTAACAAATTATAAGGCAACAAAGTGTGATCAATAATTTATTTATTTATTTTTTTATTTTTTTTTATGACATTCAATGACAAACGAGCAGACAGACCACCTGATGGAAAGCAGCACCTGTCGCCCATAACAACTACGGTTCATGCACTTAGGTTTTAAGTAACAAAAATCCAGAACCACAGGTGCGTTGTCACTGTGAGGACTAAGATGATATGCCTCTTGCCTGTAATTGCGCTGGCTACCTTATCCTTCATACCGGAACACAACAATGCAATCATTGTTGCTTGGCGGCAGAAATAGATAAGGGGGTGGTACCCATCCAGTCGGACTCCTCAGGCTTGACAGAGTCCTACCACCGGTAAAATTTAATCAATAGTTTATTTCTCTTATGAGCTTTGCTTTATTGTTGTATGCTTTACTTTGCTTTGCAAGTTTTGTACATTTAAAGTTTAAAAGCTTATGTTAGCTTTCTTTACATCCTCATATCTTTTTATTATAATTTTAAATAATTAGACGTATAGGTAATAACTTAACATAATTTTCTTATTTATAAGAAAGAGCAACCAAGTAGATGCCGATCAGCATTAAAATTTAAAAGCTGAACGTACATTCTAAGTATTCATAAAAAATAATAGTTTCAACTATCTGAACCGCTTGGTGAAAGTTCACGCAATTCACTGTCATAACATATTTTTTACACTATTTTTTATACTAAATACCAATAGAATATTAATTGAATCGTAATTAGTACAGAATTGGCTAAAATTCGATTCTTAGAACTTAAATATCTTGTTTTATGGGAAATCTGTCTTAGAGCAAATTGCTTGCGTTAAAAAAATAAACATCATCCAAATAATTACCCCACGAGTTCAGAAGCAAACAATGTTAACAGCATTAATCTAAACATTCGTTGATTTTAAAAGTTCTATCATAAAATTTTATAGCACCACTCTTTTAAGTGTTCATGCCACTTTAGGGTATCTTGTTAGTACGTTGAAGATGATATTGTCTATGACGTTGCATAATCATTTAAAACTTGGTATGTTTCATATTTTATAGAACCTTTTTTCAGCTCTTTTAAGTTATTTTAATTCATATTTTTAGTAATATTAAAATTTATCTATAAAATATAATAACTATCTACTATTATCTTTCTTATGAAATCATACAATTATGTAAAATAGAGATACGCTATCATAAAAGTAACAATATATATAATAAATATAAACATGTTGGGACATCAACACATAGCACCTTCTAGTTCCATGGTAAGCTTGTGTTATGGATACTAAATAGTTGATATACTACACATACATAACTTTAAACATGTACATACATATTATAAATATAAATACCCATGACTGGAGTACAAACATTCGTGCTTATCACACAAATGAATGCCCCCAGAGGGACTCGAACCCGTGACCGCTGGCACGTTCTCATAATATGATGTCTAGTAAATTAGCAGTATTATCTCATTATATAAAACAAATAACGGCAAGCTCTTATCGACTCCACCTACGTAAAACACAGTTCATGTAATAATTAAAATTCATAATTTATTAAATATTGATATAATATTAAAATAATTATTTGTAACGTTCGATTTTTCAATGTGACTTTGTGATTTTGATGTTTGATTTTTGATGTGACAAATGGACAGTTGGAGATTGGCATTCTTATAAAAATGTAAAACGAGTATTCAGAAAAAGCAGTAAATATAATTGTTGAATATGAAATATTTGTTTTCATGGAAAATCCTTCTGAGCTGTTTTAGCTCAGAAGTGGGATTACAGCAAAAATATACCGTTTTTGCAACGCCCACGAATCGTTTGACAATTTGAAGGTAACGTTTTCTTGAAATTTATATCATATTTTTCAGTTAAAGAATTCAAAATTTTAAAATATCTTTCAATTTGTGTTGTAACTGTGAAGTAAGTTAAATAATATGAAAAAATAAATAAAATAGTGTGATGATTAGTTAGATGCATATGGATTAGATCAAAGTATATTAAAAATATCTACGCATAATTTTATTGAAAAAAATTAGAAGATGATAAGTATATGCTGGGAAAGAATTTAAGACAGTATAATACATATTAACTTAGATTAAATTTTTCACAATTAAGCTTGAATACGAAAAATGTTTGATCATTGACCTTATGTTGATATGAACAATAAAATTAATAATTAATATGATGTTTATCAGTTAGACAATATAAAATTTTGTATATTTGAGCAATTATGTAATTCTGTTAAATCGTCTTTGACTTCTTCCATTTATTATTAAATATTTATAAAACTACTATAACTTTGATGAGTAAGGAAAATAAAATAGTTAAAATATAGCATTATTTGAAGTATTTCTATCTAATAGACGGTTTATGTCACTAATAGACCTTGATACAATGGAATCACAATGTCTTTGCGAACTCGAATAATACCTTTTTTTTTTACACCTAATATTCTCGTACTTTAAAGTTTTAAAATGTAGTGAACTAATGAAATTCGTGTGTACAAGTTCTAGATGGATGGAGGTGAGTTTGACGAAATGGGACGACAGAGACAGGAAACGTCCACTGTATGCTCTACGCAACCAGATGAGAGACGGCTGAGAGCTTGTGGGGGCGAGCGTTGCAGCCGAAGACGGTTCAGACACCACAGCCGACAAGATAGTGTTCACTATGTCCAAAGTAGGAGTTGTTACATGTGACAATGAAGGGAGACGTAGGCGCCAGCCCGCAGCCGCACCCAGCAGAGCTGTAGTGATTACCATAGGCTAAACCTTGATCATGGGAAGTTCTAAAGTTCTACAACGATGAGGAGTATTTTTATTAATATTATAGAGATAAATAGTGAATATGTCTGCATAACTAAGAGCTCGAGCGGATGTGAGCCGAGCATGAGTGTTATGTTTGACAAGATCTAACTAGTTGTAGTGAAGATCTGTAATTAAGAATGACTTTTAAAAAAAAAAATCAGAATTATGTACAAATCAGATCATCAATGTAAGATCAGTGAAATGTCAATAATTAATTGTAATAAATTGTGAAAGGGACTGTAAGAGTAGACACTTGTGAAGTGTAGACGGGTATTTCTCAGCGCATTAAATTTTCGATTTCTGAAGGTTTATCTCTGAAACTAACCAATGATAAGAAAAAAAGAAAAGAAGAGAGTCGCAGAATGTATAAGGATGGAGAAAATAAGAAAGGAGTATTCACCAAAGCTTCTCGACGTTTGTTCTCCAAAATCTTCAATGTAGCATAGCCAGTAGCATTGTTAATTCTATTATTTTTATTGTGAAGACTGACATCAAGAGTACTTTAAGTACTGCTGTGATTTTTAAATTGTGAAATTTAAATTTTAAATTATGAAAGTGACGTGTACTAGAAGGTTCAACCTTTTTCTTTGGTGATTAATGGCAATTTCAAAATAGAGTAAAAACAATGTTGAGTAAAATTTTCTTAAATTTAAGTGTAAACTGTTAATAAGTAAATAATGTTAGTACTAGTTAAGTAGGATATAGCAAATAACTTACAAAATTATGAGATTTACTACGGAAAACATTGAGAATTAGAATTGATGTATTGACGAGTAAAAACATATTATTGTAGGCATTTCGTTATTAATATTATAGAGATAAATAGTGATTCTCCGTGCATAACTAAGAGTTCGAGCGGATGTGAGCCGAACATGAGTGTTATGCATGACAAACTCTGGCTAGTTGGTGGTGAAAGAATAGAAGTAACTATTCTCTAGTTGAGTTTTAGTGATATGATAATTATAGTGATTATGTCTCTAGATATAAAGCAAGGTGGTAGTGAAAGAATAGAAGTAACTATCCTCTAGTTGAGTTTTAGTGATATGATAATTATAGTGATTATGTCACGAGATATAAAGCAAGGTGGTAGTGAAAGAATAGAAGTAACCCCTCTTGTATATTCTAAGCATCTCTATGATTTAAAATGAAGTTTTGTTTTAAAATTGAGAATTACGTGCAATTCAGTTTTGAATAAGTTTGTAAGCAAATAATTAATATTAATTTAATGAAAAATAAATGATTCGTGAATCAAATGCATCAATTCTAATGAATAGTTAAAGATTTGTTTGGGGTGGCCTAAAACGAAGGGACTCGTTACTGTAACGGATGGCCGAATGTAACGTTCGATTTTTCAATGTGACTTTGTGATTTTGATGTTTGATTTTTGATGTGACAAATGGACAGTTGGAGATTGGCATTCTTATAAAAATGTAAAACGAGTATTCAGAAAAAGCAGTAAATATAATTGTTGAATATGAAATATTTGTTTTCATGGAAAATCCTTCTGAGCTGTTTTATATTATTAAATATTAATATAATTATTTCAAAAAAATCCTATTTTCTTTTTATCATACAAGGTACATGGTTAACGCCATCTATTGATATGTTTAGAACTATTTAATTTTAACTACTATCCCACGGGAACGGTGTTAAAATATGTTTTAATCTAGGATATGTTCTATACGTGGGCTAAGTTTTAAAATAACACGTTTTCGGATTTTTTCACTGATTTATTTTGACTTTTGGTTCTCGACGTTTCCAATGCTTTACACTTTACAGCAATCATAGTCATGGGGGATGCTATGGTTTTTGACGTCTCAAAGTTCATTATATAGTTGTTACAGAGAGCTAAGAAGTATTATGTGAGCTAAGTTCTAACGAAATATGTTTAACTTTTACGCGTCTTTGCAATTTGTTTAAGTAGAAAATCAAATTAAAATTACCATTTTCTTTATTTTTAAATTCATGGCATAATTATCTAAACATTTTTTAAATCAGTGTTAGAGTAAACTCTACATTTAATAAAGACATAAGTCCGTTTCTCATAGTACAATGAAATAGGAAAAAAATATCAGTTGTAAAAACTTAGTTAAGATTAAATTATTTAAGACTAAAGTTTTACTTATTAAATATTATTAATAAGTATTATTAACTCAGCACAAAATTACTGTTTTTCTTCGTTTTTTACCTACACCTAAGTTTATATTTATGGTAATATCTTTATACATATACGTATAGTTATTTAATGTTTATATAACTAGTTAATACTTTGTATTTGTTAATTTTCTTATTTGGTGTCATTAGGAACAGAATTTCAATAGAAATTAAAATTGAACAATCAGATTAGTACTACTTTTTCTTGTTTAATTTTCTAGAGTTTAAAATTACTCTTATCAGCATTGATTTTTTGTTAGATAAGCTAAAGCTGTGGGAAAATAAACACGAAATGAAAACTTAATAAGTTAAAGCAAAACAACTAAAATAAATGGACTTTGATCATAAAAATAAAGTTTAATGCGACTAGAGTTATAACAATCATAGCATTTCTATCAATCCATGTGACATTGAGAATATTAACGAGATTGCAAATTAATCTATGCAGCAATGCAATCGATTCTCAGCGCCGTTGCGATTAGGAAGCGTTATAAAAACACTACTCGTAGTTAAAAGCAAGCTTATAATTCATAGGGGTTTGGTATCGATTTTAAAACCCTATAAAAGTTGAAGGGAGTCAGGGTGAACGCACGCAGCGGCACGTTGCAAGGATCCAAGCGAAGGTTCGTTTGCCAAAACGGGATGCCATCTGTCTGGACGAGCCCTTCATGCCGACTTTACTTACGTTTTTACTGTCCAGTGTGACTCATACGCTTATTTCTGTATGTACACAATAAAGGTAACCTTGTTTATTAATTTCCTTTTATTGGTTATTTCATTAAGAAATATAAGGTTTAGTGGTACATTTTTCATTGATCTCTTAAATAATGGTTTTATAATGCTTATTGTATTTGTATGTATAGATAAAATAAAATCCTTTGTATCACTTCCATTACGGCATGTAAATAACCATATGTAAATCGTTTCACTACTCTATATACCTATTTTTTTATTTTTACCTGTTGACAAATAGAGGAAAACCTTGACTTATGTACTTGACGAAAGAAGTTAATAAAACGTCTCTTAAGATCTCAAGCGGAGTAGACTAACTCTAACAAGATAAACGAGTGAAAAATTTTATTTCAATTATATTCAAATAATTTACTCTATAGAAATTTAATAGTCGTAAAGGCAAATGGACTCGAGCTATAATTTTTAAGTTTCCTTTGCTTAGGATGTTTTCACGATGAGTCACATCGGAAAGATGTCCAAACAATGAGCTAAGTATTCGCTTGTACGTAAACACGACGCCGTTGTCTCCAATGACATTTGCATGGAAAATCAATACATGCACACCGACCAACACACAGACATGTGATTTTCCCAAGCATAAATTTATATTGAATAATTACTTACGGGGTATTAGTCATTCTGCAATTACATTGCTTATTGTTCGATACTAACCGTCCAGCATACATCGGCGAGAATTCCCATCGTCATCCCCAAAGTCATCGTGGAAGCCCGAATTTTCCTTTGCTACATCCATGTTCACAAGACACTACACATCACTCAACTAATCATACACAATCACGGAATGAGGCCATTACATAAATTTGATAATAACTATATATATATATATATATATATATATATATATAATTGTAATAAGAGTGTCGCGCACCGGCCGTTCAATGTATCGACTGGACAATCAATTATGTGACACGGCGTAAAGAGGAGTCGTGTGTCGCAAGACTAAAGCACATTATTCGAATAGGGCGCATGCGTGAGTACCCTGCGTTATTTCAGCACGCTTGCGCGGGACGGGCCGGTCGCGTGTCGATACGGGCGGCGAGCTCTGGCGTCGACGGGTCGCCATGCCTCACTGCACACTCCACACTCCACCGCCATAGATCATAATCCATCGATTGATTAAAATTTCCAAACATTACCCTTCGCAATCATGACGTCAACAGCTAAAGGTCACTGCATGGTCATTACATTATCACTCATTTCATATTTGGTATTTTAGCAACAATGAAAAATATTTTATAAAAAATATGACACTTAAATTATTTATTATTTTTCAGAGTATATCACCTCTCATTTTAAACTGTTAAAACTTAAAATAGCAAACTATTGTAACGCCTGCCAAAAGTAAGAAATACAAATTGCTATTTTTTGAGCACAGGCGTGGTGTTACTTGGCAACTTATCTGCCTCCTAAATTTTAATCTTATTTTTAATTATTTTCAATTAGATTATAGACTGATTGCTTATGATATATTTTTCATTTTTATTATATTATACAGAAATTGACTGTGTACTATTTCTCTTAAACTGAGAACTCAATATTTTGAATTATATTAATTAACTAGTTAATATAGTAAATATTTATTAAAATATATTATTAACTCTCAATCTTATTATTTTCTCGATGTCAAAAAAAAGAGGGAGTAAATTCGGATGTAGCTATGTTCCGATTTTTGTGACTAAAGTTGGTCGTAGGCATATTTTTTTGGTTTTAAAAATGCTATCCCTAGGTGTAGGTAATTACTTTAAAACTTAGTTATAACCTTTTTAGTTAAATAAAAATGTTTTTATTTAATCTAGCAATGTATTCTTACTTTATTATTAAACCAATTCATGGTTTGGTTTGAATTCGTTTAACTGCTCAAGAAAATATTCATTCATTTGTTAAGACTTAACTAATTAAAATATAACTACGAAAATGTAGGTATATGTTCCGTCCAAAATTCGATACTTAAAGTTCTCACACTCACTTTGCACTTTAAACTGAGCAGGTAAACGTTGTAAGTAACCAGAAAAGTAACTTCTAAAATTAAAAATGACATCACTTTGATGACACAAAAAGCGGTTACTGAAGTCACACCCATTGATGATCATTTCAACGACAAAATAAGTGTCATCGATTAGAATAGTTAAAAGCAGGCTTATTAAAGGTAAAAAAATTGGAGGGAAATAATCGCGTAATAAATTAAAAGGCAAAAATAATTAACTAAGATGAAAAAAAAACACGACTACATAATTTTTGCAGCTAAATAACTACTATTATATGAGTATTATATATATATATATATATATATATATATATATATATATATATATATATACATATATATATATATATATATATATATATATATATATATATATATATATATAATACTATATAATAAAAACTTTTAATAATATTTTTTAAGGATACTTGTATTAAAATTGCATTTTAAAATAAGTATATGATGTACTAGCGACTCATCCTCGCTTCGTTTGGGTTCGTCCCTAGCTTGCTGCCCAATACAAACTTCCATTCCCATTTTTACCCCTTTAAGGATGATTTCTGGAATAAAAAATATCCTATATCCCAGGGTCTCAAACTATCTTCTTACTAAATTTCATCTAAATCGGTTCAGTCGATCCAGAGATTACCCCTTACAACCTCACAAACTCACAAATTCGCAAACTTTACCTCTTTATAATAATAGAATAGATGAGTGATCTGATTTTCATTTTAGCACAAATTCAAATTCAAAATATTTTATTCAACATTCAATTATTACATTTTTTTACTGAATGTCATAAGACTATTACCAGTTCGGAAAGAAGATGCCTCAGACCTGAGAAGAGCTGGCGAAAGAAACTTCGCGAGCATAATATTGAAACGACACAATACAGTAATATACATAAATAAATGGTTTCAAAACTTGGCCAAAATGTATATTAGACCTAGTGCTTCTTTATCCGCACTTTTTAATTTTCATGTCTAATTCTTATATCAATTTTTTTTAATAATTTGACATCATTGATTTATTTGTATTTTTTTTTTGAAAGACCATTGACTATAGTATTGTTATACTTGTTATCATTAAGGATGTACATTGCAACTTTTAATTTGCTACTATAAAAAACAATCTTTAGTTGCACAATACAACATAAGTAGCAAATCCGGTTCATACTATGAAAATCCACGACGATAAACGCAATACTGATACACTATCCAAAACAGATAAGAACAAAATCGGCTAATAATTAGATATCAATTACTACTTGCATAACTATGGATTGTTCTAGACAATGGGAGTTTAGATACAATTTATTAGAGGCTTCATTAACAAAGCTTCGTTCACAGGTCTATGACAATAGCCACATTATTTTATTGGCGAAAGCATCTTATGTAATTACTACGATTAAAATAATTAATGAACAATCCTAATGGCCTATGATGTAAGGCCGAGGCACAAACGTATATTAAGGCTAAGAATTAATTAGGCAATGTTTAATCAGACTAGACGTAAGTAATTTTTCCATTGTCCAATGAAAGCCTTTCACATTATAAACTTATAAATTAAGCTATTGGTAAAAGATTTAAACGATAGATGGAGATCCGTGGATCCAAGTAAAATACTACTGAGTGTTCGACAAATATATTGTTGTTAATGTGTCACCTAGTGCGATAGAAACTGATGCCAACGAAAGCATCACACCTTTTAATTTATTCGTCTTTAAACGTGTAAGAAATGTTACTTTTCTTGTGGAGTATAAATAACAATTACAAAACAGATTCCACAGACGTATGTATACTGATCTTGCGATAATGCTTATTACCGCGGCTGCAACACCGTCGCGTGCCAACCTTTCTGGGAGCGATTGTTCCACTTTGTCAGACTTATTAGCAGACGATTCTTATTTGCCAAAGAAACATGTATTAGATTTTACAATCATCTATCTCCATAATTAATGGAATTGCTTTACATGAAGCTAAAATAGTAGGTTATATAATAGTATGTTGTACAATCATTTTGCTTACCTACATACATATAATTAGTCTGTATGGATCACTGAATTATAAGTAAATTAAGTAAATATTTGTAAAAATTATTATTAATAATTATAATACATTCGTGAATAGTTTTTATTTTGCTTCAATTTGCTTGGAATATTAATTATTCGGTACCTATATAACCTGAAAATAAATTAATGGAATTGGTTTTTTTTTAAATACTACACTATAGAGCTTCTAGAATTACACTATATTATTTATATTTAAGAATCAAGAACATAAAGTATTTAATTAATCGATTACTATAAAAATTTATTCAATTTTATATTGTCTCATTATCACAATAATATTTTAGTATTAATTTATTATTTTTGTTTTTTATTTTCTCTCTTCTTTACTGGGTGTACAATAAAGGATATTATTATTATTATATTTTAGTATTATAAGAAGCTTCGAGCTACATGCAATTAGTATTTTAATTTCACGACGCCACGTTACGACTCCACAAACCGCAATCTAACATGATCAGTGATTTATCATATTTTAAACAAACAGCGCCTTGTTGACAGTTAATTGATTACATAACGCTGATGTTTGTGAAAAAAGCAACAATAGTTAGATTGATGAATGCGGCGAGATGCTGAACTAATTTAAAGAGTTTTTTAGATTAAAATAAAATCAATTAATTAATAATAAGGCAATGGTAGCTCAGTGGTTACGTGTACGCTTAAGAAACTGAGTGAAGCAGGTTCAAATGCTGGGTCTCGCAACCCTGATATTTTCATGTGAGAATTATTTTCAACATGATTACCACTTGTCTTACGATGAAGGAAAACATTTCTAAGAGGACCTAGCAAGTTTTCTAAAAACGCACTAGGTCAGAATAGTAGACTATGGCCTGATCCCCCTCGTATTAAAGAGAGGCCCGTGTCCAACAGTGGGACGTTAAAAAAGGACTGAATACTTTAACACTATACTTAACGACACTTATTATTAATTATTGAAAAAAGTTAATTAGTTTTGTATTGGGTCTGTAGCGAATTTTGGGGACCTTATCGAATGTACTTCAATAGGACATCGATGACGAGAAATAACTTAGCGACGCGGATAAGAAATTAAATACTCTTGACTTATTTCCAAAATCAAAAATGCTAAATCCACATGTATATTAAAAAAAAAAACTTTATATTATTATGAATAATTTTAGCCACTTCCAGTAAAAACTAATCTGTGTAACTTGTCTATATAGCTTACGACAGTGATATGAATATTTTGTATTTTTTCTTAGATTACCCTCAAATTATATAAGCTGTAGTGTTATTACTTATTACATATACTTAATGATGTGTTCCTCTTTTTATTATATCATTGCATATACTCTTTTGTTTCTGTAAACTAATAATCTTTTTCTTTTTATAAAATGTGCTCAAAATTTAATGTTTAGTATTTAAGAAAAAATATTGTTTCTCATATAAGTGATTTTTTTGTAATTCTCTTGGAAAATAAATTCTTTAAACCTAAGAAGTAGCCTATATATTATTCTGATATATGATTTATATTATTGTAGTTTTATTAAAATCCATTCAATAGTTTTTGCTTGAAAGAGTAACAAACATCCATACACATACATAATATTAGTAGGATTCTGCAAAAAAATTTATATTTTGAATTGTAATAATTAAGGAAAAGTTACATAATCACTATTAAGAGGTCTGTGGATAATAGTATTGAATGTATCAGGATGCTAATTACGTACGTTAGACTTTTTTGTACGGAAATAATGATCTACATACAAATAAAAGGCTTTAATTATATGTATGAATTATATTCTATTATGTCAAAGCTTTCCGTCCATTCACATTCCCGTGAGACGCAGTTTTTCTATTATTAGTTCTTCTATTAAATTTATTGGGATATAACTAAATTAAATCATTAAGCTTGTTTATTTTATTGACAGACCATGAAAATAATATAATAAAATGATTCAAAATTGTTTGGAGAATTTTAGTTTGTGTTTTTTCTGGCATAATCTATACATATATGTAATTAAATTCTAAGTCGAATCTGTACATTAAATATTTTTTGGAAAATCTTACTAATAGTCATTATTCTAGATACAGAGGTCGAATCTATAGTTTTTAGAATTTTTATCTATCTGTGACCGCATTAAGAGAAAACCACTGGACAGATTTTGATGAAAGTTGGTATGATGATAGGTGGTTATCCAGGTCAACATATAGGATACTTCTTATTGCGGAAAAATATCTCATCTCTGAGGAATCTATAATAAACGTTAAAACGCAACTAGGGACGAACCCAAGCGCAGCAAGGGTGAGTCGCTAGTTTATACATATAATAAAACAGTAACTTAGCCAAATCGATGTGCGCGTTCCACGCAGAAAGCACTGAACCGAATTTAACTAACTTTTGTGTGGTGATAACTTATTACTCGGATCAACATTTAGGATACCTATTAATTACCCGAAAAATTTTCATTCCCACGGGAAAACACAATAACTAGTTCTATCGAGTCGTCCTTAGATTTCCATGTCTAACGCTGGTTAAACCTTAAGAGATACGAGTAATAAAACAATGTACTAGAAAATTGTAGGTCTTAATAAAGCCTACAGAAAAATCTGAAATAGTATAAGTCTGGTATACTCGCAATGACTGTTGATATCTATTTAAAATGTACCTAGGGACGCACCCAAGCGAAGCGAGGGTAAGTCATTAGTAATATAATAAAAGAGGACAAGAAGTCATGGGTTTTGTCTGTTTCTTGCGTTAAGCCACGGATTTTTTACACGAAGTTTTTTACACCACAGGGATTATTCTCAATGAAAACATTTTCGTGAACACAGGTTTTATTTCGATTAGCCGAGCTAATCCGAACTTATGTGTAGTACCACGTTCTATATGTACTACATATATGTATATCGTTTGGTTAGGTTTGTTAATTAAATTAACACAGTGTTAACTTACTTTATAAAGTGTACACCGGAAAGTAATTTCTCTTATATGATAAATTTAGTTCAATATAGATAAATGGATAACAATATTTGTCATTATTAAAATATTATTGCAGTAAATTTTTTAAGTCTAAGCTATCATTATCGCATGTTAAATGTTTCCTGTTAGCATTGTTTCATAATTATGTTTCATAATTATCATAGTTCAATTGGTTCTGATCTCGCAAATCATAGTTATTACATCCCGTTAACTTCATTTCACATTACGTCAACTGCTACCGAATATCAGAAAGTAATCGATATTCGTCTCACGCATTTCGTCGGCCTAAAACTCACTCGCCATTCAAATTACTCAGGATGCGACGCGACGGCGGAACTACAGAACATAAACCTATTTTGCTCATGGAATTATATTTGCTTGTATTATTATAATATTTGATTGATTGTTTAATTAAGTAGAACCAGGACTGATTTATTTATATTGAATAATATGCTTATATTTACATATAGGTATATGTTTTCATATCTTCTAAACCTTTTCTTGGAATAATTTTTTGTACTTTAACTAAGCAGTTCGATTTAAAATAATTATGAATACTTTGTGGCTTGCAAGGAGTAGTTATGTTAATTACAGGAAATAATAATTATCTAAATAAGTAAATAACTATTGAGGTACTATTTTATGCTAGTCAAGCGTACAGAATGCGCTTAATACGCGTAACTTTACTATATTTGTATAAAAAATACAATTTAACATATATATTAAAGATTATTAAAAAAAAATGAAGTTCTTAAGAAATAAACGTGAGTTATATACTTATTTTTTTCTATTTGGTAGCTTAATGTTTAAAAGTAACACAAAAAATTAGTAGTTTTATAAAAAGCTGCCTAGTCAATCACTTAAATTGTGTGTAAATGTTTCTCAACTGAAGTCTGAACAGATAGATATTTGTATTTTACGTAATCTATCGGATTGATTTCAAGAAGTAGGTATGTCTAAACATATGTAGTATATGATATGCAAAGTTTATATAATTATTCGGTTATAGTAAGATTATAGGTATATGTATTGAATATTAATATAAGTAATGAATTAAACAAATTATACATATAATATTTATATTGTTGCGTTCTCAACGACACACGATTTACTAAAACCTATGAATTGAATAAGATAGATTTAACAACAATAAAATACAACTGTAAAGTTAACGTAAGAGTAATTTAGAAATGGCATGCGGACATTTCCTCCGTCATCAAGCCCGCTATTTGCAATATCATTTGCTAGTGTGGAATTAGAGTCTTACATACTAAGGTTTAAGTATCTTTAAACCTCTTATAAAAAAATATAAAAATTGACTTAATTATATATGTAAACTATTAATTAAATAAGTGATCATTTTTAGTGATTTATTTTTATCGTATGCTACTCGTTGATGTAGAATTTTTATGAATATATTCTATGAATATATCGTTTCTAGATTGGTATTTTGTAAACAAATGGACTAATGATGAATTATTATTAATGGTACAATAGAAGTTCTTTAACCGTTAAAGCTTACTCTAATTCGCAACTCGGCGAACAGTGAACTTTTCAGAGGGCACTAAAACGAAATTATTACAATAATATTACGATTTCGAAAAAAAAAACGAATGCCCCAATTTTAGATTACCTAAAAATACAATTTTATCATAAACAATGATAATTTATGTTTTTATTTGCACAAACAACTCCAAAATAAAGCCGGGTTAGTGCCGCACAAACACAATAATTCAATTTTCACAGTAGAATAATAGGCGCATAATGAATTTTCGAACAATTTAGGTCTCGATTTGTTGCACAGTAGGCATATTAAACACCTACAATCCTTATTACGTAAAACGCAAATGGAAATAGCCTTTGCTTCGAAAAGTATATTGTTGTGCCGTATTGATACCTTTAATTCCGCCTTCCGGATACTCGATGTCAGCTCGGCAGCAACAGATAATGTTTCTTGTACACCGTACAGTAACATTATATAGCACGTAATGTTATTGGATATATTGCGTTTCAACTGCTCACATTTTTAAATTCGTGATTGTTTTTCTTATAAACACTATTATATAATATTTTTATTTAATTTTGTTAAAGACTTTGTTGAAAATCTAAAAAAAAGGTTAGTAATCGTTAGTGATATTGAAATTAGTCAAGTAGTATGAGCTAATAAATAACTAGTTATGAAGTACTTACAAGTAGGGATCTACTATCGCGTAAGTAGTTACATATTAATTTCAAGGAAAAAAACGTTTACCGACGACTGCAGTTATGTGAGAAACAACTGCGCCATGGGCTTGGTAACCCTTCACCATAGGTTTGCTTACAATACAAGTTTTTAAACACGCTTTCTTGCATATTTGTTCGGTATACCTCAATGCAATGGAGTTTAACCTAACATCACCCGGTGAGGTAGCTTTTCAAACTTTAAACCTACCTGAATGAAAAACAATAAATGAAAATCAAGGCGCGTGGTGAACTGTTCATGTACCCTTGCATCTCACGTTTTCCGCTTAAAATTTAACAAATATTAGGTTCTTTAGCTACTAAGAATTTGAACAACCTGAAATTATTTTATACTTGTTAGTGCGATTTAATAACGTGGCATCTATATTTTTTTAAATAATTTGCAGTCGATAACTTTTAATTTTATAACGCGATTAAATTGTAAGTATATATTATATAACAAGCGAATGGCGTTGATATTATTCCCTAGCTATTTAGCAGTAACAAGGTTCTTATGAATCAAATCAAAACCGTTAACATATTTTGTGAAGCTCACGCAATAAATACTCAATTTTCTAAGGGAATAGTGTCGGGAAATTGAAGAGCTAATGAGGTTTTATATAGAATGTTACATAATAATATTGAAACAGTAGTAAGATTACTTCCTTTCTGAAATGTATATGGTAAAATTAATTTCTATCACAAAATAAGCTTATTGCGGAATGAAGAAAATCAAAGGTCAGACGTTTCGCATGTTAGCTTTCATTGCAACAGTGGAGCATGGACTAAAGGTGGTCTAAAGAGCAGATAAGATAACTCGACATGATTAAAGCGCTAGAAAGTTGACTAACTATAGGATATCGGAATGCTACATGTAATTGTTTAAGCTAAAGCCCAAGACTCAAGTGATTAATGGGTTACAGGTCATTGTTTATAAAGGAAATTGAATAAATGAATGAAGTTATTTGCATTTCCTCGAAATGAATAATAATTAAAAGACCTTTTAAATTATTTTTTGCTACATTAAGTTACATAAGAAAGTAAAAAAAAGCAATCTGCTCGTAAATTTCCATGTATATAGTTACGAGTATTTCATTTTTATGTAATATACTAAAAACAAATCCATAATGCGATACTCAGTGAAAGGGCAAGAGTAATAAAAGTATTTACTACTTTTCCACGTTCTGTCCCTCAATTCCGTCTCCCTGACATGAAGCAGATAAATGAGTTTCATTACAAATGTAAGCAAATTGTATGGACGTGTCTAGAGCGTGAAAGCGGTGTTATTTGTCAGCGGAACACCATTGTGGATGATCTTTATTCTGTAATCTATCAAACTCTAAATGTATTACCATGAAGTGCTAATTTTAGCCTACATGACTTGGAGATAATTAGAAAGCAAATATTCATTATTTGAGAAATGTGGTGACTTATATGTTTACCCAAAGCAGGTACACCGTACAATCACCATAGTAAATACATAAGTACCCAATATTAATATAAATAACACTGTATTACATCCAAAAAGAAGAGAAAATATACAAATTGATTGGATAATATATGGAATTGATTGAAAAAATATGGAAGAGGCGGCTAAAAGTTAAAACTGTGATTTCTTCAGGGCAAGGATATTTCCTTATTACAGCAAACTGTGAAATGATATGGGTGGTATAATATAGTTATATAACAAAAAGTACAGTAGTTCGTGTGATAAATATAAATATATCCCTAAAAAAATAGTACCTACGTGTATAACATCAAAATTCATGGGTGAAACGTGTTGATTTTGGAATAAATATAATAATATGAAAATGCAAGCGGCAAAATCGCTATCTAATACTCATTATAATATTAATATATATGGAAAGAAGGGAAAATCGCAATTCACTTTTGAATCTCTACAAGTACTAGTTATTTACAATTTATATTCAAAAATATTTAAACAATGTATTGATACATTTATAATATTTTAACTTAGGCAAACTAAACGTTAGGCAATACAAACATTAATTATAATAGAACGCTTGAATTATACTTTGAACGTTAAGATTTGAACGTTTGTTTAGGTAGTTCTCACGGGGTTACTCAGTAAGATTTTCGCAAAAAATATTTTAAATTAAACTTAATAAATTACTAAAGATAATAATTCTCTTTATGGGCATAAAAATGTAATCTCCTCACATTCCTAACAAATTGTTCTTGAAATTAATTCTCTACGCCCCACTTGGAACAAATGCTATCATAGATTTCACGCTGTACCCAAGAAAGGTATGATCAAATATAAGGAATTTGAAGTCAGATGGTCACGAGTCGTCGTTGGCGTCCATATAATTTAAAGCGGTAAATGTGCTTTTATATTACAATAGGAGAAAAATGCGAAGCTTGTGTTTTTCACAACTTTAAGTCGATAATAATGTACCTTTATTTATTTGCAAAGTAAATCAAATAAAACAATCTAATTGGCACTGACAATTTACTGCGTTGGGTTTATAATTTAAGGCCGGCTAAGCTTTGTGGGAATAAGGGCTTTGAGAATGAATGTTACGAAATGGTAACTGTCCGTTTTATTGATGTAATGTTGGTCTTAGTTTAAAAGATAAAGCCATTTGATAAACGTTCATTTCTAATGTATATGCGCCGAACTACGTGGGAAAACTTTCTAGGATAATAGGTAAATGCAGATAGCCAACTTTGTTAGGTGTAGATAGAAGGTACGTATTACAAATGTGATATGTTCATTTCATGTGCTAACGTAACGCCTGATTATCATATTTCCATCATGCAAAATGTTGATGTCGAGTGTTAAATTAAAATTTAATATGTATATTGTAAACTAGCAGAACCCGCGGCTTCGCTCGCGATCAAACTACGAAGAATACGAAATTTCATTCAAATATGTCCTAGGCATAAATAGTTTCATACAAATTTTTATCCCCTATTTCACCCCCTCGGGGTTAAATTTTGAAAAATCCTTCCGTAGTGGATGCCTTCGTCATATGAGGAATACATGTGCGAAATTTCAATTTTCTAGCCTTAAGGGTTTGGCCTGTGCGTTAATATCTCTATTACTGATGTAGTAAAAGTTAAGTTTAAAATAACTATAACAACATTTGAACATACTAAAAATGTGTAGTTTAAATTTTACGTAACTAATAGAAAATCTAAAATATACGGTAAATAGCCATTAAAATTCAAATGCAAATGATGTTTTAACTATCTTAGCATAAACTCGTGCGAGTATTGACAGTTACTGAGAGAACAAAATAAAAAGTAATTATAGGTTTGAGTGCATAAAGATAGTCATTAAACATGCATTGAGATTTAATGAAAACATTCGAGGTCGATAGCTTTCCCCGCAAATCTCACCGGCTCCGTGAGACCTAGAATTTAGAACTTATAAGGAATATTAAGATGTCCGTGCCACGAGTGTGTGCTAGTTTTGGATTAGTGCAATAACACATGTAACGTACATTGAAGACCGTTTAATGTTTTCTAAATCCTTGCATTTTAACACATGTCAAAAAACATAACCTATTCAATATACCGTAAACATATATATGGTATATTATATATATCTTTCTGCTTTAACCCCTTGCGCAACGCGTACACGCCGGCGTATCAGTTAACAATTGATTTCTTAGAAATGATCCATAATTTCTTAGAAATCCAGGGGGGGTTAAATAATGCGGACAAATCATACTCTGCAATATTGAAAAATTATAACGTTACGTTAAGTCTACTTACTAATGTTTATTTCAACATTAAAGTATTTAATATTGTAATTAATTATTCCTAAAAGACTTATGTATATGTTAAGTGTATAATGTACATAGAGTAGAAAAAATATATAGGGAGGCTGTTTAATATCTATAGTAATTGTCTAAAATGAAGTCGACTTCGTATTTGCAAAATAACACTTGGTTAAAAAGTTACGCAATTAGGTACTATAATATTAAAGCGATAAGGCCGCCTGCCGTGCATCTTTTATTTTTAATTACTGTCTATATGTATTTTTTAGTTTGGTGTATAATAAAGAATATTATTATATTTAAGTAATTTAGGCACAATTCACAGCTGCCAAATCTTGCTATATTTCCGTTTAAATTCCTTCAAAATGTGTTTAGTTAATACTATATAATATAATTTATGAGTATTTTATGTATCTTCGACGTACGCACTTTAAAGTTTTTTTTTTTCAAAAGTTAGGTTTAAAAATCAAAAACATATGTAACTATAATTTATTAAGCAGGTAATTTAATTTATATATATATATTTTTAAATACATAAAATTAAGTGAGAACTGTGTAATGCTAGTTCATTTTATGAAAATACCCACAATCTTATTTTTCGAAAAAAGTAATAGCTTTGACGAAAGGTAATTACGGCAGGTGGGTCTTAATAGAGATGGTATGGTGTATGGTACACGGTTGTTATACCTAATTTATGTTTATGTGTATTAAAATTATTTTTTATAAAATTTTACGATACTAGGGTAAGCGCATACCCAATTCAATAATAGTTTAGAATATTAATGAGTTTTAGTGAATATGCTTTCATAAATAGCAAAAATTTGCTTACGTACAAACATGACTGATACATGATACCCATGCCACTTCTATTGAACTCATTTTTCTTAGGTAATGGTTATATAACCATGAGATGCCGCGTTCTTGTTAAGATAAATTATTCTTCTCAATTGCATTCAGCTCAAAGAAGGTTAACCTGTCACGAGTCGAATTGAAATAACCATATCAAAAGCGTTTAAACACTGCAACACGAAAGCTCTATTAGCAATTGATTTTCTTTTATGTACCGTCTTTTAATGTTCAATTTGATCTACATATAGTATACTCATTTGTTCCTCACACGCGCGCCCAAAACGTTTTGTTGAATATAAAATTAATACTTATATTTTTTTATGTAGGTATCATTTTTCTTCTTTGGTAACACTTCTGAATGAAAGGATAAATCGATTAACATACTTTAGGATTCATAGTGATACATAGGGGCTAGAACAAGCTTAACTTGATAGCAAGGAATCAAAAATCAAAACAAAACAAAATCTTAATAATCGTTTTACTATCATTTTATAGAAACCCAACTGAATAGATGATGAAGAAATATCCGAATTTGGCTTAACAGAATTAAAGCGAGTTGACTCATCTATCTATTATAATTTTCAATTCTTTTGTTGTACCTTTTATATCTATTGTCTATTTTCAATGAATATGTTGAAAGGTTATCTTCATATATGGGTATTGACGTTTGAAGTTCGGTGAAAATGATATATTCCATACAATAAGTTAAATGGCCCGTCAAAATATCTAAGCGTATTTATCTAATACATTATTTGATTTACGTTGATCGCTCTCAAAGGTATGAATGCGTTAAAAGGAAAGAGCTTTCTTAAGTGCACAATTTATAAAGCCAAAGATAGTGTCGCTATTACAAATATTATTTTTTGTCACCACTCCCCCTTTATTTAAAACGTTTTTTTTTACAAGTGTTCGCCTATTAGTGAAATACGACCACCATTATTATTGAATCTTAATAAATGTGTTAAACTATTTTTTTTTCATTGATAACATTAAAGAAAAAAAAAGGATTGACAAACAGAGAAGTAAAAGGTACTGAACTGTTTTGTATTCGCCTATTTATTTGATATATGTATTATTATTAATTATTATCTATATCTATATAAGATAGATATTACACAAATAGATAAGTAGGTATAAATAAATAGGTTTATTTAAATGTTGTTGTAATTTTTATTTTAATTATCATAATATTATATTTAATTAAGTACCTATTATAAACTAGTAATTATACGAGTATATATAATGACCAGAACTCCTACCTCCTTGAACTGCCTCGGTGGGGTAGGGGCTAGCAAGTACGGCTGCACTTCGAGGGTCCTGGGTTCAAGTCCCGGGTCGGGCCAAATTTAGTTATTGAGTCTATCTGTTTACTAAGTTTCAGTAACAGCCCGGAGTTAGGAAGTTGGCAGTGTTTCACCCCCGTGCCTTGGAGAGCTGTGAGCACGTAAAGCGGTCGGTCCTGCGACTTAACTCTCACCGGTCATGTCTCATGTCGTCCCACCGGAGTATGAGAGTGACAGGAATAGAGAGTGCACTTGTGTCTGAGCGTACACGCGCTGCACTATAATATCTCCTGCGCAGATGGTTAGTCTCAATGAGGCTGGCCGCCGTGGCCGAAGTCGATCGGGAGGTCATTATTATTTACTTCCTTGAATTGTATCTTACTAGGTTAGATAGACTCATAAATGTTATTTTTTAATGACGCAAAAATACTTGTACTAATACTATTTTTTTTATAACCTCACTTACCATACATATTATTATCGATAAGCTCTGTTTACCAATTGGTCGTTTGCAAAACTATTGGCAATTGTCAACGTACCTGAAACAATACAAATATATAAGTTACATTGTATTAGTTGGAAAGTGTAGACTTGCTTGTTCGTTAACTATAACACGACACCAGTAAAATAACTTTTACCAATAACTCTCCGAGACGCATTGTAAATCCTCATCGTGTCGATACGAGATCTACTATTTGAGTTATGATCCAGTGCCGTAGGGTTGACACTTACATTATTGTAGCATGAAGTAACCACTCAAACGACAAAATTATAAAGTAGTCATCATATTAAAAGAACATTATTTCATTTCTTAACTTTTTTTAACAATTATTTGAACATTTGCCTTGTGCATTTGTTTTGTGTAAAAGAAGATTTTAACTACTGTAAGTCAACAGCACAGTACTTTTAAAACTTATTTGTAAGAAAGCTGTAAGTACCTAGTACATACTCATATTAATTGCAATCTTTATCTGGTTGCTAGCCCTGCATAGGCGTAGTCTGCGGCATGTTTTTGCGCAACTTTCTTTACCTTTTTAGGTATTGGTCAAAGACCTATCTCAACCACAGTCATATTACTTAACTATATGTGTTCTAATATGGTAGTTCAAGCGAAAGGAACATAACAAAACATTTGTCTATTAAAGAAATAGAAAGTTCATATACGGTTCTATTTCACAGGAGAGTGTGAATGAGTTTCGTGAACAAAACACGTCATGCAAGTTAAAGTTCCTTATGAAACAGTAAATTACGAGACGATGAAAAGAAAACAGAAGTCAACACTTTTCTAATGTAATAAATGTTAATGAAACTTTTGTCTTTCAGCTTTAAACTCTAAGTGCTTATGTCTTCAAATTTTACAACTAATAAAAGGTTCGAAAGCTTAAAGCAGTAAATTATCATCTAAAGAACTGCGCAGTAATTTTGTCTATGGTACAGTCATACAGCATTAATTTGCATAACTATTACTAATTAACTATTATTAAATCTCAAAATTATCTGTGGTAATGGAAACTTCAATATCAAGACCGTGGATTTATTAGAGCATGCAAAGAATATTATGACTTCGCAATATAAATAAGTGTACCTACGTTTGGCAAATAATCTTTTTATATTCTCATTTCGCAAATTGATATATTTTTTTCGAAAACTGAATATGAGTTTAAGAAACGTAATATAGTGTTTACAGTAATCCAAAGCACTTGATTCAAATTACATTTTTTATATCGCAATGACTTATTCAATAAGGCGATATTTGATTTCTTCTTCTAGATTTTTTTTGGTAATTATAATTTTATTTTTTCAATATAATATAAATAGAAGTATTAGTACCTCAAAGTAAGGTCAAATTAACAAAACCAAATGTTATTAAATTATTCAAGTCCACTAAGCTCAAGTACTACCACTCCAATTATAAATTACACAAGGTTTACATTAATTAGTCTGTACACCGTTGAATTCACACAGTTCCATCCTTTGGTACGTGAAAGGGTTAACTTTATTTTTTATAATTATGTACCCGAAAGGTACCATTCTACCACAACTACACGGTACCATTCTGCAAAACTTACCTTATTACATTACATTAGTTTTAAAAAGCTGTAATGAGCTGTCTGACTCGCACTTGACCGGCTTTTTATATTGTATTAAATAATATGCTTATTAAAATAATATCTTAAAATATTTTATACATACCTACCTATTAAATGAAACATTTTAGTCTTTATATAGCTCGTTTAGCACAGAGGCCTCTTTTAAAGTAGGCATATAAAATTCAATTATGATATTGTTATATATTTTACTTCAATAAATGTTGTTATTATAAATACGAAATATTGTGAACGTCCTAACAAACTATTATATAAAACAAACTTGATAGCCATGACGGATCATTTTATTACGTAATTCTAGATTTAGGTACTTCTGCTTCAAATTCTCATGTAGGTTCAACTATTGCACGCAATTAGCTCGCCTTTGATGTTTCCACATTATGCTCTCCTTGTACAGTACGTTAACATGTTACCAGCCACTTGTACCCAGAGTATCAGTATAGCTTGTCTTGTTTTAATTAAGCATTTGCTGGTCCCTCTACAGTGATGTATTAATAGACGGTGAACTGGATATGCATACTCTATCATTTATATATTTTAAGTAATAGTCAAGTTGTAGTTGCATTATCTATAAAAAGATGCATATCTTCTTACAGAGATATTAGTCAGAAATCAAATTTATATCGGTGCTTAAAGAACTAGATTTGAATAAGAGCTGCCTTTTTGCCTTTAAATATATTTAAAGATATTATGTCTGGTACTTATCCATAAGAACCGAGCGAGAAAACACTATATATGTATATGTTTGTCATTTGTGGTCATCATTTATCATAGATACAGAGAAACAACATTTCTGGCACCACAAACATTGTTATTAAGATGTGAGTAAAACAGTGGGGAAGCTACCTAAATTCGATAAATTTATTTCAGTCATGCACATTAATTTTGTTGTAAAAAAAGATATTTAATCTTTCAAGCAAATAGCTTAAATTGTTTTAGGATTCCGTACATCAAAATGGGACAAAGAATTCTTAGAGGATCGCTCGAGTAACTGTCGGCCTGTCCGTCTATCACATCTTATTTTATCCGAACCAACTGGACAGAAAAAATGCTTATAAGTGTAAAACTAGGAGGTTCATATTAAAATTATCAAGGAAATAAATTATTTCTAATTTTAGGGGCTATTTTTGCGGGTGAATCATAAATAAATTGAAAAAATATAAAAACAATCCGATTTTTTTTAATTCATTCAATATCCGGTAGCTCAACTTGGATATTATACTCTATTACTTAAAGCTGAAACAATACTCAAAAGCTTGTTATATAATGGAACCTTTGAACAAAACGTTACGAACGTTTTTTTCGAAATCCTTAATATAGCTTCGGGTCAGCTGCGATCCAACGAATAATATGTTTATGACAACTATTAAAGATTTTTGCGCCGCCATGCAACATGCAACAACTGGTAGTTTAGTGCATTTATGTATATATTTTGCAGGTATTTGTTATCTATACATATAATAAAATTGTAACTGAGTCGAATCTGTACAATAAATATTTTTTGGAAAATCTTATTGAAATAGACATTATTATCGATGCAGAGGCCAAATCTATGGTTTTTAGAATTTTTCTCTGTCTGTCTGTCTGGGAACGCATCACGAGAAAACCACTGGACAGATTATAGAAAATTGTAATTAATAAGAAAATACCCAAAAGTATACCTTTTAAAAGGTAAAGGTAGGACATAAGTTTTATAATTTATTCCAATAATAAATTTTCTAACAAAACATTAAACCAAGGATTGTATAACTTCACTTTTATATAATTATAAACTGATTATTATTTAAAAAAAATATATAGGTATTTTAGGATTACTAAAAGTAGGCCTGATTTCTCCTTGATCGTATCACTTGTCAGTCATTCCTTCTGTTCATCTGCCATCGTATCTATGTCATTTACTTCTCTCTTCCTATCAGATAATCTGCATCCTATTTCTCTCGTAACTAAACTGTTTACCGACCATTTATACCATTTACATTATACATCTATAAAATAAAATTTTAATATATCGGATTTTTGCACTATGTTATTATAGAAGTCATGTCAACAGTTTTTAATATTTTGTTTGCATATGTTGAATTCAATCGTTTTTGTAAGAAAAGTAAAGTCTGAAATCGTAGATACACTGTAGTGTAAATAAGTGCAGGCGGAGCCGCAGGCAGACGGCGGCACTTGCCTTGAACAAGTAAATTAAAAAAAAATATTGAGGTTATATTTATACTATGTAATATATATATATTTATTTTAATATGTATATATTTTTTTTTTAATATGTATATTTATTTTAGTTATATTCAATATCATGCCAATGACATTATTCAGTTATAGTGTTTTGATGAGTTTCCGTAAACATTCATATGTACATAGTTTCTAAAAGCTGTAAAAATAAAGAACAGAAAACAATAAGTTGTTTTAGAAACTATGGGATAATAAATAAAAAAATATGACATAATTGATTGATTGCAAAGAGGAGATAAAATTGGCAAGGCTGTTTAAATTGTTGAAGCACTTATGTAACATGTAACCAGTCTCAATGTGTCTGTAGGTGTCGGATTACGATGGCGGCTATCTACATCACAGCACCTGTTCCTTAAACAATGGTATTTGTTCACTTTCGTTCGCGCCCAGGCTCGTTAACATTTTGGAATATCGAGCGAATTCGTGACCGTCGCTCTGTGAGTTCCCTCTCGAACGTCACGAATACCAGACGTTGATAAGGCGTTTAACCATCTGAAAACGCAAGTAATTGCGTTCATGAATTGTGAATTAAGATACGCTTCCAACAGATTATGTAATTGTATCTCGAACTTAAAGATGTGCACGTCTTTAATTTTGTTTTGCATAAACATGCGGTAGTTTTAACCAGGATTCCGTAACCGAAGGATGCCAACGGTACCCTTATTACTATACCGCCGCTGTCCGTCCTGTAGCTGTATCTCATGAACCGTAATAGATAGAGAATTGAAATTTTCACAAAATGTGTATTTTTATTGCCACTATAACAATAATTAATAAAAAAAACCAAGATGGCGAATTTCAAAATGCCGTAAATCAAATTTAAAAAAAAACGATTATGCTGGTTTTGGTGGTGGTGGCGTGTTCAGTGTCCTATTAACAATAATTATAATAATAACAATACACGAATATACGAAGATGATAAAAAAGTACATAAATAGAGTTATATCTAGTACGATGGTACGGAACCCTTCGTGTGCGAGTCCGACTCGTACTTGACCGGTTTTTTAAAAAATTATAATTTACAACTACAACACATATACCTTAACGTCGTTATATATTGTTATTTAAATACTACATCTAAAGGCAGTGGTAGCCCAATGGTAACGCGCTCGCTTGGACAACCGAGTGAAGCGGGTTCAAATCCCGGGTCTCGCACCTCTGATATTTTCATGTGCGAATCATTTCTAACATGATTACCATTTGCCTTACGGTGAAGGAAAACATCGTGAGGAAACCTGCATGTCTGAGAAAACCTAGCAAGTTTTCGAAAGACATGTGAAGTCCGCCAATCCGCACTTGGCCAGCGTGGTGGACTATGGCCTGATTCCCCTCGTCTTGAAGGGAGGCCCGTGCCCAGCAGTGGGACGTTAAAAAGGGCTGAATACATACTACATCTAAATGTTAAGAATTGGCTTTCTTGCTTTTAATAACTGCCTGGATTTCAAGGCGTATTTAAATATTTGACACATGTCTCATGTAAAGTTGTCAGCTAGACTTAGTACTTAACACTCCGTGATGATTTTCTAACATTTCCACTCTTTGAATTTTTCAATTTTCTATTGTCTTATTAGGATTGCGAATAAAAATAAAATAAAAGACGTTTAACATGGAATGCTTTCTTTTAAATTTACATAATAAATTTTACGCATTTAAATGGAAAGAAAGCATATCAAATTTTATAACTATGCACTGCACCCACAACAGTCATTTCCAATAAATTCGTAACCTTTAAATGTCAGAGTTTACTATATATATAAAATATGTATATGTATATTTATTCTAGTAGAGTTCAGTTAAGACTTTTGATTTTTGTCAGCTTTAACTTTATATACTTTTTAAGTAAAGAAGAAGTTGTAACCCATTTTTATTAAAACAACGTTTTCCTAAACTTTATTTTTCTTCAAATAGATTAGTTAAAGGTGAATACTTTTAAACTAAACAATGTCAGTTGGTTATTTAGAAATATAGTTTCTTCAATGCTCAAAAAAATACTGAAAAAATCTCTCTATAATATGTTGGTTTCTGGTAATTTCCAGAAAGTTTTACTAAATTTTAAATTGACTTGAAAACTTATATTTTTATAGATGAAGAAAGGTTTAACTTTTTTATTTAACGTTGCTTTCAATGATGGATAGGGAATTTAGGGGTTGTATATGCCATATACATATATTTTTTTCATCTTTTTATGCAAGTAGGGCCGCGAGCAAAAGAGCGAAGGGCGAAAACATGAGGGCGCGAATTGAAAGATGTGGATCGAGGGGGGCGCACAATGCGATTTCACATTCAACAACACTTTCAAAGGGTAATATTTTAAAAATCATACGAAATGTGAAGAATTTTAAAGTACCTATTATTTCATAGTATATCGTTTATAATATTCTTACACAACAACAAAGTAATTTGCATTTATAAACGAGGTCAATCCCCATTTTCGCCAGTTGTACCTACATTAATTTATTTTGCATATTACATAGCGTTTCTGTTCTAAAGTTTTCCAGTATTTTAAAAATGCTAGAGAATAAAGCAATGATAGCAAAATATGGTTTGTTTCAAAGATTTAGGTACATATGGCTTCTGTGTAAAAGGAATTTGATCTGTAGCCATATGCTTCACTCACTGACGCGACGCGACGGTGGAGTAGGCGCGACCTGACCGTTAAGGGCATGGTGTTTGTCCGACCACCTGTTATGAAATCAATATATTTTTCATCCGAAACTTATACCTACATATGTTATTGCCTATACAGATAAATAAAATTGAAGTGTCTGTTTATAATGTCGAAATAACAGCTTGTGTTTGTTTTTCCTAGCTAATCTCCGAAACGGCTGGACCCATTTTGACGGGACTTTCACTAGCAGATAGCTCACGTTGTAAGGAGTAACGAAGCTACTTTTATTTTAGAAAAAGAATCGAGGTACCGCGCAATAAAATTAAAACCCATAAAATTGTAAACAAGGTCCGCGTATCTAGAGACGCACCCGAGAAGAGCGAGGGTAAGTCGCTAGTGATATAAATAAAAAGTTAAAGATCACTTTGATATTTTATATACTTTATAGTTATTAGTAGTTATAATAAATCAATATAATCCCTTAGTATAATTTATTTTGCTTTTTTTTTATTTTATTTTTTTTATGGTATTCAGTGATAAACGAGCAGACAGCCCACCTGATGGAAAGCGATACCTGTCGCCCATAACACCTACGGTTCATGCACTTAAGTTTTATGCACTTAAGTTTAACAAAGCTGCAGAACCGCCGGTACGTTATCACTGTGAGGACTGAGATGTTATGCCTCTTGCCTGTAATTGCGCTGGCTACCTTATCCTTCAAACCGGAACACAACAATGCAATCATTGTTGCTTGGCGGCAGAAATAGATAAGGGGGTGGTACCACGGAATAGGTTTCATCAATTCTGTGGGTGGTACCCATCCAGTCGGACTCCTCAGGCTTGACAGAGTCCTACCACCGGTAAAGTGTTCATGTTCAGTGTGGCTTCATTGTTTAATATAATGTTTGGCGCAAGACCGATGGTTTTACGTGGTCTCCGAGGCACGGGGGTGCAGCACCGCCAACTCCGAGCTGTTACTGTGACTTCCTTAACAGAAAGACTCAATAACTAAACTTGGCCCAACCCGGGACTCGATCGCAGGACCTCCGTATGTGCTCTGAGGCTCAATCAAAATACACATATATACATACATATGTGTATATTGCTCAATTAATATATTATGTGTATATTAATTGTTCATCTACAGCTATTAGGTAGCTACAGGAGACGTAATTTTATATATAATGTATGTATTATATATAAAATTACGTCTCCTGTAGCTCCTCCTCCTCTCCTGTATATATATATATATATATATATATATATATATATATATATATATATATATATATATATATATGTATGTATGTATGTATGTATGTAACAAATATTTTTTTCTCTTATTTTCATTATGTTAATTTCATGAATATTATTTATGCACCGAAATAATCTACGTAGATGTAAAAATTAATTATTAAATAAATTTTACCTGCAAATAAGAGAAAATTTAAACATGCATGAATTATAATCACTACATGATTATAAAAGTATGTGTGCTTAGATCGTAGAAAATAATTTACGCCTCGTATAGCATAGAGGCCTGTCGTTCAATTCGAGTAAACTGAACAACAATACTCACTTATATTATGTTGTTAATATGTAAGTATGTACATATACTAAATGTTTTATTTATTTATACTCACAATTAGTGTTATATAAGGGGAATACCCTTATATAATTTGTCAAATAAGTTTGTTAGAATTACAGGCCATTCAAGACTTTTTGTTATTTATATTAAATTTTCATTTGTATCATAAGCTGATTAAGAGAAATTTTAGTTTATTTTAGACAAAACCTCCTATTATATGTATACATTTTTATTACAAGCAAACTTATATTAAACGAATATTTATTTCTACGTAATTTTTCAGTTAGCGCTACTCTCATTTCGTTTATACAAACGCTTCACGCCATAGATTGGGGTTGTTCTTCAAATGACCCCGTTTGTGGCACCGACGGAAAGACATATAACAATATATGTGAATTTAACAAAGCAAAATCTGAAGACGGAGATCTAACAATATTGTACGAGGGGCGCTGTCTGATTGGGCTTACTTCATTTGGTGGTAAAAAGAAGCTATTGAAATATAACATACAAGAACCAAAAGACCAAGATACGTATAAATCTAAACATAAAGCATTAAAAAAAATACCGAAACAAAATCTTGTGCAACAAATACCGGTATATGCCGGAGATCCTGAAGTTTTGTATATATTCAGCAATTGTTTCCGAAAATGCCGAATAAATTGTCCTCGCCAGATAATATTTGTTAATAAAGTAATATATTTTACACCTCCATGTATGCGATGCTGTTTAAGTAATTAAAAAGACGTAAAAGAGCAATACAATGGATATTGAATAAAGATTTTAATCGCTTTCCTTTTATTTAATTTTTTTAGTGACTTTTGATATAATTATGAACATCAAAAGGTACTCGTATAATTATTGACTTTAGCACTGAACACTTTACGATATACAATTAAGTGCATTAACAATTATTTTTATTCATCAACACAACAATGTCACAGATGCACTTTCTAAAAGAATCTTTAAAATATATATGATAATAGTTTTTGCACGCGGATTCGCTCGCATGAAAGAAAGATAATCTACATATGCTCGTAAATGCCCAGGATATGCCAAATTTTATCGAAATCTGTTCAGAGTTTAGAGACAGATTACTTTCATAATTATAATATTGTTATAATTATGATTTTATATAACACAACATATTAATTCCTCCATTTTTCAAGATAGAGTTCTACTCTTTTATATTCTATTAGCGACACCCTGGCTTCGCTTCGGGTTCGCCCCTAGACAAAAACAAATGCCCACGGGAACCGTACATTTTTTCGGGGTGATATATAACCTGTAGCCTTCCTCAGTTAAAGGGCTATCTAATGCAAAAAGAATTTTTCAAATCGGGTTAGTGGTTTCTGAGATTATCGCGTTCAACCAAACAAACAAACTCTTTAGCTTTATAATATTAGTATAGATTTTTATTTTATGTCTATTGTTTGATTCAAAGGCAGTGGTAGCCCAGTGGTAACGCGCTCGCTTGGGAAACCGAGTGAAGCGGGTTCAAATCCCGGGTCTCACACCTCTTATATCTTCATGTGCGAATCATTTCTAACATGATTACCACTTGCCTTACGGTGAAGGAAAACATCGTGAAGAAACCTGCATGTCTGAGAGAACCTAGCAAGTTTTCGAAAGACATGTGAAGTCCACCATTCCGCACTTGGCCAGCGTGGTGGACTATGGCCTGATCCCCCTCGTATTGAAGGGAGGCCCGTGCCCAGCAGTGGGACGTTAAAAAAACAGGGCTGAATACATGTTTGATTCACAATACAAAAGAAAATCGATAAACAAACAGAGGAGAAAAAGGTACTAAATTGTTTTTATTTGCCTATTTATATTTATGTACAATGTACGTATGTTAATTATAAGCGTAAATAAAATTTCTATTTCTAAAGAATAGTTTTACGAGATTTATACAAGGTTTATATAAGATGATATTTTGGTTGCATATCATCTTGTATAAGCCACTACATATTTTTTTAAAATAAAATGCAGAATTCCTTCCATTCAGTCCGTTAGTAACAATAGGATAAGTAGGTAAAGGTACCATTTTATTTTTAATTTTGGCACTTAATGGTTTTTAATCAAAAGTATTTATTAATAACAAAAAATTAAATTATTGTGTAAAACGAAAATACGAGAAATAGTTTTAGCCAGTCTGATCACATGGACAAAATTATCACATTATTAAGTTTTGATGATAATTTTCAAGCTTAACTAATCAATTACTAAACAATTAGTTTCAGCGCTGCTATATTAATTGAAATATACGTACAGTGTTTAATTTTTCTAAAGCAGCAAGTACGATTTATTGTTTATAGTTATAATAATAATTTTATTTGGTTTGTAAAAATGTCACCAACAGTTGGTGAGAAAGTTAACAAAATACAATAAAGAAATAATTAATTAGTAGATTAGAGTATTAATAATTATAATAATTTCAGTTTCAGTAGTAATGTCTTTGCTTCTTACAAATCTGTATTTCGTTCACACGGACGCTTCAAAATATCACTGTGAATATGAAGATATGATGAAATATACTAAAATATGCGCATCAAATGGAATAACATATGACAATATATGTGATTTCGAACAGGATAAAATATTATTAGACCCAAGTCTTACGGTACTATATAATTCACCGTGTCAAGAAAATCTAGTAGGTACCTAAGTTTGCATCTATAAGCTCTGTTCCAAGTCGTCCAATACTAAATTATTTAAACAGCGAAAAGAAGAAAGACGACATTATACAAGATACTTTAGATACATTAGACAAGTATTTACAAAAGTAATTATAATAATTCATTTATATTATTTTACTTTTCATTTTATTTATTAAGAAATTTCTTTTATTTTTGATTTACGTTTACAAATTATAAGAAAAACTGGGTCCTTTGCAACAGTTACACATAACATGATATGTATAATGTAGGTAAATAGGTAAATAAAACAGTGTGGGGTCGCGTGTACTATAATTATGGATATGGTACTATGATAGATAAATAAATAAAATACAAATGTTTTTATGTTATTTAATCAAGTTCATCATATTTTCAGAAAAGAAAAGAGAAAATTAACTTTAAAAAAGGATGACACCACGAGCACATTTACGTACACTTAGTAAATGATTTTGAAGTGTTTTAATGATAAAATAAAGTGATAATTATATCTTTTGATGGTTTTATTTAAAATGTTAAATTTTACTTATTTAACAATTGATAAATAATATATTCTAACAATGTAAGACACATTTGTTTGGATCAAAAGGTTCTTCCTCTAGGGAACCGAAATAGTAATCTTCACCCACCAGCTTAGTTATGTTCCTAAAATGTGTCAAAAGCGACATAGAACATCTACCTCTAAATTTAGCATACAATTTTTTATTATTTTTCTTCGCATATTGTAGTTGGCATTCATTATGGTATGTTTTCATGTCACTCGCACAAACAGGGGCGTATATTTGGCAAACTTTTTTACATTTCCCTCTATGTAAAACTACGAGATTTGGACTTCTTTTCTTGTCTACCATAAAACGAGATCGTGATGCATAGTTTACAAAATTTGACCCGCACAAAGGACCATGAATTTCTTGATACATAGGCTTAGGTAACACTTTTGAGCCTACATACATCTGTACTGTAAATAAAAATATCCAACAAGCTAAACTAAACGGTAATTGTTATTTTATTGTAAAAGCTAATTCTTTATTATTATTCTATAAACTTACCAAATTTTAAAAGCATATCTATTTAAAAATCTGATTCACGACCACATTTCATTAAAATGATTCATTTTAATCGAAAATTAAAATTATCAACAGCATTTTCCAGCAAAACGTTCCTTTGTTAATCGCTTTTATGAAAATGTGCAACAACGAATCACATAATAGTAAATACGGTACTAACTTAATTGAATTTAGTTATGATAAGATTACAATAAAATACTACGAGTTTACATACGGTGGAGCCAATTTATAAATATATATTATTATTATTTTTTTATTTATGTACCATAAAATATATGTTATACAAAATAAAGTAACAGAATGTCGACAAAGGATAAATTATCTCTTTAAGAGATTTCTTCCAGAAACCCTTATATTACCTAAGTGTTCTCTTGTACTTGACGTGTTCTTATACCCTACTACCTTAGTGTTCTAGTGTATAAAATAATTGATGTCTACTAATTATTTCGTATATTATTACTTTTTTTTACTGATTTTAATAAAATACAAAATTGAAAAATTTCAAAACAATTAGGAGTTAAAAATGTTTAAATATTGTTTGTATGATTCTCTCATTATAACAATAATTTAGTTTTTATAGATTTGTTACCTCTATGCGTGAGAATTGCGTCCATTTGGAGTATAATATAATAACATTTACATATAAAAGTAATTTTCAAACTAAAAATAGAATCATGTTTTACAAAATATTAGACACTAAATTATTTAGCCCATCTTATTAAGATCCCTGACAAGGTTTTACAGTGTTGACTGACAGCTTAATGTATGTATGTAAAGCGCAAAAATTTTACAATTAAACGGTCTCCCATCTCAATTCTGTTCAAAATTAAGTAAAAATAATATGTTCTCTATAAGTTCTCTCGTGACCATTATTCACAGACAATGCAACCTGTTCCATGATTGCTGGAAAGCATTCGAAACGTTGGGAATCAAAAATCTATACTTTTATGGAAAAATAATTTTTATACCATTGCTTTTTTGGGGTTGACATAGCTTTATTCAAGAGACGATATTCTATTTACCATAAAGTATGTAATTAAAATGCGACACAAATAAGATATCCTACCTATGTTGCACACCAGACCAGCTTTGAATAAAAGATTTAGACATTTCGGTAATAAATATACTAGCTAACTTTTAATTTTCCTCGGACCAATAACAAGAGGTATTACGATACATATGTGTAGGATTACATATTGAGCACTAGAAAACAACGAGATTGGTATCATCATGTTACAACATAAGAAGTAATAGCTTGCACCATGAATACCCACGCACTGTACCCGCAGGCGAAGAATATAGAAATTGCTCTACTGATTGCAATATACTACCAAATGTAAAGTGAACTATATTTTTGTCTATCTATTACTTTAAAATATGATCGATTTTAATACTACTTTCACTGTTACGTAGTAAAGTGTAATTTATCCGTGAGAAAAATTACTAGACAACAAATACTACATTGATGTGATATGAGATGAGATGATATTACGTGACACGTGTTATTATGAATGTTAAAAAAAATGTTTTGACTTTATAACTTTTAAATAAAGATATACAATTAGGTATACAATTATTCATTGCTGGCGACTTACCCTCACTTTGCTCGTACCTAGTGATGAATGGTTTAGGAATGCAAAAAGGACAAACACAAAAAAAAAATATTTTTTTAGGCAAGGAATATTCGCGGGCCTACTCTAAACAACTCACCAAAGTTTTATCACACTCGGATGAATAGTTTATGAACACGTAGAGGACAAACATACAAAGAAACGTGCGTTTTTATTTTTAGATACATATATTAATAGCGACTTACCCTAGCTTCAGTCGGGTGCGTCCTTAAGCTCAGGAAAGCATAAAAGACAAACGACCGAAGAAAAATACTCTATTTTGCGCCAGGAACCTTCGGAGGCGTATTAGAATAACCCCCAGTTGAACAAATTACCTACATTTAAGTCTATCGGAATATAGAGAATTCTTAATCAATCAAAAAAATCAAATATAAACAAGAAATTAATAATAATAATATCCTCCCGACCGATTTCGGCCACGGCGGTCAATCTCATTAAGACTATCCATTTGCGCAAGAGATATTACAGTGCACAAGTGTGCGCGCAAATAAAAGTGCACTCTCTATTCCTGTCACTCTCATACTCCGTTGGGACGACACGACCAGTAGAATTAAGGCGCAGGACCGACGGATTTAGGTGTTCTCCGAGGCATGGGGTGAAACACCGCCAACTTCCCAACTCCGGGCTGTTACTGAGGTTTACTAAACAAAAAGACTAAACTTGACCCGACCCGGGAATCGAACCCAGGACGTCCGGATATGCAGCCGTACATGCTAGCCACTACACCACCGAGGCAGTTAAACAAGAAATTACTCCAACAGTATATTGCAGACTGTACTGTGTGTGTACTTGAGTAATTTGGAATTACATCTTACTCCATAAGATATAAATCATTGCGTAGTTTCTAAATAGTCTTACAAAATTTTAACTTTTTTTACCGCTATATTACTACAATTATCGCTCCATAAAAGTCGCTCATACGTATTGTTTGGTATTTGGAACACAGGCTTTTTAAGATATGGAGGTTAAGCCAAAAATTGATCAAGTCCAATTTAAGTTTAGTATTAGCTTAACGAACATAAAAATAAGTTTACCTAATTCTTCCTAAGATTAATAATTTCCGTTGTTTCTTAAATGAAGCGAGTCGTTTGCTATATAACAGCTATATTAATCACTTTACAAGGTATTAAGTTGCATACCGAAAAAACCGCAATTTATTACTTGTCAAAGTACATAACAATATTAATATAAAGCGATTTATAACGACTCGACTTAGCTTTTTCTAATGACTACAAAATGCGCATCAAACGCAAAAACTATTCAATACATCCATACAAGAAGATTGAAATATTCATATTTTTTTAGAAAGATATACAATCTCCAGTTTGATATTAATATTCTTACCAACATCATTAACAGTGTATGTTTGCCATTCGTATAATATGCTTTTAATTTTACAGAACATTATTTGTTTTGCTGTTATTGCAACTGTAATGCAAAAAAAGATATGGATTTAATGTCAACTTAATTTCCCATCACATCCTCTTTAAAGTGATATTTTCCTGACGATTTTCTCATTTTAGAAAACTATTTTCCTTACATTTTAATGTAATTACTAAACATTATCCATTTCTTTTTATGTAGTTTTAATTTTATTCAACAAACTTGCTCATTTCTATTTCACTTAGAAAATCCATGAGGATTATACAATGATTTCATAGCCATCGGAAAATTTTATATTTACCGTAAAATACTTTTAAAAAACGGAAGCGGCGATATTACGTTATTTAACACTTTACGTAAATATTGGTGGCATTTCCAAAGTTGCATATTGCATGCGTAACTTGCCCTTCAGTGTGGTATACACAGATGCATGCGAGTGTATATGCATTATGCATAAACAGTTTTTGAAATTTTTAATTTTGTCACACTTAATGATTATCATATGAGTTATTATTATTTAGGATAATCTTCTTCTGCCTGGCATTATTGTTCCCGGCTATTGCCAGGGTCTGCCTTCCTGCTTAGCCTTCTCCACTTTGCACGGTCTTTAGCATCATCCTGAGTTAGTCCATTGGCTCTCATGTCCTGCTTCACGACATCCAGCCATCGCTTTCTTGGGCGCCCGGGAGGTCTTGTTCCAGGGACAGATATATCAAGGCACTTTCTTCCGAAATAGTCCTCAGACCGACGCGCGACATGGCCATACCACCTCAGACGACGCTCTTGAAGCTTATCCGCTACGTCACGGACCCCGAGACTGCCACGGATGATTATTATTTAGGATAATATTATAATTAATGCTGATATTTAATTTCTTTAACCGAAACTAGTTTTCGCTTGATATTGGACAAAAAAATATTTTGTATTAAAATTTCAAACTCTTTATAGAAATAAACAAAAAATATTTTATTTTTTTTAGATTGCTTAACTTTTTTGCAGCTTCTAGCTAGCTCGTAGTTCATAAAAGTTTTTTGGTGCTAGTTCGTGACAGCAAACTATCAACCACGCTTGACGCTACGTAATTTTTATGCGAGACATCATAATCAAACTTGATAGGCGCCTATCACGGAACTAATACAAATTGATAAACGTGCGAAAAAGTAGGCGAGGGATTTACGGTCTTTATTTGTAAACGACACACATTGAAATTCATAAAAAACCGCATTTCCAAAAATAGTTTTTAGTGTAAGATTCGGTTGTGAATAATCAAAATAACTTAGGTAACTACATATATTGGAATCCAAAAACATGTCATAAAAAGTTAAGTAAACCGTCGGAAAATGCTATTTGTTTGTTTTTTGTTTAATACAATTTATAAATTTGTTGAAATTGTTTTTTTTTTTTCAAGATGCACGCGCACAAGATTTTGGAAGTGCCTCTAAGAGCTCTCGGATACTTTCGCTTTTAAGTTTCAGAACGTTATAAATTAAATACATCATAAATCTAGTGGCTATGATAATAATATAAAAACTAACTAATTTATTGCAAAATTATCTATAAATCTATAAATAATTACTTAAGGTCTAGGACTTACATGTATATGTGCATTTGAGTAAATTACAACAATTAGAATGCGTTGTTGTATTTCGCCTAAATAAGCCAAATATTTCTTAATAACTTGTCATTTTCACTAGTCGCTTTATATGATCTGAAAAAAGTAAATCAACTTAAAGTGATGTAATTTAATTAAACGTATAGTATCCTTATATTTTTACGTAATGCTATATGACATGTGTTCTTTTATAGGTGTACCTATAGTGATCAGATATTTAATGACATGCATTTTTACACATATGCACCTACTTATGTAGTTCATAAAATGGTCAAATTGATTCATTCTTGTCCTTGTAGTCTAATTTTATATAATGTTTCCTAAAATTAAGGTATTCTTTTTTATTTACTAATTCTTTTTATTAATTTTTATTTTCATTAATATTGACATTATTAAGTTACAATAAGCGCTAGTTAGCCTTCGAAATTATCCATATATAGTATATTGTACAGACTGTACTCGTATACATATTCGAAGTATATAAAGGTATAAGGTATATTTAGTATACAACAAAAATCATTCATCTTCATCGGCATATTTATTTATAGTGATTGATTCCTTATTTTACCTATACTATTATGCCACAAAAACAATTTAATGTACCGAAATAAAAAGTGTAGTCAGTATAATTCTTTGTTATATAAGTAAGGGAAAATTAAAATACACGCTATCTATAGTAGGTAAATAGAAGAAAAATAAAATCGTGTTATGCATGAAAAGAAATAAGCAAATGGCTTGTGTAATGGTGTATAATGATAACATTTTGATGAACTTTTTACTATTTACAGGGAATCAGTTTAAAGTAACCGATATGGAAATATCCGTCCCATAGCGCAAACTGTGTTTAAAGTAAAAATTACTGCAATCGATTTTTCCTGACTCGATTTTAATACTGAACCGTAACAAACAGATTAGATAGATTTATTTTATTTATAAATGATTATTAAGATAATGTCTATAAGTTTACCTACCTTTTACTACCATAGAAATAAACGTAAAAAGTACAATATGTAAATTAAAAAAATAATAACAGCAACTGTACTTCGCAATTAAAATATTATATATATATAGCCTTGAAAAGCAAAACCATTTATAATTGTTTCAAGGGTATAGTTAAAGATACAGGTTATAACAGTGAAACGGATCTATACGTGACAATATAACGACAGAGACGCATAAAGTAATTCATTTGAAATGTTCGGTGTCACTCTGCTATGCTGGGAGTAAATCAACATGATGGAATGCGGCTCGTGAGGCGTACTTGCGATCTAGTGTTGCTATTCACCTCGCACGCTTAACGGCTATAACATCTTATTCATATTATTAGTTACTAAAGAATTTCATTTAGATTTAAAAATAAAAATTTAAATTATAGCTTTGGAGCTTTAAAGCTAAAACATACATATACAGAAAACGTCGTTTTAAATTAATTCTTTATGGTTTAAAATTATTTTATTGAGTCATAAATGTCCAGACCAGACCAGAATGTGGACCAGATTTAGAAATTGGAATTCTCTATTTTTATTGCCTATTTACAAACATAGAACTCTATCATTCACTAAGAGCTTCGTAATATCGGTGGTACTAGTACCGCCATCAGATCTTTAAAATATCATTTTTATAAGTCGTTACTCATAATAAACATCAAGTTATTTGACAAGTAAAAAAATTGTATATTCATATAGGTAAAATAAGAAATTTAAACACTATGGCGTTAAAACGCCAATAATGCTATTTCATGGAAATTTTCATTGTGGCCATTTTTATCTAAATCTATACCTTTAGGTATAATTTCCTTACCGATTTGATGACCATATATAACAATCGTAATAACAGTCATAGTCGTAGTCTATTAATTAGTTTCCGCATTGTAATGAAATATTCATAGTAATTGTATATCTTGGGTAACTTTACGTTATAAAAATATTTTATGTTAATGTTAGATTCGTTTATATACTGATAAGCATTCCGACTTCCGAAGCAAACTCTAAATCTAAATAAATCCCTGTTTAGCTCTGAAAAATAAAGTAATAATTCGGATACATAAGAAAGACACTATATTTTTTTCAAAAGTGCTTATAAAAGACTATTTGAATAAAAGTTTATAATTAATCAAAAAAACGATATGAAAGTCAAATATTTCTAGGGGTAGGTACTATACATAATTATCTAATATTAAATTTGAAACTAAGTAACCTATATTTTTAATACAGTACATATTCATAGTAATGTAAAGTTAGGTAATCTAGGGTGGAGTTTAAGTTATTTTTCGTATAAAAATCATCTAGGGTAAAAAATATATTAATTTTGTTTTGAAATTTATATATTTATGTAATATTTTATGTACTCTTATATATAATTTGTCTGTTTATTTTTATTATAAGAAAAAGTGCAAAACGCAGTAAAATGCTCCGTGTTTGTTTACATTAAGAGGAAAAGGGCAAAGCCGGTTATTTTTCTCCGAAATATTAACATAATAATAAATTATGAAATAATTATTACCTGCGTTCAAGCTTGTACATTATGTAACTTCGCTTGAACTTTTATTTTGGTAAATTATACTTTGTTAGCATAATAAAAAGAAAGTAATTTTATTAATACTTGAGCTAAATGTTGCATAATTGTCCTCAAGGGAAAGATTGTAATTTTGTTTACTTTTCGTAGTGTTATTAAACGAAGATATGTATATATTAATGTAATCGACATTAATGACGAAAATAAAAGTTAATTAATTATTATATAAATTTTAAAAAGTATTAAAAATTGGGCACTCTTTCATAACTTAGGTCATATTGGAAAGGTGGCAAAATTATTCCATCATATTGTAGCATTTAATATTAAAAAAGATAATAAATTACAATTTCACAATAATATCCAAAATAATGTCTTTTTAATGAATAAGGTTTAATTAAATAATAATATTGAATAACAATTATTAAGTTTATTAACGTTTTTGTGTGGTTTAGTGAGATACATATTAATTTTTTTTTTATTTAGTAAAGCATACAATAAGATTAAACATTTTTAAATATAGGTACCTACTGGGAAACATAATTCTAAAAAGATAGATATAGAGTGCTTTTTTCAAGCTTATTAGATCTACAGAAAACATGTCTCTGTGGTTATATATCAATAAACCATGAGATTTTTTGAGAAATTTAGTATACTAATCGCTTGTGTATAAAACCCTTTTTTAGTTTAAACCGCTTATTAGTGACCAACGTTCAATGACACCTCAGTTCACAACTTCACACCATAATCACAGTCACGCTCGACAGCGGCCCCAGTCTCACGAGTGTGACAAATATCACGTTACTGAAAAACCTCGTATTCACAAGTAAAACGACTACAATTGACTGGTTCGAATCCTTTTATTATTGTGGTGTAAGATATCCTACGTCTACGTGTTTTGAAAAATTAGACTGTACAATCGTCATGTCAATGTCAAATGTCGTTCGTGTCTTGAAAGTATGTATTATAATAATGTATATTTATAGATTACTTCATGCCTACCTAAATCGTTAGATACCATTTTTTTGAAGTACCTACCTAGCTCATTTTACTGAAATATGGCTAACATTAAATAGTCGAAAGGCATTTTACTTACTGAAAAATTATGTAACTTATAATTCTGCAAAGTATGATAGATAACATTTTGGTTATTTTACGTAACTATCAATCATCATTATTTTTTAGCTTTCGTGTAATGAAAAAACATCACAATCAGTTGATTTTTACTCCACCTATATTATGTTACAACCAGTTAATCTCGTTATCTATTTTCCTTCCGCTAGAACTAGTCTCCAAGCTCGGTCAACGTCCTTATTTAAAAGTATTATACACATTACCTTTACAGGTGCAATTTACCGCCATTAGTTGTCGGCTCTTAAGTAAACAAGTCCCAAATGCCCATATACAACTGGATTGTTAGATATAATGTTTCTATTTTTTCATACATATTCTTTAAAAACTAACAAAAAATAGATGAGATTTGTTTTTATGTTGTAAGTCTAATAGCTTAGTGCTAGGCATTAGAATTTACGATTATGTTTATTGCTTATCAAATCACTCACAATACAATAAATAAAAAATAATGATTTTGATTTTGCTACTTCTAATTTATAAGTATCATATTATCCTGTATTTATTTACGAGCGGTATCTTTTTATAGTAAGATAATATTATTGTTCAAGTCCATATTTGAGGTGCCAAAATAAAAACTATTGACGTGTAACGTGAAGGAGAATTGTCTCAATCCACATAATATAAGGTATTGAATATCAAAAAATTGTAACTAAATATTTTTAATATACAGTTTGCATTAAAACACTAACATTGAATATTGTCATAAAGTTAGTTTGAGATATAAGAAGATTAGGATACAGGGAAGGCAATAATCCCTTTTTTTGCTTCTTTTTCATGTTCACATAGAGAAAGCTACTTACTACCTACACACTCCCAGAATCATTTTAAAGTCATTATCGTATGTCTGGCTTTAAATGATGAAACCATGCGGTGAATTAAACTTTCGGCTCTAAATGTTACATCATAAAGAGAATTTAATCAATTACAATAACTAGTGTGATCACCAACTATAAAAATTATTTAAGAAAACATATTTAAATAGATTTTACCTATCTATATAATAAAACCTGTTTCCATTTTTTTATTAATAACACTATAACGCGTCAATACTAAACAAAAAACAGGAAATCGGAGAAAAAAGTACTGAACCGTTTTGTCTTTGCATATTTATACTGTATACATATAAAGATTTGCTTGTTATTTTTAAGGGCAGTTGTAGTCTCTCCTTAATGAGATACATATTATACATATTATGTTTTATATTAGGTATAACGAAGCCCAATGAACTAGGAAAATATGAATAAAACTTTGTATAGCCTATATAAACTTTTGTTCACGTTATCTACGGACATGTAATCTATGGTATTAAGTAGATACTAGATACCCATGTAACTTTAATTGATAATATCGGAGCTATGTATCATTGCACATATTAATCTTATCGAATGTGTTAATTTGTCATTTAAATTCAATGAAGGAAATTCAACTTATGTAAATTATAATTTCTTTACGTCAATTTTTAAACTATAAAACTTAAAAACATCGTTTAATGAGTGTTTTTGTAGTAATATATTTGTGAATATAAATTAATTGTAATATTGTCTAGATGTATTAAAAATATTAGAAGTTACTAATTAAAGGAAGAATAAACCAGCAAACTTTACCACTAGAAAATAAAAATTTTTTTTATAAATGAATAACTATTGTTATCTACACTAATCTATGCTATATACTATATCATATAATATTATATAGAGGCAGAGTTTCATTGTTTGTTTGTTTGTTTAAACGCGCTAATCTCAAGAAATACTAATCCTATTTTTTGAAACATTCTTTTGAATTACATAGCCTTTTTATTGAGCAAGGCTATGGGCTTTAGGCTATATCTCATATATATATATATATATATATATATATATATATATATATATATATATATATATATATATATATATATAAACGGGACGAACCCGAGCGAAGCGAGGGCGTGTCGCTTATTAATATCTATTATAAATGGAAAAATGTGTATATTATAAACAAGAAATTCATAATTTGTTTTCACCTTAAATTTTTCTTAAAATTGATAAATGTATACTAAATATAATAAAACTGAAATTTGTTTGCTTATTTTGTTTGAAAGCATGCGCTAATTCCTGGAACTATCAGCCGGTTTTAAAAATTTTTTTGCACTTGGTAGCCCAATTTTTGACGAAGGTTATAGACTATATTTAACATCATTCATTCTACAACTGTTAAGATCGAAACAATGATTCATTAATAGACTACGCGAGCGAATCCGTGGGGAAAACTATATAACATTTTTTTATATTAAAAATAATACGGCCCGAAACTGTTCAGAAGTGGTTCCCGTGGGATACTCATTAGCATGTTATAAGAAGTGGCCTGTAGCCTCTACAATATTATGTTATATAAACGGAATAGAACTTTAGAAATCACGAATGACCTTTCTAATTAGTTTAATAACGAAGTTGTTTGATAAGGCAAGTGGTCTGCGGAGGTGTAGATTATGTTTGCCTTGTCTATTTAAATAGGTAACAACTATAAAACTTGTATTTAATATTCATTCTTAGTTACTACCGAAACTTTCCCGCAATCATGCAAGTGTACAAGCAACTTGCTTACTAAATAGAGCTCAGTTTAACATCTTAGGAAATGTGTGTACTCATGTTTATTATTCAATTTGTTTACTTTATCGTACTATTTACGCTAATATTATACAGAAGAAAGATTTGTATTTTTGTATATTTGTAACGAATAAACTCAATAACTACTGGACCGATTTAGATAAAATTTATTAAAGACATAGTTTGAGACTCTGGGAATGGCATGGGATAGTTTTTATCCCGGAAATCATTCCTTAAGGAAGTGAAAATGGGGATGAAATTTGTATGGGGAGCGAAGCAAGGGTGAGTCGCTAGTTATGGTACGTAGTGACCTACGTCCAGTCCAGTGTCTGAATTTATACTTTTTGCCAATGATGTCGAAAAATGTTGTTAAGTGATGGTAAACAGCGTCATATTGTCCTATAAATCCAAGACAAATGGCAGTATATTTGTATAATAACATTTTCATTGCAAGGAAATCGTTCCATAAGCTTTGATGAATTATTTGCTAAAAAATTGACGGGTTGAAAAAATACGGAGTTCACTGCGCCTAAATAATTACCAAGAGTCTATTTACATAATATATATTACGATAAACATTGTAGGTTCAGTACCTCATAGTTAAATGTTTGATTTCTATTTATAATTAATTTTCTAGTGACTTCTAAGAACTAGAAAAAGAAAGTCATTCCACTAGCAAATAAATTAAAAAAATATACATTTATATGTTTGACCGCAACGAGTACCTATGCCACCTCATATTAATATATAAATATTTATACTGAATACATAACGATGGTTTCTAAAGATAAACAATTAAAAGCCTTAACAGAATGTTATAAATTATATTTACTTATAGTTTGAATTATGAAAAGTCCAACGCCTTATAAAAATAAGAATTACACATATTATGAAGAATATTTAAAGCGTACCCACTTAAAAATATTTTGTAACATAATACACCTATGTGCTGTTATTGTTCATATGGATTTCCTATTTAGTTGGGGCAATATTTTAATCCAGCTGTGTATAAGCTTGATATTGACTAAATGTGCGTACAGTTGTGTTTAAAACAGTTTAATAAATTCTTGAATAGGTATATTTCAGAGGCTTCAGAAAGAACGATCTATCATATTGTATGTTTGTCATGTGCATCCACTTTGTATGTAATTTGTATGAATAATTAATGAGGTGTCTGCTGCATTGACAAGAGCATAATCCATATATATTCGATACAGCTGAATTTATTATAACTGGACAGAAAAACACTTTGTATTTTCCTATAGTGACTTATTTTTCAAACCCCGACGCAAAAAGAGGGGTGTTATAAGTTTAACTTGTGTGCTTGTGTGTCCATGTATTAGTGTCTCTGTCTGTAGCATTGTAGCACCCAAACGGATGAATCGATTTTTATTTCATTTTTTTTTTGTTTCAAAGGTGACTTGAGTGTTCTTAGCTATAAATCAAGAAAATCCGTTCAGGCGTTTGCAGGTCAGCAGCTTTTTTGTAGACGGTAAAAGGATATGAGCAACTTCCACAGATCTAATCCATTCGAAACTTCAATCCCGTTACTTCAATGACATTGCAACAACATGCCTAGGACTGACGATGTATCAGCGTCATCTGAAATCTGCAAGATACTCAATTTTTTACTAAATTACTGCAGAGACCGATGCAAAAAGTTTTTTTTTGCGCTTAGTGGAGGTTGCTGAGTAATATAACGAAAATATTATTAGCGTACTATCTATATGAGAGGCGCTACTTTAATGAGGACAATTCATTTCTACACTTTACTGTTTAGAAATTCATTTGGTAGAAGTGTACATAATTTCTTAAAATAAATCCAAGCTAACGAGCTGTGTTGCCTACATATTTGTTGAAAATACATCCGCGCTTATATTTAAGTTTAGAGAAATAAAGGTCACAACACTTTGGTGGCCCTAATAGCGAACTTAAGTGCGCCTACGAGTCAAGAATTCGGCTGCTACGCTCTAACGGTAGTTTGGCCATGTCAGCCTTATTGTTATTCTAATGACACTTGTCCCTTTCAAATGATGATTTAGAACGCGTTCAATATTTACATAGAAAATAAACAGAAATCCATACTAATGTGTTGCTTTTGTTAGGTCAGAGTAATGTCTACAAGCACTCAACCTATCTACATATAAACAAACTCGATGCCTAACTAAACTAAATACTAGGTAATGTAACTGTTGTTGTTGCAAAGACTTTCAATTTTTAATAGTTTCTCTATTTAATTCTATGTAGTTATTGCTTTTTTTTTAATTTAATACAACATAATTTATTATATATTCATAATTCCAAAGTAAAAAATCTAAACAACATGTACATATACTGCGGATAGCTAAGTTTTGCAAGGCATAACGAACAATAAGTTTTCTAATAACGTCGTTATTTCATATCAAGTAACATTGTTAATGATTAGTTTTTATTTCATTAGTAATGGAGGTAGACCGTAGAAATAGAAAGAAATAACAGTACACTGTACAATGTACATCTAACTGATCAATAGGTAATAACTATCTTAGTAATGTTTTTAGTATCAAAGTCGCGCCTATACCTTAGAAATAACAGACTTATTTTGAGATTCACTTGATTACTATATAGATAATTTAAAAAATCACCATGAACGAAATGTCAACATTCTATCGTTAATCCTAACTTCTATGAGGTCTTTTAAAGCTACAGAAAACAATTTCTATATAGAAATAGGTTCTATCATTTCGGTGACCATTTTCGTGGCATTTTAAAAGTATGTATACCTTTAAGCACTTTTAAACAACACAAATTAAAGATACCTTCAAATATTTTTTTTTCTCACCAAGTGTAAATTAGTAAATAACCGTAGATATTACACAATTGTTCGTGAATTAAATTTTAACGAAGTATAATTCAGTTACTATAAAAGGTTAGACGTTTAAATCATTGACTGAATAATTTTGGTCAATAACGAATACGTTATATAGTATCGTGAGAAAACTGAGATAAAAGTTATCGAAGCGATAATTGCACGTATTAATTGGGTAAATTATTGTTACAACCGATAATAATGCCCTTTGGTGGGAATGAAAGTAAAATGAGTTATCAACCGAAAAAAGTATAGCGTAATTTGAATAATTATAACAGTTTCACTCTTTAAACTGTTTTTATATCCAGGGGTTATTTTGTTTACCAATTACCTTATAAGATATAAATTAAATACATTTATTCTTTATTAGGGACTACCCTCGCTTCGCTCGGGAGCATCCCTAGGTACGTTTTAATTTTTTGAGCGAAACCCTAATTCTTTTTCTAAAATAAAAGTAGCTTAAGTTACTCCTTATAATATCAGCTATCCGCCAGTGAAAGTCCCGTTAAAATTGGTCCAGCCGTTTCGGAAATTAGCCGGAACAAACAGGCAGACAGGCAGACAGACAAAAATTTTAAAAATTGTGTTTTTCTTATAAGTACCGTATATAATTCCATAGGCGTTTTAGTATAAAACTGTTATTTTGACATTACAAACAGACACTTTAATTTTATTTATCTGTATAAATTGCACAAATAATAATAAAAATACATAGAATTAAAGGTTAACTAAAATATATTTATTATTTTTATATTTTTTTCCGGCCGCGGAAAATTTGAAAGTTTTAAACATAATTTATGGTTCACCACCTTTAAGGTCAAAAACCCTTCAGGCGTAACAAAAGTTAATTTTATATTATCATATTATATAAAAAAACGATGCTTTTTATTGTTATTGTAAAAATATTTTTAACCCTTTAATCGTATATCGATTTAAACGTTTATTAATAAGCGGTAATTCTTTTACATTATTAATTTTAATGCATGTAATTACCATTATTGATGTCATTTTTAATTAAAGATTCAGAGGAAAAGATATGAATACCTCCTATTTTTTATGAATTTCTTATGACATATATTTAATTAGATGTACTAGATAGAGCCGAAACAACTACAGGGCAAGTAAATTACAGTTGCAGCGCCATGACCATTTTGAATATGAAATTATGGCAAAATAGTTGCAGAAACACTTATAAAATACATTAAATATTAAAAACACATCGAGTTGTTTATTTAATATTGTGTATTTGCTTATTTAGAATTAAGATAAGGGTTAGAACGTCTGAACCAACATTGACCGAAAAATAATCTAATAGGTAAGTAACATATAAATTTTCAAAAATAATTTATCTTTTGATTAAACTAATTAATTATATATGAACAAAAATAAAAGTTCAAGCGAGAGTGTTTTACATTTTTAATATGAATAAGTAACATATTATAATAAAAGCATGGTAATTAATTTGGAAAAATATAGTTTTATACTAAACTAATTGCATGTAAATTATCGTCTTGATGAATAAATCTCTAATACGAGACTGAAATTATCTTAAGAGATGCCCCATACTCCGTCTTGGGTATATGAAAGCGTGACCGTGGACGCTGGCAAGTGATTAAGCAAACGTATGACAAGCGCAGATGCAGAGACTTGGCTGCAAAACTTTCTGTGCATGCGTAAAAAGTAACAATTCTTATCATATTCTTCTTTCAAAGAAAGTTCGTAATTTACATAAACATTTCGTTTATTATTTCTATATGCTGTAATATGGTAAGATAAGTAAAAAAATTAAATAATTTAAATATACTCTTTGCTAGTCCTATAAATGGGAAAATACCTAGTATAAGCCTAAGCTAATTGTTGACCTGGAACACTCAGTGTCGCTTAAGTTAAATCTTAAATGCCTATGTGAACAATGTGGAATGTAGGAGAATTAAAAAATGTTTTAGTTAAATTGTAGCTTTAAAGATACACTATTTACCGTTTCGTATTGGATATAAAATAGCCTTCGGGACTATTGCAGATGTTTTTCATATTTATTTTAGATCCACTTTATTGAAGCGAGAAATTATGGTCTTTATTAATGAATATTATATAATAAATTGCAATATGTTATTATTTATTTTAATTTATTTAACTTATTTATATAAATATATAAAAACACATATTTTTGCATGTGTATCTATAAGTAAAAAGAAAAAGAATAGTAGGATACTATAATTATAAAATATGGTCAAAAAGAACTTACAAAATGAAGAATCCGGATTTTTTAACACGACATACATAATATATTTAATATATCAAAACACTATTAAGGTGATGGACATTGTTATTTATAAAAAATCATTCATAGTAGCAGTATTTAGCGCAAAATGTCACGATTCACGTTAGAGTCATAAAAAGATGATCTCGAAACACCCAATTAAATATGAAAGGTGTTGAGTGAAGTTGTGGGTAGTTTGTTAAAAGAAACTTGCTAAAATTCAAATTAACTGCTGATAATTAGAAAACGTTACATTTTACATATAATGCAGAATACCACAGAATTTACAACTATCAGCCTTACCTGATGCTGTCCAGCATTCGGGGCATTCCTGGCAAAGCGTCGACCAGTCGAAGGCAAGGTCCTCAAAGCTCGCCATGACTATGGCTAGTTATTACCACTGGAACATACTATATTGCACAAACACCAGGCACTTCTCGTCAATTGTTACGAAATATTGTTTATATCACTGTAAAGTTAAATCATATGTCATAAGGTGGTAATACAAGTTCGCGGTTCGCGCACGTTAATCCCCAGTGTGCGCGCGCATATGCGTTAGCGGCCGACGGAGCACTGCGCGGCAAGTGGCAACCTCGCGGGCCACTCGGGATGTCGCTCTAAACCTGTTCCTTAGACTCTCAGCGAAGCATTCACCGTGCGTTCTTTTGATTTCAATGAACCGTTAACGTTCTTTAAGGGTGTGCCTTATCAACTTGATGGATCGCGTAATGTGACTACATATACTAAGTTTCCGCGTAGTATGTAAAATAAGTTTCCTTGCGTACTTACACTTATTTTAATTACTCAAAAGTCAACCTTGTATCGGCACGTTTTATGGTCATTTAAAGTGGCTGACATTACGACGTTAATTCACTCACGCAATTTTTACATGCAAATCTATCATATCAATAATTTTATTACGTCTTTTAATTATTATGTTAACATTGGCATTCTTTCTGTATTTACTAATATATGAGATTATTTTTTGTTATAGAATGCGGAAAGGCTAAGTAGCAACAACTCGAAAGCATAGCTTATGTTGTAAAGTACTTGAATAGGTTTATTCCTTTTTTAACCGACTTCCAAAAAAAGGAGAAGGTTTTCAATTCGACCGTATATATTTTTAGTAACGTATAGAAAAGCTACGATTAGAGAATAATACTTACTATGAGCAGGGAACATCATTACATTAGAGGAGCTACTGCGGGGGGGTCACTCCTTGACTCCCCTGCACGTCATCGGGGCGGTTGGGATGCTCTGTAAATCGAGGGCATCCTGATTAAGGCGTGGCTGGTCCGCGAGGTACGGGCCGTCCGCAGGGGTGTTGTAGTGCATGCGCAAGCGATCCTGCAACGCCCCATTGCACTGCGGCGATGGATTCCGCTGTGGGTTTTAGTGAGTAAGTCTCACAGTACCTTACCCATTGACGGCCGGTAAGGTCCCCATGATGGGTTTCCCCAGCGAAAAAAAAAAAAAAAAAAAAAAAAAAAAAAAAAAAAAAAAAAAAAAGGGAACATCATTACCTGTCGAGAGTCGCAGGCACACTGGTGTACCACCAGTACCAGTTAATAGTTGATTTCTTAGAAATTAACCAGGAGGTGTGTTGTTAAATTTGCAAATACAGGTCTAAAAATTTTAAACTATTTCTCATACAATGACGAAAACAAGAGGTAGTTCATTTAAATGTTGTCCGTCTTTTCATTGTATATTAGTTTATTAATTAAACAAATTGTATAGTATCCGTGTTAGAAATTAAAGCGTTTTGTTCATCGAATGTGCATTCTAAGTAAATGCTTACTCAATTTTATTTCGCATAAAGCATGGCATTAATTGCGAAGTCGTTGCTTTAGCGGTTGCCAAAGCAGAAAGCGTGAGCGCGTTATTTACTCATAAATTTAATTTAAAACCTTTTATTCTACACATTATCTACCTTTAGCATCTAAGAACTTATTTTTTTTTTAATTTTAATTCTCAAATAAATATTTACTAATGGTTCATAATTAAATTATTCACATCTCGTGGTTACGTCGCATAGTGCTGACAGTAAAAGTTGTGAAAGTAAAGGTATATCGTGTTATAATTATTTAATGTGCAGTTGAAGTTATACGCGGCGTCCTTGAACTATAGTAGCACAGATAGTTACCCGCGTTAAACGTAATGCAATGCGTAACACTACAGTGGATATTATGTACATTTGCAAATATCACCAACAGTTAAATTCTTAAAATGATAATCTAGATTATAAGTGATTAACCAATGTCATTGTGACACGCTATTTCGTTTTTAGACTTCCGTAGTCAACAAGGAAGACCATGTTCATCCGTCCATCCGTTCGTCTGTCCGCAGCTTAGCTCAGTTACTCTTAGTACTAGAAAGCTGTAGTTTGGCATGAATATGCATACGAAAAAGCGGTAAAAAAAAATTTTAGGGTACCTCTACACGTAAAATGGATATGTTTTATTTTCGTCTAGGTAGACGAAATGTCTCACGGTGTGGGATATTGTTAGACAGGTCTTTCAAAAATATTGCAGGTTTGTGAAAACAATGTAAGCTTTGTGCTTAAGTACTATTTTGTGTTAGTCAATATGAATACATGAAAAATTCACGGCAGTAATATGTATAACGGAGTTCAAAGGAAAATTATCATAGCTAAGCAGGCTTTACAAGTTAAAATATACTTGTTACTATGAGCCGCCGAAACCGTTAACTTTAAATGTTCATAGTATGAAACAACAAGAAGTTAGTCTTAGTCCACATTATTGTGATGGGCAACTGCGGAACCCTACATTGCGCGTAGCTCGACAGTCACTTGACCAGTTTTTTTCGCTAATGAAATTGAGACGGGGCTAATTACAACGCAAAATTTAAAAATTTGCCCCTAAGTAACAGCGCCAGTCATACATAGTTTAACACTTTTTTATATGATTAAATAGTTGTTAGAGAGAACCTTTATTTTTAGTTTGTGAAATTACTCATGGCACTTCCATCCATGGAAGATGTTTGAGTTGGAGAAGAGGTCAGAAAATATTACTACTGAAACGATAGAGCCTTGTGACATATTACTGATCATGACAGTATCTGTAAATGCCTATATATTGCTTGCTCTATACGGAATCAGAGTGGGTCGTACCATTTCAACAGTAAACATATAATGTAGTCGACGGTATTTTTTATATTTTCTTTTTATTTTATAAATATTAGGTAAGACATTGAGTACCACATTATTATTAGATTGCATGCGCCCGATTTAAGTAAAAAAACGTGTAGGTGTTTGTGAGTCAGTCCATTAAAAAGAAGACAGCGTTTATATAACAATACAATTTGGTTCAAGAATCAACATGCCTCGCGAAAAATATTATGAATGAAGATTTAACCACGAAACTTAAAAAGAAAATGTTTAACGTAATAATATTTTTTACCTCTTAGTTACCTTTTACTTTAACTTTTATTTTTTTTAATTATTTCTATTTTATATCTTATCTTTTGACTTTATTAGGATATTCCAAAATTATATATATATTTAAGAATTACAGATGCATTAGAGGGCTATCATAGCGAAATATTTCTGAGCAATAAAAACCAAAAACAAAGTTAACACACGTATATAGCATATGAACCAAAAATAGTTTTTAATATAGATATTGATATTTTTATTAAAGTTCTGTAACATTTTTTGTACTTTTGTGCAAAACTAACAAGCGTCACTTAAATTAGCGCAAACGCACGTGGTAAACAGGGCATGCGAGCTCGTGTTTCTCGTTGAGGCTTACACTCGAGACAAATTAACACGTTCGTCGGCCGTTAACTACACATTATTTCCGAGAATATAATCAATAAAAGATAAATCATTACTGGTATTTTAAACAATTTTATCTCAAAATTGTTAAACCTAGGTTTGTATGAAATTCATCAAAAATAACAAGTTTTACGAAATAGCAAAACAAACTTGGTCAATCATTTGTTTCGAAGGGAATTTGCCATTAAAGATCCAAGAGCATTCAACTTTGAGCGGATCAAGGTTATTCAATCCATATAAAGACACCACCAAAAAGTCTTATTCAACCTTTCTTGGAGCTTCAAAAACTAAGGCTATTTTAAGATATTAGAACACTTAAGTAAATTACAAGGTTGCTAATAATGTGGAATATTTCGACACATTATCGAGTTTATATTGACATACATATGTACAGCTTTTATCGTGTTTATTTCTTTACTATGGACTATGGAGTAACACTCGAGCGGTCAATGTGCCGACTTACTTAATTTAATGCGAAATATAGAGATAAATATATTTTGCAAAAGCAAACTGATTAAGTATTTACCTACAAACTTTGAACTCATTTCAGTACTTGGTTGTTTGAGAACTGAAAATAAAACTAAAGTTTGTATAAAATTAGTTTTATTTATTTCATATCTTCAATCATACATTTAATTTAGTAATGCAACAGTGTACGTTGTTGGCAACCGCAAGGCGCTACAATACAGACACTCATTACGTCGTCTTTTTGCCCACTGATAAGAAACCAGACGTATTCGAAAAATATTTCGCGTTTGCTTCGTTCAGTCGCGTTTCAGCTGCTTGCGGGTTGACGATTTCCAGACCCTGTAAAATATTAATTAATTAAAAAAAAATATTTGATTCATTATTAATTAAGAAATGTTGTATATTTCATATGAACACTGGGGAAATTTCTGTGGTGACCTAGAGGCTAGAGGTATATAGAACATATGAAAATATAAGCATAAATATTACTTTCGACTTATATATTTTTCCTGCACAAAATTTAATCTGTGAACAAACCAGAGCTACATAATGGAATTTAATGCGGCAAAAACAGACAGAAGTTCAAGCAAAAATAACATAAAATTCGTGATGGAGCATTGTCATCATTAGTTGTGGTCAATAATATACTCGATTATACGATTCGAGTGTTAACTTGCCAGTGCCCTGCTTTTTGGTTGGAACATCCTGATATCATCTTTTTCTCTTATTTATAACTAATTAATTTAATTGCTTCGGTCTTTTAAGTTAAATATCAATAAAATAACATTCAATTTATTGTCCATCACCTAAAAATGATCAAACTACGATATTAATGTTTATTTTTAGAAAATAATTTGACATGATTTTTTTATGATTTAACATATTTTCCCAACAGACATATTTTGATCCCAACCCTACTTTTTCCATTAAGTTAGGAAAACAAATTTGGCACTACTAATAGTCCATTGTGGACTTCAATCATTGTCATCACGATTCTAGACACGAGAAAGAGGTAAACGACACTTATAACAATTGTGGACTTGATACTGTTTTTATAAGCAATAGATGCTTATTGTCTATGTTCAGTACACAGTCATTCAGATCTGTAATTACTGGACGTAGATTTGCCCGTCATACACAAGTAGATAAGTAAGGCAATATCTCGCGATGACTTTTCATTTATTCGTAAAAGCGACGTGTTGTTAGCAGTTGTCAGTATTTGTGATCGGATCGGAACCACCTATCTTTATAACAGCGTATCTCCTTCATTTGAAGTTACAAAAAAATAACTGCACGCTTTTTAATTTAGGCTTAACCTGTTTTGGGAACAGGTTGGATATATTTTTGAATCAGCTAAAATAATTTATTTTATAAATAGCCTTAGCCTGAAAGAATGAAAAGATGAAAACAGGTGTCTGGTAGAAAAATAAATGGTAAAATGTATTATTCAAGAATGGCCACTTCGTTTAATTTATAATAGGAACAAATTTTCGCCATACATAGATAATGCATTAATTAATTTAATTATATTTAGCTTGTATAAGAACATTATCATTATTTCTTACTAGCGACTCACCCTCGCTTCGCTTCGGGTTCGTCCCTAGCAAAAACAAATCTATCCCACAGGAACCGTACATTTTTCCGGGATGATTTAAAGCCTATAGCCTTCCTCGGTTAACAGGCTATCTAATGCAAAAAGAATTTTTCAAATCGTATTAGTAGTTCCTGAGATTAGCGCGTTCAACCAAACAAACAAACAAACTCTTCATATTATGATATTAATAAGTATAGATAAGGTCGATTGCAATATAATTGTTAAAAATATATCTTAATAAAATATGTTCCATTACACAGTACTCTATTTCAGAATACACTAAAAGTACCTAAGTCAGAATAGAAACTCCTCCTTTTTAGAAGTCGCAAAAAATAACAAAAGTTAACTTAAGTTGTTTTATACAAGAGATTGTCATTAATGCATAATTAATCGATTATAGCGAAATATTTAGTCGTAGTGAAATATTTCTATTTGTGATTTAAATGTAAAAATGTAGGTTAATTACAGTCGTCCTCGATTAGCTTCCATAACTTAAATATTTACATTAACAATTATATATTTTCAAGTTTATAATAATAATTTATATTTTTTTATATTTTAATTATGCATTTTGAGATTCTTGTATTATACATAAGTATAAAATCAGTTATATTGTACATTTATGTTATGAAACCGATGGCTGAACCCAACTTGACATTGATGACTCATAAGCGCGCTTACTTGGTAAGTTTGTCTTGATAATCGTGATCGAGCACAATCAAAACTCAAAATTAAAATAATCTACAGCTATAGTAAAATATTTCAACTCTAATATATGTAATACTAGAATATGTAGTCCATAGAAAAAACAAATCTATCTCACTGGAACCATACATTTTTCTGGGATGATAAGCCTGGGCCTATAAGCTTTCCTCAATAAACAGGCTATCTAATGCAAAAAGAATTTTTGAAATCAGATTAGTAAGTACCTGAGATTAGCGCATTTAAACAAAGAAACTGCTTATTTATAATATTAGTATCAAATTAATAAAGTTAAAGATTATATACATTAATTTAGCTACTAGTTATATAGAAAAACCAAATAGTAACCAAATAGTAAAAACTAGTTATATAAAAAAATAATAAACACACTAAATCACAGGCTTTCGCGTTTAAATAGGGGAGTGATTAGCTCTGGAGATGTATACTTTTTGCAATTGGCACCAATGGTAGTCCAGGGGTAACGCGCTCGCTTAGGGAACTGAGTGAAGGAGGTTCAAAGCCCAGGTCTCGCACCTCGGAGATTTTCACGTGCGAATCATTTTCCAATATGATTACCACTTGTCTTACGGTGAAGGAAAATATCGTGAGAAAACCTTGATGTTTGAAAGAACCTAGCAAGTTTTCGAAAGACGTGTAAAGACCGCCAACCTGACTTGGCCAGCGTGGTGGATTATAGCCAGATCCCCCTCGTATTGAAGGAAGGCCCGTGCCCGCAGTGGGACGTTAAAAAAGGCTGAATACTTATTATGAAATTATATTCAAAATCATCCACTTCCAAATCCAACATGCAAGACTATAAATAAACAAAGCTATAGCAGGTATTTCAATTGCTGGGCGTGCTTAGTTATGAAGCGCTTATGTTTATCCATGGACGGTCATAAACACTACTAAGGAACGCATATCCTGCGGCGTTGCGGTGCATAATCTTTGCTGATTGCTATCTGCCTAACGGTGATGCGACCGGACGGCTCTAGAGGGACCAACGTTAGATATAACACATGCTTGCCTCTTAACAAAACACCTTGAAGAGTTATTTAATAAAAATATATGGCGCTAGTTCGTTTCTCATATACAATTTTCGATTTGCAATTCAAATTTCATACTTCATTTCTTCCGTGGTTCTTATTCAATTAGTTGCCAATATTGTTTTCTAGATTCATTTCTAGGACAGTGATATAACAAATCTGTAAATCCTAAGCAGCAAAATAACTTCAATAGCTTATACTGGATTAAATTATTTGTCTTGCACAAGAACACCTAATGCCGTACTATATTAAGATCACAATGTATTCTTATACATATATGTGAAATGAAAACGATTTTTCCTTTGTCACGCCATCAAGTAAAAATCTTCACCTTTTTTTTATTTACCTTCATAAATATGTATGTGCTTTTTACTGTTAATAAAACAAAAGACACTATTCTGTATTCTTTTTTTTATGTTCAATCTAAATGTTAAGCACTTATAAGCGAAAAACCTAAATTTAAATTAAGATCTCTGAAGACCAAGAGAAACATTATGTACAAAGGCAAAGCTGACGAGTGACGGCTAGTTCAAAATAAAAGTAAAATATAGATTCATCTATGAATTCATTTTATAACATTGTAAAGCAAAATCTAGTATTTATGGATTTTGTATATAATAATATTATAATAAAATCCTGTTGGACGTTCCGTGTGATCTCGCGTAACGAGGCATTGTAAGAAGCTACTATATACCACTATAACACCCAGTTCTTGTAGGTCGTTAGCACTTTAGAATAGTTCGTTTTAACTGAATAATAGTATTGAAAACCACAGGCACGAGGAACTGATAGCTAATAGCATTATTAAGGATATACTCTGCTATAACCATTTAGGTTAGATCAAGATTGTGATACTTCTGTTATTGTAACAACGATATTTGATCGCTGAATAACTAAGGTAGATTTTTTTTCCATATGTATGTTTTTATGTTTTGTGCATAATTATACTTAATTATATAATATATATTAAAAAGTACTTTTTTTGTTATATATTCATGTGTAAATTTACAAGGACGATGTTTTCGCCTTTTGTTATGTGAACTCCATTAAATAAAGATTTTAAAAAAAAACACTGTTATTTATAAAAAGGAGGTTCTGTAAATGTTCATAGATTACTGTCTTTAGATTACTGTTGATATATAAAATTGGTATATTTGCAATATCCAGCAGTGGTGGTCAACAAATTGAAGTGTTTATACTATCATTGTTAATTGGAAGGAAAATTATATGTAATATGGAGATGAAATAGTAAACGAAGCTTCTATAAAAGTCAGAAGTCATCAAAACATAAAATCTAATCTCTAAGCAAAATCAAAAGTGGAAAGCACAGCAGTAATAGATTGAATGGTTACGGGCTTACATACCTAATATCGCGTGAGTTGACAATCGTACCTGGGAGGTACCTATTTACATTCAACTTCGCGAACCGCCACATCTAATAGAATGTCAGCGTTTAACGATATAGCAAAAGGGCGTCATTTCCATAACACAAATTCCAGCAGCGAAACGTAAAACGGTGAAAGTCCTAACGAGACCGTCTAAAATACAAATAGTCTATTTTCTTGCATGTAACTTGTAAATGACCACTGCTGTATAACCCGAGTAAATGAGGATAATCTAAAAATAAACACGGGACCAAGCGAACATAACAGACATATGCCAGATTTCTACTTTCTCAATGAGCTTGAAATATTACATTTGCTCCAGAAGATAGTATTAACGATACGGCCCATCACATTGAAGAAACCATCGTAATGTTTTATGGTCTATAAATTTCTTCAATCCAAAGATGTGGTGGACGACGAGAATTATACAGCTCTATACATGCATTTAGTGGGTACTTTAATTTAATGGTATTGTCAAGTCATCGAGTTTATTGTTTTGAGGGACAAAATATTAATATTAGTTTTACACAACAGTAAAGATTGTTGGGCGCTTCGATAAAACATATCAGAGATAGATTCTCATTTTATGTTTACATTATCCATACAGATTTATCGACCTTATGCTGAAAACGTATCGTCATCTTACTTCATTAGATAAGTTATTACAAAAATTGGTGCTCATAAATCATGTCCAGACAAACATGCAGATTTTACCAAATCGATAGCTATTTATGTAAAACAGAAAATATGTTATATTAAAGTTCGCAGTAGACACCGGTAAGCATAATCAAAGACTGTATCTTGGACGCTCGAGGGCAAGATTGACGTCCGATAGCTAGTAATGACGCCTCGTCTCGATTAAACGAACACAGGCCTTATAACTCTTGCAACTTGAGCTTTAAGGTGTGCTGTAAATTTAAAACAAATATATTATATAATAATAATTACGAGCAATGCACATTCTAACAGAATGAAATTCTTCTTGATAACTGTGACACATATTTATGTACATAAATAATACTTTAAAATGTACATACATATATTAATAAAAACACTGTGGTTAATAATTTTATATTTCTCCTATTTGCTCATTTAACTAACTTTCACCTAACTTCTGGCGTGAAAGCAAGCTCTAGACGATTATAACTTAACATAAACTCAATTAGTTTGATGTTAGATATATTAAATATAATAGTATAAATTATGGTTTTAATAAGCATGGGTTATATATGCATCATATTTAATTAATAATAAAATTCTATTATATTTTAATTACATATTTAACATAAAACGATGCCTGACGTGAAAAGAAAATATTAAAGTCTGCACAAGCACATCCAATTAGCAATATTGTCAGTACAAACTTTAATACATAGACGGTATTTGTATGTCATAGTAATTATTTTCTTAACGCTAACTTACTTATGAGATATTTAACGCTTTGTATGTAGTCTTTCGTGTCGTATTATCTATATACGCTTTTTATATGCATTTCAGTGTTAATAACAATAATAGGTGTTCAATCAAGCCACAACTACAAATGACACTAATTGTTCAATAACGATTACGCACAAAAAAAAAATATAGCAAGAAGCCGGCGCGTTCATTTTCTGAATAAAATACACAGAAGCGTATGGATATTAAGAATACGTGAGATAATGTAGTCCCCATTATAGTGTTATGATGACAATGGAACTTGTTAACTTGCATCGGCACAGTTTCCAACAATGCTTGATGTATGTTTATGTAACGTAGTTCTTCACGATGTGCTAATCACTGATATCTTTTAACGGATCACAGCGAGGTAATTAGTTGAAAAGAGCTCTTAATGTCTCTTTTTCACGTCTGTCATTTTTATGTCATCGCTAGTTAAAAATTCATAGTTCAGTTATCCATACTAATATTATAAATGTGAAAGTGTGTTTGTTTGTTTATTTGTTTGTCCTTCTTTAAAGTTGAAACAGAGTGACGGATTGGCGTGATTTTTTTTTGTGGAGATGGTTGAAGGGCCGTGGGAGATTATTTCATTCCCATAGAAATACACCATATAATATAACCAAAAAAAATGATCAAAATTACTTCAAACATTATATTAATGCTCTTCAAACAATTAAATAAATACGTGTTTCAAAATTTTTCGAAATTCAACCCATAAGGGGGTAAAATAGGGGATGAAAGTTTATATAAAACCTACATTTTTTAGTTTTCTGTATTTTTAGCGCGAGCGAAGCCGCGGGTTCTGCTAGCAAATTATAATAGTCAAAAAAATCATAGCTAGTTTAATTGTTTATATCTATATAAAAAAGATTACTGTGTGAATCACTTAACACTTTCAACAAGTCGCTTTTTGGCTGTCGGTGAGCGCGCGCGTCGTAAAAATTTTACTCTCATATTTATTTCCACACGTGCCAAAAGTAGTATTATTTCAAAAAAAGTTTACAATAATAAGTATAATATAAGTTAACCTCTGCAAAGTTGCCATATTCGACTTAACCGATAGTCAAATCTACGAAGCAAATATTTTACACTGTTATAATACCCAATGAACGATGCTATCAAGCTACTTTATTATGGTATCGTGTCGATTTTCCGCTAGCGTTTTAAGATTACCGGATTGCTTTGATTCATATCAGCTTTAATTTCTCCTTAAAGGTCGGAAGGCTGTGCTCTTTATTAGTTCCTACTAATCCAATTTACTGCTCGCTTTCGAACTGCTGCACTTTAATTTTATTGAAACTTAAACTAACGCAATTATCTTGGTCAAGTAAAAGGTAATGTAAGGAAAACTAATTTATCATTTTTCTATTATTGTTAATTAAGTTTTATTCTACTAATTTGCTTTCTTTTTTCTTTCGTAGGTTTATATATATGACTGGATACTGCAAGTTTGTGCGTTTAAATTTAAACCATCATAAAATTTACCACCACACGTTATACGACAATAGCATGAAGTAATGAACTCAACTAAATGCAAAACAATAATAATAAACACTTTCGAGTTTGAAATTAAAATAATTACAATTAAAAAACCACAATTGCACGAATAAACAGAATATCAGTCGATTTAAAACAACTGTTTATAGCTTTATTAAACTTTAACTGGAGTTTTATTATCTTTAATACCATTCACGATTTTTTTATTTTATACATTCTATACACAATTGTAATTCTGTTACAATTTTATTACAATACATGAATGAGAATTCAATTTAGTCTGCTTGAGACGAAAAATGTATCTAAATTGTTTATAAATCAACGCTTTTGTTTTGCACGACAAAATGCTACGGTTCACAGCGTGGTCAAATTGGAGGTCGGTAGTAATACCAAGACTAGTAAGCTACTCAGGACATGTTAAGTATTACAAATCTAATAAATGTTATAAAAAAGAGGGGTGTTATAAGTTTACTATATGTATCTGTGTGTCTGTCTGCGGCCTCGTAGCGCCCAAACGGTGAGCAGATTTTTTTTTTGTTTGATAGGTGACTTGATCGAGAATGTTCTCAGGTATAAATCAAGAAAATCCGTTTAGCCTAGTTTAGTTTAGAAAATCCGTTTGCAGCTCTTTTCTATACGGTAAAAGGATATGAGCAACTTCCACAGATCTAATAGATTCGAAACTTGGTATCCCGTACCTTGACCTACCTATGACATTGCAATGATAATATGGTAACCTTGGCTTGATGCTTCACTTGAAATATACTACAAGATACTCAACTCTTTACTAAAATACTGTAGAGATAAAGTGCTTAAAGCTCATTGAAATGACCTCAATGAATAGGCTGGCTATCATGTTGAGGGATTTCTAAAAGTTTTAATTTAAGAGTTATCGCTGTTTGGATTGCCGAGGCCGCAGGCTAAAACTAGTTCAAAATAAAATCCTATTCGTATTCGTATCCTGTTACATTATACAGGAGATAGTTTATAAAAAGGAAACAAACATAGGATACGTTTTATCTCATAACATTGAGTGGTTTCCGTGGGATATTAGTATATTGCAAAAAGCGCGAGTTATAATAGCAATTGAGTTCCTTACGCCGACATCACGTTAATGCCATTCAAATACATATATCTACTATTAAAATGTATTCATTGAGAAGATAAAATTTTATAATGAGAGTAAATGTAATTTCAAGATGGAGGATTTATAAGCAATTGAAGTTTAATTTGAAACGTAAATATAAGTCCTTATCGATTAAAATTATTGAATCGATCTAATTTATCACTTTTGTTATAGTTTATCCGTATCCATTATACCACCATCAATTATAAATGATATAGCACTACTAAGTCTCATTAAATAATCTAATAAGTACCTTCATTTATTTAATAATTTATAATATTCATTAAATCTACAGTTTGCTGTAATCTACAGTTTGCTGTAACTGCCTCGGTGGTGTAGTGGCTAGCAAGTACGGCTGCACATGAGGTCCTGGGTTCGAGTACCGGGTCGGGCCAAGTTTAGTTATTGAGTCTTTCTGTATAGTAAGGCTCAGTAACAACCCGGAGTTGGGAAGTTGGCGATGTTTCACCCCCGTGTCGCGTCGGTCCTGCGCCGACACTCTCACCGGTCGTGTCTCGTGTCGTCTCACCGGAGTATGAGAGTGACAGGAATAGAGAGTGCACTTGTGTCTGCGCGCACACGCGCTGCACTATATCTCCTGTGCAGTTGGCTAGTCTCAATGAGACTGGCCGCCGTGGCCGGAATCAGTCAGGAGAACATTATTATTATTATTATTAAATCTACAAATCATTTTTTCATACTTATCTTCTCTATTACACTGACTACACTGTCGCTCTTTAAATTAATATTGACGATTCAAAAGTTCATTTTGCATATTATGTTGTTGTAGTATTGTATAAGTTCAATTGAATAAAATGTAATTTTATTTCATCTATTCTATGGAAAAAAATATGATAGGAAACCAATTTTTTTTAAATCATCTAAAAATCAAATCTTAACTTTTATATTAACCTGGCAACTCTACACAGGAGTTATGTTACTGACCTGTAAAGGCGTGAAGGCGACTGAAGATGCCGTACCAGAAACCTGTCGTCTGATACTAGTGGCTCCTCCATATTGTTGCTGCTTTTGGAGGTTCTTTTGTAAAGTCTTACTGATTCGAACTTTAGTCTTTTCGTCTATTTGAGGTAGACGGACCCGTCCTGTTCCCGATTTGCCGATAGTACCACGTGTATAACCTAAGTCTTCTTGGTAAGCGTCATCTTCGATCTGTGGACAAAATAAATAAATTACATTATGTGGTCCTTAGGTAGTGGGTACTAGGAATATGCAAAAAAAACATGTGCATAACGCGTAATTTTTTTATTATATTGGTTTTACTTATACATATGATTCAATAGAAATTTATTCTACGATATCGATCTTGGTTGTATTCTCTTGGATATTTTAGTGTTATAAAATTAGAAGACCATCGCGATGCAAGCTATCAAGGCCTTTACAACCTTCTTCACCATGAAATTATAAAATTAGGTAAAGTAATTTTCCATATTTGTTTAAAAACTAAATATTTTCTTTACAATTTTATTAATTTCATTTATAAAACCTTTTAATGTTTCTATCAATCGCTATCTTAAGTAAACTTTAAATCTATATTAATGATCTCGTTTAAACCTAGATTATACACATAGAACCGTTCCACAGAGAATTTATAAGCGATTGTAATTAAATCGGAATAAGGAGTATAAATCTTAATCAGTTAAAATATTGCTATTGTAGATTCTCTGCGTATATTTCGCCATCCATCATAAACAACGCTGCATCTGCACGATTGGATAGTATCGCCTAACAGGTCACGAATAACCCACTTTTTAAACGAAGGGCAACATATACGTAAATCATCTTAATAAAAAGCTATTTTAAAACTAAGATCTACCAATTTTAATGTCATCGCAAGTAGTTAATATATATATATTTAGGTATTCGTATTTAACACCAAAATTTCATATTTCTTATAAGAAACACATTCACGTCTAGAACAGTGTGATATAGGTAGGTACATCCATATTTAATATTATAAACGTGAAAGTGTGTTTATTTGTTCTTTTTTTCACGTCGGAACAGAGGGACGATCACGATTGGCGTTATTTTTGTGTGGAGATACTTGAAGGGTTGGAAAGTGACATAGGATACTTTTTACCGCGGGAGATTATCTCATTCCAACGGGAAAACACTTTATAATACAACTCACAACAACTCATAATACCTATGTACATATATAATATATATACTCTATGTATTCCATACTAACCGTTACAACGTACCTAGGGACGAACCCGAACCTCAACCTCGCTTCAACCGCTAGTGAGATATACATATGTATTTCCAAAAATAACTAAATGTATTAAAAGCTTTTAAGCTTTAATGTTAAACTTATTTATATCTTATCTATAATAAAATGTAGGTATATATTTAATAGTGTACTAAAAGACTTTATTTACCAACAAACCTGATAATTATCTATGCTCTATATTTATTAAAACATAGTATTAACTTAGCGGGCATTTAAATGCGTCACATAGTAACAGAACTTTAAGTGCACGTGTTATAGTTTACAGTTAACACCTATAAGTACTAAAGTTTCGACATGCATTGGTGAAGCAACGGGTCTCGCACATCCGTGCATCACCACCAGCTCTGGTTCCGGTCTATTTGATATAAGCAAAAAAACATTCGAACATTACTTGAAATTCTACTCATCTGCCGTAATTCATAGAGCGTGACGTCAATTTTATCAAAGAACAGTGAACAGAAATGGCATCGCGCATTGCGAAATTCTATTTTTTTTTTTGGTAACCTAATAAGATACTTATTTGAAAGTTTTTTTTTCACATAATCAAAAGCATTAAAGAGAACGCAAAATAGGTTCATAAACGCTTTACCATAATAGTGAAAGCAAATGTATTTCACCATAAATGCTTCTTTACATAAGAGAACACATTACAGTCAATTTAACTGTCTTTTATTTTTGATCCATTAAAATTCATAGGCAAATCAAGTGAAGTTAAAAGTTTGAAAAGTCAAATTATTGGGCCATATTACAAAGCTTAAAATGATTATCATGGAATAAGGACATTCACTTTTTTTTTAATGTAACGTTTTTTATTGAACTTTATATTTTTAGCTATTAGGTGTAAATAGGAATTAAAATCCTATGCACCTTTTAATTAGTACTACACAACTATTGCCACGGTTTCTATGATGTTTCACATACATCAAACTGATATGAAAAAAATTATCCCTAATACCGACAAGTAGCCAAATTGGACTACTATTCACCTAATTGAGGGATGAATAAAAATAATAGAATAACTACATTAGTTATAGGTGATCTATTTTTTATAAATACTAGCGACTCACCCTTGCTTCGCTCGGGTTCGTCTCTAGCTTGCTTTCCAATATAAACTTTCATCCCCATTTTCATCGCCTTAAGTGATGGTTTCCGGGACAAAAAGTATCTTATGTCCTTCCCAGGGTCTCAAACTATCTTCTTACCAAATTTCATTTAAATCGGTTCAGTAGATCCAGAGACTATCCCCTACAACCTCACAAACTTTACCTCTTTATAATATTAGTATAGATATAGTGAATAAATGTTATTTCCAAATTTACAATCTTTGTTCTATGTTTACAACTTAAGCATAAGCCACACTGCAAATGAAACGGCAAATATCGGTCATTATTACCGTAATCTTACATAAAGCATTTGCATGTACTGCCCACCGGTCTGTTTGGTGTACAAATATGGTTCATAGGTTTACAAGTACCACTTTACAAATTATTCTTAGAATTTATACTCGTACACATTGTATATATATTATAACATGTATGTAATATTATGGAATTAATTGGATTTTAATTTATTCGTACTTCATCGAGCCGTGTATTTAAGTTATGAAATATTTATGAACATTGTATCATAGTAAGACGTTAATCTATACATATAATAAAATTGTAACTAAGCCGAATCTGTACATGAAATATTTTTTGGAAAATCTTATTGAAATACACTTTATTATCGATACAGAAGCCAAATCTATAGTTTTTAGAATTTTGTCTGTTTGTCTTTCTTTCTGTCTGTTACCGCATCACGGGAAAACCACTGGGCAGATTTTGATGAAATTTGGTATGAAGATAGCTGGTTATCGGGTTCAACATATAGGATACTTTTTTCTGCGGGAAAATATCTCATTTCTGAGTTAAACGTTAAAACGTAACTAGGGACGAACCCGAGCGAAGCGAGGGCGAGTTGCTAGTATTCAATATTAGCTTAACCTTAGTGGATTTTAAAATATGGCAATTTTCCAAATACAACTATTAGTTCTAATTGTTAGTCTCATTCACCATTAAAACTAATGTTATATAAATAATGCACCCTTTCAAGCCAATATTACTTGTATGAAATAAACGAACGCAGTCGTACTGTACTTTTTTTAAACTTTGAAATAAATGTATATATATATATATATATATATATATATATATATATATATATATATATATATATATATATACTACGTTATATTTATAAGATATAATAGAATGTATGTTATTATATTTTAGTATTATATTCGAAGATTTATTAAGGCTAAGAGCACAATCTACATAAATCAGAAATGTTATTCTCTACAAATTGCTTTTTACGACAGTAGGTACATAAATCTGTAGTTTCGTTTCCGTATATTATTATATTATTTATACAGAACTAATACTTTTTCCTAAATTACTTTACTACGAGCAAATGTCGTGACTTTGTCCGTATTGCATTTAAAAAAAAAGCTATCATGATAATCATAATACATGATTTTATTAAACTGGTGTCTTACCCTTTGCTCGCGCTCGCCCCTGAGTGCCAAAAACCAATCGGATTACTATTATAAAACACAAAATCTTATGTGTGTTTTTTTGTTATTTTACATTAGACACCCGAACGAAACGAGTGTTAGTCACTAGTATACTATATACATGTTTGGTCTGATTAAAGGGGTGATTTTTTTAACGAATATATAAACTCACAAAACTCACAAAGTCGTATTAATAATTTTGCGGGAACCTTTTCGTCTTAATAAGTACAAAATAGCGACCGAAACCACTTTTTGAATGTGCAATATTATTGTATTCTCATCCCGCGACAACTACATTTTCCGAGCTAAAAATTACCTTATGTCTGTTTCTTCCGCACTCTCTATCCACTAATTAACATTCTCTTAAAACCTGCACAGCCGTTTCGGAATTTAGTAAAGAAAAACATACGAACAAATATAACATCTGTTTGAACTTTAGTATAGTGCCTACGTCCATATAATCTCAACACGTAACTATTTTGATATATTATACATTCAATATTTGATACACAATCAATTTAATTCATAGAAAAAAAAAAAAACTTTCTATAACCTAATGAATTTTTTATATAATTCTCACAATTAAGCTTTATTTTTAAATTTTAGTGCAATATTTAATGAAAACATTTAATCCAATCAATGTCTAGTATTTTCAATAAACAAAACCCATTTAAAGTTAATCTAGATTTCATTAACGCTTGTGTTAATATCCTTAGAACCATCTATTATTACCAATTACGTGTTTCATTTTCAATTAGCTTTCACCCAAGTGTAATGGGATTTTCATTATCAAGACCTTATGTCAGCCAGCCATGTATAATTTATATTGTTCTACGGATACAATTATCTTAGGCACAATGAAATCTAGCTATGAGTAATTGCTACACGAGTTTGGTTAGAAAGCAAATGAGATGTTACTACAGTTTAATTGAAAATAAATTTTTTGTTCTTATTTTTTTATGTACCTAATACTTTTTATAATCTATATTAATATTATAGAGGAAAGATTTTGTTTGTTTGTTTGTACCGAATAAGCTCCGAAACTACTGGACCGATTGATATTAACGGTAAGAAGATAGTTCGATTTTTTTAATTCCGAAAATCATTTCTTAATGGGGTGAAAATGGGAATGAAATTTTGTATGGGTAATCAACAGTTTTTATATATTTATATAATGTCGATTCTTATCATTTGGATAAAACTTTCTGCCGATTCCGTAAGGGGAGATTGTAAAGATCTCGCGATATTCATAAATAGGTTTTACCATCTATACTAATATTATAAAGCTGAAGAGTTTGTTTGTTTGTTTGTTTGTTTGTTTGTTTGTTTGTTTGTTTGTTTGTTTGTTTGGTTGAACGCGCTAATCTCAGGAACTACTGGTTGGAATTGAAAAATTCTTTTTGTGTTGGATAGTCCATTTATCGAGGAAGGCTTTAGGCTATAGAACATCACGCTACGACCAATAGGAGCGGAGCATAAATGAAAAATGTTGCAAAAACGGGAAAAAATCATTCCTTTTGAGAGCTTCCGTTGCGTGCGCTGCGTAAGCGGTTGAAGTTACGCAAAAATCGTGTATGACGGAATTGTTCTCCTTTAAAAGTTCTAAAAAAAAGTCCGCGACAGCATATGTCTATCTTTTAAGGTTGACTCAAAATAACCCTTTTTATGGCAATCAAATTTGTTCTAAAATAATGCATTACTTCCGAAGGTGTTTTTATAAACATGATATTAATCCTTATCCAAATAAATACGTTATTCATCACAAGTATTTAATTTTGAACAAAATTGCCCTTGACATCATTTGATTTCAATGAATATCTTAGGAGATATCATAGTTTTAAAATATACATATTTAACTTTACGCGGTCTATGGGTGAGCGCGCTCTCAGCCCGATGCAAAGCGAGGGCGGGGCGGTCGTGAGGGGGGAGGGCGCTGGCCGCCGCGCCGGTAGCTCTGCGAGCAGTCACTATTCCACGCGGACGAAGTCGCGGGCAAAAGCTAGTTTCTTATATAATTGTTATATCGAATATGTTTAGACAAGTAATTAGCCAGAGTTTCGCACGCCTGCGTTAGTGAGTATTCATATCATAGAAATTTAACGTCTAGGCGAATGCGCCTGGGCGTTGATTATTCAGTCAGCTAATGAAGATATGCAATTTTATCTAACTAGCGACTTAACCTCGCTACTCGGGTGCGTCACTGGGTGCCAAAAAGTAGTCTTTATGTTACTCCAGATCATCTATACTAATATTATAAATAGGATTTGTTTGTTAGTTTGTACCGAATAGGCTCCTAAACTACTAAACCGATTTAGATGAAACTTGGTAAGAAGATAGTTTGAGACCTTAGGAAGGACATAGGATAGTTTTTATCCCGGAAATCATCCCTTAAAAGGATTAAAATGGGGATGAAAGTTTGTATTGGAAGCAACGTAGGTACGAACCCGACGGAAGCGAGGGTGAATCGCTAGTAGTCTATATGTAGGTATATAATAGTATTACTAAATTATATCCAAATCCGTTCAGCAGTTTTAGCGTAAAGGAGTAAAAAACACAAATTCACATATACAATTTTTCACAATTAAAATAGTAGTCCGATAATAAATAAGCCCTTTTAACGTCCCACTGTACAACAAAGGGCTTGCTTCAACACGAGGCCATAGTCCACTACGTTAGTGAAGTGCAGGTTGGCAAACTTCACATGTCTTCCGAAAACTTGCTAGCTTCTCGCAGACTGATGTAGATTATCTCGCGATGTTTTCCTTCACCGTATGACATTGAAGTGTAAGTAAAGTGGTGATTATGTTGAAAATGATTCGCATAGACGTACGGAAGGTGCGACAGCAAGGGTTTGAACCCGCTTCACCTACTTTTCCAAGCGACGGCGTTACCACTGGATCACCTACTTTAGCCTATACATAATAAGGTACAAATAAATTATAAAGTACGCTACACTCACGTCAGCGAAGTTCAAGCGGTTTGCGTTTTTTCTAAATTCAGTCATCGCGTAACGCTCTTTCATCTTGCGGACGCGTTTTCCGCCGCGCTTTTTGCGACTTTGTTCTATTGGCTTCGGAAGCGGCTTCACAAACTTTACTGGTGGTGGTTCCTGAAAACAAAATTTCGCTTAGATCCTGATACTTACTAAATTTGCGGCACATTACGATGGCCTTTCAGACAATATTATGAATTATTATCGAAAAAAATATAGTCGATGTACTGACTATCATAAGGTGAGTCCCACCTCTAGTATGTATTTTTACAGCCATTTATGTACTTCACTAGTCTGTAAGAAGTAGGTACTAAGGTATGTAGCTATTTAAATTTAAAATATTTCACCATTCTTAAATATCTGAGTCCATATTAATTGGCACATAACATAACATGCTTATATTTAATATACTTAATACTAAAATAATTTTTTATCACAAAATTATACATAGATCGCTAAATTACCTGTAATTTTAAAAGGCGCACTTCACTATTGGTACAGCATAAAGTACAGCAATTATTTCCTAAATATATGTTGTCAATTTTTACGAAACTTTATGATCGGACAGCCGTTAAAACTGCCATGCCGCAAATATAAAATAACTCGCTCTGATTTCGCCAAAGTGAACAATATAATAAAAATATTAGGTACCTCTCCGGCAGAGCCGTAGCAAGTTAAAGTATACACCATAACAATTTTAAAATCTTATCAGTAATACTCTTTTTAGATTTAAGCGAATATTTGACATTTTAAATTTAAAAAAAACTGTCCTTTTTAATCATAATAAGTTGCATCAAAATCGGTCTAGAAGTTTTTAGTGATGGTCACTAAAAATCCAAAGTCAGTAATGAGCTTTTTTATATAATACAATGGTTATAACATAGGGTTAATCATGGTGTGTTTAATTATAACTTATAAAAATATCTGTTAAGGAACAGAGTTAGGAGTTTAGTCTAGAAGGTTTAATGTCTTCTAAATTGCCTGACTTCCTTCCTTTGCATTGTTTCGTTTAGAGATAACAATTATTAATGGCCTGCTAATTTAGGATTTGAAGTATTGTTCTGAGATACAAAATTGCTTGATAAATATTAAAAGATAATAAGCTGACGAGGACATTCCTCGTATTTCACGTACGTTTACGTATTACGTACGTTCGTAACTGTGGGTTTGATTGTATTGTGTTCAGCCCTTTTTTTACGTCCCATTGCTGAGTACGGGCCTCCCTTCAATGCGAAGGGGATCAGGCCATAGTCCACCACGCTGGCCAAGTATGAGTTGGCGAACTTCACATGTCTTTCGAAAATTTGCCTGGGTCTCTCAGACATATAGGTTTCCTCACGATGTTTTTCTTCACAAGTTCACCGTAAGAGTAAGTGGGTTCGATAAATTGTAATATTTAGTGAGTGATTTGTACCATACATATTTATTATTTACTTTAGAGCTATAACGAAAATGATAATTTCACCAGTTACATGAGATACAGCTGCTAAATCTTTTTATACCAAAGAAAGAATTCAACATTTTAAAAATCACTATAAAACAATTATTCATATTGAACTTTTTTGGTCTTTCGACGCTTTAGTGCTTCCATATTCAAACTTTTTTCTATTTTAAAAATAAAGCATAAATCCTAAGATTCATTACTAATTATAAAATACATCGTTTCGGCTTATTTATATTAAAGTAGAAGTATTTTTATATTAAAGTAAAAAAAAAACTGTATTTTATACCAATAGAATTGACATTTAAAAGTGAATAATTGCGTACTAAAAACTCTTTGGATAAATTAGTCGTAACAAATAAGCACTGCGACAACTATTTATAATTTATCTGATACTAACCAAGGTATAAAACATTTACTAAATAAATAAACTCTAAATATATATATATATATATATATATATATATATATATATATATATATATATATATATATATGTATAGAAAAAAAAACAACTTTTACCTGCAATTTATCCAATTTCTTTTCAATACCCTCGCGTAGCTGTCGGCCGACGCTTCCGTCCGTGCTCTCGTGGCAAGCGTCAACTCTAGCGGCTAGCGTTAACTTCGTAGACACTAGTTTTGCTGCTTTATACCGTAATTCCTATGAAAATATTCGATAAATTTTTATATGTCAGTGATATTTTTTTTTAATAAGTATTCACTGAATTGAGTCTAATTTTATATTTTTATAGATTCCATATTTAACAAGAAGGTTTAATAATATGCAATTTACAAAAGTTTAGGGATCATCACTTTCAAACGGCTGGATTTGACAAAATGGAAAAAAGTTGCCCACAAATAGGGAACTTCAGCATAAATGGAAGTGATTTACTCTATAGGATTTTTGTATCAACTCATATGACCGTCAGATAAGAGTAGTTTCATTACCTTAAAACATACAAAAACATCAAGCAATCCCTATATACAATATAAATACATATTTGTTTACATTTTTTGACTAACATATTTATTGGTAAAACATAATTTACATTAGCTTTACCATTATTATTTGGCTTACAATTAGTATAAATTAACTTACTGGTGGTGTGTCTTGAACAATCTGCGAGAAATATATAAAACCAGTGTGAGGCAAAGACGCGGCTTGAGAGAATCCTGACAATGTCTTTCTTTGCTGGCCTAATGTCAATAAATTACAAGCAGGCATTTTAGATAGTTTTGATAAGCCACCCGCCACCCCAAGAATTTTTGCTGCTGTTGATGCACCTAAAAATATAAAGGACAATACAACCTTTTGTATGAACCGGTGGCAGTGCTCGAAAACCCATTCAATTTTTAAAGCAGTTTTGGTCATTGACCACAAATCGAAGGCTTTCGGTTACGTTCTTTAACAGGTTAAATCCGGGAGAACGGTTTTTGACGAATTTAGGATCCATGACCAAAATTAATCAGTTAAAATGAGTTTTTGTTAGCGTTTTCTTTAACCGGTTAAAGAACGAACGATGAATTAACCATTACATTACTGAAAAAAAAAGATTTTTTTTTAAACATGGCATCATTTTTTTTTCTTTCACCAGTAATGAATCTTAGATCATAATTAGAAAACTATGTAAGAAGTCATTAAAGAAGAAATTAACTCACTTAATTTCTTTTTAAATAGACTCCTTACATAGTGTTCTAATTATGATATAAGTATCATTACTGGTGAAAGTAAAAAGTTGCATACTTCTTTAATCAATATTGTTTAAAAAACATAGATAGATAAATACTTTATTGCACACACATAAATAATATAGAAGATGAAAAGAAAGACAACAAAAAGGCATGCAAAAACAGTCTTATTGTTATGAGCAATCTCTTCCAGACAACCTTTGGTGAAAGGTTACTAGGAAACTGTAAACAGTGAGGGCATAACTAATCTATAGTAATATTATAAAGAAACAGCAGAGTTTGTTTGAATGCTCTAATCTCAGGAACTACTAATCCGATTTGAAAAATTATTTTTGCATTAGATACTATATAACTTTCAAAATAAACCTAGGGACAAACCCAAGCGAAGAGATGGCGAGTCGATAGAATTAAATATATACAAGCTCAAAAATCTTAAATCAAACACAATCCAATTCTAATTTTTTTAAAGGCCTAATAATTGGTTACTATGTATAAAAATCTATGACTGCCATATTTTATATAATATTATTATAAACAGGGTACCTACCAACAATTGCTGTCAAATTAGGAGCTATGAATGTCATTCTACTTTCCACATATTCATATATCCTGGATTTAAAATTATTCAGCTCAGCGGCCATGTCACATGCTTCAAATATTTCACTTAGTTCTTTATCCGATAATAGCTTTCTGTATGAAATAGAAATAAGAATATAAACATTTGTTTAAGCTATGTATAAAAATATTATGTCTGTGCATGGCATATCTGTTGCATAGATTGATTGAAAAAACAAGATTTCCGACACTGACAAAGGTGTATTGTAGTCTATAAGTGCTAGTTAAAGCCAACATGAAAAATAACTATATGACCTATACCAAAATACCTTTAAAAAAAAATTTAACGATAAAAAATGGCCACATTCACTGCAACTGCATAAGATCAATCATCATTTTCTTCTAGATACTTATGTTATGCAGATTTTTTGTTTTTTACTATGTGTTAAAACAAAGATGATATAGTGACTACTAACTCCATTTTGATATTTTGCTCGTATAATAAGAAAAGGGTGGTGGTTCATATTGAGTTGTATTAAACAGAACAAACATCTGAATGTTCAACTCAAAAATACACACATTCTTTAAAAGATATTATAAATAATATTGATATTTTAGCCAAATCCACCGTACCCCTGAGTTGTAGACGCAGTAACAGACACAATCATAATAGTTGCTTGTGTCAGAAAGCTTTGGAGTATCTCATTATTTTTAGCTCTATCCAAATCATTGCCCAGTTCCTTCACACTTCTAATGTATTCCAGTGGAGTAACAATCAAAGACTCCAGTTCTGGAAACCTCTTCTGGTATTTATCCCGAACAAATCTGTGAATAATAGCTGCAAAGTGTAATATGTCTTTATAGTTAAGTACAATGAAAAGGCTTCTAAACATTTATTTAATATCATATTTTTGTCATAGATTTTGTAGCCAAATTAAGCATTTTAAGTTAGTTTTTTTATTGAAATGATGAGTCAGTATATAATGTAATATAGGCATGTAAATAATAAATTAAGCATATTATGTATGTATATTCAGTGATTTTGTTTATATAACTTATTGACAGTCTTATTCTAAATATGAATATCAGTTTGATAATAATATAAGTATAGCTTTAGTTAATAAGTACATATAGTACAAACTTACCGATTTCTCCATCTATTTCCACTGCTATGTTATTGGCTTCTACAATTAACTGATACTCTGGATCTGATTCCATTAAGCCAGTTACTTCTATTTTCTTCCTGTCATTACCAACATTTTTTTCAATTTCAGTGATTACCTAAAGAAGATTTTTTTAAATTTTTGTTACATGGCTTAGTTTTATGGTAAATTACATGTAGATATGGAGGTTAAGTTAAAATGCTCTTAAGCAAAACACAGCTAGTACAAATATTTACCCTTTTTAAACGATCTGAATCTCTTAGCTTAGCTAGTTCACGAATAGATACATTTTTAATTTCTTCCTCTTTTGGTATTACAGGAAACGGCACAGCAAATTCATGTGAATCATTGTTTACATTGTTATGTTCTATAAGGGCTTCTAATTCTCCATCATCATTCTCCTCTAAGTCAGCTAATAATTCATCGGCTAATGACATATTGAATTATAAAAATTATTATAAAAATATTTTTATTTTGTAATAACTATAAGTTATTTGAATATAGTTATAAACAATGTGTTTCGCCAAAATTAAACTTAATAGTGAAAAGTATTCGTTTGGTCAATAGCTTTATAATTAATAAATAATAATCACAAATAATAATTAATAAACGTCAAGAGAACATGGCACAAGGCACAAGCTAGTGATGGACGATATACATCGATGTGTTAAATTAAAAACACTCGATGTAAATTCCCAATACATCGATTCAATTCGATGTTTTATTAATACGTCAAGATCGAGTAAGCATCGATGTTTTTTATTCGATGCATCGAAGAGACAAACCTTCTAGGATACCTGTATCATTGCTTTCGTTCGCCATCTTGTACTGCCACTGAATGTTATTGGAAGAAATCCAAACTTTCTTAAGTAGGCAGAACTTTAAAATTATATATTAGGTACTTCGAAGTTATTATAGTTCCTTATCTACCCAACAAGACAAAAGGATACTATGTAAATTTTTGGAGGAAAGTATGAAAAGGAAATTGCAGAATTGCCAAACTTTAAAAGATTAACCAGATCATGAACATAACATAGTTCAGTTGTTCTTATTGCACTACTTAGCAACAAATTTAATTTTGAAAAAGACTAATAAATGTATGCACAAATTATATTCAGTTTTTATAAAAATAATAAAATCATTATTTTGCCCATACAGTGTAATGCTAAATATATAAAAGATTTTATAATATGAATTAGAAACTTTATGGAAAAATAATGTTTATCCATACAATTATTCCCTTTAAACATTCCAATTCCTATTTAATAAACTGTAACTGATCGCTGTCTTTTCATGGAAGATATTTGAAGAAACTTATTGTGAGTCTTTATTAATGTAGTAAAACCCAAACGAAAAAAATATTTTTAGAATTTTTGTCTGTTTGTCTGTGCGTTACATATATACGTTTTAACGGTTAGTATGAAAAAGTTAGATTATACATACATGTATATACATTATATATATATATATATATATATATATATATATATATATATACATAGGTATAATGAGTTGTTGTACGTTGTATATTATGTAGGGTACCGCAAAAAAAAACTGCTCGTTTCTTTTTCGTGTCTCGTATAAAAATATGTTAATTATTCATGTTTTAAGAGCTTCCTTAAAAAACTAGCTCAAAAAAGTTTTTTAAAAGTCGCTCACAATTTTTTTAAATTTCAAAAATCATCAAAGATTGATTTTTTTAATTTTTTTTTCATTATTTTAACATTTTCTAGATTGAAAAATCACAAGCCGCACATGACCCAACAAAGAAACCGATTAGATGTCAAAAGATTAGGCAAACTTTTGTTTTTACAAAGTTGATAAAAAGTATTGGAAAATTTAAAGACTTATAATAATAATAAATATTTAACACCTCCTGGTTAATTTCTAAGTAATCAATTGTTAGCTGGCGGTATGCCCGCGACTCTCGACAGGTTAAGTTTGTTTAATTGTTGTTTGTTTTATCCTTATCGCTACTTTTGTCTGTATAAAATTTTCAAAATTATAAACGTAATAAAACTTTTTAATGCGTAGATTCCTGTTTTTTATATACTCCACATTCACCTATATCTAATTTGTTAAAAAAAACAATCGATGTATGAGAAACATCGATGTATTTTTAGATATATCGATATAACATCGATGCCACTGCGATGCATTACATTGAAAAAAACATCGATGTTTATTTTCAATGTCCATCACTAGCACAAGCCCCGATTACAGACAATAGGCATAGATTAAACACACAATATACCTACAAACGAAGTCAATGGATCCCACAAGTTAAATTTTGTTGAATTAATATTTTTTAATTATCAAAATGTTTAAATGAAATAATTTTATAATTAAAATATTTACTGATAAATGAAACATATAAATTTTCCAGCAAATTTATGACATTTATCTCCTAAGAAACTCTTTTTTAATAAATATGCCAACGATATCTAAAAGCCCGGCTACATGCTCCCGTCTTGCCTGCGAGCATGCTGGCACAAATCCTGCTCGCCATTCAGTTGGTACTTGGTGATTTACTGGGGCAGTCTGCCGCAATGGAGTTTAAAATTTGGGCACACTCCACCCAACGCCGCTTCGCTATACTGCGTCCTTCAATGCTTCGACTATAGTGCCCGAGCGCTAGCTCGGGATGGCTCTCCAAAAAATCCAGCAACGCTGTGATTTGCTCCAATAGAACCATAATTAAAGATTTCAGTTCAATTCTCTTGTTAATGGCTAATTAAAGATTTATAACCAGTGACCGCGAACGAATTGATTATTGAAATTTGAAATATCAAATGACATTGTTATTTAATGTCAATTCGACAGTTACAGATAAAACTTATTTATTTTTGACGTTTTATTTTTTTAGGTTGCACTTAAAATTTATCTTTTTGGCTTTTTATGATAATTTTACATAATGCTTAGTCTTTAAAACATAAATTGATAACATATATAATCGAATCTAGCCTAAAACTCATTTCGGCGTGTAGATGTCAAGACGGTAGTTCGTACAGTCTCGGAAGCGCGGCTCGTGCAATTGTTGACTGAAGATTTGGACTGCGCAAACTTGGCTTGCACGCGTATCAGTCCGAGGATATTATTTTCAACAAAGTACACTGCCGTTATAGAAAGAAGGCCGTAACTAATAATTTGGGCAAAAATGACTTAAATGCAGATTCGGAATCAGAAAAAAAATGCTATTTGATAATTTTAATCATAAACCTCTAAAGTCTAAATCTTATGAATCCGGAGATACCATAAGCATTTTAATCGTAACTTCGCCAAAACTAGTAGTATTTTTTTAAACGCAACTAGGATTGCACAGATTAGTTTGCACGAGCTTACCTGCAGGTGTGGCCACTACACAATGTTCCGTCTTTTTGTACAGTTATGACTGCGCAGGCAAGACGGAGCGTGTAGCCAGGCCATAACAATAAGGGTGTCTGCCCACTACATCGTCTCATACCATGATCGATCCATGCCTGATACGTTCATAGGAACGTATCAGGCATGGAAACGAGCACGGCACGGATTACTATGCCCACTAGACCGTATCATCCGCGTGTCATATTGGGTTTCGCGTTTGGTTCCCGGTTTTTCAGTCGTATTTTACCTGTGTTTCGCGCGAAGCAGCTGCTTCAGTGAATATTTTTAGCCGCAGCTAGTGAATATTTTGCTAAGAAAATTATTTCGTATTTATTTCCTATACCTATACAATGGGTATCAGAAAATGATCCAGTAGAAAATTAGCATTGATAGCCATTGTTTTTGACGAAGAGAGAAAAAAGAATTATATTAGTCGATCACGACGTTACTGGGTTCACACCGCTTTAAAAGTAAGAAAAGTCGAGGGATAATACTGGACTTTATTTACGCACCTAGTTGATGACGATATAAGTACTTTCGTATAACGTCATTTCAATTTACTGAATTATTGAAAAAGATTGAAAATATTATCACAAGAAGAAAAGCCACATTTAGAACAAACAACAACAACATAGCAACAAAGTGGGTGGCAAGACAAGCGGTAATACGTAACGGGCTTAGAACGATGATCATACGTGGTTATAACGGTTATCAAACGTGATCATAACCCGTATGCACATTGTACCGCCTGCGCACAGCAGCAGAGTATACCGGCATCGGCAAAATATTTGGCCGATAATTGTTGCCGCTCCGCGTGCCTGACACGCGGTGGTGCTGGTCGGCGACGGAACGGTCTAGGGGCAGTCTAGTCTCGTCTGGGTCTAGTCTTATACATTTCAATACAAAGAAAATTTTTTTTTGCCTGACACGGACCTAAGTGGGCAGAGTCCTTAAGCCATCAAAACTGTACGTAAGTGCAATAAAAAATTAAAAAGGACAAACAATCAGAAAATTTTCTCTAAGTTTTTACATAAGTGGAATAATTAAAAATACGTGAATTATATGTTAAAAATATATATTAATAAAAATATTATAAAAAAAATAAACTAAATAAACGGTGTAAATAAAACTATCTTTTACTTTTTGCATTTTTTCGCGGATTTATTTTAATTTTTGGTTCCCGACGTTTCAAATGCTTTACAGCAATTATAGTCACGGGAGAGACTAAGCCCTAATGTTTTAGATGTTTCAAACTTCAAAGGCATTTTATAGTTGTTACAATTTTTATTTGTTGATTACAATTTACAAACCATGGATGACAAATAAAAGTTGTTACAGACAACTATAAAATGCGCAAAAAAATAAATCCGCAAGAAAATCCAAATTCCAAAAAGATAGTTTTATTTAAAATATCAAATATTCGCTTAAATCTAAAAAAAGTATTATGGAAAAATATAGCGCTTCTAGGCGTGCTCAAAAGATGTTTTTTTTTTTAAAGTTTTAATGAATCATCAACATAAAGATAAATAGCAACACCAATAGGCAATAACCGTTTGCCATTTTTGCTGTGTAAAAGTAAGGTATGCTAAAAGGTCCGCAAAGGCCTGGGTTTTTGGAACTAAAGTGATTTCTAGGTAATTTGGTGATATTTGGGACTAACAAGTCGTCTAAATGGCGCTTAATCCACAGTACGATGAAATCGGAAAAGGTTTTGTTCAGCAATATTACACATTGTTCGATGATCCGGCACAGCGACCAAATCTGGCAAATATGTACAATGTGAGTATCAAATTAAAACTAATAAGAAAGAAACCAATATGTCATTTAAAAAAATGTCTATTATTTTTGAAGATATGTGGCTTAAAATATTTTGAGGTTAAAACAAATAGCCTCCCGCCGAAAAAATGTCAGTGTAATTTCAATATTTTGATTAGTATCAATCAGTGCGATAAGTAATTTCAAATACAATTTATGAAACTGTAAGCTGAGATCTCATAAACATGAATACAGGACGTATAATCAATTTGCAAATCATTTTGTGATCTACTTAGTACAGATATTGCAATAATATTTCAGGTTGAAACGTCGTTTATGACTTTTGAAGGTGTTCAGTTACAAGGTGCTGTAAAAATAATGGAGAAATTAAACGTAAGTTTAAAAGACCCTACTGTTTATTTAAGAATCTCTAATAATTAGGATATAACTTTACAGCAAAATTAATTTCAAAGCCCTGTATATTAAATAATATATTTTCATTATTATATCTTAACTAAAGCTAACTAATAAAATATAAAAGCCATGCATTTTTCAATATCAATTTATTTACTATCATAAATAATTGATGGATGACACATTTATACAAGACATTAGGCCAATTAATAAAACTTATTTTATTATCACTAATTATTTTTAGTCTAATTATTTTTAATGAGTATTTAAATTTAAACAAAAATTATCTATTTTAAGTTTTATGATGATGTATTGCAAGTTCATTATTAAAATTGGCTTAATCATACCTTAATTTACCTATTTTCAGAGTCTTACATTTCAAAAAATTGGTAGACTTGTGACTTCAGTAGACTCACAACCTATGTTTGATGGTGGTGTTCTAATTAATGTTCTTGGCAGATTGCAGGTGAGTTTGACAAAGATATTTGTTTTATGTTAACTTACACATTATTCATTATAGGCTAATAATATTTATTTTACTTATACATATTTTTATATTATATGAGTGACAAGTTCCTCTATGTATACATATAATTTATAATAATATAATTATTGTTTTTAAAATAGCATCTTACATAAAATCAACTACACAGCATGATTGTTTGCAATTGAATATTAAATTAAATAAGAAATATATAATAATATTTATTGCAATACTATCCTCACAAACAAGCTTGTATATTAAAGAATAATCCTACCCTACCATATTTAGTTTTTGTAGTATTAACCTAGCACCTAGCATTATAACTATAAAGAAGTCTAAAATATAAATTGCTGTTTAAACAGACAGATGAGGATCAGCCACATGCATACTTCCAAACTTTTGTGTTGAAGCCCATAGGAAACTCGTTCTATGTAGAACATGACATGTTCAGGCTGGCACTTCATGATGTTTAAGGGTAAATTGCTTGAAAAGCATGTGTATACCCTGCTTTATTTGCAGCTTGCACTGTGTTAATAATAATAAAATCAATAATAATAGTATTGCACTTTTTAATAGTGTTGCCATTAACATGTAATATTAATGCATTATATAAAAAAATCTTACTCTAACAGCAGCAGAAGTCATATAAATAATTAAATTTTAAGTTGGCCCAAAATATGACCCTGTTAGTTTAATTTATGCTAATTAATAGATATAACTGCTGTACATACAAAATTATTTTTTTAGTTAATTCACTTAAATTACCTTTATTCTATAACTCAATTTATTTATTACAGTAACAGTATATGTATATTCTATGTATTATTTAAAAACCTATATTTATATTATATAGTTTTTCGTCTTATGCAATTTGATTATAATATATGAATTATATGAATTTAAATTTTTAGAATACTCTTATAGATTGCCTTTTAGAAAACTAAAGAGTAAGTTTGTTTATATGGTCCTATCCATTAATACAACATATTTTTTTGCCGCTTTATTTAAATTCTCTTGGCATTGATTAGATTACTCTGGTAGCTCTTTTGAACTGGTGGTCTGCTCTAATTATATTATTATCTGTGGATACTCTGACCAGTATGATGCTACCACAACACTGGTAACATTTTTACCAATCGGGCCATATTAGGAGTTTCAATCAAATGAAACATTTTTAACACACTAAATAGTGATTCTATTTGCAAAAAAGAGTTTTGTTACATACCTGTAAATAATTTGCTTTCCTCAACAAGGATTCATACAGACAACATGAAGGGTTACAGGGAATGTCCCACTGAATTATCCTAATGTCCTCTGATTATGAGAAAAAAACAATTTAAAGTTTAGAAGTTACAATATTTTTATTGAGATATAAGTATGTAGTCATTTTTAATACACACATTTTTGGACAAAATTCCTTTACTGGTATATCATGGACTTTCCCAGTTTTTATTGCTTTAGGCATAAATAAAAACGTATTTTTAGTGTCATCCGTTGAGTATTTGTAAAAACCAGTGATTGGTAATGCAATAACCATAGACATAGATTTATTACCATTAAAAAACAAAAATTGTGATATTACCTGTACCCTTCACTGTATTTAAAACTTCCTGTTTATTATATGTTATATCCTTTGTAGCTTTCTATTGATAAATAATTCTTGTGTGCAAACAGAAAATATTTACAGAATGTGTATATATATATATAGTATAAATTATATATTTCAAACAATACACATACCATGACTACAATAACATTCGCATCACTTTCAACTTTGTTACTAATTATATGTATATTATTATTTTTTGTGTATATTTTATATTATAGACTATATAATACAACTAAAATTCCACTAAACTTGTAGAGTATAAAAATGTATAATAATTACAGTATTGCATAGCTAATCTTTTGCTAGTTGATAACTGTGTCAAACAAGCAATTAATTAAGTTCATTGACACTATATCTCTAGAATAATAAAAACACATAAAAAGTAGTCTTAATTATGTAGTTAAAAAATATACTTACCTTATAAACTGTTATAATTGTGTTTTAAATCTTTTAAAGTTTCATTCAAATCCATCTTAATAGTTATTTTATTTTATAGTGACTTCGCTTCGCTCGGGTGCGTGCTGGTTTTAATTTTTTTATGAAGAATCCTGATTCTTTTCTAAAATAAAAGTAGCCTAACTTACTCGTTATAACATCAGCTATCTGCAAGTGAAACTCTCGTCAAAATCGGTCCAGCTGTTTCGGATATTAGCCAGAACAAACAGACAGACAAAATTTTTAAAAATAGTTTTCTTATTAGTACTGTATATACTGTACTTTCATATGCATTTAGAAAAAAGCTGTTATTTTGACATTACAAACAGATGCTTCAATTTTATTTATCTGTATAGATAAAAATAGCTAATATAGTAGCTAAGTAGCAAATATAAATCAGTCGGATATAAGGTGGTTGAAACCAATAACCTAGCTGCGATTCACTCTTGGTCAATGTTGTTTTCTTAGTATCTAACTTTTGAATTATTATTATTAAAAGTTTAATGCTTGTTACCTACAAGTTTCTTTTACCCAATTCACTTTTTCTTTATAGGAAAAACCGTGGTAATATTATCTTATTAATAGATATTTTATTATTATACATATAGTGATACTATTAGATTTATAATCTAAAAAAATACTTTAGATTTAACTGTAGGACACAGACATACGTAAGGATAGCATAGGCTTATATAATAGTTCTGTGTAGGACCATATGGTGTGCAACACTAAAATTGTTATTGACAGCTGGCATTCATCCAAAAGTCCACAGAAAGATAGATTTTTTACAACTAAATTCAGGTACCATACTAATAGCTTATTTTCGTAATATGTTCAAAAATTATAGCCAATAACCATTCTAGATAATCTGTCTATCTATTAGTGGAAACCATATGAAAATCACAGTAGTTTTTAAGATTAACAACAAATATGTATCTATTAGTGGAAACCATATGAAAATCACAGTAGTTTTTAAGATTAACAACAAATATGTATACAATATTATATAATTATAATATTTATTAATTTCCAGTGCGACGACGACCCACCACACCCATACATGCAGACGTTCGTTTTGAAGCCTCTCGGAGATTCTTTCTTTGTACAGCACGATATATTCCGCCTCGGTATCCACGACGTCGCCTAAACTCATCATATCTAAGCAATCCATGGGATATGACTAATCTTGCTAATTTCCATCTTGTTTTGGTTATCTAGGTATAAGCTAGAATTGGTCACTGCCCACTAAATTCAAATTGTAAATTAAATCACAATATTTGGCATTATTCGGCTTAGATAAATTAATTATCGAGATGGCTTTAGTCATGTAAAGACGAACTTTCAGTTACATGTATACATTTTATAATAAATACATTATTTTTTAGTTGTCTCGTTTTATTGACTTTTTTTTTACTATTTTCGGCCATCATAGGCGATTAAAGTAGATACAATGCAAGGTATTATAGTCGAATCAATTCGAAATAATGAATGTTTGTATTTAGGTTTAATAATTTTTTGTAGAATGTAGGTATATGTATTATTAATTCTTGCGGTTCATTGAAGTACCATTTTATTTATCAACATAAATATATAAATAAATCTGTTATAGCATAGCTTATCCATTTACATAGTTACGTCAAATATCTTGAGAGTAATTAAAGTAAATAAAACAATCATAGATGCTAAGACAATCATGTATTTAAATAATAAATAGTCAAACATTAACAAAAGAACCAATGAAAACAGGTACATTTTTTTACCAATCTCAATTTAAAGACTTGCAACTTTTAAATCCTTAGTCGCTACGAACACTTAAAAAGTATTTGCATGCACTACTATGAAATACACGCAGTTTCGCAGACATTAATTAGTCTAAGTGTATGACTAGGTTGCAATTTGCAAGACTGAGCCGAAACATTTGTGTCTTCCTTCACGTTTGTATGCGATTCCTTTTATTAGCAGTTCATTATTATTCAAATATGGCGACTTCGAGATTGTTTATTCGAAAATGACATCTAGTAACTACAGCTTACCAGAAGCGTTGCGTAATTGTTAGATATCGGATATGATAATGTATGGAAATTTTAATATTTAATAAACGATATTGAATTTTATTAAACATTGTTCAAGTACTGAAGGACTACCTTTTTCTATTAAATATGTCGACCACAGAAATATATCAAGATATAAATATATCGATCCTATATATAAAAGAAGTTGCTTAAATGAAATAATATTCTTAAAAAATAATTCAAAGTATCCAATACCCAACAATTACATTTACAATATAACAAGAAAGTCATAACTTTACAAAACTAAACATTTCTGGTATACAACTGCTAAAAGGAACACAAGGTACAACAGGTACTATCTATCTAGGATGTTGAAGACTACAAAGCGGAGATCAAGTCACACATGGCAAGACCTTTGGGTCGTAATGATATTTGTACGTAAGCCATATAGCCTCTTTTCCATAGTACTGTTCTGTTAAATGAAGTAAATAGCATATAAAATAACACAACCTGCCATTGTATTTGTCGTAGCATCGCAATATATATACGTTATTGATCCAAGACGAGTATTAGTAAGAATTAAAATAATGATACACTTCACTATAGTGAATAATAGTCGGTTGATGGATTTAAAACCTTAAGAAAAAACTATTAAGGCTCAAATTCACTTAAAATATTTACTTCAACTCTGCACTGAAGATCTCTTTTAAATGCAAAAAATATAAAATAAACACTGATATATTATAACAGTACTCGCAAATTCATATCTTTTGGCTGTAGCATTAATATACATTAGTTCTATTTCATTTACGTTACATAAGGTCTTATGTGTTGGCAACATAAAGTTCCGTATAACATTCACCACACCCTTCCATTCAATTCAAATGAAACAATATTTATATTTCCTCACCCATATTTGAATTGGAATCAGATATACACTTTCACTTATTGTAATTCAACATATTATTTTAGTAAGCGAGTGAATAAAATTATAATTGAACGTTTTATATTGTAGACTTTAATCTGTAAATAATGGCGATTGAATTTATTTGTCATAACGTGCAATGTATTGTGACTTCAGTGAAAGGAATTAGTTTATTTTTTAAGTATATAATAATTTTTTATATAATTTCTTATCCATTAACTGCAAAAATATATGAATCTGTTATTTATTATTGACCAAAATAGTACCTATTTAGTTTCATAAACTTCCTATTCTATGAAAAGTGTATGACTATATTTAATGTATTATAGGGGTGGAGCCCAAGAGGGGATTTTGGGATTTTCTCAAGTGCGGCAGATTAACAATATATAAATCCTCTGTATAAGGTCGCGCCTAGGGCAGCCAATCAAAATATAAAAAAATAATAATTGATAACTTAGAAATACTTGATCGCGTCAGATTAAGGTGTGGTGGGCTAATTACATGCTGAAAAGTGTGAAATTCAACAATATGCCGAAGAAACAAAAATAATCCATTAAGTTTATGGTTCTCAACAGAGTGCAAGGGTGTTACCCCTTTATGTTAATGTGGCGTGTTTGAGTAAATTTTAAAATCTCCCCTTGGTCTCTCCTGGTATTAGGGTTATTTATTGTTAAGCAAAATTTAATAGAACAGTACTACACGATCCTCGCCATAGGTAACGATAGCGATAAACACTATTAGTAACATTAGCTTTGAACGTCACTAGTATTTGCGCTTAGCAAGCGATTAAATGTTTCTTAATTAAACCTGAGTTTAAAATCTTACAAGTTAAATTTTGAAAGTCACAACCTTAACTAAAAATGTACAAATATATCTAAATTATGAATAAGTTTTAATTTTAACAAATGAGCATAAGTGAAATGTTTAAATAGCACTAACTATTAGGGATCTCGGATGTCGGTGACGACAAAGTAATTTTTATGTACTTTAGATTAATTATAAGAACTCCGATAAGAATCGATTTTTTGTAAATAACAATTTTAATTATCGGATTTTTTAATAATATGCTGTCATTAATCGATTTTTATTTTTCACTATTTTATACAAGTATTAGTTCTGGCTGTAAGTAAAAAGCAACCGAATCTTATTAAATCTGAGATGAAAAAAAAAAATTGTCAAAGTTATTGCGAATGTCAAACGATTCAAGTTATTCGTCAATGAAATGAAAAAAAAAACTGATTTAAGCTATCTTTTAAACGATCGAGCTTACATGTACACTATTACATTGACAATTTTAAAACATATACACATATCGTTAAAAAAACATACAAGTTGTAGAACAATCTAGAACTTTTACATTTGTTTTCATATTGATGTGAGTTTCATTTCATTCAACAGTTTGAAATAACGAAGCGAAGTTTGATATTCAGTTAGGCACTTTGTGGAACACATTCAATAATATTTGTACTACATTTATAAACTCACAGTTACATATCAAGTCAAATAATAATGTTTAAGCAAGTTTGTGTTAATTACATTGGAAAATATATTGTACATATATATAGTTAGTACAAAATGAAATGACAAACAAGAAGTGATCCTTATTGCCACAATTTTAGTGGTCAATCTTCGTTGAATAAGAACAAACCTGTTTATTTCAGATAAATATATTTTTATATACGAAATTAGAATCGATGTAACTATGGCTTTGCATTTTTAACTTCAATAACAATAGAGATCCCTACACAGGACTTATGTTCCTAAAAAAAATCGATCCAAGTGGGTATTATAATTTCAAATTTTAATAAAATAAGCCTTAAATACAAAAAAAAAAAATCGACAATCACGTTATAGTTGAGCATTTTATCAGTAAGTACTTTTATAGGTGTCTCGAATATGCCACGAGTGTTTGAATTAATTTTATCAACTACTTGACATGACGTAAATGTATACTTATGTTATATAATCAGTTTGAAAGAGTTCTATTTCTAAATAACGTTAATGAAAGAAGTAAATGATTTTCCTACAAATATTTGTTATTCAGAAGCAAATTAAGCAATAAAGTTAACCATTAAAAATATGAAAGTGTGAACATACTTTCAATTATGGTAAGGGGCCGTTCATACAATACGTTCGCATACAGGGGGCTCTAGCTGAGTGTCTGAGTGTGACAAGATGTGACAAGGGGGGGACGGGGGGTCTACGGCAACGTGACGTTCGGCTCTAGCGGCGTTGCGATTCGTCACAAATGGTTTTTTGTTTTTCCAACCCTTGACAGAGTAACGTTTCCACGTACCCTGCGCTCTCGATTCAATAACAAATGAAAATAATGTTTCTCATATTTTTTTCGGGTTTTAGTTTTTGTGACGAAATACTTCCAGGGGGTTCACAGAAAGTGTGACACATCGTGACAATAGGGGAGGAGGGGGTCAAAAAAAGCTGATTTTAGCGTGAAGTATTTTATGAACGGCCCCTAAGGTTTCACAATAATATTATATGGATACAAAATGTTATGCGCATCTGATATATTTTTAATTTTTATAGAAATAATCGATATAATACGAAAATGTTAGCGCAAAATTTGTCGAATTTTGAGGTAATTTTATGGAAAAGACAGATATCTTTATAATATTTGTACATTAACAGGTATACAGAATAAAATATTACTAATGATTGTCAGTCTATCTATTACCGAAGCGGTAATTTCTAATAAAAACAATGTTAACAATAAAAAAAAATTTTTGAAAGCCAGGGTGAGTTGTCGATGGGAAATTTTATAACGGAAAAATTATTAAATAATTTATTTGATTAGAAAAAAAAGGTTATCTAAGAATATGTATAACTGTAATTAACGTAGGTACTGAGAAAACTAACCCGCAGTTCGAAACTAATTAAGTCATGATAAATTCATTTGTAGATGACGTCATCCACAACATGTGCAAACAATTTTAGACCGTAAATCAACTAATCAATTAAATTTAAAATAAAATAAATAAAATCAGCGAGATGAGACAGTGTGACGTTCTACAATCGCTATCGATATAGAAAATTCAAATATACAAATGACATATCTAAGCGTTATGTCACGTGACCAGAATGTCATATCCATACATATATTTTTCCTTTAGCGATATCGTTTGTAGATAGCCAACGTGTCTACTAACATACTTGTATAGGTTGTAAACTCAGGGTTATTCGGTTGTTTGTTTAGGATCCTCCTTTCTTCCGACCACGGGAGCTAAGTGCCACCCCTCGTAGTGAACGCATCGCCATGGCGCGGTTGAAATGCCTTTGTGTTTTGTGTTCGTCCGCATCATTGCCGTTGTCTACTGATGATAGTATTACTAGTAGCACGCCCATTACCTGTTCAATTGGGATTAGTTAGTATTAGATATATGTATGTCTATTGTTTTTTTTTTGTTTCCACAGATTACTAATTAGAAATCCCATCAGCTGATGTAACTAAAAATTATATCTTTTTAAGTTTCCTATCATTGTATTAAGCAATTATTTAATTTATTGGCAAAAATGTATCTTTAGAAATTTAGGATACGGTAGGTAATTCACTCAGTAAATTAACCCTAAACTCAGCCGATCGCTTCCGAAGAGCGTGCGACAGCTCATGATTGTAATTTCCACAGGAGATCGTAATTGTTTTCTATCACAATATACTTATGAAAACTAAATTAAAACAAAAAAGTTTTTTTTTCAAATCCAAAAACGATTCACATTAATCAACGATTGCCTTTATATAAAAAAGTGCGCGTGTGTGTGTGCAATTCACTCTTGGTAGAAGTGAAACGCCAGAAAAGTAACCTACGAGAGAATGAGATGAATATAGAGTATCAGGAGTGGGATAATTATAAGGTTAATTTTTTTTAATATTTTTACCAAGTTTAAAAGTTATTTTACACTTTATTTGACATATACATACATTGGTCACACAATAACCACGGTAACCATGGCAACATGGTCACGTATTCTATCTCATTTTCTCGCCGGTTTAATCATATATATTTATGAATTCGTCTTTCTTTAGTGTCGCATTTCCGTTTCATCGAGTTTCAAATCATAACGATTGTAAAAAGAAATTTCACTTCAAAATCAACTTTCCCATACATCTCCTCAATCCTCCTATTTGAAAGTCGGTTAAAATCATAATTATTATAAGTAACCACTCACCAAACAAACAATGATGAGCAGCGTGTAGACGTGCACGGACGCCTCGGGGATGTTCTCGATGTCCTTGAGCGCGAGCAGCGCGGGCTCGAAGTCCGGCCGCAGGTCCAGCGCGTGCTTGAGGTGGATCACTGCTTCCTGTTCATGATGGAATCTTACTTAATATTATAAATGTGAAAGTTTAGATGTTTGGATGTTTGTAATGGTTGTTTGTTACTTAATCACGCCAGAACGGATGAACGGATCTAGATGAAATTTGGCATAGAGATAGATTATAATCTGTAATAGCACTTTTTATCCGTTGGCACAGCAAATGAGCCAAACGTGTCGTCAAATACGTACCTGGTAATGCCCATACGCTTTGAATATCTCGCCGAGCGTGAAGTACTGCTGCCAGGTGCTGCGGTCCGGCGGCTGCACCTCGAGCGAGCGCCGCGTGAGGTAGATCGCGTCGTCTAAGTACTGGAGCGTGAACAGTACACGCGCGAGGTTCAGTAGAACCTGTTGGTATGAATTACATGATTTTATCTATCCACTAGCGACTCGTCCCTAGTTACGTTTTAACCTTTAGTAAAGATTTCTCAGAAATAAGATATTTTCCCGCAGTAAAAAGTCTCCTATATACCCGCAAGACCAGCTATCATCATACGAAATTTCATCAAACTCTGTCCAGTGGTTTTCTTGTGATGCTATACTATATAAAAGGCCGAATCTATGGGATTTACAATTTTTGTCTGTCTGTCTGTGACAGCATCATGAACAAAACCACTGCTGGGATTTTAATGAAATTTGGTATGATGGTAGCTGGTTATCCAGGTCAACATATAGGATACTTTTTACTGTGGGAAAATATCTCACTTCTGAGAAACCCGAGCGGAAGGAGGGTGATTCGCTCAATGATGATAATAATAATTATCATTGATCATAATAATGATAATAATAATCAATTGATAGTTTATAAATCAAGAGACAGTGGTAACCCAGTTTTGCGTATGCTTGGCAAACCAAGTAAAGCATGATTTCAACAAGATACCATTTAATACTTTCTTAGATTTATTTTGAAAAGATACCATTTGAAAAAAAGGTAAAAAAACTGCGTTTCTGAGAGCACCTAGCAAGTTTTCTAAAGAAATGTGAACTCCGCTAACCCGCACTCCAGTGTGGTACACTATGACTTGATCTCTTTCGTACAAAGGAGGTCCGTGCTCAGCATCGGGTACGATAAAAAGGGCTACGTTTAAAATTAATCAATATACTCGTAATACTTAATCAGCAATTATGAAATTAATGGAGATGAACATGTACCATCTTTAGAAAAATTGAATGTATCTAAGACTATTAAGTTTAGTAATAATTGCTCTTTGATACAATGAATAAAGATAATTTGTTATTTTTTATTTATTTTGACCAACTTAATTTTTCATTTAAGGTAATCTCATACTGAAAATTATTAGTTTTAATATAATAACGCATGTGTATCCGGAGAAATATCAAAAATCTATAATCATTCCATATTTACTTATCGGTTTAAAAAAAAAAAAACATCAATTAATAATATATATATTTTTTAAATAAAAATAAAACCCGCTTTTTCTATAGAAAAATTACCTAGTTTTATAAAAAGTATAATCATATACTTTCTATTCATACAGTTAATCTATTTATGTGTAAGTAATAGTATCACATTATTGTGATAAGAAATAATAGTAAACTTATTTTTCTCATATTAATATGTATATGAGTATTTGCTTTTGTAATATGTATGTGACCACATAATTATCGTTCTATAGATATTATTATCATTCTTCACTATTATCACTACCGGAAATTGTGGGTTCGATATTAATATCAGACATAGAGGTGCTACTAGCTAGTATTTTTGTATGTTTTAAGATTCAAGAGCCAATCTTATCAGATCAAGTCAAAATATACTTACTTTATTTAAATACCCTTTTACAAGCAATTCTGCCGGGCCAGTGAGAACCTCAACAGTTGATCTTTTAAAATAATATTTGTTTAGAAATAATAATTGTCATTCAAATATAGTCTACGTATTAGGCGTTTACATAATTCGGTGGACAGATAATTTTCAAAACATCAAATAATAATATATAAATAAATAACTTGCCTCAGCATTATACGGTGACACAGCCAGAGCTCTTCTGAAGCACTCAATAGATTGTCGTGTGTCACCTTTAATTCTCCAAAAGTTTCCAATTTGATTGTAAAGTTGCACTGATTTTGGTTTCTCTCTTTTAGCTTTTTTTAAGCGTTTCTCTAAAGCATTTATGTCTAGTTCTGTTATACCATTTTTAAATGACTTTTTTTTTGTAAATATAAGAGCAACCTGAAAAGAATTTATTTTATTAATTTGAAATCATTTATATCATGACCAATAAACTCTCCTTCTTACTTTCACAAACAATTATTATTGTCAATCAGTACTGGTTTTATAATGTAGATTAAAAAAAAGAGTATTCAAGCATAACTTACATAATATGTATAAATAAAAAAATTTTAATTAATATTTAAATCATAATCATATGGCATTATCCTTTCCAATCTTACCTGCGGTTCAGGTACATTAGGGTGTCTATGACGCCTTGCCACACCTACGAGAGTGTCATAGTATGTAAAATTAACAGCTTTGCCACAGTCTAAATACTCATCATCTAATTCACCACCATTGGCCTCTGCTGGTGATGATTCATCTCCATTTTCTCCACTGGCTCTGATAAAATATTTAAAATATGAATTAAAATTTATTAACTGAGTAATAATACAATATTTTTGTTATTATGACAAGAAGAAATTGTTCATAATTCAAGGTTAGCAAATCAATAATAGGTAAACCTATTTAGATGATATATTACAAAATTGATGTACAAATATAAAATTACTAGTTTTCTCATGGCTCTAAATAGATAGTTTAATTATGTATTAATCAATCTGTCGAAAGGCATGGGCACACTGGTGTGCCAGTTAACAATTAATTTCCTAGAAAATTACCAGGAGGTGATAAAATATAATATATTTAAAAATTATATTCTTTGTTTTACTCTTATGTACAAGCCAAGCTATATTACTATAAAGTTTTATCAAAATCTGCTCAACAGTTATTGCATAAAAAAGTAACAAACATCCATCCACACAAACTTTTTCATTTTTATATTATGTTTATTCTATTAGAAAGTAATAATTTTTTTGGTGCTTGAAAATAATACTAGTAGTATATTTCATAACTTAACGTGTTGAAAGGCGCATACACACACGTATGTACATTATCAATTAATTTCCTGGAAATTGTTTAATATTGTTTAACATTACTTATGTAATGTATAAAAAAGCAATGCTCAATTGTTAGTAAAATCATTAGATAAAGAATTTATACCTTTGCTGTTCATACATCTGGCAATCAGTGCAAAACATATCAAAGCCATGCTTAGTCCAAGTATTGCCATAGTAAACAGTTGATGTTATTATATTGAACACAGTATCTTCTTCAGTTATTTTGGTTTTCTCAGAGTCATCCTAAAAGGCATTAAATTTGTATACAGAAACACGAAATATAGCATTTGTACACATATTTTGATAACATTGGTTCTATTTTTATTTGTTAGAAATTGATTAGTGAAAGTAGTAAATTCTTTAAATACTTAAGGTTTTTTATTCTATTAAGTATTCCTTAAGAAACTACTGTCCAAGGCTAACAAGATTATGGAATAAAAATATAAACTAGCGCGACAATATGTTACAGAGTATTGAATATATTTTTCACTCTGCACTTATTCTATAAAATTTTATTAAGTTTATAATATTTGAAACTAACCTGCGATAATGTATTGCCGTCAACTATTTGGCCTTCTTCAACGTCCAATTTCCAAATATTTGAGGTACGAGAGTTAGTAGCAATGATTTGAAAAGAAAATATATACAGAACCAAACAAGTCAAGTATGGTGAATCCCACATTTTGAATAGGAAGATCAAAAGTAAACATGTAAATTGTTTTAGAACCTATTTATGAAAGAAAAGCTTCACATGAAATAATTTATTTAGGACACAACAATCGTAAAGCTATAAATTTAATCGTAATCTCTTCTCTTTATTTTGACAGATGAAGAACACAGAATCACAATTCCTTGGCAAAGTTGGTCAGTGTTGGGGAAGATTTCTCGAAAGGAGGGCGTCACACGTATGGCCTATTTACATTCACTCTGAGGTTAAGCAATTTATTGTAATATCTCTTTTGTACCTGGTTTTTTGCTTCTATTATATTCGCATCTTACCTTTGCAATATACCTAAAAATTAGACCAGCTGAAGAAAGAATTGAAAAGGAGAGCTGCATCTGTGGTCCTGACTGACTAACGGATCAACACACAGCTTAAACCGCTGGTCATAGAAAGGTCAAATTTCGGGGAAGTATTCTTTATATTATGATGTAGACATCTGATAAGAAAAGATTTTTCGAAATTTATCACCTAAGTGGGTAAAATAGGGGATTAAAAATTGTATGAAACTCTGTCACTTTTAATGTGAAACACACAGAAAGAGGTGTTTAGCTTTAAGATAAATATTATATATATATATATATATAAAATAGTCTTACATATAAAATTGTGATTGCCAATTTTGGTTGTCTTATTGTTTTAGTCCACAAATTCTTCAATTTTTGTATTTTGGGAATAAATGGTATCCATTTTCTTTGCATCCTGGTATTGTACAATTTGTCATTTTAGTCAAATTTTAAATAAAATGAAAAAAATCCAAAAATCCATCCACTTATTAACTCAGTGGGACTAACGTTATCTTTTTTATAAAGTTAAATTATAAGCGTAAGATGGCTGTCACAGATGAACTATTATAGACTTATAGAGCTTTACAAAATACTGAGGTCCTTAGTAATCGTGACATCTGGTGGGTGAAAAAGGCGAAATTCTTCCCCATATATTTATCGATTTTATATAAATATGTTAGACTTATCTATGTTAGACATAAGCAAAAATGTTATTTCAATTGTCATTGTCGAATGTCAAAAAATTGAAAACAAACGTGTTGCTTGTTGGACGCTAATAATTTAATGTTTATTGATATTGATTTTGAGTACTTACAAAAAATATTTGTTAACTATTGACTGAACATGAAAGACTTACAAGATACAATTTTTATTTAATTAGACTCCATTTTAATATTGATAAGATGAAGAAGGAAAGAACAGGCGATAATTGTCGCCCATTTAAACTATAAGTATCTTGAAAATATTTTTGACCAACTTCCTAAATTCATTACTCTTATGTTATTTAGATATCTTTATTATTTTACAGCTCACCAAATTCTCAGCTTAACTGGTATTAGTTTTGAAAGAAGAAGTGTTATTGTAAGTAAAAATTTGTTTATTGTGCTCAAATAGTATAATTTTAACTGAATGATTGTCATATTTCTGTTTACTTTGTAAAAATACGGGAAATAAGTGTATAGTAAACAAAATGAATATCAATGTATGGACTTTATTTTTAGGGATTTGTAGAATTGACCATTGTGCCCCTAAAAGATAACTTGCGGTACATTCGCCTTAATGCTAAACAGTGTCGTATCTACAGAGTTTGCCTAAATGACCAATATGAAGCAAACTTTCAATATTTTGATCCTTTCTTGGATATCTGCCAAAGTGATCCTAACACGTAAGTATAATGTGTTGTTACTCAAACTGTAATTTAATACCAAATTAAATGTGGACAGATTTGCAAATTAAATATTGTAAATTTCATTCTCAGGAGAAGTCTCGAAGTGTTCTCCCAATTCCATTTAGCAGCTGCACAAAAAATTGATCCTGATCACAACTCTGGTGAACTTCACATACAAATACCAGATGATGCAGCTCATTTGGTGGGTGAAGGGAGGGGGCTAAGAATTGGTATTGAATTCTCATTAGAATCACCTCAGGGTGGTATGCATTTTGTTGTGCCTGAAGGAGAAGGTACTCTAGTTGAGGTAAGAAATTGTTACTTAAGTTGACATTCAATCTATTAAAAAAAAAAAGGTGTAATTTCAGACAATATGAAAAGAAATTATAAAAACATGTATAAACTAACAAAAACTTAAAAACAACTTAAATAATCTTGACCTTTACAAACATTGCTTTATGTTTACTATTATTACAACTTAAATATATCTATTATAACATTTTATATATCTTAAACTTATACAATTTAAAAAATGATAAAATACATATTTCAGAAATCAGCTCACATGTTCACTTATGGTCACTCAGCTCGTCTTTGGTTCCCATGTGTAGATAGTTTTGCAGAACCATGCACTTGGAAACTAGAGTTTACTGTAGATGAGAGTTTAACAGCAGTGTCTTGTGGGGAGTTGTTGGATGTAGTGTATACTCCTGACCATAGACGAAAGACATTTCACTATGTTGTAAACACACCAGCTTGTGCACCAAACATTGCTTTGGCTATTGGGTAAGATTTGATTTTTTAAAGTTTTTTTTTTATTTGCCTTACATGTAATTTATGAAGACATACATACATAGATGAAGTTTTTTGTCCTACCTAATTTATGGGACTACAGGCTCCTTAAAATGACTTAAGACAGCTAAGAAATGATTTTTAAAATTCTTTAAAATTTAAGCTGTATGGTGAAATTAAACAAATATTAGTTTTCTTCTATGGATACAGAAAAAAAAATACATAAATCTTATAATGTATAAAATAATAAAATTTATAATGTAAAACTTTTCTTTTCAGACCATTTGAGACCTATGTGGATCCACACATGAATGAAGTGACACACTACTGTCTGCCACATTTGATGCAAATACTAAAAAACACTGTGCGATATTTGCATGAGGCATTTGAGTTTTATGAAGAGACTCTGTCTACAAGATATCCCTATCCATGCTACAAACAAGTGTTTGTTGATGAAGTAAGTAATATGTACATATTTTTTTAACCAGTTTTTGAGTCTATAAACCTTTTTATAAAAACTTCATCTATATAATGATGGAGCTATGCCCGAACATACTTAAAAAAAGATATAAAAAACCTGCTTTTTTTTTGAAGTCGGTTAAATATATGATATAGAAATAATATTATAATATCATAAAGAATAAAAACACGTGTTGTATTAAACCAAATACTATAATTTCCTTGTAGACAGAAGATGATGCAACAGCATATACCACAATGTCGATACTAAGCACCCATTTGCTTCACTCAATTGCTATTATAGACCAAACTTATATAAGTCGTAAGGCAATGGCACAAGCTGTGGCAGAACAATTCTTTGGCTGCTTCATAACTATGCAAAATTGGTCAGATTTGTGGCTTGCCAAAGGAATACCTGAGTATTTATGTGGGTTATATTCTAAGAAGTGTTTTGGGAATAATGAGTATAGGTATTGGACACATCAGGAGTTGCAAGAGGTAGGTGCAAAAGTAAATTATTTATTATATTTTAGTTGTATCTAATCTTCTAAATATTTATACCTTCCCTCGGTCTGGAGGCCAAAAAGTTTGCACATGAGTTCGATAAGAGACCAGATCAGAGACATTTATACATACTTTACATACAGCTAAAAGTGAGTGAGTATAAAAGAAAGTGACAGTGAATGAAACATTATACATTCTGGGATACATTTAAGCATGAGAAATCCTCTTTAGGCATACTGCTATTATTATGATAAAAACAAATACATATTGTGTTTATAGGAGCCTTACTTATTTACTTATTAATCATAATTCATTGCTACATTATATACACAAAAAACATATAAACAGAAAAAAAAATACAAAAACCCTTTTTTTCTTTATAATAATCATAATTTCATTGTTTATTTTAATTTCAGGTAGTGACATATGAAGAACAATATGGTGGAATAGTCCTCGACCCATGGCAGCCCCCCGCCAGCGGCGCTCGAGTGGACTCCAACGACGTGTTTTACTTTCCTGTTAGAAACGTGCATACAATGTCGCCGAGATATATCGAAGTGAGTGTATTTTTTTGGTACCATAAACTTTTGTTTGCGGTTCTTTTAATTTTACAAGATGTGAGCTATCTGCATTTCCATTGTGTCTTAAATGAATGAATGATTGAAATGAAATGAATGAATTAAATGAAATGAATGAATGAAATGAAATGAATGAAAGAAATGAAATTAAACTTTGTTCAATTAGACTTATACGAGCACTTATGAATCGTCAATTTAATTTAAAGAGCGTCAGTGTCGTCACTCCTGTAGTCAGGAGCTACCACCGGCTCGTAAATAAAATCTATAACAAACCCTCATTCAATTTAGAACTTATTAAATTTATATTTTGTATAATCTTTTAATCTCTCTTAATTTTATGATATGCCGTAAAAGGATGTTGCTGTTGCAAGCAAAGTCGCATTATAAGATAGTATCCAATTTTCATAAAATCCTAACAGGCTTAAATATTGGCACTTTATTTATATAATATTTGGGTATTAATTGTTTGAATAATATATTATAAAAGGTACTTGAATAATTGTGCTTGGAACTTTTTCCCGTTTCCACACAGTTAAAGATTGACGTTTTTTTTTGTTTCATATTATATTTTATAGAACGAAGTGTAATTTTCCCTTGTAATTAAAAATGTTGATAACAACAATTAACAAATAAGTAAAATTATTATAATATATTTTTAATTTTTAACTGACTTCCAAAAAGGAGAGGGTTCTAATTTCGTCTGTATATATATATATATATATATATATATATATATATATATATATATATATATATATATATATATATATATTTATTTATAGGTAATGCGAAAGAAATCTCAACTAGTACTAAGAATGTTGGAGCAGCGTATCGGCCAAGAGTTACTCCTGCAAGTTTTCAACAAGCAGCTCTCATTGGCCACCAATGCTGCCAACACAAAAATTGGTAGCGGTTTGTGGGGACATTTGTTGTTGTCCACAAACTTATTCGTAAAAGCAATATTCACTGTGACTGGCAAAGACATGGCAGTGTTTGTTGATCAGTGGGTACGCACTGGCGGACACGCTAAGTTCCAGCTAACATCGGTTTTTAATAGGAAAAGGTAGTGATAATATGCTCTTAATTTGTGGCGACTCTCTTTTAAAGTGATTATTGAAATTAAATGTATTTTAAAACATACTTGGAATTATTTCTTGGTATTTTAAATAAAACTATCTTTTTGGTATTTTTTTGCGGATTTATTTTGATTTTTGCTTCCCGACAAGAAGTTTCGAATGCTTTACATCAATAATGGTCACGGGAGAGATTGAAGTTTTAGACGTTTCAAAGGTCATTGTATAGTTAGTATTGTTATTAGTAATTTAAATGTGACATAAACATAAAAATGTGTATTTTTGCTATATTTTATTTAATTTATAATTTATTTTAAAGAAACACAGTGGAATTAGAAATCCGTCAAGACAGCGTCCACGAGCGTGGCATAAGGAAATATGTAGGACCATTACTAGTACAATTGCAAGAGTTAGACGGGACATTCAAACATACATTGCAAATAGAGAACATTGTGGTCAAAGCAGACATTACCTGTCACAGCAAGAGTAGGAGAAATAAGAAAAAGAAGATTCCATTGTGTACTGGAGAAGAGGTCGATATGGACTTATCTGCTATGGAGTAAGATTTTTTGTTGTAATTTCTATTCTATTCTTTTAGTGTTAAGGCCATCTCTAATTTCAGTATTTGTGACACTCGCGTCCACACAGAGACACTCAATGTATACACTGAGTGTACCGTGTTTAGTGTAGTCTAAACTCTAAACTGGCCTTTATACAAATTAGTACAGATTTATAGTTGTCATTGAATATCTTGTGTTACATATATATACTATTTATATATTAAGATTGTAACAAAATATATATTTATTCACAACTTTTAATGTTTGATGTTGCTAATACGATAGATTTTAATTTCTTTTTTTTAAATTAATAATAAAAGAAGTATTTAAGTGTGTGAGAATGAGATAATTTAGAGAAATTTCAGGAGGATGACTTTAAGATAAAAAAAAAACAAATATTATTTAAGTGTAAACTTTTAGATATATAAAGCTTTATTAATACATTATTACAATAATAACTTTCCAACAGCGATTCCCCAGTACTATGGATACGTCTGGACCCCGAGATGTCCCTCCTCCGTAGCACGGTCATCTCGCAGCCGGACTACCAGTGGCAGTACCAGCTGCGGCACGAGCGTGACGTCACCGCCCAGAGCGAGGCCATCGACGCATTACACAACTATCCAGAACCTGCCACTAGGAAGGCCTTAACCGATACAATTGAAAACGAACAGACATACTACAAGATTAGATGTAGAGCAGCACATTGTTTAACTAAGGTTGGTGTTTTGGTGTTCTGTTAAGATTAGTAGTCGATTTTGAACAGGTATTACCTAATGGAATATATAGGATACGTTAATTTTATTTTTAACTAATGATATCTGACATGATTATCACTTGATAATACGGTGAAAGAGAATAACGTGAAGAATAATTCATGTCTGAGTGAACTTATTAAGTTTTTGAAAAAAGTGTGAAGTCCGACATCTTGCACTTGGCCAGCGTGGTGGACTATGGCCTAAGCCCACTTATATTGAAGGGAGGCGAATGCCTAGTAGTGTAACTTTTAAAAGGGCTGAATATATAATAACTAATTTTGAGTAAAAATAAAATATGATTATAAAATATTTCCGCTAAATTACTTATTTTTATCTATACATATAATAAAACTGTAGAGGTCGAATGTCTGTACATAGAAAAAAAATGCTAAAAACCGAGTCAGAGGGATGTAAGAAGAGAAATAGAACAAATCCAGATTTTTTTCAATTTTTTTGTTGTTCTGTCTGTTTGTCTGTTTGTACGGACTAATCTCCAAAACTATTGGACCGATTTAAATGAAATTTTGCATGGTGATACCTTACATCCCAGGTCAACGTTTAAGATACTTTTCGTCCCGGAAAATTACTGATTAGATTTTAATGAAAATTTACAATAATATGTTCATACATCAGAATAACAAATAGGCTACTTTTTATCCGTGGGATAGATTTGTTTTTGTTTGTCTAGAAGCGAACCCGAGCGAAGCGAGGTTGAGCCGCTAGTTACAAATAAAACATCTAATTCACATCTTACTATTTTACATCCTAACAATGATGTAGTCGTTACACGTCACATGCAATGAAGGGAAAAGATCGACCCATTCTATTTGACATTAGTGAAGTAATTTGTGCTCAACTGGTATGCTTTGAAGCCATTAACAAGAAAAATGACTTGAATTGAAAAGATGGACTTCATTTATATTTATTTGTTAAAGGTAGCAAACGCAATGATAAGTTCGTGGGCGGGACCGCCGGCCATGTTGACTATATTCCGCAAAATGTTCGGCTCATTCTCCGCCCCTCACATCATAAAGCAGAACAACTTCGACAATTTACAACATTACTTCTTACAGAAGACCATTCCTGTGGCTATGGCTGGTGTGTATCTGATTTAAATTTTCATTTGTGACATAGTTATTGATGTAATAAGAGTAATAAGTTATTTTTTTACTTATTAGGAGAAATATAGAAAATGCTGTATATAAATGAGCAGTTGTAATACGCTCGCTTGGGAAACCGAACGAAGCGGGTTCAAATCCCGGGTCTCGCACCTCTAATATTTTTATGTGTTAATTATTTTCAACATGATTACCACTTGTCTTAATGTGAGGGAAAACATCGTGAACAAACCTACATGTCTGACAGAACCTAGCAAGTTTTCAAAAGACATGTGAAGTCCGCAAACTCACACTTGACCAGCGTGGTGGACTATGGTCTCATCCCCTTTGTATTGAATGGAGACCCGTGCTCAGCAATGGGATGTTAAAAAGGCTATAATAATTTTCATAATATGACAATTTAAATCAATTATGTTTTTGCACACTAACAATTTTACTGTTTTTTAGGTTTAAGAAACATTCACGGCATTTGCCCGCCAGAAGTAGTGAGGTTCCTCTTAGATCTGTTCAAGTATAACGACAATTCAAAGAACCATTTCTCAGACAACTACTACAAGGCGGCGCTAGTGGACGCCCTCGCCGCCACCATCACTCCTGTTATATCTGTCTTACAACCTGTGAGTCTGATAATATATTTACTTAATTTTAGTATTTACATATTTATTAACGTTTAGCTCAGAGATGAGATACTTTCCTGCACTAAAAATTATCCTATATGTTGACCCGGATAATCAGCTATCATCATACAAAATTTCATCATATTCTGTCCAGTAATTTTTTCGTGATGTGATCATAGACAGACAGACAGACCCGAAAATCCTAAAAACCTATAAAAATCTGCCTCTGTATCGATAATAATGTCTTTGTGTCGATAATAATAAATTCTTATTGTCTGTTTGCGCTTTCTATTTCTGTTACGCTATTAAACACTATTTCCCACATGCATAGGTGGACTGGAAGAGATCTCTTATAGAGATAAGTCTACCTTTTTACCTTTTACCGTTTTACGTTTACCTATATTTTTTTTCTATTGTTATATATCGTTATTATTATATAATTTATTGTTTGTACAATAAATTATATAATAATAACGTAACACTAACAAGTATAGTATGTTACTCGTGGTATTTTAAGGAAATTTTTGAAAGCAGGGCTATCCTAGTAATCGTCCCTCCCGTGGCCATGATTGCTGTAAAGCAATCGAAACGTCGGGAACCAAAAATCAAAATAGTAATAATTTGACAATGCAACAAACACATCGGTATTGTAATACTTATTTCCTTCCTATACAGGGTGCACCAATAACAGCAGATTCTCTATCAGCGGATACAAGGCTCGTGCTGGAAGAAATAACGAGGGTTCTTAACCTGGAGAAAGTGCTCCCCTGTTACAAGAACACAGTGACAGTGAGCTGCCTGAGAGCGATCAGGAGACTCCAGCAGTGCGGCCACTTGCCCAGCATACCCACCACGTTCAGAGCTTATGCGGAATATGGACAGTATATTGGTATGTTATAGGTGTTGTTCATTTTTAGGGTTCCGTATTTTAAAAGGAAAAAGTGTACCCTTATATAATTACTTCGTTGTTTGTCCGTTGGTTGTTGGCTCTCTGTCAAAATCCTTTTGCTCAGAACCTTGTGGAGGTATCAAGTTGAAATAAATATCACACTCAGATCTGTAATCTGTGAAAATATCAAACTTTTAAGTCAACACAATCAAAAGATACGGTCATTTATATCCGCATATAAATGACAATTTAGACAGTCGCTAGTGAACTCGGAAGAGAATCAAAACCTATAGGGTACTTTCCGTTGACCTGGAGTCGTGAAATTTGGGAAAAAAGCAATGTCTTATAGCACAAGTAAAGGGAAAAATCCGAAAACCGTAAATTTGCAGTCACATCTCAAAAAAAAACATATTTTAATGTTTTATTTCTCTCTCGACCCCTCTATCTCGGTGTGCGATTCGGATTGGAATTTGACCGATTTTTATTTTGGGAATGATTTGGCGAATAAATGAGTGTATTTTGAAGTGTTTATTAAACTTGTATGTATGTTAATAGCGACTTACCCGCATCGCTCGGGAGCGTCTCTACGAGTAGGTACGAATAATCCCGTAATACATTGTTAATTTCATATAATTATTGGTTTACGCGGTGCACGCCAGTAAAGCTCCCAGTCGGCGTGTTTTTTGCATTGATTCGACATCTTCTACAATAATCGTCATATTTTAGCTAATTTACACAAAATGTTAATCAATTATACACCTAAACTTTCCTCATGAATCACTCCGTCTATTCGTAAAAACCGTATGGAAATTCGTTTTGTAGATTTTGAGTTTATCGCCGTCAGACATGCAGATAGACAGACGTGGCGGGACTTTGTTTTATAATATGTAGTGATTTACCAGTTTATTTTTTCATGTGTTTTGATAAACATTTCGCCCTAAAAATCAATCTAAATTTTAGACTTTTGAGATATTCTTAAATTAGTATTGAGCATACTTTAAAATATTATTAAAAAATTTAAAAAATACATGTCTATTTTCGTTACCACCTTAAAATATTCCAAAAATCATTAATTTCAGATGTTCGTCTGGCAGCATTTGAGTGTTTGGTAGACTTTGTCCGAGTAGACGGGAAGCCAGAAGACCTGTCTTCTTTACTCACGGCCGTTGAAAACGATCCCGATCCTGGCGTGAGACATGGCTTGGCTCGTCTACTGGTCTCTATGCCGCCATTCGAAAAAGCTTCTAGACACCGTTTGGATACTGAGGCTGTTGTTCATAGGTAAATATTGTCATTTCAAAATCAAAGACAGGTACTTTAATTTGAAAGAGGAGCCCGCAAAAATATATGTTGAAGTCAAAAATAGTAGCGTGACTTGCTGTTTATGCTACTAATCACGATTTAGGCATACAGATTGTTCACTTTTTTTAACCACTCCAGGATAATTTTTAAAGAAATTAATTGTTAACTGAACCACCGGTGTTCCCGCGTCCCTCAACACGTTAAAGAATTTTTATATAACTACTAGTTGTTAATTTACAATTTCGGGGAATAAAATATGAATAATAAAATAATACTATATTTTTTGTATTTTTAAGTCTTGAAAGAGACACAGCATATAGCTTATTTATTTATTTAATCCTTTATTACACCAAAGAAAAAGAAGTACAATTTGAAAATAATAAATCAATTTACATTTTAAATATATATTTATTGGATAGTATTATATATGGTCTCAGATCCGAAATTCCTGGATTCGAGTCCTAGGTCGGACCTAGAACAGTTATCGCATTTTTGGGTCAAAAACTCGCAGTTTTTTTCCCAGGAGTTGAAGTTATCAGTGTTACACTACCATTCCTCATAGAGAGATTGATAGTAAAAGGAATACAGTGTATACATAATAATAATAATGTCCTCTTGACCTATTCCGACCACGGCGGCCAATTTCATTGAGACTAGCCAACTGCGCAGGAGATATTATAGTGCAGCGCGTGTACGCGCAGACACAAGTGCACTCTCTATTCCTGTCACTCTCATACTCCGGTGGGACGACACGAGACACGACCGGTGAGAGTGTCGGCGCAAGACCGATGGCTTTACGTTCTCTCCACGGGGGTGACACACCGCCAACTTCCCAACTCCGGGCTGTTACTGAGGCTTACTAAACAGAAAGACTCAATAACTAAACTTGGCCCGACCCGGGACTCGAACCCAGGACCTCCGGGTGTGCAGCCGTACATGCTAGCCACTTCACCGCAGAGGCAGTTAATGTATACACAATATGTAAGTGAAATGATCAGGACTTAAAATATTTCTCTTTTACAGATTATGGAATAACATTAATAGTCAGCTGTCCAACGATGCAAGACTGAGATGCGATTTAGTAGATCTTTACTATACATTATATGGCTTGAAAAGACCATTGTGTGTCCCGTTACCGGAGATACAGGCTATGATGAAGCAGATGCACCACAGAGAGAGGGAGAGGTTAGACAGAGAGAGGGAGAGAATAGAGAGGGACAAGGAGAGACAGAGGGAGATTGATCTGAAGCCTGTTATCAAGCAAGAGATTGAAGATGTAAGTGTAATAGTTATAGTTTTTTGTCATTGTTATCTATACTTAATGTTATAAAGTTGATGTTTTTGTTTGTCTCAGTCAGATTTGAATAATTCTTTAATCTTTTATTTATATCATTTTCGGGCTTTTTTTAAATCTATTTTGTTAAGGGACTTGTTAAGCATAAGACGAAAATATCAGTTTCGTCATTCTATGAACACTTATAAAATGAATAAACTAAAGGAAAAAAGTGTGCAATATTATAAAGTCAAAGTAGAAAAAATTTTGCTTTACAAACTAATCAATAACAATTAATAAGAGCGGTAGAAAGTCAGCATATCTACTAAATTTTTCATCGTGTCCAATAATATATATAATAATAATAATAATTTAATATAAGTTCCTGGGCGACCGAGTTTCGCTTGGAGTTCGTTTTTGTTATATCATATTTTTTAGATAAACAAACGTAAAAACTTTGTATTCCGACCGGGACTTGATTTCGGGAATATGTGTTGTCTAACTTGCGCCTTGACCGCTTGACCACGATGCTTACATCCGAGGGTAAGAAATTATCGACCATATTCTGCGTAGAATAATGCAAAAGAAAACCGCATGAAAACTCAAAAACACGCGTTTTCCCAGACATGAGTCTAATTTAGATCGATTTTTCGCCCCGGAAGCCCCCACATATCAAATTTCAGCGCAATCGTTAGAGCCGTTTTCAAGATCGCTGGTATAAATAAATTAAGATATATATATATATATATATATATATATATATATATATATATATATATATATATATATATATATATATATATATATATATACAAATATACAAAAATTGCTCGTTTAAATATATTAGATATATCATATTATTATTAAAAATATGTTTAAAAAGATTCCAGTTAAAACGGAGATAGACATTGGGCCACTAGGTGTGCCTGCACTAGACCGCGAGCCCCCAAAGGATATGAACCTCCCCATACCAATATCAAGTATAAAGGAGGAGGACGACAAAATAGACATCATGTCTGTGACCGACGCGCCCGTCCGGATATACAGTGTAAGTGGTATTATAATTTAATAATATTAATATGGTTACCTTCTATGAGTTTTGGGATTGGAAATTGATGTACGTCTTCTGCGTACTTTGTACTTGTTTTTTTTTTGTATGTTTGTTTTTTTTTTTGCGCAAGCGAAGCGAGGGTTGTTACTAATTTATGTATATGTATGTGATTTGATTTTAAACTAGCCGCTCAACCTCGCTTCGCTCGTGTTCGTATCTAGTTTGATTCCCCATACAGACTTTCATCCCCATTTTCACTCCCTTAAGGGATGATTTCCGGGATAAAAACTTCTTACCACATTTTATCTAAATCGGTCCAGTAGTTTCGGAGCTCATTCGGTATAAACAAACAAACAAAAAATAGATAAAACTATCTTTTCGGATTTTTTCGATTTATTCGCGGAGAGATTCAGTTTTCACCTGTGACCATAATTGCTGTAAAGTTTTCGAAACGTCGGTAACCCAACATAAATCCGCGAACAAATCCAAAAAGATAGTTATTTAAAACGTCGAATATTCGCGTGCGCGTAAGAAAGTATTATGTGACTTATTTAATTTGAAAATATTTTTACAGGATGAAGCAAAACGTGACTTCATCTCAGATAATGCAGCGCCATTACCTGGCATACCGGGCTCGTCCGGCCCGATCGGTTTCGAGCCCGGCATGTTTAGACATGATAAGGATGATTTGGGTGCACCTAAGGTAAGATTGTTGATGAAATATAAAATAACATTAAAAAAATACAATTATAATATATTTTTATTATGAAAAAAATGGCATCCTCGGATTTCTAACGGTGATTTATGTTTGTTTTTGGTATTTATATTTTGGTTTTCATGGGCTAAATAGACGGCGCAAATGGTAGTTTGTTATCACAAAATTATTATTGTTAATGTCATTAGTTATGTTTTTTTGGAACTTTATTTTAATTTACGGGCTATTATTAAAGTTATGATGAACGATGAATTTAATTGATATTTTGTCTTAAATTTAAAGGCGAAAAAGAAGAAGAAGGACAAGAAGAAGCACAAACACAAGCACAAACATAAACACAGCAGTAAAGAGAAGTCAAAAGAGAAGGACAAGTCTTTACCTCCGCGACCTCCTTCTAGCACAGAGCATTTGAAAATCAAAGAAGAGACGCGGGAAACTCTTAGCTCATTCAGTTCGAGTCAAAGTCCCTCGGAAGATATATCGTCTATGCCGTCTAATATGAGTTTTTAATATATTAAAGTTAAATTATAAATTAAGTTTATTTTAGATTCAATATTAAATGTAGATTTAATAATAAAATTATAATAAGATGTTGTTTTTATTTTATTTTTTTATTTTACTTCTTTCCCTTCAAAGGGTAATTTATGTAAGCAATAAAATAAATAAACAAAGGTTCCTATTTATTTTAAGGATTAGAATAACGACCACTTTTATATGATTTCCATCATTCGTCTTATACACTTAAACTAGTGGGTTACCCTCGTTTCGCTCGGGTTCGTCGCTAGGTACGTTTTACCGCCTAGTAAGGAATAGATATACTATATATTATTATATTACCGCTCCGCTCCCTTGGGTAGTACCATGATTATATAAAGCCCATAGCTTTCTTTAATAAACGGGCTATCTAATGCAAAAAGAATTTTTAAAATCGGATTAGTAGTTCTTGAGATTAGCGCGTTCAAAAAACAAATGAAGAAACAAACAAACTGCCTCTATAATATTAGTATAAATTTATTAAATTATTATACTTATATATTATTGCTTATTTCTATTGGTTCTGAATATTGAAAGGATTCGCGGAACGAAGAAAAAATGGGAAGGAAATAAGACTGAACAGAGAAATGCGGTAAACAACAAAATAATATGTAAACAGCGCCATCTACGAAGTACACACGTAAAGCATAATAATTATCACGCAAAAAAAAAAGTAAAAGCAAAGCTAATTTTTCAATGATCAGTGAATTACGGTCGACTATAATATACTAGCAGTACATGCTTGCGGCTTCGCCCGCGTTTAAAACTTCCGATTGCTACATATCACAGGATCACCAGCCCTGTTTAAAAACTCCAAGAGGATCCCATTAAAAGCGACAAAAGCCACATAGAAACCAAAAAATATTTATCGGTTTCTATGTGGCTTTTGTCGCTTTTGATGGGATCCTATTGGAGTTTTTCAACAGGGAGCTAGGCTAATCTGAAGATTTTCTGAAAATTTCATGAAAATCGCTTCAGTGGTTTTGAAGTCCATAGTTAACATACCTACACACATCTATAGTTATATTTTACATATATACCTATTAGGTACCTATGTAGATTTATGTTGCTTAAAACATTTCTTCAGAAAATATAGATATATTGTTTATCGTACCTTCAAAATAAACATTACAATATGGGACGTAACTTTTCGTTAAACGAGAAGATTGAGTTGCAGAAATGCTCGTTCACTTTAATGTAAAAAAAATTATTATAATAATGTTGTTGTTGGGACATTAATACACAGCACCATCTAGTTCCATGGTAAGCTACGAGGCTTGTATTATGGATACCAGATAGTTGATATATAACTTTAAATACATACATATTATAAACATAAATACTCGAGACTAGAGTACAAACATCCGTGCTCATCATACAAATGAATGAATGTCCCCAGCGGGACTCGAACCCGCGACCGCTGGCCCAGCAAGTAGTTTTACTGCAAACTGAGCCAAACGTGTCAAATGAATTGTTTATTAGAAATCTTATTAAGTACTTTGACATTTGATTAAAATTATCACGAAATGCAATAATTAATCAATAATTGCCCTGAACGTTATGCACTGACCTAAAATTATTGTTACAATTATGTTTATAAAGACAAAGACAATAATAATATTATTTTATTGATTCCATAACAATTATAATTTATAGATAAAATATGTGGAGTAAGCGTTTGTATAATGGAGATGTGTGCAAACTAGTTTGTTATATTTTTTGAATATGGAATAGTTGACAGGTTTTTTAAACAAGCTATGGATACAACAAACAATTTTAATGGGTAGTAATTATAATAATCTATACATATAATAAAATTCTAACTGAGACGAATCTATACAATAAATATTTTTTTTTGAAAATCTTATTGAAAAAGGTCATTATTATAATATATATTATACAGAGGCCGAATCTATAGTTTTTAGAATTTGTCTGTCTGTCTGTTACCTCATCACAAGAAAACCACTGGACGGATTTTAATGAAATTTGATATGATGATAGCTGTGTATCCGGGTTAACATATAGGATACTTTTTACTGCAGGAAAATATCTTATCTTCCTGCATTGCCTTCTATATTGTTTGATCTCAATTTTATGCGTGTTTATTAGTTCTTTGACAATGATAAGTATTATACAGATGTTCTCGCGTCAATAGTCATGTTTGTACAATGTGGCTTTATCAAAGAATTTTAATAAATACCTTATATTTACTTCAACTTTTACATTTTACTATACAGATCTATGATAGATTGGATATTACTTACTATTATTTTGAAAACATGTAGGTTGACTGTGTGTCTCACGAAGTAATTTAATTATTACAGAAATGTATTTTTTTTATTTGAGCCATCGCCTAATATTGACACCAAAATGTGCAGGACATCCGTCTTGCTGGTATATCATGTTTTAGCTATTATTTACGATAGCCATTTTCGTAATAGTTGGATAGGGCGAGGAGGGCCCATTCCGTGGTCTGCGAGGAGTCCGGACTTAACGCCGGTTGATTTCTATATCTGGCGTCACCTGAAGTCCCTAGTTTCCCTAGTCCCGACATCTCGCCTGTGTCATCCGCGGAAGTTTTTTTTTTTTTTTATGAGATTCAGTGAGAAACGAGCAGATAGACCACCTGATGGAAAGTACTACCTGTCGCCCATAACACCTACGGTTCATGCACTTAGGTTTTAAGTAACAAAAATGCAGAACCACAGATGCGTTGTCACTGTGAGGACTAAGATGATATGCCTCTTGCCTGTAATTGCGCTGGCTACCGTATCCTTCAAACCGGAACACAAAAATGCAATCATTGTTGCTTGGCGGCAGAAATAGATAAGGGGGTGGTACCCATCCAGTCGGACTCCTCAGGCTTGACAGAGTCATACCACCGGTAATTACCATCGGTAATTCAAAGCAAGAATTATAAACTCAGCAAATGCGATGCGGAATAATTTGACTACTTCGTTAGTTACGTTACAACTCAGAAATAGAATGCGATTTTGCGCACGCAATAGGGGAAGTCACTTCGAGCAAGAACTTTAATTAGGCTAAATTACAAAATGTCGTAATTGTAACTTATTATTAATTGTCAATTGTTATTACTACTAAAACAGCTCAGAAGGATTTTCCATGAAAACAAATATTTCATATTCAACAATTATATTTACTGCTTTTTCTGAATACTCGTTTTACATTTTTATAAGAATGCCAATCTCCAACTGTCCATTTGTCACATCAAAAATCAAACATCAAAATCACAAAGTCACATTGAAAAATCGAACGTTACATTCGGCCATCCGTTACAGTAACGAGTCCCTTCGTTTTAGGCCACCCCAAACAAATCTTTAACTATTCATTAGAATTGATGCATTTGATTCACGAATCATTTATTTTTCATTAAATTAATATTAATTATTTGCTTACAAACTTATTCAAAACTGAATTGCACGTAATTCTCAATTTTAAAACAAAACTTCATTTTAAATCATAGAGATGCTTAGAATATACAAGAGGGGTTACTTCTATTCTTTCACTACCACCTTGCTTTATATCTCGTGACATAATCACTATAATTATCATATCACTAAAACTCAACTAGAGGATAGTTACTTCTATTCTTTCACTACCACCTTGCTTTATATCTAGAGACATAATCACTATAATTATCATATCACTAAAACTCAACTAGAGAATAGTTACTTCTATTCTTTCACCACCAACTAGCCAGAGTTTGTCATGCATAACACTCATGTTCGGCTCACATCCGCTCGAACTCTTAGTTATGCACGGAGAATCACTATTTATCTCTATAATATTAATAACGAAATGCCTACAATAATATGTTTTTACTCGTCAATACATCAATTCTAATTCTCAATGTTTTCCGTAGTAAATCTCATAATTTTGTAAGTTATTTGCTATATCCTACTTAACTAGTACTAACATTATTTACTTATTAACAGTTTACACTTAAATTTAAGAAAATTTTACTCAACATTGTTTTTACTCTATTTTGAAATTGCCATTAATCACCAAAGAAAAAGGTTGAACCTTCTAGTACACGTCACTTTCATAATTTAAAATTTAAATTTCACAATTTAAAAATCACAGCAGTACTTAAAGTACTCTTGATGTCAGTCTTCACAATAAAAATAATAGAATTAACAATGCTACTGGCTATGCTACATTGAAGATTTTGGAGAACAAACGTCGAGAAGCTTTGGTGAATACTCCTTTCTTATTTTCTCCATCCTTATACATTCTGCGACTCTCTTCTTTTCTTTTTTTCTTATCATTGGTTAGTTTCAGAGATAAACCTTCAGAAATCGAAAATTTAATGCGCTGAGAAATACCCGTCTACACTTCACAAGTGTCTACTCTTACAGTCCCTTTCACAATTTATTACAATTAATTATTGACATTTCACTGATCTTACATTGATGATCTGATTTGTACATAATTCTGATTTTTTTTTTTTAAAAGTCATTCTTAATTACAGATCTTCACTACAACTAGTTAGATCTTGTCAAACATAACACTCATGCTCGGCTCACATCCGCTCGAGCTCTTAGTTATGCAGACATATTCACTATTTATCTCTATAATATTAATAAAAATACTCCTCATCGTTGTAGAACTTTAGAACTTCCCATGATCAAGGTTTAGCCTATGGTAATCACTACAGCTCTGCTGGGTGCGGCTGCGGGCTGGCGCCTACGTCTCCCTTCATTGTCACATGTAACAACTCCTACTTTGGACATAGTGAACACTATCTTGTCGGCTGTGGTGTCTGAACCGTCTTCGGCTGCAACGCTCGCCCCCACAAGCTCTCAGCCGTCTCTCATCTGGTTGCGTAGAGCATACAGTGGACGTTTCCTGTCTCTGTCGTCCCATTTCGTCAAACTCACCTCCATCCATCTAGAACTTGTACACACGAATTTCATTAGTTCACTACATTTTAAAACTTTAAAGTACGAGAATATTAGGTGTAAAAAAAAAAGGTATTATTCGAGTTCGCAAAGACATTGTGATTCCATTGTATCAAGGTCTATTAGTGACATAAACCGTCTATTAGATAGAAATACTTCAAATAATGCTATATTTTAACTATTTTATTTTCCTTACTCATCAAAGTTATAGTAGTTTTATAAATATTTAATAATAAATGGAAGAAGTCAAAGACGATTTAACAGAATTACATAATTGCTCAAATATACAAAATTTTATATTGTCTAACTGATAAACATCATATTAATTATTAATTTTATTGTTCATATCAACATAAGGTCAATGATCAAACATTTTTCGTATTCAAGCTTAATTGTGAAAAATTTAATCTAAGTTAATATGTATTATACTGTCTTAAATTCTTTCCCAGCATATACTTATCATCTTCTAATTTTTTTCAATAAAATTATGCGTAGATATTTTTAATATACTTTGATCTAATCCATATGCATCTAACTAATCATCACACTATTTTATTTATTTTTTCATATTATTTAACTTACTTCACAGTTACAACACAAATTGAAAGATATTTTAAAATTTTGAATTCTTTAACTGAAAAATATGATATAAATTTCAAGAAAACGTTACCTTCAAATTGTCAAACGATTCGTGGGCGTTGCAAAAACGGTATATTTTTGCTGTAATCCCACTTCTGAGCTAAAACAGCTCAGAAGGATTTTCCATGAAAACAAATATTTCATATTCAACAATTATATTTACTGCTTTTTCTGAATACTCGTTTTACATTTTTATAAGAATGCCAATCTCCAACTGTCCATTTGTCACATCAAAAATCAAACATCAAAATCACAAAGTCACATTGAAAAATCGAACGTTACACTACTAAACTGTTACTACCTAATTTTTTTTGAATATGTATTTTTTGTTTTATTTACATTGGGTATTGTTTTTAATTAATTTTATGGAAATTTCAAAGCACGACCTTAAGTTTAGTTCAAATACGAATTTTCGCCTGCTTCTTTTGTGATCATTTTTTTTAAGTTCTTTGAAATAAGTTCCTAGTTAGTAGTTGCTATGCATTTTTGGAGAGCTAAGAAAACGGTTATGTTTTTAAAATTAATCTGTAAGCCAAGTTTCATAACGTTTTTTTGTTTTGGAGGCATTTTAGTGGGAAAAAATCTCAAAAAAATATTGAAATAATATCGTTTTTCATCTCGCATTTTTTTAATTTGGATCGATAATTGTTGTTTTAAAATGCATATGGGGGTTAAAATTATCGCAAATAGTCACCTCTATCACCTCCTAATGGGAATACGTCGAATTACCAATAACCCTGTATAAAGTTATAACGAATATAATTTATACGGAACTCTTCGGTGTACAACTCTGGCTCACATTTTGATTGTCACAGATTTTTAGGGTTTCGTAGTCAACAAGGAACCCTTATACTTTCGCCATGTCCGTCCGTCTGTCTACAGTTTAGTTCAAAGACCCTTAGTACTAGAAAGCTGTAATTTAACATGGATATACATACATAGAGTCACGCCGACAAAGTGGTTAAATAAAATCTTAAAAAAAAATTTTTTGGGTTACCTCTTCTACATGTAAAGTGTGGATGTTTTTTTCTTTCGTGGGGTGTCCTGGATAGGTCTTTCAAAAATAAATATATTGCGGATTTGTGAAAACAATTTTTCGACTAGAGGATCCGTTTGTGAAATCTTAAGCTTTAAAGTGGTAAGCTAACTAAACTTTACAAGTTTACGAGTAATAGTCGACCAACTTATATACAAATTCCATTGAAAATTATCTATACATATTTTTTGGAAAATCTTATTGAAATAGACTTAATTATCGATACAGAGACCGAATCTATAATTTTTAGAATTTTCGAATTTTCACAGAAAAACCACTGGAGGGATTTTGATGGAATTTGGTATGATGATAGCTGGATATCCAGGTCAACATATAGGATACTTTTTACCGTGGGAGATTATCTCATTCACACGGGAATACACGTTATAACACAACCCAAAAAATATTTATGATCAGAATTTCTTGAAACTTGGTATTAATGCTCTTCAATATAATTAAATAAATACGTGTTTTAGCGTTTTTGAAATTCATCCCATAAGGAGATAAAATAAGGAATGAAAATTTGTATGAAACCTACCTTTTTAAAGTTTTTTGTTGCAGTTTTAGCGCGAGCGAAGCCGCGGGTTTTGCTAGTGTACTTATATAACGTTGTTAGTTGTGTAAAACAGGTAGTAAATATAAGTTTATGAACCATGTAAAAATACATCAAAGTAAAATCATAACATCCTTACAAAAGCCCTTTTCTTACTACTAGCAATGATATTTTCTTAAGTAAACACCTGCTTACTAATTATTAAAGATATCTAGTAATTAAATAAAATCTTTTTAATTTTTTCAATGGAATAGATAATCTAATTGTCTATACAAGTCGCTTGTAACATTTTATTGATTGACTTCGTCGGCTTATTGGGAATTAAGTAGCCTATTGAGCTTTGACCTGGACCTATTTTGGTAATTTAATTATTGAGTAGGTACATGGATTATTATTGTCACAGCTTATTTAACATTCTTTTACAAAATATAATCTTACTACTCTTTCGAAATTATTAAACAGATTTTTATGAACAATCGAGTTTTTTCCACAATTTGATTTTCTAGGAAATTACTCGTTATAAAATCTCAATTTTTGAAGTTATATTTCTTTTGGCACGTTATGAAAAATGAAAAATTAATAATGAAAGTAATTTTTTACTATGTGACAGATTTGTGTTGTTGTGTGTGAAGTAAGTCCTGATGTCTGTCTGTTATCAAATCTTACAAGTTAAATTTGACTTACTTCCCAGTGTCCGATTGAGCTGAAATTTAGCACACACGTTTGGTTCTTGTGACTGCACGATTACCTAAATAGCGCTATTTTTAATCCAATATGGAGGACGTTACAAAATGGCGATTAATTATTTCCATAGAGACTCTTATGATTTAGGCATCAAATGAAAGGGCTTGATGAGCGAAACACAATAAGTAAAGTGACGTCATTGTAAATCCAATATTCTATTTTCTTATGCACCTCCATGATATGAATATCAAATGAAAGGGTTTACTAAGAAGAATGTGAAAAAAAGTAAAAAACACAAAAAAAAAGTTTATATAAAGTTAAAAGTTTATTAAAAAAACATTTATATAAAACAAGCTTTTATTTAAACTAAAAAAAACAAAGAAGTTTACCTTCTTACGTGCGTACATAAGTAAACACACTTTTATTTTAGGTTCATATAAAACAAAGTTAGTGTTATTGATTATATTTAATTAATTTTGACAAAATTTAATTATTGGATTACTCGGCAGCAAGCAGTGTAGTAACCGAATACGTCAACCTCAGTAACAAGTATCAATTAACAATGTACGTAAGTAAGTGTTAGGTTACATAGAAATGACAATCATATTCTTATGGAAATCTAAAACTTAGTATTTTTTGTTGTGGGAATATAAAGTGGGATACTCAATGCCAGTGTTCCGAAGATTTGAGCGAAATATTTAAGGTTTTTACTGTATATATTTTACTATACTATGTATAATTATAACCGACTTCAAATAGGAGGTTCTCAATTCGATTGTATTTTTTTTTATGTATGTTACCTCAGAATTCCGTCATTTATTAACCGATTTGATCATATTTTTTTTGTCTTTGAAAGTGTATACTTCCAATTTGGTCCCATTTTAAATTAAAAAAGAAATACCACCCCTAAAAAAAAATAGGTGGAAAAATAGCTAATGAAATTTTTACCTACTTTCAATAGTCATATTGATTTGAAACTTTGCAAGTGTTTCTATTTCCGTTAATAGTGCAGTGGTTCGGTATCGTCGACCTGATCTGATAATAAGGCCAGAAGGTGGATAGGTGGAACTCTTTAACGGCTAATAGTATACTTTGAGTTTCGGCCTATTTTGTTTGATTTGAGGAGTCCAATACGTTAGAAATGGATTTTAGAGCCAGAATTTGTAGTGTTACTAATAAAAGGGAATTATAGCTTGTCTGTCTTCATATAAAAGTTGGTATCAAACTAACATAAGTCAATATTTTATTAAAATACTTTCTTTTTACTTTGATCTACTATGGCTACACTAAAAAGAGAAAAATAAAAACTTAAAAAAATCGACTTCAAAAAAACCCACTAAAAAGTAAAAAATAACTGATTGGTACTTTTCATTTACTATCGATACCTAATCAATTATATTCGAAGTCGGCGTAAGCCGATATAAATAAAAGTACACCACCACATAGCCATTGCTTTCGTTTCAAGATTTTTTTATTTCATCCCTTTTTAACGTCCCACTGCTGGGCACGGGCCTCCGTTCAATGCGCGATGGGATCAGGCCATAGTCCACCACGCTGGCCAAGTGCGGGTTGACGGACTTCACGTGCCTTTCGAAAACTTGTTTTCTCAGACATGCAGGTTTCCTCGTGATGTTTTCCTTTACCGTAAGGCCAGTGGTGATCATGTTAGAATAGACCCGAGATTTGAACCCGCTTCACTCGGTTTCTCAAGCGAGCGCGTTACTACTGGACTACCACTGCCTTATAAGTTTAACAAAATTGTAATAACTCGAAAAATAGATTATTTCACAAGCAACATGTAAGTAACATAAGCGTTTATGACTATTATTTTCACTTTGTACTTTTTTTATTACAACTTAAAATTCATATTATTTATATCATTTTTATAAATAGAATTAACAAATTCAAAATATTTTTTAAATGAATAAATTTATTACGGAATTCTAATAAACTGGTTCATTACAGAGCCCGCCTCTTACTTTGATGATCATTTGTATTACTTGTGTCCCGGACTACGCATGTAGCAGAGGTTTTGATCGATTCGATGACCGTATCGAATATATCATTATCGTAAGAAATTTTTGCGTAACAATTAAAATTTTATAACGAAAATGGCAGTGCAAAATGGTGACATAAAAAATAAGTTGGACATAGCGATTATTGGTGGTGGATTGGTAAGAAATAGAATTATTGAATAATATTTAGAATTTGTTTTACAACTAGATTAATTAATATATTATATATAACTGCTCTTTTATGTATAGTTGTATTTAGATATTTTCATAAATATTTTGCTTACTTGATAAAATAAATTATGCAATAATGCGTAACACTCACTAATGCGATTTTTTTTGTTATTTAATCTCTTGATACATATGTATATGTATATGTATATATATATATATATATATATATATATATATATATATATATATATGTAATAAATATTATAAATATATAATATATAATAAACAGATAGTTCTAAACGGTAGGTAACAATCTTTGGAAATTAAAATGTCTAAATTACTGTAACTTGTATCTTTCATCTTCTATCCTAAAATTATTAATATATATGTATGTATATATGTATGTATAAAGTCAGAAAAAGAACGATAGGCTTTACTAATATTATAATTTAAATGTATGAGTGTTTGTAAGTCCACACGTGTAAGGGAGCAATGACATGTGATTTTTTTGCGAAGAAAACGTTTATGAGCTAAAATTGACATGTAAGACAAAAAGTGACGCTATGTAAAAATTATTTAAGAACGGTTGACGGATTGTTTGTAATATTGTATTCAGCCCTTTTTAACGTCCCACTGCTGAGCACAGGCCTCCCTTCTATACGAGGGGGATCAGGCCATAGTCCACCACGCTGGCCAAGTGCGGATTGGCGGACTTCACATGTCTTTCGAAAACTTGCTAGGTTCTCTCAGACATGCAGGTTTCCTCACGATGTTTTAGAAATGATTTGTTGTAATATAAGTTTGTAATATAAGTTGTGAATTTTACTGAAATAAAAAAAAAAACAAAATAAATTGTTATTATATTGCTATATCATGCTTATAAAATACATTTGAAAATTCCAATAAAAATCGATATAAGTGAGTCCCATAAATTGTTTCTATGCATTTATCTATTACAGCGTAAAAGATAGATAGCTTCGAGCTTTAATATTTTTAATTTTTATATTGGTGTAGGTATTTTCCCCTTTTTTTTAACTATTTAATTATTTTTTTGCTTATTAATTTCTTACAGTATCTTAAACTAATTTAAGATACAAACGAATATTAAGTAATACCATCATCGTAATTTTTGAAACGTTTGTTTTTACTTTTCTGATACACAAGATAATTTAAAAAAAGTTCAAATTATAATCTTTTACCATTTTAAAAAACGATATAGATGAAGATGGTATATGATCTAAATATTCTTAAATATTCATATATATTATATTTCTAAATTCATAGCATATCTCTATCAATTTTAGGTTGGATCTCTAGAAGCGATTTATTTGGCCAAAAGAGGGCATCGCGTGTCTCTCTACGAGTATCGTGAAGGTAAACTTCCTAATAATACTTAATAACGTGGCTCGTGCTATACAATCGTTTTATTATGCAGATACATTCTGCTTTATCGGTTTAAAATAACTTGATTATGTTATTTTAATTTGTTGTGCTTAAAACATCTTATGCAATACATTTGGAATCGAAGCCAATAAAATATATAAATGATATATATTTCTTTATTCACTAGGTGCCTAGTACTCTTTTAAGTAACTAGTTAATGATGAAAGAAATATAAAGGGGAATGTGAGATATCTATATATATATAAATCAAAGGCGGGTTTGTTACAACGCTTATAACTCGAGAACTGCTGGACCGATTTTCATGGTTTTTGATTTGTTGGATTTGTCTCCGCCTCGAATAGCAGAATAACTATTAAAACATCGGAAAAATTCACGAAAAAAAATTTACATGGTTAATGTTGGCTATTTCTGTATATCTATTTAAAACGTATCTAGGGATGAATCTGAGCGAAGCGAGGGTGAGTCGTTAGTTTATAATGAAACTATACATTTGGGTTTTTTCGTGGATTTTTCCCAGTGATCATGATTGTTGTAAGGCGTTCGAAATTCGAAAAATAAATCCGCGAAAACATCTATTTATATTTATTTCCTTATTTTTAAAAGGGTTTGATTATAGAGACCATGCCCCGAAAAGATTTAAATAGGTAACTTTTGTATTTATAAGATTATAAACTAATAGAATCATCATCTAGAAAGTCTATTTATTTTTTATTTATTACTAACAAACACCACCTGTATAAGATCTTCTAAACACAAGTCCACAGGTGTCCATAATGGTCTCTATATCATCTTTATGATTCTTTTTTAAGACGCTTATCACAAAATGTCCTACTGAATTCAATTACAGTTGTAATTACTTTTATGTAATGTTTTATAATAAATTGTTTAAAAAAAAGTATGTAATTACGCTTCTTTGGAACTGATGATATTAATGTTGTAAGAATATATTTACAGCTAATTATAAACGTATTTGGTAGTTTTTAAGATTTTAAAAAGGATTTTTTTTTGTAGAAATCCAATACATATTTTCAAATTCCGAGGCCGCTATAAATTCAACCACTATAAAGAGATATTATTATATATTTTTATTTCGTTTGCTTAGTATAGTATGTCAATCTATGAGCTTGAAAAAGTGCTGTCGTCCATTTTATTAAAAACTTGCTTTAAAAAATTAATAATAAAAATTTGCGAAAAGCGAGGCCGCTATGAACTACGAGTATATTAATAAGTATTTTCCACCATACAATAAGTCAAAATTGTCGGAGAATTTCAGTTTTTCTGAGTAAGAACGCCAAAGATGGGCATTTAATTGATAAATCATGGTATATAATCTCTTAATGTCTAATAAAAAATGTATTGTATACATTACTCCATATTGGTCATAATTCACTTTTGAACAAAATTTCATTAAAATTCGTCATGCTGTTTCAGCGTTTAAGAGTAAACAACATACGTTTAAAGTTTAGAATTAGGAATAGTACCTAATATGATAGGTATTATGTATAGAAATTTAATATAAACTGCACCTGCACATTTTAATTACGAAAGTGTGTTTGTTGATGTTTCCTTCTTTCCTTCTTTCACGCAGTATACTAACGTACCTCGATAATGTTTTATAGATTGGAGATTAATATAACACTAACGTACTGATACAGTAAAAATAGTTTACCGATATGAGAATATCCTTTTATCTCAGGTACTGTTTTTTTTGGATATTTATAGTAGTCTTGTAGTAGTACAAGAAGTCATTCCGGGTTAGCTTGCGCGTCTGTTAAAAACTAGTTAGGTTCCCTCAGAATACAGGTTTCTTCATGATGTTTTTATTCATGTGGTAAATTTGGCCGTATGTATTTCACGTGGTCTGGATATATTTCTATATGTTCACAGTAAAATAGGTTGGAGTGTATATGTTTAATATTTACTTAAATGTTTTAGATATCAGGAAAACTCCGCTTGTTCGAGGACGTTCTATAAATTTAGCTCTGTCAGTGCGCGGGCGTAAAGCTCTTAAGGGTGTTGGAGTCGAAGATCACATGGTCAATGAGCATGGTATTCCTATGAGGGCGAGAATGATCCACAGACCTGATGGAACAACATATTCTATACCATATGATGCTAGGACGAATCAGGTGAGTTAGTTAGTGAGAAATAACTTGATTGAGATCGTAAGTCTTTAACAGTCAGCTTTAACAAGATGTGATTCTAAAACCTTCAAAGAATAAATAAGTTTAAAGTATTGAAATTACAAAAATTGTTATGTCATAGAATCTCTTTAGTTTCTCTCTAGAAACATTCCTATATATGCTTTTTTTAGATTTTAATATTTAACGATTGTAGAATGAAATCCTTGTGTCATATATTTACATATATTATCAAATCTAAAATAAGCAATTTAAATTTTTGTTACTTAGTGATAATGGCAAGGTAATAAGGTGTTTGAGAGATAGGTAATATTGATTTGTGTTAGGTAAAAAGTAATTACAATTAAAATGTCTTTGTCTGCAAATGTTTAATGTACTTATAATGTACTTATTTTCATAACCATGACCTCCTGACCGATTTTAGTCAAATCGCCGTCGGCCAAATTTAATGACATGCTATCCATCTATCTATATGCGGAGAAGATATAAGTATATAGTGCACAAGTGTACGCGCAGGCACAAGTGCACTTTAATTCTGTCACTGTCAAATTTTGGTGGAAGGACAATTCGACACGACGACGACTTCCCACTCCGGGCTGTTACTGAGAATTTATTAAAAGAAAACTCAACAACTACACTTTGCTCGACCTAGGATTCGAACTCAGGACCTCCGGATCTGTATTCGTACATGCTAGCCATGGCATTATTTTCACACAATGTGAATATAATATGTACATATGTGAGACATACATTATATATATTATATTCGATTATTAAGTTACATTACTCATGCATCTGTCCGTTTATCATAACGTTATTTCTCTTAATTTATTGGACGGGGAAGATTGATTAATATCTATAAATATAGTTAGGGACGTATAGTGTCCAGTCTATCTGTGGGTGTTATTAGTTACGGAAAATTATATTATGCCGAGTGCGTCATGTCACGTGTGTTTATTATTATCCTATACATAACACAACAAGTGTTAATTTAATTTTAAGCCCATCTTCTTGTCTTTTGACATCTTTGCTCTCAGTTTATCTTAAAATAAGTAGACCGGTTATAGATAATCATAATTACACAGAAAGTAATTGTCTTTGAAACTTTTGAAATACATAGTAAAGAAATAACTTTTTCCTTAAATACAAATTTCATAAACAAATAATATTGTCAGGGGATATTAAATAGTACAATATTTTTTACAGTGCATTTATTCAGTGGGCAGAAATTACTTAAACAGCATTCTGTTAAAAGGTAATATTAAATATGATACAAGTCAGTACAACTATTACAATAAAGTTAAATTAATTTAAATTCTAATATTTAATTTAAGATTTCATATTTATACTTTAATGTTATTTTTTGTATCTAAAAATAAAACAAAGAAACAATATATCTTTTCAGAATCGGAGAACTATGACAATGTTGCAAGATATTTCAACCATAAATTGATCCAGTCAAATTTACAAAAGGGCTCGTTAACCTTCCTTAAGTGAGTTGCTCTATATTGATTTAAATTTTTAGATAACTTTTAAATAGGTATTTATATCTCTGGGCTATTTTTTTAGTTTTTACCAATAACTTATGTAAGATGAAAATTTTGAAACGAGCTTCAGTAAAATATGTGTCTTAGTTTTATTAGTGTACTGTATATATGTGCATTTATTTAGGGTCCGTAGAGATTTTAATTATACACTGTCACATTCTAAACATAAGAGCAACGAGGAAGTTGCGTGGTTTCTGAAATTCTGTGCAACTAAATTTGTAATTTTAATAAATATGCAGCTTATTACTATTTCATGAAAGTTTGCTGTGAATATAAATTTTATGATTTTAATACTTGAATTTAATGTATAGTAGAACTTAACATTCGATATATATCTATACATAGGTATAACATAACTGTAGAGGTCGAATATTTGTGTAGAAAAAAATATGCTAAAAACTGAGTCAGAGGGATGTGAGAAGAGAAATAAAACAAATCCAGATTTCTTTAAAAAATTTTGTTTCTCTGTCTGTTTGTCTGTTTGTATAGGCTAATATCCGAAACTGTTAGACTGATTTAAATGAAACTTGGCAAGGTGGTACCTTATATCCCCGGTCAACATTTCAGATACTCTTCATCCCAGAACATTAAAGAGTTCCCGTGGAATAGTTAAAAAACTATAGTAACTTATACAGCTTAGTACACAAAAACTACTGATTGGATTTTAATGAAACTTTACAATAATAGTTCATACATCAAAATAACAAATAGGCTACTTTTTATCCCGGAAAAATTTACGGTTTCCGTGAGAAAGATTTGTTTTTGTTTGTCTAGTATATAAAACAAATTAAATGTTATTCGTTGGTAATCGGCAATTGCATTACCTACTTAAAAACGGCTGATATGAACTAATTATTTTTTTGTTAAAATATAACGATTGTTTTTCAGTCGATTAAAATATTCGGTGGTAAAAATAAATGAAAAGTTGGGACATTAGGGAAAAACTAAAAGTTTGCTTTTTTGTTTACAATCATTGTATGACCTCAAAGATTTTAAATTTAAATTTGGGACAGGATAACGTCTGTCGGGTCAGCTAGTAATGTATAAAATTTATATTCGTCACGTACCTAAATTTCTCACAGTACTGTAAGAATTTTACTGTGTCTTCTCACGAAATGAAGGTTATAGAACCGTACTAAACATTCAGTATTTAAGATATAAACATATCTGAAAAGTTTATTCATGTTCAATTATAATCGGACATAAAGAATATTTAACATAAGCTAGGTGTATCTTAATAACACAGATTAAAATATTTCATCCAAACTTGCAAGACCTGATTATGTAGTAGGTAACTAAGAAACTTTGTAAATTAGTCAAAAGTAATTGTAATAACCGTGTTATTTGTTAAAATTGAAATTTTGTATGTGAACCTAACAGACCGACATGGCCGTTTTAACGACAAAACTCTTAAATAAAGATTTTTTTTTTAAACTAAAAGTATTTTAAGCTATACAGAAATACATAGTTTTTTAAACACATTATGATGAAATTCCTTATAACTTAGTAATAACTTCTTTGTGCTTAAGTTATTTTCTACCGCTTATCTCTAAGTGCAAGCACATCATATAATACTATACTGGTGCAAGGAATATATAATGTTAACAATTTATTTATCACACAAAAAAGTTATAAACTAAATAATTTCAGAACGGATTCAAAAGAGACAGTACAAGTTAATGCTGATTTAATCATCGGAGCCGATGGTGCTTTCTCTGCTGTTCGTAAGGAAATGATGAAGCAACCACTGTTCGACTTTAGTCAGCAGTACATCGAGCATGGTTACTTAGAACTATGCATACCAGCCGCTGAAGATGGAGGAGTAAGTTGACAGATTTATAAATGAAATTAATATAATAATGTATTTGTGTTGGCAAGCAGCTTTAATACTAACAAGTCATGCGCTTGCACAGCAAAATGGATTAAAACCTCAGTTTTCACAACTCTGGATTTTTATGTGCGAATTATTTTGAATATAATACGGTGAAAGAAAACATTGTGACGAAACTGGCATGTCTAGTAAGCGAAGAATATGTGAAGTCCGCAAACCTGTTTTTAGGCCAATGGGGTGGTCTGATTTCCATCGTAAAAATGAATGTCCAACAAAAATACAAGATTCGATTTAGAAAAATTAGGTTCTAACGGTGTATTTTTGAAAACGTGAAATTATTAAGTGATATTACATAGTACTATCTAAGTATTTATTTCTACAATGAAACAAATTGTGGATATGATATAACCAAACAATAATATGGCATAGTGAATTCTGAAATCGGTTAGGTGAAATATTTTAAATGGTTTTATGTAGTGTTTATGAGTTGAAACATACTCATCATAAATAACTGACAATTGTCGTTTTAATAAGCCCGTCTCCAAGTGGTAAGTAGTGTATCTCTGAAATTTATTCAGAAGAGGATATCCTCGTCTGGTATACATAGCAAGCATCAAATTCCTTGAAAATTGCCAGCTGTCTAATTTTCGATTTCCATTTTCATCTACGTAAAGGTGTTCTCTCATACGGTAACTATAATCCATTTCCAAGCTATACGCTGTCGAAAAATTAGCCACAGTGTCTAATGCATCATCAGACTTTCTACAGTTTGGTTTTATTTTACCAGGTAATATCTCGTTAAATGCAAATTGATAAAATTCTCTGATAGGATCGCTAATACACGGCTCCAAAGTTAAATCATCCAGAGATTTTGGGTTAATGTTTTTTACTTTCACGTTTTTCGATAATAAACTATAAAGTGCAGAAGTATAAAAACTTGAGATAAAAAATGCAAACCAAATCCAAACTATCATAAATATTCTCGTTTTCTTCAATCTAAATAACCTAGTATCCGTGTGACCATAAAGATATCCCCATATATTTAAAAGTATTCGCTTCCTATCTTCGTCACCTAGTAAAATCCAACGTATTGTAATAATTACAAATGTTGTAAATAAATATGATGAGACAATTAATAACCATGTGCCGACGCTAAATCCTTCATAGATATTCTTCCAATTTTCTTCGCCCTTGGCTGGAATAAATGCACATACATTGGCGTAACTGTAACCCCAAATAAAATCAAATAATCTGATACGATTCTTCATCAACAAGAAACCTCCGATGACGATGTTGGCTGTATTATTTTCTAGAAACCCCAATAAACCTGTAATTGTCATGTTAGATAAAATAACTCCATAGTCACTATCTAAATCCAAGTATACGTATTGAATTGTAAGATTTTCTTTTGCTGCTATGTTTTCCAATATGTATTGTTCTATCCCTAATTTATCTTCTTCAAGATAAGGATTATAGTCATCCACATCAAATATAACGTTAGGTGTATCATCAGCTGCAGCCACATTTATGATACAATTCTGGAACTTATTTTCTAGGTGTTCATAATCCATTTTAATAGAAGTGATCTCTTTGCAGTTACTTATGTTTACTAATTCATTTATGGATTTACCACAATTACCACCATCAAATGGATGATATGTGTATATTTGAAATGCATCTGATTTGGATTTTGTTATAAGAAAAACGTTGTATATGTTAAGATTCAGAAATACTCGAAATATTTGAGAATATTCTGAACGATGTAAATGTTTAACTACCACATACATATGTGCTCTAGGATTCCAAGCAATATCTTTTGATAGATTATTAAAATTTTCATACAGCTCGTGATAATCATCTACGTAAAATATGTATATGTTTGACAATAAACTCAATTTATCGATACGAAATGATCCAGCAATAAAAGTATAGCAGGTTTTACTACTTAATAGCTGTGCTACATTTTCAATATAGTAGTTGTTGTATGCTAATGTTATAGGCATCCCACAAGGGACATATTTGTTGATCGTTGTCACAATGCAGTCGACTACAGTATCTTCATAGACGTCAGTTGTTGCATTATTTGTATGAATATTGAAATCTAAAACACTACATGTTACGATGTTTCCATAAATAGCAAGGAACGTAAGATATGTTAGAAACATTTTCCAGAACTCTTTGTTTCAACTCTGTTTGCACTACTAACTTACAATTATCTTGCTTACTGATTTTTGTTACAAATAATTATAAATAATTATGTGATTCAGTTGTCTAATTTTGTATGATATATGATTTTCTAACGATGTAAACATATTTGTAGTAGTTCACATGATTTATTGTTTTCATGGATCCTTCATGGAAAAATATTGTAACGTTTCAATTGAGTATATAATAATGTCCTTTTGATCGATTATGACTAAGGCGCCAAATCTCACTGAGACTAGCCATCTGTGCCGAGGATACTCGTATAATGTATGTGTTTGCAAACAAGATCAACACGATCGACGAAATGGCAGGCACAAGACCAATGGCTTTAGGTGCTATCCGAGGTATGGGTGTGATCTAATTAATAACTATAAACCACACAACCGAGAACTCTAACCCAAGACTCTGTAGATTTTGAGTCGTATATGCTAGCGACTGGACCAATAATCTATACATATAATAAAATTCTAACTGAGTCGAATCTGTTTTGGAAAATCTAATTGGAATAGTTATTATTATCGATACAGAGGCCGAATCTATAGTTTTTTATAATTTTTGTCTCTCTATCTGTCTGTCTGTCTGATAACATCACGGGAAATCCACTGGAGGGATTTTGATGAAATGTGGTATATAGTGTCCGCTAGTTTTTATAATTTCAAGATACGAAGTTAAATAATCCGCTTTATCGCCTAAAAATATTTTGTGTGAAATATAATATATAAACAAATATACAGCAGATGGGTTTTCTCATAAAATAAGGCCAAAGGTAGGCAATATTTGTATGTATTATGTTCAGAACGTTTTGACGTCCCACTGCAGGGTATGCGTCTCCTCACAAGGCACTATTTATCCTCTTTTATTATTATTATTGTTTATTTTATATTTATTTTTATGTATATGATACTATTTATATAGTGAAGAATTTTTATTTTTTTAATATTTTTTTTGGTTTAGTTTCAGATGCCGCCAAATTATTTACATATTTGGCCAAGAGGTAATTTTATGATGATTGCTCTTCCAAATCAAGATTGCTCGTGGACAGTTACACTGTTCATGCCATTTAATAATTTCAAAAACATAAACACAGAAGCAAAACTTTTGGACTTTTTTCATAAATATTTTCCTGATTCTATACCTTTGATCGGAGAAAAGAAATTGGTAGAAGATTTCTTTGGAGGTTCTCCTTCTGCGTTAGTAGCAGTTAAGGTAATTATAATTTATCATTTTCACACGTCGCAGTCGAAAAGTACAAAATGATTTCCCAATCTGGTGTTCGTTTTGCTGCTATTAAAAAGACATCATGTAATGGGTGGCAGCACGCAACCTCAATGTATAATAGATGTTTCATGCTATATGTATAATAGATATTTCAATCAAATTAAATATGAAAATAAATAATAATTTAATTTCACAATAGTTTCAAGTCCATTACATTTATTTACAAGAAGAAATACAATGAATTTATAAATATATAATAAACTTATTTCGACACAATGACTGCACATAGTCCGAGTGGGACAATGTTCACTCCCTTTGTCGTAATATCAATTTTTATATAAAAACGGGCCAATACATCGTAAGATCTTATTTTACATAATTTATATTTTTCAGTGTCGCCCATATCATGTACATGACAAAGCCCTTATAATCGGCGATGCCGCACACGCCGTAGTTCCCTTCTATGGGCAAGGTATGAACGCTGGATTTGAAGACTGTTCAATTCTTGATGAATTGTTCCAAAAATATAATGACGACGTTCCGAATGCTCTCGAAGAATTCTCGACTACTAGATGGAGAGATGCATTCGCGATTAGTGATTTGGCGATGTACAACTATATTGAGGTAATTAAAAAAATTCGTTTTTAGGGTTCCGTACCTCAAAAGGTAAAAAAGGAACCCTTATAAGATCACTCTCTTGTCCGTCTGTTCGTGTGTCTGTCTGTCCATGTGTCACCACCGATTTTCTCAGGAACGAGTGGACTTTGCAAGTTGAAATTTATACCAGATACTGAAGTCTATAGTTCCTATTAGGTGTATAAAAATCGAGGTCCTGAGTCAACACGATAAAAAGATTTGTTCATACAAATTTAGATTTTCGCGAAAACTTGTAAGTACCAAAATTTACCTTAATTTTCAATTTTATTTATAGTTTCTAGGTCAACCGGAAGTACCCTATAGATTCTGGGTCGAAAACCTATATGGTAGTTCCCGTTAACCTAGAAAGACGAAATTTGGCAAAAAGTAAGGTCTTACAGCACAAATAAAAGAAAAATTCCGAAAAATAAAAAAATCGAAAATTCCCCATACAAATATAGTTAACGCATACATATATAGTTAACGCCAATTAGGATAGTCCTTTGATTTGTATGGGCGGGCGCTCATACAATTTATTTATAATATGTACCTACAAATTTGTGCGGAACCCTCGGAAGGCGAGTCCGACTCGCACTTATACAGTATTTTAAAAGCGTAAAAGTATTGGTAAGTTTAAGTTTGAAGTTATTTTAGTAGACTCTTTTTAACCACCTGCGTGGGGCAGGTTGAATAGCCTTCCTTAGAGTTTATTAATATCATAATATCTACTGTAAGGAATTATTTCCCCTATGTATGTATTAATTACTAGCGACTCACGCTCGCTTCACTCGCGTTGGCCCCTAGGTACGTTTTCACGGTTAGCTATACATAAATAGTAATCTTGCTACTCCTAAGATATTCATTTAAATTATATAGCGTTTTACTCTTGTTTAGCTCGAGTGCGTATGCCGTACGCGGATTTTGTTCACAATTTCATGGGTTTTAATTTTTTTCGCGGAACCCTGATTCTTTTTCTGCCAGTGAAAGTCCCGTCAAAATTGGTCCAGCCGTTTCGGAGATTAGCCGGAACATACAGACAGACAGACAAAAATTGTAAAAAATGTTGTTTTGGTATATGTACCGTGTATACATCTATATGCATTTCGTAAAAAGCGGTTATTTTAATATTACAAACAGAAACTCCAATTTTATTTATCTGTATAGATATACGAACTTCTTGATGAACTAAAAGGTATGGGATAATGGAATCGTGAATATATATTTTTCATGTATTAGTATTTATTTAATTTACTCGAAATTGTTTGTTTTAAATTACCTGGGCGACCGAGCTTCACTAGGAGTTCTTTTTTCAGTATTTTTTAGATAAAAAAAACTAAGAACTTGAATAAATACAAAAAAAAAAAAGAAAATAAATACTTTGTATCCGACCGGGATTCGAACCCGGACGCCTTTGATTGTCAATCCTGCATCTTAGCCGGTTGACCACGATATTATGCTTGAGCGTAAGAAATTATCGACCATATTTTGCGTGGAATAATGCGAAAGAAAACCGCATGAAAATTCAAAAACACGAGTTTTCCCAGACATAAGACTAATCTAAATTTTTTGCCCCCGAAAACCTCCACATACCAAATGGCAGCGAAATCGTTAGAGCCGTTTCCGAGATCTCCGGTAGGTATAAATAAATAGATATACAAGAATTGCTCGTTTAAATATATTAGATAGATAGATTAGATAATTTCTTTAACGGATATAATATAACTAGCAAAACCCGCGGCTTCGATCGCGCTAAAACTACAACAAAAAAACTTTAAAAATGTAGGTTTCATACAAATCATCCCTTATTTTATCTCCTTATGGGATGAATCTCAAAAAACGCTAAAACACATATTTATTTAATTGTATTGAAGAGCATTAATTTAAGTCTCAAGAAATTCTGATCATAAATATTTTTTGAGTTGTGTTATAACGTGTACTCCCGTGGGAATGATATAGTCTCCCGCGGTAAAAAGTATCCTATATGTTAACCCGGATATCCAGCTATCATCATACCAAATTTCATCAAAATCCCTCCAGTGGTTTTTCTGTGATACGGTAACAGACAGACAGACAGACAGACAAAAATTCTAAAACCTATAGATTCGGCCTCTGCATCCATAATAATGTTTATTTCAATAAGATTTTCTAAAAAATATTGAATGTACAGATTCGGCTTAGTTAGAATTTTATTATATGTATAGATTTATAAAGCCAAAAAAATGTTTTATTGAAATATTGAACACGGGCGGACCGCGGGTAATTTAGTAGTAATTTTAATAAAGTCATAGAAAGGTCATATCTGTACATATATTTTTTTTGGATTAAAGCTACGTATTTTAAAAACACATGGCGACATCTATTGTCAAATATCTAAATAACATATAAATAAATTTTCATTAAAATAACTATTTTAATGAATAAAATAGCGCTATTGATATTTCTTTTAGGATAAGTTTTTTTTTAATAGTTTTACATATATGTATAAGTAAGTTACCTTGCTAAAATGTTAATAGTATCATCGTGCTTTTATTTTAACCAGTTGTTGTATCTTTTCTCAGAATTGAGATATTTTCCTGTGATAAAAAGTATCCTATGTGTTGACCCAGATAACCAGCTATCACCATACTAAATTTCATCAAAATCCCTCCAGTGGTTTTTCTGCGATGCGATCACATACAGACAGACAGACAAAAATTCTAAAAACTATAGATTCGGCCTCTATATTGCTAATAATGAATATTTCAATAAGATTTTTCGAAAAAGATGGAATTTAGGGATTCGGCTTAGTTGTAATTTTATTATATGTATAGTTACTAATTTATAAATCCAAAAAGTTAGCTTTACTGATAATTTGAACACGGGCGGGGCTTGGGGTAATTCAGTAGTAATTCTAGTAAAATCGTAGAAAGGTCATATCTGTACTTTCTTTTTTTTGAAATTAAAACTACGTATTTTAAAAACACATGGCGACATCTATTGTCGAATATCTAAATAACACATAAATGTATATTAATTAAAATAACTATTTTAATGAATAAAATAGCGCAATTGATAATTTGATTTTCAAGATAAAATATTTTTAATAGTTTTTACCATATTTAGTAAGTTACCTAAACTGTTTATAGATAGTATCATTGTGGTTTTGTTCCAACCAGTTTTTGTATTTTTTCTCAGAAATGAAATATTTTCCCGCGGTAAAAAGTATCCTATATGTTGACCCGGATAACCAGCTATCATCATACCAAATTTCATCAAAATCCCTCCAGTGGGTTTACTGTGATGTGGTAACAGACAGACAGACAGATAGACAGACAGACAGACAAAAATTCTAAAAACTATAGATTCGAGTTTTGTATCGATAATTTACGTACGTCTATTTTAATAAGATTTTCCAAAAAATATTTAAGGAACAGATTTGGCTTAGTTAGAATTTTATTATATGTATAGATTATTTTAAATACACATTTTAAGGATAATTTACAAAAGGCTATGTAAAATTATTGTATGCTGCGTATTAAAAGTACCATATTTTAACTTTTAAAGGTATTTTTTTTTTTAATTTATTTTTTGATTATTTTTATATTAGTGTGTATTATAATTTATTTTTATTTATACATAAATAATTTATTTCAGATGCGTGACTTAGTGACTCGTCCATCTTATCGTTTCCGAAAGGCTGTAGACGATTTCATATTTTGGCTTTTACCGGATATATGGGTTCCCCTCTACAATTCTGTTACCTTTACAACAATGCCTTACAGTCAGTGCGTGAAAAATCGTCAGTGGCAAAATAAGGTATGCAAATAATAGAAATATTTATCCATAAATGCTCTATATATAATATTTCACATTTAATCTCCGCTAGAGTACATGAATTGTGAATTGATTCTTTTGTTGTGAAGTGGATTGCTTCTTTTGTTTCAATTTACTACTTGACGACATTTTTGAAGTGAAAACTTCTATAGGCTGGTTTGGATGGGGAGTAAATTCATGAAAGTCGTCATCGACATGGTCACGTGACGTGTTATTGCTAATACTCAGACTGCCGATAGATGTCAAAACCAGATAAATGTAAACAGTTTTATTTTTCAAATTTTAATTTAAGATCAACAATTAATTTGAATATCCAAAAATTACAACTGTTTCTTTATAGTTTCAAGTTATCACTTCTGCAGTCCTCATGACTGCTTTTTTTTTCTCTTTCTCCTTGCTCAGTCTATCTCTACTTTTATGACCATTAACCTGTCGAGAGTCGCGAGCACACCGTTGTGCCAGTTAACAATTAATTTCTTAGAAATTAACCAGGAGGTGTTTATAACATACCTACTATTACCTATTATCTACTATTCTCTTGCTTAATTATGACTTTCCTCCCTCCTCGTGATATGCCCATATTATGCTTCTTCTCTTTCTTTTAATATATTCATCCCTCTCTAACATCTTAGACTAATACTAATGTTTGCTAATTTATGGTTTAAATAACTGTTATATCTTGAACTTTTTTGGATGATTTATTTTTATTTTACAGGTTCTCGCATTCGCTGCCATCTTCTTAATATTCTCTGTTATGGCTCTGTATATGTATTCTAAGTAATAATGGAATATCTGTAACATTTAACTTAAATAGAGTAAGAAATAAATTTAAAATCAAACATTGTTTATAATTGTTCTAAGCAAAATGAAATCCTGCTAATTTGGAAGTATGTTTTAAGTTTAACACGTAACACTTAACTTGTAAAATATGAACTAGTTAATTAAATAATTTATCTAAAGCAAATTCGGACTATGGTTACGTATGTAAATAAAATTAGCATAGCATAGTATACATTAAATAATACTTACTACATTAAATAATATTTGATATATTGTCTTCCGCCGTTGTTTTTGTTCTTGAAACATTTAATGGCATTTAAAAACCTAATAAGAACATTTTGATAGGTATAAAGCAATCAACATCTCTATTATTTTTATCGGTAACCCCTTAGTATTAATACTTGACCCGACTTGGGACTCAAACACAGGATCTCACGATCTGCAGCTGTACAAGATCAACGAAGCAGTCACATCATGATAATTTGTTATATGACAGCTATGAAGAACACAAAAAATCAACAAAAGTGGCCTCAGTTCTTCTTACAGAACAGAGTTTAAAAATTTATAAGGTTTTTCCTAGTTTCCTCTCATAATTTTCTAGTTGCCGTCATGATTTATTACCTCGTTTACTATGCGCGATAAAGTCCAAGCTGATAAAGAGACATGGCATTTCTGTAAGGAACTTTATGTCTATTATTTTTTAAATAGTCATAACTATGCATACTTGGAACATTTTATCTATACTATAGTATTATAAAGAGGTAAAGTTTGTGAGTTTGTGGGGGTAATCTCTGGATAGATGGTAAGAATATAGTTTGAAACCCTGGCAAGGACATAGGATAGTTTTTATCCCGGAAATCATCCTTTAAGGGGAAGGAAATGGGGATGAAATTTTGTGTGGGGAACCAACCTAGGGACGAACCCGATAGAGATACATCTCTGATAGCAGAGTGGACCGTGGGAGCAACCTCTTGGTTGTTAAGGTCTGCTTCGGCAGGCCTGCCATTGGGGCGTCGTGGTTGAGTGCGTAAGCGATACTGCGACGTCTCATTAAGACGGGGAAGATTGTTGGGTTTTAGTGGCTAGTCCTGGCTTCTCTAGCCGGTGAGTCCCACATAACTACCTGTTTGTATGCAGTATGCGTAAATGCTTTTTCCAACATTCATCTTTTGCTTTGCTAAAAGTGTAATTTTTAGGATACCACAAGAATGTTACTTTGAATATGAAATGTGGTTCTACTAATTTAATTTTATGATTACTAGACACACAAGTCTATTAGATATTTGTTTTAAATTCTGATAGGTATTGTTTAAGAAATACACTACAATATATTAATATAATCAATTTAATTGTTTGTATCATACTAGTGCCTCCGCTCATGCTAAGCTGGGTGAGGATAAAAGGTAGTCTTTGTTCGATTTCCCCACCATGCTATATATTATGACCATAGTCATACCCAATTTCATCGAAATCTGTTCAGCGGGTGGTTAAAAACAAACAAGCTGAAAGCATGGAGGATACTGTGTAGCATTCCTACAGTTAAAACATAATAAAATCTTTTTATAAGCACAGAACATCTTTCATTAATCTTTGTTTGTACGTTGACAAATGATAGCGTCAGTTCCATGGATAAAATCAATAAATAGATGGCAACAATGCAGATCTCGGAGGTACGGAGTGAATAATACGAGTACCTATAACAAAATTAAAACAGGAAAGCAATGATGCAGTAGCACTGTGTTATATTTATTAGCATTGCTTAAAATGCCGGAGTTGTCAAGTTTGATTCCCATAAATGGTATACATTTATATAATTTTATAATAGATCGTGATAAGAAAAAAAAGAAAAATACATATCTGTTACAGAGTATCTTCTTCATTCTGTTTTTACATCATATTTTTTGTCAAAATTAAGTAAAATAATATCTAATATATTTAAACGAGTAATTCCTGTATATTAATTTAAATATTTATTTATTTATACCGGCGATCTCGCAAACGGCTTTGGTATCGGACGGATATTATTTATGACGGATTAATATAACGGAAATTTGGTATGTAGGGGTTTTCGGGGGCGAAAAATAGATCTAGATTAGTTTTATATCTGGGAAAACGAGTGTTTTCTAGTTTTCAAGTGGTTTTCTTACGCATTATTCCGCGCAGAATATGTTCGATAATTTCTTACACTCCGGTATAAGCATCGTGGTTAAGCGATCAAGGTGCAAGCTTAACAATCACAGCTGTCCTAGTTCGAATCTCGATCGGATACAAAGTTTTTACTTTTGTTTTTTTTATATTTATTCAAGTTTTTAGTTTTTTTTATCTAAAAAATACGACATAACAAAAAAGAACTCCGTGCGAAGCTCGGTCGCCCAGATACTAAATAATAATATAAGTAACAATTCAAAGGTTTCATATAAACTTTGACTATACTCGCATGTATTTTGTGGTGGGTACGTGAAACGTTCATTAATCATGCTCATATTTCACACAAAGTGTAAAATTTCCCTTCAACGTACGGATATAATAATAATATCAGATTTTTCTTGTACACTTCACTATAAAAATATTTTAATACTTTCTTTTTAATTCTTCTCATTTTTCTTCTTTCTTTCTTAAGTTTAGAATAAATGATTTCAGACAGATTTATAAATTCATTTATTCTGAACTAAAAGAGTCAAAAGTGAACTAAAACAAAATATTTTTATTGTGAAAAATTAGGAGAGATTGATCTATTAATAGTTGAAATATTAATTAAAAATATTACACAGCTAAAATTCTTAAATTAAGTTACATTCATACTAAAAAGGATAAAAATTGTAATCTCTTGAACCAGAGCACTTATTCTCAAATTTTTTAATAAATGAATCTGAAAGAAAACTTTTTATCTCTTAATGACGTAGCTATTTTCTGTTGAAATAACACTTGAGCTGAGTTGCGGGGAAAAAGAACATCTCTAATATTTTAGAACATCTCTAAACTTTTACAATTTGTAATTTAACCAATATAGGTAATATACGAGTAGCGTTTTCTGGTGGCTCTGCCCGCGTCGTTTAATTATGTAGAATTACTCCGCTGCCTTAACTCATATCATTCCTATATAAATATTCTATAAACACAAAAAAACCTTCAAACAAACAAATAAACTCTTCGGCTATAAATATTAACTAAGATTATGTCTACGATGTTACGATAAAAATCACCAACAAAATGGTAGGAAAATATTGGCTCCAAAAATTCGAGTATACCTAATAATCTATACATATAATAAAACTGTAGTGGTCGAACGTCTATATATAGAAAAAATATGCTAAAAACCGAGTGAGGGGGATGTAAGAAGAGAAATAGAACAAATCCAGTTTTTTTTTATTTTTTTTGTTTCTCTGTTTGTTGTTTGTACGGGCTAATCTCCGAAACTGTTGGACTGTTTTAAATGTGCATGGTGGTACCTTATATCCCCGGTCAACATTTTAGATACTTTTCACTCCGGAAAACTAAAGGGTCCCCGTGGGATCGTTAAAAAACTATAGTAACTTATACAGCTTAGTACACAAAAACTACTGAATGAATTTTAATGAAACTACAATAATATAGTTTATACATCAGTATAACAAATAGGCTACTAATAGGGGGATAGATTTGTTTTTGTTTGGCTAGAGGCTAACCCAAGCGAAGCGAGGGTGATCCGCTAGTATCGTAATATTTTCTTTAATGCGTCTTGGTAAAAGAAACCTACAAGCATAATTTGTACAAGGAATACCAGTTTTTACGAAATACAAAATTTCATTGAATCTGATCATGGTATAACTTGAATGACGTACTCCATAAGTTTGATAGAAGTATCTTCGGCATACATGTCGTGTCTTCCGCAATTAATTAGTAAAATATAAAAGTTTGGTTCACTTATCCTTAAATGCAAGGACAGGCTAACTTAAAGTTTAAAGTAAACTATATGAAATTTGAAATTAATCGTACTTTATTACACTTTAAAATTAGGTTGATAGTGCAGGTGTTCGCTTCCAATCTGAATCAAAGTTTCTGTATGCATAATTTTTGCTCCATTAAACTTTAAACTCTACTGAAAGTACTGTTAGGTCTGGTCGTTATCGAAAAATTATGCATGAATTCTGAGACCCGGTTTTGTTTAAGAATAAAATAACATATTCGGATTCATTTATTTTATTAATACTACAATTTACATATTTTATTATAATATCATTGATAAATATAGTGTTTTTCATAAGAGATGTGTAGCGATTACAAAGTACAGTATTTTCTAATGTAGGTAAACTAAATCCGAAAACGTCAAGTTACATATTTTTAGTATAAAATAGTGTTTTTCATAAGTGATGTGAATAGTATAAAGAACCTTTACTCATGCACGTACTCGTAGGTGCATTTTAAGCAATATTGTTGTTTAACCTTTTTAAGCTTTTTCGTAGCTAAAATATCCGTTAAGGTTTATTGTTTTTCTTCATCGAATTCAATATCAATAGCGAATTTCATGGTTCAGTTTTTTAACTACTAGATTACTGCAAGGGCCCCATATAAATTTCAAGAAAAAGTTACCCTTAGGAGGAAAATAATTACAATTAAGGTGTAACTTTTTAGTTAAAAAGTAATTATTATCATTAGTATAATGTAAGAGAGAGTAAATGGTGAGAGATTCAAAATGAATGTTTCATAAGATGTACAAATTGCTATTAAACTTTAGCAGGGGATAAAAATTGTGAAGTGGTTTTGTGATGAAGTTCTTTAAAGCGATGACGAAATATTACAAACCTGATGAACTATACTTTTAACCTCCGACACAAAAGAGGGATGTCATAAGCTTAACGCGTGTGTATTTTTATATCTGTCTGTTACTTTGTAGCGTCCAAACGGATGAACCGATTTTAATTTGGTGTTTTTATTTAAAAGGTAACTTAGGTGATAGTGTTCTTACTCGTAGCTATAAATCAAGAAAATCCGTTAAACCGTTTGCAGGCTATCAGCTTTTTTCTAGACGGTGAAAGAATATGAGCAACTTCTACAGATCTAATCTATTCAAAACTAGGTATCCCGTTACTTCAATGATATTGCAACGATGTGGTAACCTTGGCCCGATGCTGCAGCGTCTCCTGGAATCTTCAAGATACTCAACTCTATACCAAAATATTGCAGAGATATGTTTAGGCTTATTGAAATGGCTTCAATGAAAATGCTATTGTGTTAGGGTTTATTTTGAATTTTTAATTTAATTTCTTGCGATTAATTTAGATGACAACTCTATAACCTTCTCTATCTATATTTACACGTGAGATTAAAGCGCTCGTTTATGATTTCAATATAACATTGTTGTATTTTAAATTATCTTATTATATTAATGTTATATAGTTATTTGACAGCCAGTTTATAAGCTTTATAAATATTTTTGTCTGTGCGTTTGTTGAGGCTAATGTTTGAAACAAATGATTTGATTTTAATAAAAAAAAATGATTAAACGTTAAATTAGTTACTATTTCTCGATAATAGGTTTCTACAGGAATTTGATAACAAATACCAATTACATATTTTATATTTAACTATTTTGTCCATATTGAATGTAAAATGTAAATGGAAATAAAATGGTCAAATTTTAGCTGTAGAAACTGTTGACAATAGATTCATTGTAATAAATCTGTAAATCATTTTTCTCTTCCTTAAATTTCACAAAGTTCTTATAATCATTATTAATTCATATGTTTGTTTTCACTAATTTGACTGAAAAAAAAACATTGAACTGCAGAGCATTTCCCAGAAGTAATATTTTGCTATGAAAGGTTCATATTATCAATGTATGTATGTTATATCCATATACAATTCTGAGGCTTGTTAAAATAGAACTCTTAAAATGCTAACTATGCTTTGCATATTGTCATGAATAAGCGTTATTGAGAAATCTAGTTAGTCAGACTGTGCTACTTTTTTCTAGCACATATTCAGAAAAAAGAGCTAAATCTGAGCTATGATGCAAAAATAGAATTAACTAGAAGTATTTGAAGGATTACATTGTTACAAAGTTTAAAAAAAATATAGCTTAGGGATTTTAGAAAAAAAGCAAGGATTAAGAGAAAGTATGACAAATGAGTTTGTGATTGCGCCTTGAATTTCAATTCTGTATGTATTGTGCTTATATGTAATTTAAAATAAAAAAAAAATAAGCTAAGGCAAAACAGCTTAGTGCCTTTTTCTCTTGCGTTTGTCAACCAATTTTCTTTTTTTTGTTTTGTAGCTATTAACGTGCTTTAGTTTTACCATTAAAAAAATTGTTAACATTTTTACCTAGATAGGGAAACAATTAAATGTTTTCCTCAAATTTTTAATAACGAATTTGTTCGAATTTTGACAACTGGGAGAACACTAGTAATTATAATTTGAAGAAACAAATTTCTTTTAAAAAATTTTATATTGTAAAATACTATAAACTCTAATAGCACTATTCCTTGGGAAACAAAAATATATATAATACCTATACGGTGTAGATGAATCAAGGCGTTCCCAGGACACACGGCATTCCGGGCTTTTAGCGACGAATCGAAAGTTCCCACCAAATTAATTGGTCCTCAGATTTGACAAGGAGAAAAAGAACAAACTATGTTGACGCTAATGAAAATTTATTGTCTTAGGGCAGGTACCGACTGAAGGTCTTATTTAGCGCTTGGAAAAAACGTAACGAATTTGATCTTGTTATAAATGGGCTTGCCTCAGTTACTTTTAATTCGTACTAACTGTTTATAAATAGATATTTTAGTTTATGTTAACTACAATTACATAATTGTTAATTATTAAGAATACTCTTAAAGACTATGTACACCATGATTTGTAGGAAATAGGAAATAGGTTATTAACAATTAGTGTTAAAAATTTATAGTATTATGTGATTTTAATACTAATTAATAGCTACACCTATTTGTAATGAAACGTAAATGGCAATGTCTTTAAAAGTTAAATTACAAAGTAAACTATGACTAAATTATACTTTTTACAACTTCGTGATTTTCCTCATTTATTGAGATTTACTTTCTTGTCATAACTAAGCCAAATAATAGTAAAAATGAAAAATATTTTTGCCAAATATATTCGAGTTCCCCATTTCTGCAAGTCTTGATTCCTCGTTACCTAGCTAATGATCTTCCTTAGTCCGGGTGGGGGCTGCTTTAGAAAGGTATTTTAATTGGCGGCTTCGTCAAAGTCTCCCGCGACCACAACTTCGGAATTTGAACTGTTTGGATTTCGTACCTATGTATTGCTTTTTAGTTTCACATAAAGGAAGTTGGGTTAACCTCCTTTAACTAACTACATAATATAAATAGTTTTTGTGTTCCTTCAAGATTATTGTAGGTTTTATAATGAATTTAGTTTATTCTGGGAAAAGTTATCTTTTCCTTTGTAATGTCAAATGTGTATATATAGAGCTCTAATTATAACTCTAATTTCAACTTTCAATAACATATAGGCATTATTTACTTATATTTGGATATTATAGGATTATATTCATATTATATTACATCGTTATGCAACAATATTTTCAAATTAATAAGGCCAAAGGGTTCGGATGTATTAGTTATTGTTAGGGATAAAGGGACGGTTTAATACCCTTTGCGTATTAATAGAAGTCTACCTACATATGTATGCTATTATATAGCTATAAATTATGGTAGATTTTAACAAATATGTGTTACTATTATAATTTATTACTACTATTATTATTTAAATAAATACATTTACACACGTGTATGTTGTTATTCCTTCATAGCAAAACGGCTGGACAATTTTCGATGAAATTTAGTATACAGACAGGCTATGACCTACAGTAACATATAGGCTAGTGTTTACTAGTACTGCTACTAATGCTAAAATTTGCTAAAAGGTGGTGCTATAATATTATAGAAAAAAAAAACACCTGGGTGCCTAAAAAACGATAGTAACTTTCATTTTAATTACATCATGGAATTAAATTAATTTTTCTCTTCGAAATTACAGCGTTAAATAAAAATTACTACATTGTTTAATGTTTAGAATGTCGTAGTTTTATTTAAACTTTATAACCCGTGAATATTGATAGACATAAATGTTGTTTCTTTTCTTTATCGAACATTATATCAAATTGAAGCGCTACCTGCTAGATCACTAATTTCAAATTGTAATTTATTATAGGAAATAAGAACATCTTTAGATAGAGTAATTAATTAAGAAGACGACGTGAAATGAATGCACAAAGCGACATATGTGTTTTATTTATTTACTTTTAACAGGTGCATCTTGACTTTTTAACGAATGTTTTATTTAACCTTAAGCAGGTATATAAACTTAAGTAGGTCTATAAATAATTCCTTTTAGACTATCTTTTTAGATTATATAAGATAATTTTATTTAAATCTAATTATAATCTAATAAAGTATTAATATTTTTTGTATATTAAAATTATAACTTTTACAACCTATAGCTATATATTTTAACCTATTAATATAGACAATAGTTTTGTAATGTAACCTATGTAGAGAAACAGGATTGAGAGAGAGATAGTTTTATTTAAAAAATCTAAGAAAGTATTAATACCAATTTTTTTTGTAATTTGAAAAATTATAACTTTTCTATCTAGACAGTAAGTAGTATTCAGCCCATTTTAACGTCCCAGTGCTGGGCACGGGCCTCCCTTCAATACGAGGGGAATCAGGCCATAGTCCACCACGCTGGCCAAGTGCAGATTGGTGGAATTCACATGTCTTTCGAAAACTTGCTAGGTTTTCTCAGACATGCAGGTTTCCTCACGATGTTTTCCTTCACCGTAAGGTAAGTGGCAATCATGTTAGAAATGATTCACACATGAAAATATCAGAGGTGCGAGACTCGGGATTTGAACCCGCTTCACTCGGTTTCCCAAGCGAGCGCGTTGCCACTGGGCTACCACTGCCCTTACACAGTAAGTAGTAGTGTAATCTAATCTATGAAAAAAACAGGGTTAAGAGAGAACAGATAGTCTGTTTGATGATATATACAAGAATCTGAAAAAAATGTTCTCAGGCGAATGTTTACAAAATAATGTGATCCCACATGGTGTATTAAACACGTCCCCTTAAACAAACAATAGGCTTAACACATGTGATGCATTATAGAACGTATACTTACGTGAATGATCTACGGTAGGACTTCTATGTAAATATAGTATAAACAAGATTAATTTGGTATTAAGATATTTTAAATTTTAGAAACACAATTTTTTTCACAACTTTTTGATGCGATTTGAAAACCTGTGTTCCTGTTTCTTCTCAGTCTTTAAATAATGAGAATTAATTATTATTAATGATCTGACATATAAAAAATATTTTATTCTAATATTAAAATTGTAGTAACTTTTTTAAAACAATATAATTGTATAAATTCTAAATACCTACATACATCTCACTATTCTCTCATTGTGAGTTCGTGCCTTGTGGATATCTTTAGATTTATTCATGGCTTTAGTCTTGACGATGTTTGCTTTTCCGATGCCGTGCACGAAATGAATTTAAAATACAATGTCTGAAAATCTCAAAAGTTCTAGTCAGGTTCTATACCTAGTTTCAAATGTTCTGTAACAATAAGAAATATTATTATATATTTGGATGTTGAGATACAAAAAAAAATTGGTTACTAATATATAACTTATAACTTATAGTAAGTACTTACTCATAAACGGAGTCCAGGTGAGGAGAGAGATTTGGTGAATTTGCAAAACAAGCCTAAAATTAAGAAAATTTTATGTTGTACTCCCTCTCACATTAAAAAATTCAACTAACAATTTAATTTCTTATTATATGGCTTCAAAGCTATATTTCTTGCATATTTTGACATTTTACGTTGCATATAATCCGGTTATACATATACATATTTGTCTTAACACTGTATTGTTGGGTGATACAAATAAAACTTCGAGACATTCCTTGTGTATATTCTTATATTCAATGCTTTTGCAACATCAACTTATTTTTTTTATAATCGTCAGTATGTCTTTTTGTGTGCAAGCTATCACCGGCTCGGAAAGCAGTTCTACTGAGAAGAGCCGTCAAGAAAATGGCCTCTTGCGCGCCGACCTGAGCGGACGTGTCTATGACCGCTGTCCGAATCTCGCTACGAGTGCGTACCAGAGTGACCTTGTTGCTGCTTGCTGCCGGCTACGGCCGCGTTGCAGTTTGCTGTTTCCGAAGAAGGACCAGGTTTGATCCTGAGAGGTAAGTGGAGTGTTCGCATACACAACCTACGCCTCTCACCAGAGGTGAGGACTTAGGTTCCGCCACACACCCCCCCTGCCCCGCGGCAAGGGGGACGATAGAAAAGTGCTAGATTATAAGAGTGTAGCTTTTAAGTTAGCTCGCGAGTGGGGGTCCAGAGAAGATGGACTCCAAAAGCAATTCGACCGCGGCCCTTCTGGCCTTTTTAAAACAATGTTATCCCGAGGTATTCGCCGTGGTACCTCAGGAAATTAAGCGCGCGCACGGCGAAAGCAGCACCGATAGCCCGGCGTCTCCTTCAGAGGCGTCGGAACGAAGCTGCCCGACTAATTCCGAGTCGGGCCGATCGTCGCCGGCTCTAAGCGACGCCGGCAATACCGCTTCCCCGATGGAAGCCGAGTCCGCGTCCGAGTCTGGATCCGAATCCAGCTCGGAAATATCTGACGAACACGACGGTTTCGAGACCGTCGTCGCTAAGAAGCGTAAGGGGAAACGCGCTAAGGCGTCCCCCCCAGTGAAGCGAGCCTCACTCGCCGCGCCCCAGGTTCGCGCCAAAACCGCAGAGTTTCGCGCCAAAAGCGATGACTCACCCATGACGTCACCCGCGCCTGTGACGTCATCCGCTGCCGCGCCCGGTGAGTCATCCGCCGCGACCACGCCCCAAGCGCGTAAGATTAAACCGCCGCCGCAGGTGGTATTGCAAGACAAAAAGGCCTGGAACAGCATCTCCGCGTGGATGCTGTCCCAGAAAGTTAATTTTACGTCAGCAAAGTCGATGCCGCACGGCATTAGGATTAAATTAGGGTCGCCTAACGACCACCGAGCTTTGACCGCTCATTTGAGAGCTATAAACGTAAGCTTCCATACGTATGCTCTGGAGGACGAGCGCCGTCTGCGCGTCGTCATCAAGGGCGTACCGAAGGAAATAGGTTGCGACGAGGTCGAAAGCGACCTCAAGTCTAAGGCGTTCCCGGTGCGTGAAGTGCACCGCATGTACGGGGGCAGGACTAAGGCACCATTCGACATGGTGCTAGTCATTCTCGACCTCTCGCCGGAGGGGAAGAAAATCTATAACTTAAAGTCGGTCTGTCATCTGACCGGTATAGAAGTCGTGCCGCCGTACGCGCGGGGTGAAATAGGGCAGTCTCATCGCTGCCAATTATACGGTCACTCGGCCAGAAACTGTTACGCGCGCCCGAGGTGCGTAAAATGCCTCGATGACCACGCGACCGCCGACTGTCCGCGCAAGGTCCCGGACCCTGAAGTGCCGCCCAGCTGCGTGCTGTGCGAGACCCAGGGGCACCCCGCGAATCATCGCGGGTGCTCCAGGGCCCCGCGTAGGCGTACGCGAAAGGGGGCCAAGAAAGCGAGGGCTTCGAGGCCCTCCCAACAAGCACCCAGGGAGCCCTCGGCACCCCGGGTGTTCGTTCCCGTGCCACCCCCGACCACGAACGCGTGGTTTAAAGCCGCCGCTCCTCCCGCGCCTCGTCCCGTAGCTTCGGCTCCGGCTTCGATGCCGTGCCCGACTCCGGCCCCGAGGCCCACGCAGCAAGCACCGCGACCGGTGCAAGCGCCCGCTCCGCGACCGGCCCCGGCCCAGCAGCCCGCGCTGCTCCCGCCCAGGGCTCGCGTAGCCCCCGCGATGCCGGCGAGTCAGTCCCTGGCTTCTGACCTCTCAGTGGTCATGGACTTCGTCGGGTCATTCGATATAAAATACGTGCCACGAACGGCGCCCCTCAGGCGCGTATGCAGGCCGCGTTCGAACACGCCGGCCTAATCGAAGCTATCAATGAGCTAGCAACGAGCTTCCAAGCCCCCGCCTATTAACTTTTCCAATGGCGGTAAACAACACAATCATTCGTGCATCCGATTCGCGGCTAGGGCGAACAAAACCCCGCGGCATTACTATCTGCACATACAACGCGAATAGCATTAAAACTCATATCGGGTTAGTTCGCGATTTCTTATCAGATTATAGTATAGACGTTCTCTGCGTACAAGAGACGTTCTTAAAACCGGCAATGCGCGATCCGAAAATCGCGAATTATCGTTTAGTTAGAAATGATAGAACCGTCAACAGGGGAGGCGGCACTATCATTTATTTTAAGAAAACGTTACATTGCGTCCCCTTAGATCCGCCGCCACTCGCGAACATCGAGGCGTCGGTATGTCAGGTACATATGACGGGCCATCAGCCGGTCATAATAGCATCGGTATATCTCTCGCCAAACAAAGCAGTGCTAGAGAGCGACATGAGGTCGCTACTCGGCATGGGTGACTCGGTCATTTTGACCGGGGACCTGAACTGCAAACACACGCGCTGGCACTCAACGCGCATTAGCTCCAAGGGGCGAGTGCTCGATGAGTTAGCCAACCACCCATCCCTCAATTTTGAAATTATAGGGCCACTGACGCCCACGCGTTTTGGCCATAGAGGCACGCCGGAGGTCCTCGATATAGCGATTCTAAGGAACGTAGCCTTACGACTGCGTTCCATAGAATCGTTATCCGAGCTAGACTCAGACCACCGGCCGGTAATTATTAAATTAGGTCATGACCGCCCTTCAGGCCCGTTGACTAGAAAGGTTGTTGATTGGAAGAAGTTCGCTGAGCTTCTTCGGTCGCAAGACTCTCCCCTACGCGATGTTATACCTGACATCATCGACTCTGCCGATCAAGCGAAGGCAGCGGCCAGTAAATTCACAGAGTTCATCAATAGTACTATAGATGCATGTTCCCGCGTCATAGTTGTACCCCCGGACGGGCGTTTCAAGGTCCCGCGAGACCTAAAGGATTTAATTAGACGAAAGAACGCAGCCAACAGAGCTCACGACACATATCCGAGCGCAAGAAATCGCAGCGCGTTAAACAACCTAAAGAGACAGGTTAGGGCTCGATTCGACGAGCTGAGAGGGCATTCGTGGGATAGGCTCCTCGAGGGGCTCGAACCTTCGGCTCAGGCTTTCTGGGCGCTGTCGAGAGCCTTTAGAGACGAGTCTCTCACTACGATGCCCCCTCTTATAAAGCCAGATAACTCCATCGCGTCAGACGACTCGGATAAAGCCGAATGCCTTGCAGATAGTATCGAATCGCAGTGTTCGCCTAGCACTCAACCGTGTGACCCGGGTCACGTTCACGCGATAGACTCAGAGGTCACAGCATGGGCCGCCATGCCTCCCTCGGGCGAACCGCTTCGCCCGACGTCATACGACGAAGTTAAGTCGGTGATCAAAGGGCTTAACCCTAAGAAGGCCCCGGGGCCAGACCGTATAAACAATAAAATAATTAAATCCCTACCGAGACAGTTCGTGTCCCTATTAGTAACAATTTTCAACACTCTGTTGCTATGCTGCTCCTTCCCAGACGAGTGGAAAGAAGCCGTAGTAATAGGAATTCGCAAGCCGGGTAAACCTAGCAATATGCCCGCCAGTTACCGCCCTATAAGTCTCATAAGCGCGCTAGGCAAAGTTTATGAAAAACTCATATTGACTCGCCTACAAGAGGTAGTCGTGTCTAAGTCCCTCCTCCCTAATGAACAATTCGGCTTTAGAGCCAACCATTCTAGCGTACATCAAGTGCACCGCCTTGCGGAGTACTTACTTCAGTACAAAATCAGATCTTGACGCAGGAGATGCTCTGCGGCCATTTTCCTCGATATAGCGAAAGCGTTCGATAAAGTTTGGCACAACGGCTTATTATACAAGCTACGTAACTTAGGCGTGCCGGACAGTCTCGTACACATCTTGCGAGACTATCTATCGAATCGTACTTTCCGCTTCAGAGTGGAGGGCACGCTGTCCTCCCCCCGCCCTGTCCGAGCGGGAGTCCCTCAGGGCTCGCTGCTCTCGCCCCTCCTCTACGCGCTATACACTAGCGACATTCCCCGTACCCCGGCAGTGGAACTCGCGCTGTACGCAGACGACACCGCGATGTACACATCTTCTTGGTCGAAAGATCGAATTCACCGTCGCCTTCAGGAAGCGGCCGACGCCATAGGCGTCTGGTTCCGCCGATGGAGAATCGAGGTGAATCCAGAAAAGAGCGCAGCCTTATTGTTTCCCCTGCGCAAGTTCGACTCCGTCTCGACGATTCGTCTTCTTGGCAAGCCGATCCCCTGGAAAGAACAGGTTAAATATTTAGGAGTTACTTTTGACAGTAAACTGTCCTTTAGGCCGCACCTTCGCGAAGCCCGCAGAAGGGCCGCATTCGTCCTTAGCCGATTATACCCTCTTCTATGCAAGCATAGTAAAATGTCTCTTAGAAATAAGCTGACACTATACAAAACTTGCATACGCCTTATAATGACGTCCGCCAGTGTCGCATTCGCGCATGTGAATCTCGACACGCTACAGACGTTACAAAATAAATTCTTACGTATCGCGTCAGGCTGCCCGTGGTACGTAAGAAACGTAGACCTACATAGGGACTTCGAACTAGTCTCGGTTAAAAAATTCGTCAAAGATGCCTCTCAAAGGCATTTCGACTTAGCGGCGTCGCACCCTAACCCGCTAGTGGTGCAATCGTGCTCTTACGCGCCGAAACAAAACGACCCGCGAGCAAGACGGCCGCGGAACATTTTAACAGACCCCGACGACGCTATAACGATAGCGAACGCCGCGTATTTCAATACACGAACTCGGCTGCGTCGCCGCCGGCGACGGCGCAGACCGCCTAGGTTCGTCATTCCTCGGCCGCGATCGGGCGCGGTCGGGACCCCCGCCAGACGACCGTACTAACACGGTCGACTTACATAGTAATTAACAGTTACACACAGATTCATACATTGCACTCCACTTTGGGTAATGTATTATTTTAATTTTATCATAATTAATATTTAAATACAATTTTTAACTTAAATTTAATTTTCAGATCCCGGAGGCGCGAAAGCGCCTTCGTTCTCTTATTTCCGAGCCAGTCAATTTAGGCTCTAAGCTTTGAGGACGGGCTTACTAGCCCGCCCCCCCCAACCGGTTACGCTGTCAAGGCCCCCAGGGCTAACAGCAAGAAAACATAAGATAACATAACATAACATAACGTCAAGAAAATCAACAATTCCTCTTTTAAAAGTTACAGTGTTACAAATACATAATTTATCACTAGTCACTACAAGGTTATACTGACATCTCTCGCTTTCTCATCAAAAATGCGGGAAAAATATTAAAATCTGCGTCTTTTTTTAATTAAAATACCTACATTCCTATCTACCAAAGTCGCAATAAAAGAATAGACGTTTCAAATATAAATTAGTTTAATATATTAATTTTTTTCATATCATCATATGATGGGAACATGTGATGATTTTCTTTCTCTTCGAAAATGTTTAAACATGTTTCTATTTGTTTACGACCATTGTGGCGCACTGGGCTATACTTGCCTACTGCGTTAGAGTTCGTATGTTCGTTTGATATTTATCTAAATTGAGGGCAAGTGAGGTATATTTACTTATATTTCTATGAGGAAAGAAAATCGCAAAAATATAAATATATGTATAAGTAAATATATAATTTTATATATGCTTCATTGACATATGTAATTAGATAAAGAAATTGAAAGCGATAAGTTAATCAGCCTTAAGAGTCAGTCAATCAAAAATTATGATACTTGAATGAATGTTGCTTATTCGAAGAAATCTTTTCACATTCGCAAGTGCATCCGAGAGGGCACCCTCAAATGAGGTCGTCAGCACTTAAGTGGCCTAACCTACATTATTTTGTAACTCACAAAATTTTAACCAAAGATTTCCAGATTATAGTCCCATCAAATAACAGAAATATTTAATTTCTTAATTTATAAATAGTAGGGTTTGTAATATACTAATTTTAATTTAGATAGAAATGAGTATCATACAAAGCATAACACATATAAAGAATTAGCATACATGGAGTCAGTGATGTGCGCACATGCTGTGCATGAACTCTACCGTTACATTCGATTCGATAAACCACAAAATCCTCGCTGGAAATATCGAATCGAAAGCGACTAAAGATGAGGGTATTGAAATTCAAAAATATTCAAAATTTTATGGAGATTAGGTTTCGATTTACTGCAATGACCTTTTACAAGATGATTGAATTCAATTCAGTTCAATTCATGAGTAATAAATAGTAAGTAAGTAATTACAACTAAAGTAATACGTAGCAATATTAAGGACATAGGGAAATGTATTAACGTAATACCTGTATAATAAAGTAATCTACTATAACTAAGTCTATAAATTTCATCAAAATTCGTTTAGCTTTTATATCGTTAAAACCAAGCGAAAGAACAACAAGTCGGCAAAACAACATTTAGTATTTATTCATTATTATCATTTATATGTGATATATCATTTAGTGATGTTTCTATTGAGATTCATACTCTAATAAAAAAAAACAGTTGATATACTCAGTATTATATTTGCTTAACCAAAAAAATTATACAAACAGTACAAGTCTTTTATTCAGTAAAATATATATAATTTCATTATAACTAAGCTTTCTTTTTACAACCAAATGGCTTTTAATAATAAGGTACATTATATTCAACACAAATTGAATGAGGCACAAATGAGGCAATTATTGAGTTTTCTTGACCTATATTATTATTTCTCAAGACGCTCATATTTATTCTTATGCGTTTTATGCATTCTTTACGGCGAAATGGAGCGATTGTGATCGAGTGGGTTGGAAATGGTGAGTTTAAGATTATTTTTCCTATAGTACCTACCTTAAGTCTTATATCGTTACTATTTGTTCTTTATTGCAGTTTTATATGACTAATTTAGATTAATTTTAAATAAAGTAAACTGTTTTAAATCAAATTTCCAGTTTTATTCGACACAAAAGTATATGTAGCCTAGGGCATTTTGTAAATAAGTACTACTACATAGATGCAGTGTCGCAATTCTGTGTGTGCAATATTGGATTTGCATTTATTTTTTACTCTAATGAAATAATTACTTAATACGTGTTCGAGTTTTGTTTTGTGTTTAAGATAGTAATAATAATCCAACTTTCATTTTTATAATTAACTTTTTGAATATTTTTTGCTACAACCAACAATGTCGGATTTAGCCATCCATACCCACTTGAAAATTCATTCTGCATGTCTTGAAAGTTCTAACTTAAACGCTTTGAACAATTTTGATAAGATGTGAATTTCATGGTATTCGCTAGCAGTCGTTCCATAATTCTGGGAGCTCAGTGCACATTCCTTTGAAAACGCCTGAATATTCTGAATCGATGCCGTTCAGTTCGAGGCATGTTTGACTGGGCATGGCCGTTAGCTTTATACAGAAATTCATTTCGATATAGAAACGGTTATTAGATTGGTATCGTGTGATATTATAAGGTTATTGTGAAACGGGAATGGAAACTGCAAATATTATAAATTATGTTTTTCTAATTATAAGCGCGCTACACAGATAACCTATCGAAATGCGCCGTAATCGTAAGATTTGATGATGAAATATAATTAAAATTATTCACATAGATTCGATATACGCTTTTTGATATTTTCTTTTTGTAAATTCTAGTCAAATATCTAACTACTAATAAAACATTGGTTATATACTTTTAGTATGTAGGCCTCTAGCATAGAGCAAAAGTAATTAAGGCCGTTAAGTTTAATCTATTTATAGAATTGTAGGCACAAACGTATATAAATACATATACCTTAATATTTATTTTTATAATACACTTATAACGAAATTCTCTTATATATTTATAATGCCTTTTATTATTTTAGATTTTTGACGGTTAATAATAAGCGACTTGAAATTAAAAAAAAAATACAAACCTTTTCGACAGTCAAACATTGTGTCTTTCACCTAAACTAATGAAAACATAGATTCATAAATTTTTTTCTCATTAATAGCTACATTCCTTCACTTCTTTGTTTATTTATGTATCTACATTTGAAAAATCCCGTTACTAGTGAATTGTGTGTGAATTTTATAAAAGTTATACTAATTTACCACTTTGTATAATGTTAAGCATTAATACGATAGAATCGACACGTTTATATAGGTGTGTTAATTTCGAGCAAAAACAGCTTCTGCACCGTGTGTGAGAGTGGGAAATTAGTAGGTGGCTAGATTTTTAAGCATAATTTGTCGCATTTACATAACTATGGGAACATATTCTTTCTATTTTATGATAATACAACATGACTTTTGATAGTATTATAAAGATAATGTTTTCTGTTTCCGGAAGAATGCTAAAGAACTATACGTGAATTCCGTAAAGGTATTCATTTACTCCAATAAAAATATATTTATTTAGTAATAGTATATGACATAATATGACGATTTAGTATCGATTGTGTTAGGACAAGAAAGAGAAGTATTTTTACAGTCGCGATGTTGACAATGGAAGAAAAAATAAATTGGTTCAAATTTTATTGTTGTAAATGTCAAGTTGGTCTTTGACTGAAAAGAACCTACATTTTTCTATTCAAGATAAAATTTATTTAGTTTTTTACCGGATTAATAAAATAGGCGCAAGACGTCGAGTTGCGGAAACAAGCCGTTTTTTGCTCCTCAGGCTTGACAGAGTCCTACCGGTGGTAGGACTCTGGTAGGACTCTGTCAAGCCTGAGGAGTCCGACTGGATGGGTACCACCCCCTTATCTATTTCTGCCGCCAAGCAACAATGATTGCATTGTTGTGTTCCGGTTTAAAGGATAAGGTAGCCAGCGCAATTACAGGCGAGAGGCATATCATCTTAGTCCTCACAGTGACAACGCACCTGTGGTTCTGCATTTTTGTTGCTTAAAACCTAAGTGCATGAACCGTAGGTGTTATGGGCGACAGGTACTGCTTTCCATCAGGTGGTCTGTCTGCTCGTTTGTCACTGAATGCCATAAAAAAAAAGCCCGATTATACCATACCATACCATACCAGATTAAAATATAATAAATAATAATTATAAAATACATAACACTAAATTAATATGTGGTGGTACGTTTTATTGCATAGCAATCTCTTTAACATTCATTTCTAAAATGAACACGTTTTGTTGACGTGGTAAAAAAGTTACTGTGACAAAAATAAAATTAGCACGGGCCTTTATAGCATAACTTTCTTGATTTGCAAAACATTCCTTTCTAACTCTAACGTTCGAAGTTGGAAAGCTTATCGGGGTAAGTTTATGATCGTTATATAGATATTAAATGAGTTAAAATTTAACAAGATTCACGAAAACGAGGAATATAATTCATGGTACTCAAACCTTAAAACAAGCGGAGCTCTAAATTCGTTTTACATTCATATCATTGAAAATTTTTCAACATGATTACCATTTGCCTAATGGTGAAAGTAAACATCGTGAGGAAACCTACATGTCTAAGAGAACCTAGTGTAAGGTTGCATTTATATGTATATATGAGCGTTTTAATGAAAAATAATATAATATTCGATTAATTTGTAATGATTTATGTTTAAGGCATTTAGTTATGTGACCTTGGCCGATAGGAATGTATTTAAAAAATAATAAAAAAAGATGCGGGTATTAATTTGTTTTCCCGCGCTTTTGCAATTTTAGAGAGAGATGTCAGTACCATTCTGTAGTGACTAGTCATGGAATGTTTGTAATACTGAAAATTATTTTTATAAATTATGTAACTCATTATTTTAAAAGAATAACTGTTGAGTTTCTTGCCGGCTCTTCTCAGAACTGTTTTCCGAACCGGTGGTAGCGTCCACACGGACAGACGTACTGATGATTATAAAAGTACTGAATATAAAAACATATACAAGGAATATCTCGAAGTTTTATTAACGTCGTCCTATACTAGTAAGATCTCGAAAGACGTGAAGTTTGTCAATTCGCATTTGATCAGTATGGACTATGGTCTGATCCCCCTCGTATTGTAGGGCCCGTGCCCAGCAGTGGGACGTTAAAAAAAGGGCTGAATACATTAATATCATTATAAAATATACAACTTATAAGATTAGTAATAAATTATTGTATTACATAAACTAAATAAATAATTATGATAATACTTTCTTAGATTTACGTGAATATTTGACATTTAAATAAAACAATCTTTTCGGATTTTTCGCGGATTTCGGGAACCAAAAATCAAAATAAATCCGCGAAAAAATCCGAAAACGTAATTTTATTTAAATAATTATGAATTAGTATCTAGCTATGGAAGCGATAAATGTTATTACCTCGACGCACGATAACAAAACTATATGGGAGTGATATCGAACTAATGAGTCGAGAACTTACAAAAGGGCAATAAAAATGAATGTACTATCAATGAACACGTTATTCCACTTATTTGCGCTTAACTGCATCTGAGATCACATTTATATGTTAATTTGTTTTGTGACTTTGTTTATTATACGTATTGTTCGGAGTTATCTCAAAAATGTACGGTATTCCTAACTATATGAAAGAGAGAACAGCGTTGACAGTAATTAGGCTTTATTTTATTACAAAGATCGGACGATATTTTTGGTTGCAAAACCAATATTTTTGGTTATTTAGTTTAACGAATGAAACATTAAGAATGTAGAAGTTAAGTAATATAAATTATTTTGGATTCACGAATGAAATAACATTTTTAACTCTTAAATATGTATTTTTATTTAAACCTGATCGCTCTATTTTCGTAGGCCAAGAATCTAGACTGTAGTGGCACAAGTGGCTAATCATTCGGCGTACCTTATAAACAAGACTTTATTATAGAAGCATGTAACTTTATTATAGAAGAATGTAACCTAAATGTACCTATGGTGGGTAGAGAAAAAACAAAGAAGATATCGACAGAAAATAGCCTGTCACGTGACTATTACTCTCTGCATACTTTGCAAGCTTAATTTTTTTTTATTGCGTGAAACTGTAAATTTTTAGTTTAATAATAAACTATTTTATTAAAAATTGTAGAATATTGTATAAAGATTATAATAATATATACTACTTTTATTATTAAAATTGTGTTATGGCGTATTACGTAGATTATAGATAATATATATTAGAGTTTCTAGAGAAGGGTCAATACCCTTGTTCTAACTACCGTCATAAGGCAGTGTGTTCATAAGCTGACTATTTATTATTAGATACTTTATATTTAAAATGTGTTAAAAACTAACCTTAATAAAATTACTTTAGTAACTTAAAAATATGTGTATTATTATTGTTATTGTTAATATATAAAAAAATCGATTTACTTATACTACATTGAAAATACGTAAAGTACCTACCTTTAGAATTACATTTCTATTTAAGTTAAAAGTTAAATTAGAGCGATTTACATTGATGTAGAAAAGATATCGATTAGGTATAACTAATCGTTCGTAAAAAGGGCTTTCTGTAAAATTTTTAATTATTTTTAAAAAAAGCTTGCATAATAATAAATGCAGATGCTCCTTCATGATATACATAAACACGTATCTAGACACTGTACACCGTCGCGTGCGCAGGTCAGTGGTAACTAGGAAAACCAGGCTACTAACTACATTAAGTAGGATAAATGAACATGAAATATATTTTTCAAGTTATTTTAGTATTGTTGCAAGCGCCATGGTTACCTGTACTGTATACTCTTACCCGTGACAATGGCGCTTGCTGTGCTTTTCCTTTTTAGGTGTTTTTTTTCTTAAACATAATAATAAATCGCTTTAATTCAATTCATACCAGTGGAACAGTAATAGATATTAATAAAGCTTAGTAATTTGGACGTCTTGTTAAATTTTCATATTAAATATATCATGTATTATAATAAAAAAAAATGGGTGCGTGTAACCTTTACGCGTGGTGGAAGTAAAACTTCCTTGGCAAATATCGCAATTAAATTAAAACAAATCAATAGTGAATTAAGGCATATTAGACATAATGATATTATATATTTATAGAATATCTTATTCGGAAAGAATATAATATTATATATTTGTCAGACAATAACAACGTTACCATGGCAACAATTACTCAATATTTTTTATTTAATTTATGCACTTACATATAAATATTCATTTTTATATTTAATAACTTTAGTCTTTTTTATCAAGTTTAAAAGTTATTTTACATTTTATTTAACATATATTACATAACATAATATTATCCTATTATTTTTCACTTCCTGTGTAATGTAGTCTATCTCATTTTCTCGCCGGCTCAATCCTATATATGTTTTTGTCTCTTTCTAGTGTCGCATTTTCGTTCCATCAAGTTTCAGAACGATTCTAAAGCAGTGTCACTTCAAAAATACTTTCTGTTATCGATATGAAATCGCTCTGGTTCGTTCCTAGTGACAAACAAAAATAAATCTAACCCACGGGAATCGTACATTTTTCCGGGATAAAATAACCTATGTGCTATTCCAGACTTTAATCTATGCTATATGTCATCCAGATCCGTTCAGCCGTTCTGACGTGATTGAGTAACAAACATCCATCCATTCACGTATTTTTGATAGTAATGGGATTATAATACCTTTTTTTTTAACGCTGGGAAATGCATTTAGGCACCAGGTGAGGGACTTACCAGCAAAGTCAGTACTACCCACTATAACCCAATGGAACCTCCCCCGTCTTAATGGGGCGTCGCAGGATCGCTTACGCACTCAATCACGGCACCCCGTCGGCAGGCCTGCCGAAGCAGACCATAACAACCATGGGGTTGCTCTAACGGTTCACTCTGCCAACAAAAAAGTATCAGGAGTAACCCGCATGTTACACCACCCACTGAAATGGGCCACCTCTAAATATCTTCGATATATTAAAACGCGCAGAGAGACAGCAAGACGAAGATGGCGAACAGCACTTGTGGATCGTTATAGCAAAACGTTATTATCACCGCCTGAATTCAACTCAACCCTCATTTCACCATTACACGGCTTTAAATACAAGTACCCGCACTCACGCCAGAATGATCAAAAAACAACTTATTAGAAATAATACATTCTGTTATATTATTAAATATTGAATATAAGTTTAACATTAATTAAATATTGGATATGTAATTATGCAAATAATTTATAACTGTAATAAATAGTAATTATTTATACAAAATAATAAAACACACGAGTGAATTGGAAAGATAACACAAAACCCGTTCGGAAACAAAACGCTAATCTATTTTAAGATATTTGAAATATAATTTAGTATTAATTAAATTTAGCAATTAAGTAAATATAAATAACGAATTAAATAGCCGATTGATGCCTACAGCACTATTAATACGATTCTATTTAATAAAAGATGTGTTTAGAATTATGTTTTGTAACATTCGGCCATTCTGCATTAGCCGTGTCTCACGGCGATTTTATACCTTTTCAGTAATATTCTACTCCTGGGAAAGAATAGAAGTAAAAGACGGTAAATGTTCTTTGTATTAAAATGAACAGCACATAGAACAGCAAGAAAATCTTTACAACTCCAAGGCATTTATATAAAATAGTTGTTATTTTTATTTACACATTATCTATTTGTTTTTTTTCTTATTAAGTCAATATTTTACTATTCGTGGTCACTATTAGCAGGTTAGTACTTTGTACAAAATATTTTGTTTTAAATGTTTATCAGCAACTGTTGCCACACAGATCTAGGCTTACTAGATGTTGTTATTTTTTCAGACTCACACAGATCTAAGTCAAATGACTAGATTTTATTTACTAAGTAATTTTATGTTATTCACACAGATCTAGTCAAATTGCTAGATTTTATTCACTAAGCCATTTTATGTTATTCACACAGACCTAGTCAAATTGCTACATTTTATTTACTAAGCCATTTTATGTTATTCACACAGATCTAGTCAAATTGCTAGATTTTATTTACTAAGCCATTTTATGTTATTCACACAGATCTAGTCAAATTGCTAGATTTTATTCACTAAGCCATTTTATGTTATTCACACAGATCTAGTCAAATTGCTAGATTTTATTTACTAAGCCATTTTATGTTATTCACACAGATCTAGTCAAATTGCTAGATTTTATTCACCAAGCCATTTTATGTTGTTCACACAGATTTATGTTATTCACACAGATCTAGTCAAACTACTAGATTTTATTCACTAAGCAATTTTATATTAGGCACACAGATCTAGATTTAGTTATTAGATATTTCAATTTTGGAGTCACACAAGGCTTCTAGCTTTAGTTACTAGATATTTTATTTCCTAGTTGCATACGAGTATGTAGCATCAGCTATAACTTCTATATTTTTTTGACTAAGCAACACGTTGGATTCGGATGATTTGTAAATAGTTACTTTTCGCTTAAATCGTTTGATTAAATAGTTATTCATTCATTACTTCAGTTGCTTTTACCGTTATAGTATTCTTTTTTTTTTATACATAAGATGAAATATCAAAAGTAAAAAAAAAAAAATATGACTGTGTACCTGAGTAGTTCCACGAAAGTATGGCTTGAGCATTTTGTCCTCCATCCCACTTCTGAGATAAAACGCGCAGAGAGACAGCAAGACGAAGATGGCGAACAGCACTTGTGGATCGTTATAGCAAAACGTTATTATCACCGCCTGAATTCAACTCAACCCTCATTTCACCATTACACGGCTTTAAATACAAGTACCCGCACTCACGCCAGAATGATCAAAAAACAACTTATTAGAAATAATACATTCTGTTATATTATTAAATATTGAATATAAGTTTAACATTAATTAAATATTGGATATGTAATTATGCAAATAATTTATAACTGTAATAAATAGTAATTATTTATACAAAATAATAAAACACACGAGTGAATTGGAAAGATAACACAAAACCCGTTCGGAAACAAAACGCTAATCTATTTTAAGATATTTGAAATATAATTTAGTATTAATTAAATATAGCAATTAAGTAAATATAAATAACGAATTAAATAGCCGATTGATGCCTACAGCACTATTAATACGATTCTATTTAATAAAAGATGTGTTTAGAATTATGTTTTGTAACAATATTTATTAGCGAAAGCGAAGCGAAAATCGCTTAACGATACTATTAAAAGCGGGATTTTCCCGCTTACTTTTCGATAAATGGTTATCCTAATAGTAACCGTGAAATGAGATCGCAGACTCAGTATATAGATAGCTGGCACGCGCACCTTCCTAGTCCTTTCCTTATTACTTTCGAATTGCGACCCTAAATTTAAAGAATCAAATATTTCTATTTGCGTCCTAATTTATTACAAATAATTTCTAATACTGTATTAGATTTTAAGTATATGAAAAAAAAAATGCGTTGGTTCTCTGAATCATTATCACACTTGTTTTATTACTCGATACTATATTTACCAGAAAATCTTATCTTTACTTACCAGATAATATGGAATATCAAACGCTAAGATCTTACACATATCTCTTTTACTTTATCAACTTTCATTTCTTTTTCTTGGTTTTCGACTTATACAATTATAATATAAATTTAAAAAAAAAACCGATGTGTTTACTTATACACATATTATATATAAGTTAACCTTTATGTAAAATAAAGTCAGCAGAAAATCGGATTTATGAATGATTTTTACTTTTATATACCTATTTATCATGAGATAACTATACATATAAATGCGAATGTGTGCCTATTATATGCCGCATTATTATATATTTACTCCTTCACGCTGAAATGGCTGAAGGGATTCGGATTTGCAGATAGACTATGACCTGAAAAATCACATTATACATAGGTTACTGACAGTTAGGAACCTAGGGACGCATTCGAGCCCCCCTCCCCCCCCACACTGTACTGGCATTTCTAGCCGGTGAGTCCCACATACTCACAATCACCTGTATATCTACAAGTGGTATGCCTAAATACATTTCCCAACTATAAAAAAAGGGACACATTCGAGAGAAATGGGGTAAGTCATTAGTTAGTTATAGTTTCGCCGTAATCCAGTATAATGAAAGATACCGTCACGTGCCAGTAAAAAGCCAGTGGTCAGAGTAAAACAAGACTGAACCCACAGAAACTGGGACGTGTACGATTACAATCTCTTATTACCTTGATTTTCGACCTGCTAAAAGTAAATGTCCATTCAAGTGATTAAAGTAAACAAATAAATTCTCCTTAAGATAACAACCTCTTTCCGGAAATCTCTTTGCACAAATTATTTAATTAAAAAAGTCGTTTTGGTTCTTTTATGAATGTTATTTCCATCATAATTTTTAAAATTAATTATTTTTTAAATAAATATTAATTAATTTATCTCGAATCGAAAACAAAATTTTAAAAGTCGGTTATTGTTAACTGACTTTTCACTCGTTTTTCTTTTAAAGGCCAGCGTGGTGGACTATAGCCTGATCCCCTTCGTATTGAAGGAAGGCCCGTGCCCAGCAGTGGGATGTTAAATAGGGCTGAATACATGTATCTAGTAAGTAAATAACTAATAAAATATATTATAGTCATAACTCATAAGTGTTATATGACTGGAAATTACAGGAACAGTGGCGAATATACTCGACTAATGCCACATCGGTAAAAATACTTAATGCAATATTAAAATTATAATTTTACTACCGCATAGGGGTAATGAAAATGAATTTTGTTAGCGAGCCACGCTAATTAATGAGCAGTTTGAAAGTGATTAAACATGGCTAATGTTATGTTTATTTAATGACGATTAGTGCGCTATTTGTAAATAATTTGGGCTTTATATATTTTATTGTTTAACAGTATTACACTACAGTCATATAATACCAGATACAGAGTAATTAAGAAAAGAGAAAAAAAAGTTTGTGATTTTAAAAAGAAATCTTGAAATGAACTTCCTGTGTTGCATGTTAAAAAGAGTAAAATATGGACCCTGATTTTTTTTGGCTTAAATAATTTTCTCATATATGATCATCAGTTCTATAACATATTTTTGCAAAAAAAAATTGTAAGATATTTTTTATTGAAGAGTAGACATGAATATCTATAACGCTACGTTCTTTATTTATTATTGTTCACCTATTAGTGAAATTACATTCCCTTCCCTTTGCGCCGTTTTTGGAAAATTTTATTAGTAAAATTAGCTTATGCTCCAGATCATAATGTATATGTATACTAAATATTATGTGGCAACTACGTGTACACACGAGTGAATATTTCTAATAGATATGTATGTCAATGGATTAGGCCCCGCTTTATTTTGAAGTTCACAGAACGGGCAACAATGAACTAAAATACATTGTAGCTTTTTTAATCCTAAAATTGCCAGAACAGATACACTGACATTTGCGATTTCGCTGTGAATATGTCTTGTTTTGTCGAAAGAAATGAAAAACAATCGCCAAAAGGGTTTTGAATGCATCCATATAAAGACAGGTGTTTAATAAAATAGCTTTTATATGGACAGGTAATAAGTATAAATACACTATGACATTAAATTTTTCGAAGAAATTATTGAAGACGGGGTTTTATATTTCAGGACAACACAAGTTTGTATTTTAAAAAAAATTTTAAAATGAAGTTATAATATGTGTAAAATTATTAATAGCAGTGAAGCAATATTTGAGTAGGTATCTACTATTCTAAAGTGTATATTATATTAGTAGTACCTCGCAAAAAGCGTTGTTTTTATGAATATTAAATATTTCAAGGTAGATGGATACTATTTTGTAATAAAACAACAATATTATTCTGCATGTTTTTCACAATATTATTTTTTTTGTCATCATTTTGGGTAAACAAAATATGAAGTTATATACAATTAAAAAATTAAATATCGCCAACTTCCTAACTCCGGGCTGTTACTGAGACTTACTGAACAACAAGACTAAATAACTAAACTTGTCCCGACCCAGGACTCGAACCCAACACCTCCGGATGTATATCCTAGCCACTACACCACCGAGGCAGCCATTATCATAACATAAATAATATAAATATTCATTTGAAAAATGCTTAGGAACACAAATAGCGATCCTAATAAACGATTTAGCTAGTTAAGTAAAAAAATCACTTTTCATCAGAGATCAGACAAGCAATGTTAACTCACGAAAATATTTCATAAATGATATCCATGCTGCAAGTTTCATATCCGAAGTTGGTAACTATTCCATATCGCAACTCTCTGATTTAATTAAACTGGAATTTGATTACGAGCAGATATGCGAGCGGGGACGCGCTTTGGGAATATCTTTTTATATTTTTTTTATTTCGTTACATATCAATCATGATAGAAGTAATGAATTTTTAATATTACTTAGTTTAAGTATTAATATTAAATTTTTCAATTTCAATTCAAATTCAAGTTATTCTCTTGAAGAGGGATAGAACTTCTTAGTAAAATTTAAGAACTTTGCGACATTTTTCAAGATCTCTTTAAATAAATTAATATTCAATAGCAGTATAGTATGCAAAGTAAAATGAAATACTGTAGAAGAAAATAGAAAAACAAGAAATGCAGAATATATTTGGATTGTAGTCACAAAGCGGAAAACAACGGAAAGAATGGGGTCGAATAGACGCTATCAAAGAAGGAAAATTGTTACGGTTATTTTGTAAATTACGCTTTGTGTTGTGTATTTTAATGGATGATGAAGGAATTTTAAATATTTTTCATATATTTTATTACTTTACTTTGTATGCTAAACGTATAAGATTTTAATATATTTTTTTCACCATTCATTTTTCAGCCATTACTTATTTTTAACTTAGATATTTATTTATATAATTTTTAATGATCAAGCTATGTTATTTTGTCAAACTAAATCTATGTTTTCATACTGTCTTAAATTTACGCGAAAATTCGATATTTTAAATAAAACTATCTTTTCAGGACTGAAAGACTTAGCCTCTCCCGTGACCATGATCACGGTAATACATTCGAAACGTTGGGAATCAGAAATATCAATACATTCGATTCGCAACACAATCCGATATGATAGTTTTATTTAAAAATCTATTGTTTAAACTAAAAGCATTATCTGATAAAACTGTAAAATATACAAGTACACTGTAGATACTATTAATTTTGTGAGTACCTATTACGTAATGGCACGGTATTTGTGTGATCGGGGTATAATGAAACAAAATGTATTGAAATTCAAAATATCTACATGCACTTTCTAGAGAATAGGATCTCTTCTGTATAGATCCTTTTAATAAACTGGTGACTATTGTTGACCTGCAAAAGGCTATTATGTAACTGCAAAAAGGTCGAGTGGAAAATACGAAAACCGTACCACAATGGAAAGGAATTTACCATAAAATTTTTGAGCATCCTTAATAAAAAAAATGCTTCCCTAAAAAGACGAGTAAAAAGGAGCTTAATGAATGTAATAAATAAATCGGTATTCTACCTGTACACAAATTGACCTTATATTTATTTTACTAATAACCATTATAAAATATTACTGCAGTTGTTAAATAAAGATTTTAGATGTGTTAAATATTTAATAATAATTATTTAAATTAATCAAATTTAAATAATTAAATTAATTATTTGAAAATATATGGGTATTGCAAGTGAATTGGTGGTCTATGATGTAGGTTATCAACGTCTTTTATGAATATTACCAAAGGTGTAAATAAGATGTACATATTAGTATATATTTTTAAACATGTTTAAATAGAGTTCATAAGTTTTAGAAGGTTTAAAATAAAATAGTTGCTATAGTGACAGGTCACAGGACTAGGTAAATTCATCTATAGTATGATTGATACCATTTTCATTTGCATTATGGATTCAGATCGACGGCAGTGCGGGAACGTTTGACAATGAACGCGTGCCCTTTGTTCAATTTTGACTCATTGTTGGGTAGGACCGTTGTTATTTAACCGTGAGAATTTTTGTGAATAATATGATGAAATAATAGAATATATTTTTTGTATGAAAGTAGATTTTTTATTTAAATTACTTTATTTTTAACTTATGTCTGAAAACGTTCAAATTCTAGTAATGGAAATAAAATAAAGTTTTTTAGGGATGTTTAAATTAACAATGAAATATTATGTATATATCGCATGGAAACTGTAAGATCTGTTAAATTATAATTTCATTAGTGAAATTCTCAATCATCTCCTTTTGAAATTGTCAAAATGTCATTGATTGACAATATCACTGAATGTGCTTAGGGAAATTATAATTTACCTAAAAATGTCCCGTGATATTGTAATTGTAAGAAAAGGAGACGATTGATAATACTGCGGGAATTTCACTAGTTCCTTGTGACATATAAGTACATAGAAATAATTTACAAGTCATGCTCACTTTAGAATAGTTGCAAGAGCGCTAGATGCACTCACTCGTTGAATCACAATACCGATTTTTGGTGTAACAATCCAAGCTTCCTTTTTACTGGTAAAAAGGAAGCTTGGATTGTTACACCAAAAATCAAATAAGGCAAAAAACGAGAAAATAGATGTACTAATAAAAGAGAAAAGACGTAAACTCAAGACAAGACTCCACTGTTTACCATAAACAATGTTTTGCTATTGATATCCCATGGGAATTAATTTGCCTGCATATAAATTGGTCTTTGTCACACTCAGGTTCATAAACTATTTGTATAAAAAAAGCGTCGATTAATTTCTGCGTTTTTACGTTAAAGAGTGACGAACGAACATACTTTTGTATTTATATTATTTAGTGAGAGTTACCTGTATGTATACGATTGTAATTAAGGTTGAATATGCTCGATCACACGGTGTACTGACAATGTTACAAGTCGTCAAGGGTTCATATCGCGAGAGTTACGATTGACAATGGTCGTGTGCGTTTTGTTCATTTTGGTATTGAACATTTTAACTCATTGTTACTAGGAGCAGTTTTGCATGGTAAATTTTACCGTTTATTAAAGATCTAATGTAAAAAAATATTGTAATAATCGATATCGAAAGGTATACATATTTGATATTTATAGAAGTACGTTTAGAGTAAAGCTTTACATTTTTGTATTTATAAATCAAGTCTTTAGGTTAACATTATGTTTATTAATAAAAAAAAATTATTTAATATAAATTTCTTGCATATTCATTAAAGCAAATAGCTTAATGGACCTTTAACGCAGACTTTATCGCAGTTACCGCAGTTAAGTGATTAAATTTAAAAGAGATAACTTTTATTTAACAAAAATGAAGTATAGCTCACTTAATGAAATCGCAGAAAAACAATTCCACCATTGTGTCCTTAAAAGATAAAAAAGATGGAAAAGGGTAAATAATAAAAAATAACGAGGTCAACCATAAAGTTAAGTAAAGTCTGTTTGTCTCGCTGTAGGCTTTTGTTTTAATGAGGCGGTGACTCTCACCTTGTAGCTCAAAATGTAGGCTTCCTTGATGTCGGCTCTGGCTGGCCGTTGGCGTTAATTAGGCACTAATGTGTTAAGAAAATATCTTCATGCCTTTCTTACGTGCAAAGTACTCATATTACTGCCATTAAGTTCCACTTATCAGGCCTTTACACTTTTTTACATGAACAAAAGCAAGATTTTAAATGAAATGGATACAAATTTGGACTATGTAGCATTTTCTCTTATAAATATAAATTTCGACTTAATACAACCGCGGAGGACTCGAGTAAAATGTAGTGTAAATAGTCTATTTTAATCGTATAATATATTCTGCTTGATCTCACGAAAGTAATCTGTTCGCATTATTACGCTAAGCTCTACGCTGGAGGGTTAGAACGATTCACGATACGAGCTAAATCGCTAAATCGTGGCTGTTATCATCAATGCCACTTGTTCTTAAACACAGTTAAGTAAGGAAATGTAGTTACTGAAACTAGAATATTTTAACAGAATTATTCACTTTAGTACACCGTATCTCTGAAATGCATAATGAATCATTGAATACAGTTTTCATTTTGAACAATAACTAAAGACTATTATAACTGTGAGTGAATGATGAACTAGAATTAGAGCGTCTGCCGCCCGCAGCTGGTCAGACCGCTGCAATCCTTTGATATAAATACTATAGCTCTTATCTTCGAAGCTCAGTCGCTTTGTATGTTCTAACTGTATTTTTGACGACACGTTTGGTTCAGTTTGTAGTGACCCTACTTGCTGTGCCAGCAGTCGTGGGTTCGAGTCCTGCTGGGTGCATTCATTTGCGTGATGAGCACGAATGTTTGTACTCCAGTCATGGGTGTTTATATTTATAATATGTATACATTTAAAGTTATATATATGTATTGTATTGTATTGTGTTGTGTGTTGATGTCCCAACATATTTATTTATTATTTATTATTATTTCATAACTAATATAATGAAATTGTTTTAGATTGTCTATTGCGATATAGGGACACTATTATTGGTTGCTCATAGTTCGCAAACTCGAATATCGTTATATAACAACTAAACGACCGACTTATCTTCGCAGTTCACTTGGTTTGAAATAATAGTAGGTAATACATATACATTATATGTTGAAAAACTTTCTAATAATAATCAAGTTTAAGTTCAAATTATTACGATAATTTTGATTTAAATAACTGAATAAATTATAAGTGTATATTATTTATTTCAAAAACGTTTTTATTTTATTCCTGTAGTTTTATCATTTAATATTTCATGATATTATTATCAATTATTTTTATAAAGAACCTTTTGAGATAAAAATGTTAAATAATGTAAGAAAAACTTCGAAATTCCCGCATTTCATGAATAAAGCATGGTTATCACAAGACAAGCTGTGCCTGTAAAGCATCGGCAACGTTGCATTTTAAATAAGTCACTTATGCCTCGATGCATTTTTGAAAATTGCCTTTCAAGATTGCATTGTTTTTCATTCTGTTGTAATAAAAAAAATATAAAATATTATATTCTTTACAAACGAAATATTTCATACAGAATTTTCAACAATTAATTGAGGAGCACCTGTCAGTGGAATATGTATTCTACATACAATTTAATGTAATATTACTTTATGGACCAGATAGAGAGGACACAGTACATTTTTAAACAAAATATTCTTCACTATCCACCTATTTCATGGATGATTTATATAGAATGACATTATGCAACATAACTCTTACTTAAGCCGAGACCAATAGCTGATATGGACTCACTGAGAATTAACTCACGACGTAACTACTGCACTGCACCAAACAGATTTGGACAAGAGTTGCATTGAAATATAGTAGAGTTATAACAGCAAAGAAATAATCAAGAACTTTTCTCTAATGAAGACCCCAATTGTATTTTAAAATTTTACTGTTTTGTATTGATTTGAAAGATATTTGTTAGGTCATTTTTTCGCCATCAATTGGCGCAAAGTTTACTGATTTTACAATGTTGAATTGTACTATTGTTTTGAAAATGCAATACGTTTCGAGTAACACAGTTCAACAATACATTTCTCGGAGACGTGATAAGAATATTTTATGTTGATGGCGGGGGCGCGACCGATTCCATTCCCAATTTTGTTTTTATGCTTTAAACATACTACAATTGTTAAAATACTGAGTACCTTTGTAAAATGAGTATACGACCTGCTTGTTTTTAAAGTTTAATAGTCTTTAATAAAATGCTTGGAGTATAAATAAGTATTGTTTAAGTATAACTGGATTTTTTTTTGCTGCGTCGACGATCATGGATTCGATTTCCACACGGGGTATCACAATATATATACAAACAGATGAAAATATTCATTTAGGCAATAATAATCTTTTTACACATAGAATATATGTGAACTAGAGAATTTACAAACCAATTTTACTAATTACGATATATTTTTTACATACACATCCATATTATTTTATTTTAAAAGGGCCTAATGATAATACCTATATAAAAGTTACATCTTAATTTGGGTTTTGCCTTGAGTTGAGTTATGCTTATAAAGCGAGCTCAGCTTTTAGCCAATGTCATTGGCAGTATAATTTAGTTTATGTGGAACTGGGTCCCTTGTATTTGATAGGGGGTGAAACTAAAAGGAAAAAAATATTTACTAGTATTTTTCATTTTAAGAGAGTTTAGAATTTTAAGTTAATATTTAAAATTGTTATTCAATACGCTTGTGATTTTATACATAATATGTGCTTGTTTTTATAATTTTGTCTTACTAATCTATGTAGTGTTTGTTTTTCCAGAGGTGAACCCGAGCGAAGCGAGGGTCAGCCGGTAGTAAATAATATGTATTTGTTAGTCAAGTTGTGTATGATGTTTTCGCCGAAGTAATAAATTATTTCACGTTATTTATTAGGTATATAAAGAAAGATTTTTACCGTAGATTGCATGCAGTAAATATATTTGTTGATTATATAATCATATTTGATATATTTTCAGTCTTTATCAACAGGCTTGTCGGTCCAGTAGAAATGATTATTTAGGCTAAAAAGCATAAGGCAATTGGTTCGAATTCTCAATAAGTAAAAAGGTTTATTGGCGTTTTCTTTTAAGCAAATCGTCAGCAGCAGCTTGGTGATAGGAAATTCGAAGTAAAATGGTCCTGGGTGTGATCTCTTGGATTATGAGATTACCACTTTCTATAATAGCAAACAAAGAAAGGATCTTTTTTATTTTTTATATTTTAATTCACTAATTTAAGGCCAGGCTGTCCGGGCGAAGTAGGCATTTAACGCTACCACCCCTCCCGCAAAGCGAGCTGTGCGCTCACGTCGCCGGCGTGAACTCATAACTACAGGTCAAGTGTCACAGAGTACGCAAGCGCGTCTGTAAGCAGTAGGCCAACTTATCAATTTGATTTTAATATTATTAAAATTTAAAATACGGGAATTGATCCGATAACATTTTATTTTATTATAATACGTATATATTTGGTAATCGCGAAAAGCTAAGACATTTATTCCTATGCAATAAATGAATTTGAGTTGATATTGAACATGTAAATTATATTTTATTCAAGTATTTATATATTCATAATATATAAATACATATTTAGGAATTTTATCAGGAAATTACTTATGTTTTTGTTAGTTTGATGTTTAAAAATTTACAAATTAGTATGTAATTTTTGTAGTATTGAATAAATAATAATCAAAAGCAATCGAAGGATTATGATTATGAACCACTTATTTCACTATGCATACCAAGTATGAGTTGGCGTAGCGGTAAAAGCTGGGTCTAATAACTCTAAGGTCGTAGGTTCGAATCCCCGTTCGCAGTCGTTTTTTTTTTCTTTTTCTCATTTTTATATAATATTATTCATTTTTCAATTATGCAAAGAAATAAGTATTTTATTTATTTATTATCATTTATCGTTTTTTTTTATTTATTTACTAGCGACTCACCCTCGTTTTAACGTTACGTATAGATTTCTTAGAGATGAGATATTTTCCCACAGTAAAAAATATCCTATGAGTGTTGACCCGGAATCCGAATAACCAACTATCACCATACCAAATTTCATCAAAATCCCTCCAGTAGTTTTTCCGTGATGCGGTAACAGACAGACAGACAAAAATTCTAATAACTATAGATTCGGTCTCTGTATCGATAATAATGTCTATTTCAATAAGATATTCCAAAAAAATATTTAATGTGCAGATTCGGCTTAGTCACAATTTGTTTATATGTATAGATATGCAAAAGGCATAGAAACGATAAAAAAATGGGATTTTGGACTTTTCAACAAGGGATAGTAATTAAAGCGCATGCGAAAAAACTTTGTATATGAAAATTCAAAATTCAATATATAAATTGAGAAAAAGGAAAAAAATGTCTACACACGAGGGGAATCGAATCTACGATCATCGAAATTCTAGTCTGAGATCATACCGCTACACCCACTTTTGCTTGGCTTACGAATTGAAATACGTGGTTCAGAAGGTGCGAAACATTTTTTTATTTTTTACTAGCGACTCACGCTCGCTTTGCTCGCGTACTTCCCTAGGTACGTTTTCACGGTTAGCTATGTTTATTTATACACTAGCGGCTCACCCTCGCTTCGCTCGGGTTCACCTCTAGAAAAAACAAATCTATTCCACGGGAACCGTACATTTTTCCGGGATAAAAGGTAGCCTATTGTTTATTCTGATGTATGAACTATATTACTGTAGTTTCATTAAAATCCAATGGGTAGTTTTTGTGTAGTAAGCTGTATAAGTTACTGTAGTTTTTTAACTATCCCACGTGAACTCTTTGATTTTCCGGGATGAAAAGTATCCTATATGTTGACCGTGGATATAAGGTACCACCATGCAAAATTTCATTCAAATCGGTCCAGCAGCTTCGGAGATTAGCCCGTACAAACAGACAAACAGACAGAGAAACAAAAAATTAAAAAAAATCTGGATTTGTTCTATTGCTCTTCTTACACCCCCCTGACTCGGTTTTTAGCATATTTTTTCTATGTACAGACATTCGACCTCTACAGTTTTATTATAGTATAGAAGAAGAAGATAGATAAACAGTAGCTTGCTACTCCTAAGATATTCATTTAAATTATATAGTGATTTGCCCTCGCTTCGCTCGGATGCGTACGCTTTTCGTGGGTTTTAATTTTTGTTTCGCGGAACCCTGATTTTTTTTTCTGAAATAAAAGTAGCCTAAGTTACTCCTTATAACATCAGCTATCTGCCAGCGAAAGTCCCGTCAAAAGCGGTGCAGCCTTTTCGGAGATTAGCCGGAACAAACAGACAGACAGACAGAAAAAATTGTAAAAAATGTTGTTTTGGTATATGGACCGTGTATACATACATATGCAATAAATAAAAAGCGGTTATTTTAATATTACAAACAGACACGCCAATTTTATTTATGTACTAGCAACTCACGCTCGCTTCGCTCGCGTTCGTCCCTAGGTACGTTTTCCCGGTTAGCTATGTTTAGGTATATATAAATAGTAGCTTGCTACTCCTAAGATATTCATTTAAATTAAATATTATATAGCAATTTACTCTCGTTTTGTTCGGGTGCGTAGGCCGTACGCGGATTTTGTTCATAATTTCAGGGTTTTAATTTTTTTTTTGCGGAACCCTGATTCTTTTTCTAAAATAAAAGTAGCCTAAGTTACAACTATATATACCCTATAACATCAGCTATCTATCTGCCAGTGAAAGTCCCGTCAAAATCGCTCCAGCCGTTTCGGAGATTAGCCGGAACAAACAGACAGACAGACAAAAATTGTAAAAAATGTTGTTTTGATATATGTACCGTGTATACATCCATATGCATTTAGTAAAAAGCGGTTATTTTATATTACAAACAGACACTCCAATTTTATTTATCTGTATAGATATAAATTTGCTTTTTTTTCTAAGCGCTTGGCTTTCTAACCGCTCGACGCGACGCCCGCGCTCAGCTGATTGCGCTCACTGGCCACTGTGCCTATTACACCAGGGGCGCCACTTCAAATAACATATTTACACTAACTTTTTGCATACTGCTTTATCTTACATAAAAAAACTTCGACGATGTTATGATGTAAATAATATATTCACAAAAGGTCTTCAGTAAATTTAAAATGGCCCCGTATATACTTATATGTACATAATAAAAGGTAAAGTTATAAATATGAAGATAATCTGCTGAACTACATATGTAGATAGGTACCTACCAGTCCGATTTGAAAATTATTTCTGTGATAGAAATCTGCATTATCCTTGAGGGACAAACATACCCTATGTTTTATTATGATATATGTACTTACTTACCCGTACTAGTTATGGTTAGCTAAGTTCGCGTTATGTTTATGAAATTTGGTAGGTATGTTACATGTAGATTTATTTGATACCCGCGTCCAAATCCTATGCGTACACTCGCTTGATGAAGTCGTGGCAGAGTCGGTAAGAGTGTGTTTGTGTGTATGTCTGCTTCCCGTAATATAGACTTTTAGAAAAAAATAAAAATGCTGCGGTTCTGGCTGCGTGAAGCATATCTTCCTATTATTGAAAGCCTTTTTATAATCTGATTATCTAATTCCAGAGATTACAATATTATCAACATCTTACATAAAAACCTTTTCATACCTACTTATACCACCACGAAACGAAACGAAAGTTCATACCTACTGATAACACACTTGTAAACTCTAGAAAAGTACCTAGTACGAAAGTAATAAGCGTACATATGTATGTATGTATGTTGTATATACAAACACTTACATACATACAACGCGCATAGTAAATGATTTATATTTATTAATTATATTATTTATTCATATTTAATATTAATCATAAGCATAGCCGCGCGAAACCCTTAGTATACGACAGAACGGAATCATCGATCACTAAAGTAGATATTACACAAAACATCATAAGCAAAAGTATTCTGTATTTAGGTAATTCTAGTTTAAAAAACATACAATAATGTAAATTCAACCTTAAATGTGTTACTTAAAGATGTTTTTACTAAGCTATGTATAAAAAGCAAAAAACGTTGATTTTTTTACACTATGTCCAAGGAATGAATAATTCGATGAATTAGCGGGGGGGTTGTGCGCGAGCAAAAGCGACATAGATCCTACCTCGTCAAGAGCCAGCGGCCGACTGAATCATTATCGCCGTTGCATCTTAGTTGCTTGCGAACAAGGTTGAATATCGAATATCCGATCGATCTTATTCTTGCACAGAAATAAAAAACGTAAGTCTCAAATCTAATTTAATTTATTATGAGAGTAATAATTGGTCAATTTAAATGTCTTTCATACAGAAGATAATAAACTATATTTTCCTTCTCTGAGTATTTTTTTTGCGTATATAACTGAAGTAGTTTAAAAGTAAAATCCATTAATCTCTAAAAAAGGCATATTTAAAAAAAAATAAAACTATCGAGAAAATTTCATCCAATTGTGTTTCTGTTTTTTCTGACCCATAGAAAAAGGTTTGAAAAATCATACATTTAAATTATCACATTGATTTAATGTCTGGTATACATAGAATATGAAAGCAAATCAGCGTTAAATTTAGGGAGCCTCCTCTTAAGAGAAGCCGAGGCAGGCCCTAGTAAATAAACGTTGATATTATTGTTAGATAAGTTACGAGTAAGAGAGTCTAGTGCTTGCTTGGGAAACCGAGTGAATCCCAGCGTCTCGCACGACTGATATTTTCTTGTACGAATCATTTACAATATCTGTCGTCTGTCTTACGGCGAAGGAAACCTGCATGTCTAAGAGAATCCAGCAAGTTTTCGAAAGACATGTGAAGTCCACCAACCCTCACTTGGCCAGCGTGGTGCGCTACGGTCTGATTCTCCTCGCGTTAAATGGAGGCCCGTGCCCAGTCGTAGGACGTTAAAAAAGATTACAAGTTATGAGCGAAATTAAGGGAATGAGTGAAACACATACCTAATGGAGATAGTTTAAATCTGTAGTAATACAAAGGCTACATTTTATCGATATACCTACAATGCAAATGAAGTCGCGGCCAAAACTAATATTAAAGAAGGCTTTTAGTATCACTAAAATTAAATTTATATTTCCCACGACAACGTAAACTAAGTTTCCGCAACGACACCAATGTACCGGATCGTGTTAAAAGGACAACGAAGGGGACTTTTAAAAATGGCTCTCGTAAATTGACAGCGCTTGTGAAATATAAGTGCTATTTGTTAAGGTCCCTATTACTTTAAGGGTAATAAATTGGTATTTGAAACTTTCTAGATGGCTTTTACGTTCAAGATGATTTATTTCAAAGTATTATATTATACGTTTACAAATAAATAATAGTATGTATGGAAGAGCTTTATAAAACAATATGATTTACTACCCTATTTTCCAATTTACAAAGAATTGCGGTTGGTTGTTAGTTTTAAACACCAGGGACCTTACCATGAAATTTAATAGCATGAATACTATAATCTCACTTTGAGTTTTCGTACCATGACGTCTTAAAAGCAAGGTTATTATAAGCTTGAAACATTCTTACTTTCTTAGCAGTTTTGTGACGTCACGACACCAAAATTACTAAGAAAATGTTAATATCGTTCATTCAATTCGTACCATGAGGTGAATTTTGACCAAATAACATTCTTACTTTTCTGTCATAATTAGCGATCTTGTAAAAATTGTTGATACGCGACGGATGTATTATCATTTTCAAAATCTATAATATAAAATGTAATTGATTGTGCCAGATAAATTGAGTAAAACCTATTGTTTTCGTAAATCTATCGATTGATACACGTATCGTGTAATTTTAGTACTCACTTCGGTAATTAATGTATACTTTGATTCTAGAAGTGTAATAATTTCGAAATACTTGTGATTTTAAAAGCTTATAACGCATTAGCTTGTATGTAAGTACACTCAATCTCGTTTTCAGCTATGTTTCGAATGTGACCTTTGTGACATCAATTGAGAAGAATTTACTAAGCATTAGGTATCTTTTATAAAAAATGTAAAACAAACTCTGTAACGAGACTCTCTGATGAGAATTTACATATCCGAAGGAAATATTACTATATTTCCTATAGAAAAATACCTATAGAAACTTTGTTTTAGTTTAGTAATTTTGAAGTCGATGCCAGAGGATACAAAGTAAAACAAATCTATTTGGATACGCATGAATACACCACAAATTTATGTATGATATTTTAACTATAATTATAGTTATACCTACCTACCTACATATCCTGTCATATTTACCTATTAGATTTTCATATCTTAAAGCATTAACGGCTGGCACGGACATCGAAAATATCTGATTGGGGGTATCTATAGTAAATGAAAACCTCCGTTCAGTTATTTTTTAATTTTTAGTATTTTTTATATGTTTACCTAAAATGTTACCTAAAACCTGACTTACCTAAAATGTTCTTATATAAAGAAATTGTAAATAATATAATATGTGAATACTACGAGTAGGATTTAAGAATCCATATATAAATAAAAATGAATCACCGAAATGTATGTACGCGCATAACTTCCAATCGACTGCACTAAATTGGATAATTCTTGTTTTTTTTTGTTTTTGTTATTGTCAGGGCAAGTTTTGTACAGAAGAAAATGAAAAGAAAAATTTTTACTAAAATAAGTTTTTTTTTAAATCTCATGATCTGATTTAGATAAGTAAGATAGTTTGAGACCCTGATAAGGATATAAGATACTTTTTATCCCGGAATTCATCCCTTAAGGGGGTGAAAATGGGCATGAAAGTTTGTATTGGGAAGCAAGTTAGGGACGAACCCGAGCGAAGCGAGGATGAATCGCTAATATTCGTAATAAAAAAAGACATAGAAAGGTAACTACTGTCACTATATTTTTGATAAGCTTTTAAAATTACTAAGTATTGGCCAAGAAAGCTTGCGCATACGCAAACATTCACGCAACTGTATATTTTTTTAAAACTTCTATATTTTAATCTCATCGTAATATAGTAGAGGAAATTCTTCACGTCTGCTCCGCCAGAGTCCAACAAAAGTTGATGACCCTAATAGTTACCACTTACTGTGCGGTGACCACAATTTATATCTTTATTGATAATAACTTGTAAAATTGTAAGTACTCAATTGTCTGAATGCATTTAGTACAATAAACTCACTTCACATGCTCTTGCTGTTTTACGACAAAAAAATAGTATGTAATTGCTGGCATAAAGGTAGTTTTATTTGTTTCTGAATACTGCGTTTATGATTATTTGTTCTATATTATAATTTTATACGTTTTGATACATATATTTAAAACTGCTTTTTCATGTCATAATATCACTTTGATTGTGAAATAAAACTTGATCTTTGTTTTGAAATGTATACTTTATATTGTTTCTAGATAGGTATGTATTTATTTAATATCAAATTTATCTGTAAAGCAGAAAGTTTTATATTTTTATCCTTATATTTTGTGTTAACAAGATTTTAAAATAAAAACAATATTACGATTCGTTATGGAACTGGCATAAGTAATATGATTGGTTAAACATCCTATAATATGCGAGTTGGTTAACCGTAACTGGTTACTCAGAACTTGGTGACCACAATTCAACTTTTTATTGTTGGTACCAACAAGTGGACCTATTGTATGCGCTCAATTGTCTGGAACCGTTTAGGAGTCGTTGAGTTAATGTGTGCCGTGTTTGTGCCTGATGTTTTACGATGCATACCTAGTAATAATTACAGCTAGTATTTTTTGTAGTTTAAAATACATTTATATTATTAGATATAATTCAGATTTGGATTTTAATAATTGTCAATTTTAATAGATTTTCTAGTCTAGTCCATCTTTTATGCGAAGAAATACTTTTTAAGGAAATTTAAAATTTTACATTAAAAAAATATATTTTAAGGAAACCTCGAGAATATTTGGATCTAGTCAAATCATTGTAATGGAACTTGGTAATGTTGTAAAATCTGTCCAGATTTTTACAAATCAGTTAGTGTTAATTTTTCAATTGTCCTTTCTGCATTCGAAGATGTTAATTGCCTTAAACTGATGTGACAACATAACATTGGCTTATAAAATTACAATAAAGCAACATATAAAACTACTTTGTCTACTAAACTAGTTAATGTATTTTACATTACATTACAATTCACGAAATTTTTATCAATTGCCTGAGAAACATAAAAAAAAGTGTTTGTTTTATCATAGAGTATAGCATGAGAATAATATGAGGTTCAAGAGTTGAGTATGTAGGTTGGCAACACATTCACAACACCGCTTATAATCAGTTTCTGTGGTGACGACAATAATTTAGTATCAGATGGATCATCTGCTCATTTGCCTTCTTTAGCTACAAAACAAATATTTCTTTCTAAAGTTGTTAATATACCATGTACATAACATTGTACAAGAGACATATTTTTCAATATGCTTTATTTATTTACCTAAATTATTTTATTTTTCTATGTATTTTTTGTTTAGTATCAAGACGAAGAGAGAAGATAAGTTTATCTTAATCGTAAATAAAGAGTTCTAAGATTATTACAAATATTTAAATTGTGCAGGAATTGAAGCTGCAAAATACGTAATGCTAGTCAAATACTTACCCACTTTGCCACGAATGCATTGATATTTTGTAATAATCTATACAGATAAATAAAATTGGAGTGTCTGTTTGTAATATTAAAATAACCGCTTTTTACTAAATGCATATGGATGTATACACGGTACATATACCAAAACAATATTTTTTACAATTTTTTGTCTGTCTGTCTGTTTGTTTGTTCCGGCTAATCTCCGAAACGGCTGGACCGATTTTGACGGGACTTTCACTGGCAGATAGCTGATGTTATAGGGAGTAACTTAGCCTACTTTTATTTTAGAAAAAAAAATCAGGATTCCGCGAAAAAAAATTAAAACCCATGAAATTGTGAACAAAATCCGCGTACGACGTACGCACCCGAGCAAAACGAGGGTAAATAGCTATATATATAATTTAAATTAATATCTCAGGAATAGTAAGCGACTATTTATGTATACCTAAACATAGTTAACCGTGAAAACGCACCTATCATAATTTTGTTACAGTAATGACAAAGTTTTATTAAAGTTGTGACAATCATTTGATAGATAAGCTTGGACAAAATGATAAAATGTAATGCATAAAAATAAATGACGCTTTACATTTGGTTTTAACAACGTTCTATTAAGTTAAATGATATTCCCACAATTCCACGGTTATGTAAAACTTCGAGATGTGTTGTTGTTTGTAACACTTACGTCAATGAGTGGAAATGTTTAACGGCGGGATGATCTCAACTTTATTGCTAATGTTTATTCATCGCTATTAAATACATTAGACTGGAATGAATAAGCGTGAGTGAACTTCTTCAGCTATTATGAAAAAACCTCGGGCTACAAATTATGTAAACGGAGCCCGCCAAAAAATTTCAAAGTCAAAAATAGTAGCGTGTTTTGCCGTTTATGCTACTATTATCGTTTTTTTTTTATATAGGTATTAGTAAATAAATTAATTAATATACAATATTGGAGAAGGAAAACTGAATAATAAGTATAAAATTATATTATTTTGCATTTTTAAATATTAGTTCCCTTGTAGGGGAGATAGCATAATATTAGTTTTTTTTCTTCATTATAATAAAATCCGTTTGCTATTTTTATTCACTTGTCAAAACAATAAATATTCAATTAATAATTGTATTCTGTTTTAAAGCTCATATTATATTAAGTACCTGGGCGACCGAGCTTCGCTCGGAGTTCTTGAAAGATTGTATATTTTACATTAAGTGACTAAGTGTTACTGAGAAAGTTGTATAGATGTCGCGATAAGAACAATTTTCTTTTTAATTTGGCTTAAAAATAATTTTACATTAAGTGACTAAGTGTTACTGACAGAGTTGTATAGATGTCGCGATTAAATTTTGCGTAGAATAATGCATAAGAAAAACGCATGAAAACTCGAAAACACGCGTTTTCCCAGCCATGTGACTAATCTAGATCAATTTTTCGCCCCCGAAAGCCCCCATATACCAAATTTCAGCAAAATCGTTAGAGCCGTTTCCGAGATCGCCGGTATAAATAAATAAATAAATAAATAAATAAATAAATAAATAAATAAATATATAAATATACAAGAATTGCTCGTTTAAATATATAAGATTTAAATCATTATTGTTTTGATTAATATTTAGTTCCATGACACTATCTATATTACTCCTTAGTCTGAAGAAAAAACCAACATTATTTTTATTATATATATAAAATGTTTATTTTTATTTTCTAGTGATTTGATTATCTTATAACAATAAATGAAAACCATAAACAAATATAGTATTTTTATTTACATACACTTGTGAATGTTCATCCCTTAGGAGGGATCACTCAATGAATGTATGTATATATTCAGCCCTTTTTAACGTCCCACTGTTGGGCACGTACCTGCCTTCAATGAGGCTATAGTACACCACGCTGGTCTTTTTTTTTTTTTTTTTTTTTTTTTTTTTTTTTTTTTTTTTTTTTTTTTTTTTTGTTATCGCTGGGGAAACCCATCATGGGGACCTTACCGGCCGTCAATGGGTAAGGTACTGTGAGACTCTTACTCACTAAAACCCACAGCGGAATCCGTCGCCGCAGTGCAATGGGGCGCTGCGGGATCGCTTGCGCATTCACCACAACACCCCTGCGGACGGCCCGTACCTCGCGGGCCAACCTCGCCTAAATCAGGATGCCCTTGATTCTCAGAGCATCCCGACCGCCCCGATGACGTGCAGGAGAGTCACGAGGGACCCCCCCCACAGTAGCTCCTCTAGAGTGGTGGGAGAAGATGCGCATATCGGCGCCTCCTCTCCCCCAGCCGACGGCGACGGATAGGGTCTGCTAAGGCGTTGGCCTCGCGTTCCCTCTCCGCCGTCTCCTTCCGTGAGATGACGGCCTCGCTGAAGGAGACCATCGCCGACCAGGACCTCTCGTCGCGCAGCATGGCCTCAACCACGCTGCATAGCGAGAGGTCTCCACCCACTACCGCCATCAGGGCATGGCGCTGGGGAGCCCAAGCGGCGCATTCCACGAGGGTGTGGTGCGAGGTGTCCTCGGTCGCACCACACTCATGGCATACGGGCAACGGTTCCCGACGCGCAACCTGAAACAGATACTTACCAAAGCATCCGTGCCCGGTAAGCATCTGCGTCAGCCTGAACGTCAGGACACCGTGTGGCCTCCTGACCCAGCGAGACAAGTGCGGACGAACCGCGCTCACCGTCGCCAAGCCAGCCGTCGGATTCCCCAGACCTTCCCACCAGCGCCGGATCAGGGCCTCGTCTGCTAGGCGCCTGATCCGATCGACTACCTCCCGCGCTGGACGTTCCCCGTGCGCACGCTCGCTTGCCCGGAACTGGTACACTTCAGCGAGCACCTCCGCCTGGAGTTCCCAGGGCGGATCGCTCGCCAGAAGCGTCGCCGCCGTGAAGGACACCGTACGGTACCCCCTTATCGCCCTCACTGCCAGGACCCGCTGCGCCTTGCGCAATTGGGCCCTGTTAGACGCGGAGAGGGCGTCGATCCAAATAGGAGCACTGTACAGTGCCATGGACCTCACTATGCCAGCATAGAGCCGCCGGCAAGTAGATCCAGGGCCCCCGACATTCGGCAGAAGCCTGCCGAGGGCCGAGGCGGCGCTCATCAATCTCGGGGTGAGCTGGGCGAAGTGGACACGAAACGTCCAGCGACCGTCCAGGGTCAGGCCTAAGTATTTCATTTGGGCCCGAACCTCCACCATCCTACCCTGGACGCGCAGACAGGCGTTGCGGGGGGCACCCCTCCGTGGGCCATGGAATAGGAGGGCCTCCGTTTTTGAGACAGAGACCCTCAGGCCCAACATCTCTATCCGGTCGACGACCAGATTAGTGCCAACTGTGGCCAAGCGTGCCGCCTCCTCGTAGGTACGACCCCGGGCCGTTACCAGGGTGTCATCAGCATAAGCAATGACACCCAGCCTGGGAAGGAGCGGACACCGCAGGAGCTAATCATACCCGAGGTTCCACAGAACCGGGCCGAGAACCGCCCCCTGTGGAACCCCGCAGTCGACACGTCGCCGACCGACCACCCCATTTGCCCCCATCCACACGACCTGTCTGTCGTGGAGGTATGCGTCCAACACCCGCCGGAGATAGAGAGGCACCTCATGATATCGAAGCGCCTCTCGTAGAGTCTCGAACGGCAGGGTATTGAAGGCGTTGGCCACATCCAACGAGACGGCTAGGAGCACGTCTCCCTCCTCCACCGTGGCAAAAGACCGAACCTTCAGGGCGTTCAGGGCGTCCATGGTTGAGCGGCCCGTCCTGAACCCGAACTGAGCCTCTGAAAGGCCCGGTCCCACCTCTTCCAGATGCTGAGTGACACGGGCAGCGAGAATTCTCTCGAAGAGTTTGCCCATCTCACTCAGCATCACGATTGGCCTGTACGCCGAAGGGGAGTCCAGAGGACGACCCCCCTTGGGCAGTAGGCCAATCTTCCCTCCTTCCAGATCTTCGGAAACTGCCCAACACGAAGGCACACGTTGAAGAGGTCCCGAAGATCCCCACCCAGGTATTCCAGGGCGATGCACAGAACTCTTCCCGGAATACCATCCGGTCCCGGAGCCGTCCGCCTGGCCCGCATCTTGTCCAGGGCCAGGTCAAATTCCCCCTCAGTGATCGGGGGGATTTCCTCCACTCCCTCGAAAAATGAGGGAGGAACCATCACTGGGGGGACGTGCCCAGACGACTCCGGAAACAGTCCTCCCACCAGCCGCAGGAGAACGTCCGGCGGCGTGGTCTCCATAATCGGGGCGCCGTGCGCCCCGAGCTTGTTCCGCGCCCTAATGTAGGGGCGCCCCCACGGATCCCTGTCGAGGCCCGCCAGCAATTCTTGGCGAGCCGCCGCCTTGGCCTGGCTGATGGCGAGCTGCAGGGCCTTCTTCGCAGACTTGTAGGCCTGCCGCAGCTCGCTCTCCAGATCTAGATCCAGGCCGTTCCTCCTGCGGCACCGGACGTAAGCCCGTCTGGCCCTACTGCAGGCCGCCCGAAGCTGTGCAATTGCTGGTCTAGTGCAGGTTGGTGGACTTCACGTGTTTTTCGAAAACTGCTCGTTTCTCTCAGACATGCAGGTTTCCTCACTTTACCGTAAAACATGTTGCAAATGATTCGTACATGAAAATATCAGCGGTTCGAAACCCGGTATTAGAACCCGCTTCACAAGGTTTCCTAAGCTAGTGCGTTACTACTGGACTACCACTATCTAATATGTTTAACGAGCAATTCTTGTATATTTATTTATTTATACCGGCGATCTTGGAAACGGCTCTAACGATTTCGCCGAAATTTGGTATGTGGGGGTTTTCGGGGGCGAAAAATCGATCTACTAGTCTTATGTCTGAGAAAACGCATATTATCGAGTTTTCATGCGGTTTTATTTCGCATTATTCCATGCAAAATATGTTGCCAAGGTGCAAGATTAACTATCACAGGTGTCCAGGTCAAATACAAAGTTTTTACTTTTGTTTTTTTTTTGTTTTTGTATTTATTCAGGTTTTTAGTTTTTTTTATATTAAAAAAACTACGATATACCAAATAAGAACACCGAGCGAATCTCGGACGCTTAGGTACTAAAATATTTATACTGAGATATTATAAAATAATACGAAACAATACGGTATAATAAGAGTTCCTTCATCATCATATATGATAAAGTGTTTAACAATTCGAACCCTTTTACTTATAACGACTAAATGCAACAATTGATTATAATATTAGGCACTCTTACAAACGGACCTCGCAGTTTGAACGTATTGAATTAATTGTCGTCATATTATACCTACATATGTATTAAATGCAGTGACCAGGGTCGCATTAGCTCGCAGTGGGTCATTTGGCGTATAGCCAATGTGATTGTGATCTCGGCAAACGAACGTCGATAGCCTAGTTAGTGTAGAAGTGCCTCAATAGCTTGTCAATTGATTATCCCTTTAGTCTTCTAATAAGGTAATTCTCCCAATGATAATAAGAGCACTTGAATTTAAAAAGTTTAAAATCCTATAGGATTAGGAAAGGTAAATATGTAATTTTCTATCTACAAATATGTATATCGATAAGATAAGCTCTGGTTAATAATTTATAACTAAAGAATTAAGAATTTAGAAACTAAAGAATTATATCTTTATTCATCTATCGGCATCAGAAAAAGTATAATTATATAAAGATTTAAAAAATATTCTAGTGAGTATTAGAAAAATGAATATTATATATAAAGAATATAGGCGTATATTGGACTAATTGTAAATAGCTACAAAGATCGTGGCTTGTTGCAAAGGACGGACGTTTACGAAATTTTCCATGATATGCTTAAGCAAGATCATTGTGAATTGCTATATTACCAAATTACCGCCCATTTGAAGAAATACGAATGGAGAAGTCATTTTGTTACCTTTATTTACTTTATAAGGCAAATATTTTACACGTTTCTTTAGATAAAAATATATCCATTTATTTCATAAATATCATATAAGAGATTATGCAAGTTTAATTACAGATCAGTGATGGCTCTTGCTCTTTAGAATATCTAAGCGCCGTAGGGCCTAAATCAACATTGGAGAGGCGGGGCTACGCCAGTCAGACGCGGACGTGAAAGCTTAATGTGTTTAGCTATTATTGCTCATAATATATGCAGTAATAAGTTTACTTAGTATTATAATATATATATATATATATATATATATATATATATATATATATATATATATATATATATATATATATATATATATATATATTTATATATATATATATATTATCATATCATGTCATCACACTAAGTTCGTTAGCCAAGATGGAAGGTGATCGAATAAAGGGCTTAAAAAATAATTGAATACTTTAAAATATTTCTAGATTTTTCCAATACTGTCTGATCTGTCATAAGAGGCTTTGATATTCTATATATCATATAGTAACATCGTCTGATACTGTATATACTGATAGCTATATAAATGTAGACTTTTGATGACTTACTTGTAAGACTTTTGACAACGTTATATCAAAAATAAATAAAAATTGCATGTGCGTCGAGGAATATTTCTTTAATATCAATAATGAACAGGGCAAAGCCATAGAAATTAAATTCAACAGTTTATTACAACTGTATTTAGTACGCTAGGTATAGTGAAAGATGCCTAAGGGAGCAATTAATGCTGAAAGCTCGAGCAACTCAAAGCTAATAGGTACGTGTCAAATAATATTTGTTTAAAAAAAACAGGGTGCCCTGCTTTTGTGCATTAATTTTAATAGCCCAAATTATAAAGATGTCATAAACGTCTCTTTAACTTTTGTTATATAAAAGTAAGACAATATGTAAGAATAAAAACTTCGAAAGGTAACATATCTTGGAGATGTGTTGAATTAGATACGAAACGTAATGATAAGATGTAGGTATATTAAGGAAACGTGACATCAGAAAATGAAAGTGTGCTCAGATGGTTTAGGCACGTAGAAACGTAATGAGATAATATTAAATGCAGGTACATTATATAACATACTGGCAAACTGCCCCGGCTTCACATCGGAATAATAATATTTTCCATAAAAACTAATCACCACTTTTGAACTCAGTAAGGGATGAATTTTTTAATCTTTTTAATTACTTTCTTATTATCTTATTAAAGAAATGAGTTTTCAAAAATTTATAAGAAATTGGGTTCGTTGGTTAAATCTAGGGTATTTATTTATAACTTTATCCTATCTTTATAATAGCGGCCTGGATTGGCTTCATCGTTAGAAAAATATTTTTTCTTATACAAACATATTCAAAAAAAAAAAAAAAACATTTGTTAGTGCTTACCTGCCTGGGCCTTGACAAATTAATCAGGATAAGTAATTTTATGTATATGTTTTTTTTTTTTTATAAGATTCAGTGACAAACGAGCAGACAGACCACCTGATGGAAAGCAGTACCTGTCGCCCATAACACCTACGGTTCATGCATTTAGGTTTTGGCTAACAAAAATACAGAGCCGCAGGTGCGTTGTCACTGTGAGGACTAAGATGATATGCCTCTCGCCTGTAATTGCGCTGGCTACCTTATCCTTCAAACCGGAACACAACAATGCAATCATTGTTGCTTGGCGGCAGAAATAGATAAGGGGGTGGTACCCATCCAGTCGGACTCCTCAGGCTTGACAGAGTCCTACCACCGGTAAATATATTATATGTATATTGTATTGTAGAAAAAAACTCTCTTTGTTTATTTGAAAAATTGAAAAATTACTTAAGAGTATAATTATAACAGTACTAGCGACTTACCCTCGCTTCGTTTGGGTTCGTTCTTGAGTACATACGTTTTAACGGTAATTACAATGTACATACATAGGTATAGAAAAGTAGGCAGGTTATTTTATTTTTTGTCTCCTTATTAAAATTTTCGGTGTACCTTAAGGAACATATGAAAAAAAAAATAGTTGAATTGGTCGAGTCGTTCTCGAGTTTTGCGTTTAGCAACATTCATTTGTAGAAGATATGTATATACTTATGATGATATGATATTATGAATATTTCTTTTTTGGTCCTTGACATAAAGAATATATATATAGATTTTTAGTTAAATCATTAATAAAAATGTATAGGTATAGATAATAAATATATTTCTTAAAAGAGTTTTCAATTTATTTCGTTTAAAAGGTCCATAAAATTATTGATGTTATAAATTTAAAAGTAGTTTTGTTAGTACGAGTAGGTCCATCTTTTAAACAGCAAGGGGGTAACACATGGACGTGATTTGTTGCATCGATATAGTTTATTGGTCGAAAAGTGCTATAAAGTACAAATGCATTCAGGTTTAGAAAACGTTTACGCGAAAATAGCGCAATATATTAGAAGAACATTTTCTAAATTTTTATTACTACAAAGTTTTTTGTTTTATAAATGTAAAGAGGTGTTAGTTTCAAGTGATCAATACGAGTTTGGTCCTCAATCTTCATTTAATTAAGTGTAGAGATACGAAGAATTGAATAGGGAAGTGATAGAAGAACTTAATAGTGGAATGCTCCGGGGCTGAATTAACCTATTGCTATCAATATCCTATGAGTGTACCTGAACTACTAAAACTCTTGTACCTTAAAACAATAAATTGACGACACATTTGGTTCAGTTTGTAGTGATCCTACTTGCTGTGCCAGCGGTCGTGGGTAGGGATGTATAGTGTATCAACTACCTGGTATCCATAACACAAGCCTCGTAGCCTTACCATGGAACTAGATATTTGGTTGGTTGGTTAATGTCCCAACATAAAAAAATAAAAACATCTACATAATATATTGCTAATAATCATCTTAAATATGTGATCCCATAACCATAACTAGTACGTACCTACTTTTTATTCCGCTTTATATCCAATACTTCCTCTAAACTAATATACATATTTGTTTTACACAATTTAAATTTTTAGACCTTTATCAATTTTCTACTTAGCAAAAAATGGAACAAAACTTGTTCGTCTTTTGCATGTAATCGTAATGCATACAGCTATGTTATAATCGCAGGAAGCGGCTCGAGAACATTTCTATACTATACACTTGGTTGATGGGAAAGGAAAATTCACACGCAACGAATCACTAATAGGTCTAATCACTTCCTATCTGATCTCAAATAGAATGCTGTGAAAGTGTAGATATACATAATATATGGAAGTATGTATATACATAACTAGTATACTCTATAGTAATATGTCGTTTTTCGATTTGATTTTATTACCTAGTGCACTCTCTATTCCTGTCACTCTCATACGCCGGTGGGACGACTACTCGACACGACCGGTGAAAGTTAAGACGCAGGACGGGTGGATTTACGTGCTTTTCGAGGCACGGGGTTGAAACACCGCCACTTCCCAACTCCGGGCTGTTACTGTGGCTTACTAAATAGAAAGACTCAATAACTAAACTTGGCCCGACCCGGGACTCGACCCCAGGACTTCTGGATGTGCAGCCGTACATGTTAGCCACTACACTACCGAGACATTTAAAAAAAAAATTAGTAAAAATTAGAAAGCTATCAAAACTATTCATTGGCGTTATTACAAAAGAATATCACGTGTAATATTGTCATACATTTCGTAAACATATTAAATATGATACGAATACCATACAAGTTTACAGCTCAGTGTAAACAGATGGTATAGTAAATTGTGTGTGATTAGATGAAATTGGTATGGTATTGGTCACGCAACGTCCTAATATGCGCATGTATTCGTGGAAATTGTACTTTTATAACTTTTTCATGTATGTATCTTATTTTGTAGTTTTATTTTAAAATTAATTGATCTATAATATTTCAAGTTTATAAAACCACATCTTTTTCCGAAATATAGAAAAAAATTTTTTTTTTTCAGATGGTATAACCCTTGTATACTATTAGATGAATAATTCTACCATATATTTGCCTATTTCTATAATATTTTCATTATTACATTCATCTAATAGTAATGATCTATGTAATTCATTTCATTTAGTTCATGCGACTGTCTTGTCTTTTGTGTGTATATCTAGTAACGGTACTATCTAACTTAGAAAAATGATTGGCAATTTCAAACTTGTTCTAATGCCTGTAGGAATATTGAGGTATTTTATTTATATAAAATATATATAAAAATTATATTTTGTAGAAAATTAAGTATTTGAATAGACAAATAATATCTAAATAAGTGGTTATCGATATTAATTAAGAGTATCCCATAAAGTTATTATTTTGTTAATAATTACCCGTATTTAATTCTCTTTTACAATACTTGATGTCTAGGTATAAAATTTTATGGTCAAACAAAAAAAAAATCATGCCAAACCACTTTATTACTAGCGCAAATAAAAATCCTAATAAAATATTTAACGTGCAATCATATGCTATTTGCTTAAACTATTTTAAAAATACAAGTTTCATACACCATACGTCAAGGATACATGTGATTATTTCTTCATTTTCCTAGAAAGTTTATATAACAACATAAGTAGGTTCAGTAGTTATTCCACAGTCAGTATTTCGTGTAGATATATGGAGATATCCATCGATACCCCAAGTTTTGCCCCATGAGTTTTTAACGATCCAGTATTCTTCATCATCACGTACACCGTATCCTACTAAAGTAACTTCGTGATTGAGCTCTGACTTGTCACTAAAATGAATAATTATTAAAGTCTATTAATTTGCTTAAATTAGTTTAAAAATATATTTTTTAAACATTTAAATAAAATATTAGATTTAGGTTTCTTATTTCTAATTATTGAAACAAAATATGCTTGCAAAGAATAAGTTTTCCATATCAACTGTGTGGGTTTTTAAAAGTAGTGGGTATTTAAAAGTCTAGGGTAGCGGGTTCATGTTCAGACTGATACAATTACAGTTTCTTAGACATTTGTGCAAAATCACTTCAAGAAATTTTAAGCCGAAAAGCTTAATAGCTTTATAATAACGAACAATGTTATATTTAAAAGATTTATATGTAAAATGCACACTTACCACTCACTATCGAACATGATGCCGCTAGAGTAGGCAGTGAATACGCGTGTTGCATCAATAGATACTGAGAGTGGTCCATGATTAACTAAGGCTACCTAAAATAACGGATGAAAAATGATTTATTCGCAAATATTATTAATTAGACAAGTTGCCAGTGTTGTAAATTAATTAAATGAAACTAAACGAGACCTTAGTTGTTTATTGAAATATGAATAATAAAAACGGGCTCATAAATAGAATAAATGTGAATATACATACAAATTATAACAATAATCAAACCGACTGCGTAAAAATGAACTAAAAAGATGGGAACAACTTTTAAAAGGAACATAGTATTTATTATTCAGTGAGTTACATATATATGTACCTACACATAGCAAATATAAGACATCTATGTATGTTACTCGTATACATACATACATGTATGTATGCCCCATGAACATAACCCTCGTTTGGGCTTTGCTGCAGTCGGGTAAAAAAAATGTACACCCGAGTTAAGTACTTAATTTTTGAAGTGGGTCAGTAAACAACATAATATTTGCCTCACGACATTCAACCTGTTTTCTATTACATATATAGAACTAGAAATGCTTTTCAACTGCTGACAGCTACATTGTTTTTTAATTGTTGTTTGGTCTTTGTTATCTCGTGAATAACTTAAGGAGTGAGCTCTTGTCATTTACATTAGCAATTTAAAGATATTATGGACGCTCTTTAAGAATCAGACATTTAAATTTTATGTACAAGAAAGAAAAAAATATAAGAGAGAGAAAAAAATGAGCAATATTTTTTAAGTTATAAATTGAACATTAATTACGTTATTTTAGAACAATTGAATTCATTATTATTGTTACCTTAAGAGCTTCTATGCTGAAAGGAGTGACATCAGTAAAACCTTTTATTGGGTAGAGTTGTGTCATATTTTTAATTCGACAAAAACCATCCTGGAAATGAATAACAATTTTGTATTAAAAATATTTTGTAATAATTTAGTGTAAACCCAAAATTTGTAATTATTGCGTAAGTAAATTCATATATAAATAGGATAGTTTAACTTTGAAAACATTTAATTACTTTGTTAGAGTAAGGGCCGTATTCTTCTTCTGTTGGTAAACCATATTTCATCATCCAGTGATAGGCTGCGGTATCAGTGCCTCCGTCACAACCTGCTGCGTGGAATCTAGAATAACATATTTTCAAATTACCTATACATAGTATATTTTTATTGGCGGAAAAATAAATAATTTTATTTAATGCAATTGTTTATCCAAAGAATACTATAATAAATTCAATAATAATTATTATGCATAATACTTTTTTAGATTTAAGCGAATATTTGCCATTTTAAATTAAACTATATTTTCGAATTTTTTTGAACATTTATTTTGATTTTTGGTTCCCGACGTCGAATGCTTTTTAAAATATAATTTTATTTATAATTATTATTCATTTTAAGCATATAAGTTCTAATTACAAGTAAAATATAAATAATAAAAAAATATACGAAGATCATACCCCCAAGCGCAATCAATTAGAGCCTGGTTCGCTAATCTTAAAAGCCTGCCTCCATTTTGACGTGCTAGAGCTCCTTCTACAGCACTTGTTGTACCAAACGTCCAACACGAACCACACTTATCCTGATCTAAAATGGTGTATAGTGTATTAAAATAAGAAAAAAAAAACATGTTTAAAAACAAGCTTTTTAGCGCATTAAAATTATTTATCTAATTTATTAATTTACAAGTCATGGTGTGAGAGCCAATCGTAGATGGAGAATCAGGTCATAATTGTCATAAAAAATCATTCTCATTGGAACTGAACCAACATGTAAAATTTCAACTCTATAGAATAAGAGTGTGTGGTTCTAATTCAGCTTGCAAGATAAGACTCATACAAACATACCGACTAACAAATATTCCAAGTTTAATAAAAGATTGTAAAATGTGAAAATGTGTTGTCGCTTTGTTTATTCCATACAGTAATGAAGTGACGACTCGTATTTCTTGTACATGTGCCAGTATATGGGCAGGAGTGATATAGGCTTCTTGTTATTCAGGCACAATAAGTGGTATTCGTGGAATAATGTTCTGTTGCAAAAGTAGCCTAGAAACGTATCTAAATGAAGCGAGTGCGGATCACTAATTTAATCACATAATCGTGCGTGCGGGTCGTTAATTTAATTGTAAGCTTGGTTATATCATGTTTTTTGAATGTTTTAGAATTTTATTCAGCCCTGTTTTTACGTCCCACTACTGGGCACGGACCTCTTTTCAATACGAGGGGGATCAGTCCATAGTCCACCACGCTGGCCAAGTGCGAGTTGGCGGACTTTAGAATTATCTTAAAAAAATATTATTACCTTTAACAGGCGTTATAACACCTAACATCCTTAAATCGAATTCTTTTGGTAGGTCCTTAGATATTTCAGCAATTTCAGTTTTAGTATATGGAAATGGAATTGTTCCTATCTCTCCCTCTTTCCGTCTGCGCAGACCCTTCATTTTCTCCATTTCTTCAGGTGTACGATCAGAAAATTTGTTGATACCAAGTTTAAACGAAGTGTTTTTACGATTATGATTTTGGACACGTCTATAATAGAATATTGCAAAGTATAATAAAAACATTTAATTTTTTAAGAAATATGTATGTAGTGCACATTTAAGCAGGTTATAACAAAATGTAGACTCTTTTTATTATTTCTATATTTAAAGTATTCAAATCTGTAATCTAAAGTACTTAAAATAAAATGATTACCTTAGGTTTTCAGCGAAAATATTTTTCCTCATTTCATGTTCACTTTGGTCGTTATATTGCCTTCCATGTTCGGCTACAAACCTTTTTCAATAATATATTAAATCATTAATTATAGAAAAAATATCATAGACAACAATGATCTGTAGACTTAGTTTTGTGTATTAATAATAATTATTATAACAATGAGATAATGATTGATATCAATCGCTAATGTCGCTGAGCATTTTGTATGATTATTAATAAGCTTATTTAAAGAGATTTCAGTTCCTTATGAAACAGTATACGTAATCATTAATAGATTTTACTTTAATGAATGTTGATAAAATAAAAATTCTGTTTGCATGATAGTTTAAAATATTTACTATAAAAAACTTTAAATATGCAAAGAATACAAGTAGGGGAGGGTGGGGTGATTACGGACAGCGGGTAATTGCGGACACTACCTTACCGGTTGATATAGCCCGTCCCGAGCCCCGTGTCTCGATTTGTTAGATTCATTCTACCATCTTTAGTGTCTGGCAGTTTGTTAATACGGGAAGCCGCGGACCCGTTTCAAGGTAAGTACATTTGTCAATTTTTAGGTATTTTCTTATAAATTTTGATGATTTGTAGTAGCATGCATATGCGAAGCTAACTGCTTTACGTAAAAACTATATTAGTTATACATTAGGATGTTATTTACCTTTAAAAATGTGAAATAATAAGTTAGAAATGTCATTACCTAACTTAATTTTTTTTGCTATAAAATGTCAAAAGGCTGATGGGGTGATTGCGGACATTTTTTTGGGATAAATACGGACGTCCGTATTTACCCAAAAGGGTTAGGAAGAATGCGGACACGTTATTTATCGTTTTTGTACTATGTTTCGTATGCCTCGTGTATACAAATGGAAGACGAAAAAAATTTATACGCTTGAAACTTTCAAAATAGCTATAAATGAGATCCAAAAAAAGAAATTAAGTTTTAGAAAAGTCGCGGAAAAGTATGACGTGCCTAGAGCTACATTGATTGAGATCAAGTAAAAAAGTCTCCTAATGAATGGTTAAAAAGCTGCCGGGATTTGTCCATTAGATAAGGAAATTTTTTGAATCACTTTTTCTGACATGGTACATAATGACACGATACTATAATCAGGCTCCAACACCAAGACCAGTACCCCAAATTTGAATGAGTTTTGTACTCACAGTGAACAAGAAGTCCTTAATTTAAACAAGCAGAGAAATGCCTCCCTCCCAAGCAGTAAGTAATTTAAAGCCCCAAACACAAATCGAAAATCCAGGTGAAATTTAAGATATTGACTATGCAAATGCGGATGAATCTATAAATGGCACAAGTCACCCAGATGTTTCAACAAGGCAACATAAGCGCCCGCCAACTTATGTACCACTACAGGACGTAATTTTTATGTCAACAATTAAGGGTTTAAGCAAGAATGTTTTCTTTTTGTAAAAGAATTTGTTAATCAGGAAAGGAAACATTCCGTAATTGTGACTAGAGAAGAAGTAAATAAAGAAGATAGAAAAAAGGATTAAACAAGAAGCTGCAGTAAAAAAAAAGGAAAAGCTATACTTGAACATAAACAAATTGCAGAACAAAAGAAAAAGACATAGATAGGTATAAAAAAATCTTGAAATTTTGAAAATGAAACAGATGACACAACATATTTTTGTGTATTTTGTACTGAAAAATATCATTCGCCCCCCCACTGAAGATTGTGTAATGTGCATGGTGTGCCAGAATTGGGCACACGATAATTGCACGAGCGGAAGCACGAGCCGTGGCTATATTTCTGATTTTTATATGAATAAGTAGACTGGCCGCAATTACCCCACAACGTAAATGCGGACAGCAAGGGTTTTGTTTTTTTGAGAAAAAACATAATTGTCGATTTGATACTAATAATTTCATTCATATCACGATCTTATTTATTTGTCTTATAAATTAAAACCTCCGAAAGCAAAATCAAGAATTCTTTTCCAACGTAGTTTTGGTGGTATCGACCTCGAACGATTGCTGGCGGATGCTGCGGATATAGACTGGTCAGTGGTTTCACGGGCTAGTTCACTTGATGAGCAAGTGTCTATATTTAGCTCTCTTTTAATCCAATTATACGACATTCATGCTCCCGTTCGACCCGTTCGTATTAAGCATCTTCCAGCTCCATGGCTTACACCGGAAATAAAAAAATTGCAAGTTAAAAAGAATTTAGCAAAAACAAAATATGCAAGTAATCCCAATGACGTAACCAAAGGTAAATATGTGAAGGCTCGAAATCGTTGCAACATGGTGTGTAGAGATAGTCAACGACGCCATATCTATAAATCAGTCATTGAGGAAGATGACTCGTACAAAGTCTGGAAATTTCTGAAGTCTCTTGGTGTGGGTAAATCAAAACAGAATATCAATCCTCACAACATAGATTTAAATCAGCTTAATCAGCATTTCTCCACTTCTAGTACAATTGATAGTACAAGTAAATCAAAAACAATTAATCATCTTTCTGGATTACCTACTCCTAACTCTCCCTCTTTCGTTTTTAGTCAATTTTCCGAAAGTGATGTTAAGAAGAATATTATGGCCATTAAGTCTGATGCTATTGGGGCAGACTGTATTAGTCGTAAAATGATTCTTCCTATCATTAATCTTATTTTGCCTATAATTACCTCTATCCTTAATTCTTCCATAAATTGTCATAAATTCCCTTCGTCCTGGAAAGATGGTCAAATTATTCCTCTTCCAAAAAAACTTAGTCCATCTTCCTCTTCTGATTACCGTCCTATTTCCATTCTTCCTTTCCTATCAAAGGTACTCGAACGTCTTGTTCATCAACAGTTAAGTACTTTCCTTTACAGAAACAATCTCTTAAATCCTTTGCAATCCGGTTTCCGTCCAGGTCATAGTACGACTACTGCCCTAATCAAAATTACAGATGACATCAGAGGAAGTATGGATGAACAAAAGGTTACTGTGATGACGTTACTCGACTTTAGTAATGCTTTCAACACGGTGGACTTTGACATTTTACTCGCCATTCTAAGTTCTCTTAACATATCTCCTGAGGTAGTTGACTGGTTTCGTTGTTACTTGTGTAATCGCCGGCAGCGTATACGTATTGAGGACTCGTATTCAGATTGGTCTGCAATTAATGCCGGTGTTCCACAAGGTGGCGTGTTGTCCCCTCTTCTTTTTTCAATTTTTATAAATTCTGTTAGTCATCAAATATCTTCTCTCTACCACCTGTATGCCGACGATCTGCAAATTTATGCCTCGACAACTATTTTGAATTTACATCATACCATTGATATGATCTCTCATTTATATCATCATGGGGTAAATCATATGGACTTAATCTGAACGCGACTAAATCTCAGGCAATCATTGTTGGTAGTCAGAGACTACTGTTTAAAGCTAAAAATATGCAAATTCCACCGATAATACTTAATGGTACCCAAATACCTCTTACTGAGAAAGTTAAAAATCTTGGAGTTATTATCGATCAACATTTATCATGGGGACCGCACGTAAGCGAACTAAGTCGGAAGATGTTTGGAGCAGTAGCTTCTCTTAGTAGATTGCGTAATTTCCTTCCGATACCAACTAAAATTGCGCTGGCAAATTCTCTCCTGCTACCAATTCTTGATTATGCTGATACCTGTTATCTTGATATCAAAGAGGAGCAATTAAATAAGCTTGAGCGTCTCCAAAACTTATGTATACGGTTCATTTTCGGCCTTAAGAAATATGACCATGTTTCTCAGTTTCGCAAAAAGCTCAAGTGGCTTCCAATCCGATTTCGCAGGGATACTCATACACTCCTTCATCTTCTCTACTGCGTGCTGTTTAATCCTTCGGCTCCTTGCTATCTGAAAGAGCGTTTTGAATTTCTGAGTGACTCTCATACTCGTTCACTTCGCTCTGATCAGAATTTTATTCTTAAAATTCCTAAACATTCTACATGTTTTTTCTCCAATTCTTTTACTATAAAAGCCTCTCGACTTTGGAATTCTCTTCCTGTAAAAGTAAGAAGTGCGAGAAGTCTAGAAAGGTTTAAGATTTTAGTAAAAGAATATTTCCTATCCCTTTAGTCCTTTCTTTACTTTCACATTCTCTTTAATATATAGTATAAATTTTTAGCTGTCAATTAATAAATGTGTATGTATGTATGTATGTATGTATGTATGTATGTATGTATGTATGTATGTATGTATTTATGTATGTATATAAGTATGTTTGTTTTTATACAATAATTAAAGTATGTATTTATTTATAATCAAAAATCAATAATCTGCACACCGCCTACCGTCTTTGCCACACACTTCTCCTCCACCTCAAGGTTGCCTGGAAGAGATCGCTCTTAGCGATAAGGCCGCCTGCTGTACATTCATTTTCCTTTTGTATGTTATTTTTCACTATGTTTGATTCTATTATAAGGTGTACAATAAAGAGTATTATCTATCTATCTATCTATCTAATAATTTTATATGTTGATTTTGTAAGGTAAGAACCAAAGTTTAAAAGTTAATAAAGACAGACTGATTAGCTTCCTTAGTTTATGTTTTATTGAAGGGTTTCCTTAAGTGTCCGCAATATCCCCACCTTCCCCTATGTTATGTGTGGGACTATGTGTTAGCAAAAGAAATATATTAATATTGTGTTTACCTTTTAAATTCGCGGTCTACGTGCTTTTCACTGTCAATGTGAGTGGTTAGTTTATTTTCTTCTGAATGTTCAAGATCGGTACAATTATCTAAAATCATGTTTGATAATAAATATATAAAGTTGAAGTTAAAGATTAGTTAAAGGACGCCCAGCAGATGTGAAACATCCATATTAATATTACAATTCATAATTAATAATTAACGAAACAGAGAGTTAAATAAAGTAAAAATATGAGCTTATTATATATATATATATATATATATATATATATATAAATAAAATCAGTTAATTTTCTTATTATTTTAATTATAATAATAATTACATTCATATATAATAGAAAATAGGTATTTTTAATAGAGCTTGTTTTACAATGGAGCATGTATACTGCAAAGTATACATACACAAGGAAGTTGAGTGCGGTGGTGTAGAAGGGGCATGATTGCATGACAACGTCACGCCACCGTTTGCCGTCACACCACAGACCACAGTCGGGTTTATTGCCAAGGTGCGCCAATAGATGTTTCGCATCAGAATTTGTTTTTACAGAATTGTGTTTTTTTGTATGTAATAAATCAATTAATTCTACACCTTTAAAGAGTAATATTTTTATATAACATATTAGTTTTTGTTACGTAATATATATAATTGAAGTTTACTTAAATTCTTAAATTACTTACATTGATCAACATCAAAGACACTATCTTCGAAATTCGTTTCATAATTGATGATATTCCATACATAGTGATCCTTAGCACTTCCCACCCACGTGTTGAATTTTATTTCTTCGATTCTAAAAACGTCGAAGGAGTTAATTTTTCATAGACTACATTGAGAAAATAAATAAAGTAAACATTTTAAACAAAAAAAAAGAGGTTGGAAAAAAAGAGTTTTAGTGAAAATTCGTTAATTTTAAAGTTGTATCGACTGCAGTTGGAAATAATCAACCTGATTAACAATTATTTCAAATTCAAATTCAAAATTGTAAACAGTATATTCTAAGAAAAATAGGGGATGATTCGCTTCTAGCATTTAAATTTCTATATTATACATACTTTACAGGAATCCAAGTCGTATTGTCCTCATCTAACATAGCCCATACATATGTCTTTTCTTCAGTGTTTTCATAATCGTCTTTGTCGGTACTAACAAACTTATAAACTTCACCTGCTTCTAATATATCTTTGCCTAAAAATTATTAAAGTCATGTAATTTTAATATTTGAAAAGAATAAGTAATGGAGAAGTTTCCAATTTTTTTATTAATTAATTATAAAAAAAATAATAAGTAGAATATATCAAAAAGACGAAAGAATTATTAAAATATCTCAATAAATGAAAAAGTTTTGAAACTTCTTCACACTACTTGAACGACCAAATTAAAATTAAAAATAACACTAATATTAACAACATCCTGAAACTTCTCTATTATGATAAAAATCTTTAAGTAGAATTAAGAGTAATATTTTAAAAACTAGATTAAAAAAGACGTTCCTAGAACATTATAATATAAAAGTTTTTACTAACCAATGAAACCATCTTCGAATAACCATGATGATGGTAAAATATTTTCGAGTTGGATTATATGTCCTATGGTGCCATTGACATAACTACAAATTATCTTGTTATCATACTCCTCTGTTGTTACGGGAAAAATCTGTATTAAAATAAAAAAAAAACCTATAATAAATAATTCAAATATGTATTGATGGTAACTTTTAGGTAAAAGATATATCTATGATGATTTTACGTGAACGGACGTATGATAAAAACTAACACCGATTTCGAAAATATTTGATTAGATATCTATTGTAAATGAAATCCCCCGTTCAGTTATTTTTTTTTAGTGCCCGGAAGTCGGTTTTTTTAGTTTTTATTTTTTTATTTTTAGTGTAAGCATATAACTAGCTAGTCTGTAAGAAGAACGTTTTCAGTAACATATAATCTAGTCAAAAAGTGCCTTTTAGGTCAACTTTTATCAGCAGTCACGACAAAATATATACGAATTCGATTCGGAATAGCATGTAGATCATTATTGAAAAAAATCTAGTAATAGTAAAACTAAAAATAAAAAAGGGGGTTTAGATTTTGCAAATATCTTAAAAATTAATTGAGATTTTTCAAATTTAAAAAAAGTTACAAAAAGAGAAGGAAATTTCCTAAAAGAAGTCTTAACTTCCGGAACTGTAGGACCAACATTTATAATTTTCTCAGAGGGTTGAAAATACGGTCTAAAATCTCTGGTGCTCTGGCTTGCACAAGCCACGTCTACTTCGGACACTTTATCAATAAAAATTATTTTAACATATTAAAATACAAAATTTAAGAAATGAAAAAAAAAACAGGGGCTTATTGGATAGATAAATGAACAATCCGCCGGAAAAAAAAATCACCATTTTTCAATTAGTTATGCCATAGTGAATTAATAATAATTATTTTCTGCTCGAAAATGAACATTCCAAGTGTGATAATTGTTGAACTACAAATTTGAGTTTTTTTTCCTTTCTTGGAGCTATTCTTCAAACATTTCAGACAAGATCCCCTTTGGAAAAATTAAAAAAAATGTTATTTATCACATGATTTTTTTACTATTATTATAAAAATTTTAAATAATATAGTTAGTTATTTTTACCGTATATTTCACTCCAAATTGTTTAAGACTCTTTCTTTTGCCAGCAACCGTGATTGATTTTACAGCGCCATGATTGTAGTCCACTCTAGATTTACTACTTGAACGCCTTAGAGAACAGGATTTCGGAGTTAAATATAAATGGTCACAGACTTAGGTTTTAATGCTTCAATAGTTTAGTTTAATCTAGTCAAATAAGGTTTGAAGTCAAAATTTTGACACTTAACTCGTGTATGCAATCCCTGGCAAGGATTGAAAAAAAATTGTAAAAAATATTTTTTTGCAATTACTCGAAAACGGTAAAAATTAGACAAAAAAGTGTGTAGAGCTTAAAATTTTACATAAAAAGGTTTCATGACTTTTTTTCCTCCGGTCAAAATTAACCGAGTTAGGGAGCTTTTAAATTTAAGGAATGAACCTAAATTAAAAAAAATCGTAATCTAATCAAAAAAATCGTATCGTAATCTAAAAAATTGTAAAAATCTAATCTTTAATTTAAGAGCCACGGATTTTCTTTTTTATTGTTAAAAAAAATTTGAAATTTTCAAATTGAAGATTCAATACTTAAAAATTAATGAATAATTTATTTTTTGCTATACTTAGATTCCTCGTAAAATTTCCTAAATTTTACGATTGAAAATTTGACATTTTTACGTGGTATATTTATACACCTGCCGAGGTGTGAATTTGTAGGTATAACTTTTTTCAAATTCTACGCCGTTGTTTTGAATGTCTAAAATTAAAGATTAGATTTTTTAAGCAATTTAAAAGAAAAAGCTTATTTTTCTACTACCTACGATTTTAAAAAATTTACGTGCATCCTTTAAACTTAAAACAGAAAAAGGAGGAAAAAAGTCATGGAATGTTTTTTATGTAAAATTTTAAGCTCTACACAATTTTATCAAAATGTTTTTGTCTAATTTTTACCGTTTTCGAGTAATTGCGAAAAAACATTTTTGAGAATTTTTTTTCAACCCTTACCGGGGGTTGAAGACAAGAAAAATTTTTCACATTGTTTTTGTATCATTAAAACTACATTATGATTATATCAAAAATGCAAATTTAAGTGCCAAATTTTGATTTCAGCCTTATTTGACTGGACTAAGTTATTACAAAGGTATCTTACCTTTAAAATGTTATTTAAAATATCAAATTTTCGCGTAAATCTAAGAAAGTATTAACTTAACTAATCTAAATATCTAGCAACTGTATACTGAATATAAATATAATTTTTGCATGCATGCATTGCATTCAGCCCTTTTTAACGTCCCACTGCTGGGCACGGGCCTCCCTTCAATACGAGGGGAATCAGGCCATAGTCCACCACGCTGGCCAAGTGCGGGTTGGCAGACTTCACATGTCTTTCGAAAACTATAATACCAGAATTTAATACAAAATAAAAGTCAAGTGAAACTTAGTAAAAAAATTAAAATAAAAGTGTTAATATTAACCAGTATTTGACGTCTTCTATTAACCCAGAACTAAGATGTAACTTCGTCGCATCCAGCGTATATTTTTTCTGCCATTTTAATGCTGGAGGGTCTTCATTCCGAACTGCAAAATTTTCTTTTTAAAGTTCTTTGGCTTTTGTGAGCTTAGAAAGTTTACGTTCTTTCGTTTCGTTTTAATACAAGGATTTAAAAATATATTTATAATAATATAGTCTTTCTATTTGTTTATTATGATATATGAGTGCTTATATTTAAATTGTTTTAGTCAATTGCATTATTTGAAAAAAATAATAATAATTTACATATATTTATAAATAATTGATAGTAGCGAGATTTCATTTTCAAATTTTAACCTGGATATATTGGATTATGATTATCAACGCCGTTTAGACTGATATGCATACGTTAAATACAAACATGTGTTTTGCACAAATTGAAGATGCAGATCTAAAATAACTTTTTATCATTCAGTACACAGGCATTGTTATTGTATCTCTGTGGGAGCGGATTTTTCAATCATCAGACAAAAGTTAATCGTACAAAAGTAAAGTTCTTGTATTCAGTCCTTTTTAACGTTCCACTGCTGGGCACGGGCCTCCTTTCGATAACAGGAGGATCAGGCCATAGTCCACCACACTGGCCAAGTGCGGGTTGGCGGACTCACATGTCTTTCGAAACTTGCTAGATTCTCTCAGACATGCAGGTTTCCTCACAATGTTTTCCTTCACCGTAAGGCAAGTGGTAAACATGTTAGAAATGATTCGCACATGAAAATATCAGAGGTACGAGACCCGAGATTTGAATCCGCTTCACTTGATTTCCCAAGCAAGCGCGTTACCACCGGGCTATCACTGCCATTTTTTGTTCGTAAAGTTCGTATAGTGCAAAATATGATATAAACAATTTAAATAAAACGATCTTTTCGAAATTTTTTTCGGTTTTTTTTTTATTTTTGGTTCCCGACGTTTCGAAAAAATCCAAAAAGATAGTTTTATTTAAAATGTCAAAAAATTGCATAAATCTAAGAAAGTATTATGATATAAACAAAATAAAAAATACAGTTTTATCTATCCAAACCAAATTTCAAAATATGTACAATATGCACACTTTTACATATAACTTTATTATACTTTGAATATATTATTTTTTATGTAGTTTATTATTAGCTATATTGATTATTAGTATTATTAGCCTAATATTAAGAATGGTCAGGAAGTTAGACTGGTAAAACAATGCATTGCTAGTGAACGGTAACTACCTAAACCATTTAAGATTCGCTGACGATATAGCTTTAATTGCGAAAACTCCAAGGGATATTGAAAAAATGATGAGAACACTCGATCATGAAAGCTCCAAAATTGGTCTAAAAATGAACTTAAATAAAATTAATTTAAATAAAAACTAAAAAGTTAAATAAAACATTTCAATTAAAGGAAACAACATAGAATATGTCCAAGATTATATGTATTTGGGAAAAGAAGTATCATTTAACAAGTCTAATAACAAAGAAGAAATAAGTAAAGAAATAAAAATTTAACGCAACATGGAAAAATTTTGGTCTTAGAAAGAAATTATAAAAGGAAATTATGAATTGCATCTGAAAAAAATGTGTTTGATACATATCTCTTAAAATACTTACTATATGGATGTCAAATTTGCCTAATGAATATACAAAAATAAAGTAAAACAAAATATCAAATGCACTCTAACAGCAATAGAAAGGAGTATGTTGAAGAACGAAACTATCAGGGAAAAAAAAGAAAATAACTGACGCTCTGAAGCATGCACTAATACTAAAATGAAAGTGGGCCGGACACATCTCACGATACACAGGTAAAAGATGGACTATAGAGACCAGAAAAAGGCCTAGGGTGGAAAAGGAGTATTAGCAGACCAAGATGGAGGTGGGCTGATGATATTATACAGGTAACAGGGGACAACTGGTTAAACTTAAGCAAGGACAAGGAAATATGAAAGTAGTTGGAGAAGGTCTTTACCCAAAAAGGGGTAGAAATTTCATTCAAAGAAGCCTAAACATGCTATCATAATATTATGTATAATATTATTGTATAATATAATTAATTAAGAAAACTTACTAACTACGTTTGAATTGTAACTTGGATATATGGAATAAATGGCTTTATTATTTATATTATATTATTAATATAATTATTATTAAAAATGGGAAAGTTTCTACATATACATAATGTAAAGTTTCCTTCTATTATCGTATAGCGTTCCCTTTTTTTTGTAATAGTAAAATTTGTGTTGTGTGTTTGTGTATGGCTGAAACGGCTGGATGGATTTGGATGTAATTTAGTCCATTGATAGACTATAACCTAGAGCAATACATAGGCTAATGTAATACACCTAGGCACGCATCCTAGCCATATACACACATAATTAAAATGATAACAATAGAAAATTTATTACAATATATTATAATATAGTCAAATGGAACTTACTGGATTTCCCAGTCGCAAATGCAACCAAGAGTAAAAATAATATTTTCACAACTAACAAATTCATTATTTGTTCTACAGATTGCACATTCGGTTTAAATAAAATAAAACATATTTACTCGTTATATATACGAGTATATAACGTTATCTGAACTGTGAACTAATTAATCACACCATTCTGGACCAGAATTCGATTCATTATTATGGATAAGACTTCTAAAATATTTTAATCGTATAAAACTAAAGAAAAAATGATTTGAATCAGATATAAGAAAAAATATGAAACTCGTTTAATTACATCATGTAAAAATTCCTTTAAAGGTATTATCGGAAATTTATTCCCCAAAAACCTTAATAGGGGAAAAGTAAGTATGAAATAAGAAAATGTAATATAGAAAAATTAAAAATATCGAATGTGTAACAAGTTTACAGCTGGAAAGAAAAAAAAGTAATTATGGTTAACATGTTTAATGGGGGTTTTATAGTAGAATTAAGTATTTTTGGGTCAAATGAAAAAAAAAATACAATATAGCTTTCTTATTTAGGAATGTTTTTAATAATATTATTTAAAACCTCGCAACTATACTTAGGAGTAGAACACAAGTGAAGCCGCAAGGCAAACGCTAGCAATTTGTAAATTAAAAAAATGGGTAGACAAAGACAATACATTTCAATGCCTTTTTCTCCTCTGTTTGTCAACAGATTTTTATTGCTTAGGAGTTATTGACGACCTTTAAAGTGTTATCAATAAGAACAATTTTGGAAACTGCTTTTTTATATAGATAATTAAATTCTATATATATTATGTTTCTATGAAATTTTTAATAATTATTATGGTCAACTTTCGACCATTGGGTTAATATTTAACACTTGTTATTATTATAACTAGTAACTTATCCTCGCTTCGCTCGTGTGCGTCCCTTATAGGTAGGTTTTAATTTTTTTGAGCGGAACCCTAATTCTTTCTCTAAAATAAAAGAAATCTATGTTACTCCTTACAACATTAGCTATCTACAAGTAAAAGTCCAGTCAAAATAAGTCCCGCCGTCTCAGAGATTAGGTGGAACAAACAGACAGACAGACAAAAATTTGAAATATTATGTTTTTCTTATAAGTAGGTACATATTTTCGTATGCATTTAGTATAAAGCTGTTATTTTTACATTACAAATAGACACTTCAATTTTATTTATCTGTATAGATAAGTAGTAACTAATATTATAGGTAGTATTTAGCACAACAATATTTTTTGGAAAAATAAAAATACAAGGTAAATAGTTCTCAAGTGTACGGAGCAATCTATATTTTTACTTTCGTTTGTAAAGTAAAATAAACAAAAATTTCGGTAGCATTCATTAACTTTTAATGAAGTCGATAGCCAATCTTCAATAATTATAGTTTTGATAAAATATAACTAATAATTTTCATTATAGTAGGTAATGCTTAAAGCGTTAGTTTATATTATAGATTAATTATTTATTAAGAACTAATTGTAAGAATTAGTTGTATTAAGCCCTGTTTTAACCCGACTGCGGCGAAGCCCAAAGGAATTTATGTGTTTGACCTGTATGTACGTATTGCACCAAATGCGAAAAGAGAAAGAAGAGAAAGGTCACCAAGATTTTTCTTATCTATACATATAATAAAACTGTAGAGGTCGAATATCTGTACATAGAAAAAAAATCTAAAACCGAGTCAGAGGGATGTAAGAAGAGAAATAGAACAAATCCAGATTTTTTTCAATTTTTTTATTTCTCTGTCTGTTTGTCTGTTTGTATGGGCTAATCTCCGAAACTGTAAGACCGATTTAGATGAAATTTTGCATGGTGATACCTACCTTATATCCCCGGTCAACATTTAAGATACTTTTAATCTTGAAAAATTAAAGAGTTCCCGTGGGATAGTTAAAAAACTATAGAAACTTATACAGCTTAGTACACAAAAACTACTGATTGGATTTTAATGACACTTTACAATAAAGTAATCAATTCAGTTCATACATCACGTTATCAAATAGGCTACTTTTTCTCCCGGAAAAATGTACGGTTCCTGTGATATGGATTTGTTATTATTTGTCTCGAGGCGAAACCGAGCGAAGCGATGGTGAGCCGCTATTTGTATAATACTAGTGATATACTAGTGATGAGTAGTATTACTGGTAGTAGTAGTAGTACTAAATGTATATAAATGTATATCCCCAGCCTTCCATATAAAAATTACATCAATTCATCGCTTCATTTTGACGTACAAGAAGGACAAACAAATACACAGTCACATTTATATCTTAATACCTTAAACAGTTTTGTTTGAAGTTTTGATAAATATTTATAAGCTGATCTGCGAACAAGCGAGCGAATATACAAATGAGGATATCTAATATATAATATTTAAAATATATGTATGTATGTAGAAAATAAAATATTTTTCATGATGTAACACCATATATTTTTCTATTATAATATGGTTATTTCCGCTCATCCTATTTATACACCCATGTTCACTAAAGCATACTTTCACTTTATAGGTGTTTTATGCTAAAGTGCGTGCAACCCTTGGCCATTTACTCTACATCTATAGTCTTTTATAGCCAGATATAACTCTAGGCAATAGGCATATTCTATACGCTACCTTGCTAAGTTTACGGTACATTGATTCACTTAGCGTACCATTTTTTCCTCGTTAAATATTATATTTATCACAATGTATCGACTTTACATTGTTCATTCTATTAAATATATTTTAAGAAAAAAAATTGTGGTTCCGCTTAAATAAACTGTTTAGGCATGTAGTAGAAATTGATTATTAAATAGATTATATATTGATTGATTTGAATGGATGTTTCTAATAATTATATTTTGTAACTAGCGGCTCACCCTTGCTTTGCTCGGGTTCGCCTCTAGACGAACAAAAACAAATATATCCCACAGGAACTGTACATTTTTTCAGAATAAAATGTAGCCTATTTGTTATTCTGATTTTCGAACTATATTATTGTAAAGTTTCATTAAAATCCAATCAGTAGTTTTTGTGTACTAAGCTACTATAATTAAAGTTACTATAGTTTTTTAACTATACCACGGGAATTCTTTAATTTTTCGGGATGAAAAGTATATAAAATGTTGACTGGGGATATAAGGTGTGGTACCTTGCAAAATTTAAATGCAAAATTTCATTTAAATCGGTCCAACAGTTTCGGAGATTAGCCCGTACAAACAGACAGAGAAACAAAAAAATTAAAGAAATCTGGATTTGTTCTATTTCTCTTCTTACATTCCCCTAAACACATAGAGTCTTTTGATCCAGACATGAAATAGGATCGATTGAAATAAAAAAAAAAAATCGGTATTTTAGCATTTTTTTCGCTGACTGTACATTTTTTTCAAAATCTGTGAATGCAGTTCAGAATATTTTAAAAAGTTATAGATAGTCTCCTAGGAATGTCTTCCTGTAAATATAACAGTTAAGGCACCTACCCTTACTGTCCCGTCTCAAAAATCCAACCTGTATACTAATACATGGATAAAATTGAAGTCCGTTTTTTTTGTTCGTTTGTTTAAACGTGTAAATTGTTGGTATTACAATCTAATTAATTGATTCATTTCGCATTTAATAGCCTATTTATTCAAAGAGGTTTTAAAGTACTTAACATCTACGCTACGCTACGACTTGGAATGGAGAAATTGTCTTAGCTCTTCGAACTGGAGAACAATGAGGAATTGTTAGCATCCTGATATTGATGTACCTAGTCGGATCATAAATAATGACTATACATTTAATATTAGCCAGTTGCTGAAACGTAAAGAAGAAGATAAATAATACGATTTAAGCACTTTTATTAAATGTAATATATTGTTTTGGTTAAAGACACCGTTCATTTTTATTTCAGCACTAGCGACTCACCCTCGCTTCGAACAGACAAAAAGCCCTGCCCTAGACAAAAACAAATCTATCCCAAGGGAACCGTACATTTTTCCGGGATGATATATAGCCTATAGCCTTCTTCAGTTAACGGGCTATCTAATGCAAAAAGAATTTTTCAAATCGGATTAGTAGTTCCTGAGATTAACGCGTTCAACCAAACAAACAAACAAACTCTTCAGCTTTATAATATTAGTATAGATAATATAATATTAAGTAGATCAAATGATTCTTCGATTTGATTTTAGGATCGACAGCGTCATGATATATTAGTTACTTCACTTACAGTTTAAAACATACAAGAAACAATAGTGCTAGATCGTTTTTCGTCCAAAGAATCGGCATTGCGATTCAACGGGAGAGCATTCTTGCCAAAATTCAACGCAGACATGACTTGTATAGTAATATTAAGTGTACTTTCTTGTATACATTTTGTAAATATATGTTATAGACGATTTGATTATTCTAGATATTATTTAAAATACCTAACTATAATTTATAATTCCCAAATATTATAATGTGATTAATGTAGCAGAATTAATCAAATACAGCTATTGTATATACCTAATATGTATTAAGATATATGTACGTAGGTAGAACATACTAGGTAGTAAGCCATAGGCTATGTCTCTGTTTCTACTTATCAAGATCTGAGAAGGGTTTTATCTAGATATTAAACGTAACGTTTGAGATTCACAAAATCGAATAAAATTTTAAATAAAATTATCTTTTTGGAATTTTTCGCGGATTTACGTTGATTTTTGGTTCCAAAAACAAAAAGTAGCGTGGGCACGAAAAATCAAAATAAATCCGCGAACAAATCGGAAAAGATAGTTTTATTTAAAACTAATTTTATTTAAAAGCAGAACCCGTGGCTTCGCTCGCGCTAAAACTACAAAAAATCTCTAAAAAAGTAGGTTTCATGCAAACTTCTTCCCCTATTTTACCCCCTTATAGGATGAATTTCGAAAAATGCTAAAACATGTATATATTTAATTGTGTTTAAGAAAATTAATACCAAATTTTAAGTAATTCTGATCATAAATATTTTTTGGGATGTATTATAACGTGTTTTCCCGTGGAAATGAAATTATCTTCCGCGGTAAAAAGTAGCCTATGTCACTCTCAAGCCCTTCAACTACCTCCACACAAAAAATCACGTCAACCCGTCACTCCGTTTCGACGTGAAAGAAAGACAAACAAATAAAAACACACTTTTCAAGTATTCACGTAAATCTAAGAAAGTCGAATAAAATTAATAAATCTTTGCAGACAACAAATTATACCACAATTTGATTGTTTCAGTCAACAACAAGTAGCTTATAAGTAAAGTAAATAAATTTACAATTATCTTTTTTTTTTCTTGTAAATAACATATTACTTATGTACTTTGCATTTTATGTTACATTGCAGCAAGCTTTGCTGAGTATTTTTATTTTCTCTATTACGTTTCAGTTATCCGATTAAAATCTTAAGAAAGATTAAGTGAATTTAAAATGCTTTCCAACTATAAATATTAAGATACATTTTAAGGCGCTTAATCGTACTTCTGTTTTCTTCTTGTACCTTTTATAAATAATAGGTTCTTTAGAGACAACAGTCTATGGAAGTAATTAAGTCGATCCAGTAATTGATGGCGATTTTAATTAAGACTCGAGATGAGTCGGGGATTTTGCTAGCTTTGAACGAAGGACGCATTGTTTGTAGGTTACCGATAGATTGGCTTAAGATGTATTAATGTAATCTATTTTGAGTAAATACATAGATATATAGATATCATTTTGTTTTTGAATATTATATTAAAATATATATTTATAAATGAAATGGAATTATCTGGAACATAAGCCCATTTAGGGCTTATGTTCAGCACAGTGCAATTCTTTAAAAAAACTTACTGATTCTTAGAGATCGTAGTCGAGATCTCTAACTTTATAAACATTGGCCTACAAAATTGTATGAATGTTTTTAAAAGCTATTTAAATATTAGCAAAATTTAAAATTAAATCATAAGGATTTTTATTTATTGATTTATATGATTTTTAAGAAATTAAGCCTCAAACAAACACAAAAACTTTATAAAAAATAAGTTAAAGAAAATGGTACTTGTATAACACTCCACAGATACCTGCGTTTTACTTGCATTTTCTCATTACGCACGTTTTCTTGGAAGTCTTTCTATACATAATACTTTCTTAGATTTACGCGAATATTAGACATTTAAATAAAACTATCTTTTCGGATTTTTTCGCGGATTTATTTTGATTTTTGGTTCTCGACGCGACATTTCGATTGCTTTACAGCAATCATGGTCACGGAAGAGACTGAATACAGTCACTTTCTATACAGTTTATATTTCTTTATAGCTATATAAGATTTAACAGGCTAAGGTTTTGAAGTCACAATTGTTGTAGTTATTACATTACAAAATTCTCGGGATTCTAAAATCAAAATAAAACGCGAAAAGGTCCTTAAAGTAATTTTGTATCAAAGTATCAAACATTTGCGTAAATCAAAACAGTATTACGTCAGAAATCCATTATTGATTAAGTTTTAATATATGTACAAACATACATATAAGTTTTAATATTTCTATATTTTAAACAACTTGGGTGACCTGTCCTGGTAGGACCAAAATTTACGGATGTTAATGATAACATAAAGTAAGTTAATTCTAACATAAAATACTGTAGTATGCTATAACAGAACCTTAAAGTTTCTAATAGAAAGGTGTTTGATAGCAGCTGTTGCTTGTTAACGCTAAATTATAGACGGTCGCAGGTGCAGGAGTTAAATATGCAGCAATCTTGTTTTATCTGTACCTTTGGTTACTTTGTGTTGATCTCAGTTAAACCTAATTTTGTTGTTGAAATTTATAACTGATTTAATTATAATTTACAAAATATGTTATTATTTATATTTTTAATATTATCTTCTATCAGCTATCTGCCAGTGAAACTCTTGTCAAAATCAGTTCAGCTGTTTTGGAGATTAACAGGAAAAAACAGATAGACAGACAAAAATTTAAAAATTGTGTTTTTTTTTAAAAGTACCATATATAATTTCATATGCATTTCGTAAAAAGCTGTTATTTTGATATTATAAACAGACACATCAATTTTATTTATCCCTTTATATAGATTATGTATACACTATAGCTTTAGTTTAGTTTACTTATTGCTTCAGTTTGAAGGATTAATTTGATTAGGTTCAGAAAGTATGATACAGTAGAAGTAATAAAGACAAGTCTTGTATGTGAGGGTTGCGGGAGTTAAAAAAATTTAGTTAAAACAATTTCTTAGAAGTTTTTTTAAAATTCTTATTAAAAGTATATCAGGATCCGTTAACTCACATTTGAGGGGAGATTGTGTAAATTATTTCATAACTAGTTCGTTCAGTTAAATACCTCCCTCAATTAAGCGTATGGAAGTTTCTCTTTCAATCCAAGGTTTAATATATGTATAAGCTTATGAGGATTCCACTTTGTAAACTTATGGCCTTGTTTTACTTCTCTAACTTAGAGAGCTTAATTACATTTGTTGACCGTTTGGTGTCATAGAAGAAAATATACCTAGTTAATGTGTTAAATTGTTCGACCAATTTTAAACTATTTCGTACTGTATCTGCCAACTATCGTTTTATGGATTAGGGTTGGGTAAGTTTGAATTTATATATTAAATATATTATTCTTTATTATAATTTTACTTTAGTAATAACAGCTTTTTGGTGTTATTCTCGTAGAAGTGAATCCACGATACATATGTACATTCACTCACACACATATGTACATACCTCATGTATGCCATTCATCTTGCAGTCAATATTTAAATTTTGAATATTCTAATCTTAATTATAGAAGATTTATAAATTGATGAACTTATGTGGGATTTAAGATGTTAAAATGAACAAAGAATAAGTCCAATTATTTACCTAAAATATATATTTTTTTAAACCGTTTCTCTTGTATGTAATATAAACTGAAGCGGTGTAGTTGAAAGTGCTAGTGCATACCATATCTTGCTATATCGGTTGTCCATGTAATTAGAAAAAATCTTTTAAATGGTAACCCTATCTCGTTCTATTTAAATCAGGCTGGCAACTGGCTAGCACGCAAATGCAAATTTCATCTCTGTCCTGGACTCTTGTTGCTTACAACTTAGCTCGGTTAAATAAAACACTCTGATATTATGGAAAATAAGCGGCCTCTGTGTAATAGTTAATTACTTTAAAATACACTGTAATGATATATTACACAATACAAATTTTATATAAATTACTTGGAAATGTTTTGTTTAATAGTGGTTTAACATTTTGAAATATTGTTTTAAATATTTTTTAATAAATAATATGAATCGTAAGTTTTGTATCAGATACAAACTTTTTAGGAATAACATTTCGTTTTACGGTTACTAAAATAAATGATAACAAAATAAGTTAATTTGTTTTTTATATGTTCTCTTTGCAGCTTTTGATTCCATTATAGAAAAAATGCTATTAACCAGCAAAAAACCACGTGCTGCGCACCAACCGAGTAACAAAAATCGTGGCACGAGACACTTTGACCATTCAATGCATCTTTTTATTATAGACGAAGTCCCAACATTTCGTCACACTAAAATAAAATTGTCGATGACAAAAAACCGTAGGCTATTTTGGTAGTCAAAAGAATCAACTTGGAAAAAACGGTCGAACGGACCCGAGTCGTTTCAGCAAAATATATTTAATAGCTTTTATTATAAGTCAGTCAAAATAAAACTTTAAAATAAGAATCACAAAGTTCTAATTTCCATAAAGTGTACAGGTAGTTTTTATCATTTCTGGTAGTCGTAGGAGATAGGCGCGAAATGCACCCGCGAGCTGTCACGCGCCGAGTTTGTCGGTTCATCGATTCTTGAGATATTTTAAAATACTTGGTTAGAACCTGGATGAATATTTTAAATAAGAATCCATGTATGTATTACGTTGTTTACGTTGAAAACATACAAATAATTCTTTTTTTTGTGTTATTATGTAATTTTTGCGGATATCAGTAATTATATAATTTTGACAGATTTCAAAAATGATAATAAAGGATTCTTCGAAGATTGTAAAACAATTTCGATGGCAGTCCCATATAAATTATAAAAATCCACACCTACTCACCACCTTTTTTGCTACTTTTTTAATAACTACTCAGTATAACTATTTTGAGTAGAATAAAAATTATAAAACTGTCAATGGACTATTGCAATTGGAATAAATACAGCTTTTAAGAGGCAGGATAGACGGGTGGTCTCTACTAAGCCGCTAAAAAGCTTTTTGTCATAAGAAACGGAGTTTTATGGTGACCATTAAGTATACGTAGATTAGCATTTGGCGTCGACGTTGACTACCTAACGAAGGCAGACAGCTATTGACAAATATTCACATTTTTTATTTAGTCAATGAATTAGCAAAGGTTTTTAAATAAGTATTATGTCTTATTTATAAAACTAGATGTGTTTTAGCTTGACTTGGGAACTTAGTGTCTTAGAATTATCTTTTTAATTGTTTCTCGTTAGTGTGGTCATAGTTAAAAAGTATTATTGTATGTATTGTATTCAGCCCTTTTTAACGTCCCACTGCTGGGCACGGGCCTCCCTTCAAGACGAAGGGGATCAGGCCATAGTCCACCACGCTGGCCAAGTGCGGATTGGCGGACTTCACATGTCTTTCGAAAACTTGTTAGGTTCTCTCAGACATGCAGGTTTCCTCACGATGTTTTCCTTCACCGTAAGGCAAGTGGTAATCAAGTTAGAAAATGATTCGCACATGGAAATATCAGAAGTGCGAGACCCGGGATTTGAACCCGCTTCACTCGGTTTCCCAAGCGAGCGCGTTACCACTGAGCTACCACTGCCTATTAAAAAGTATTAGTAATTACATATATATTACTAGCGGTTCACCGTCGCTTCGCTCGGGTTCGCCTCTAGAAAATAAATCTATCCCACGGGAACCGTATATTTTTCCGCGATAAAAAGTATATTGTTGTAAAGTTTCATTAAAATCCATTTAGTAGTCTTTGCGTGAAAGAGTAACAAACATCCATCCACTTCCTGACATCCATACATCCTCACAAACTGTCGCATTTTTAGTATTTGTAGGATTAATTTTGACATATAAAACATATTCACATATAATAATCCTCTAAATTAAAAAAAAAAGTTATGTTAACTTTAACATTGACATTTTTTGTGGTCAATTATGAAATAATGAAGTACGTGTGACGAATAATACTTAGAATGTAATATTATATTTCTTTTTTGTAATTGCTATACATATGTATTATGTTTTTTTAAAACTGGTCACCATAAACAACAATTAATAATATTTTTGACGGTGAGCATACTAAAAAGATAAAATCTAAAAATATTTTGTGTCATGAATATTATACTAAGAGTTTTTCTAAAAGATAAAAATAAGCGAATATCTGTTTAATTCTAAATATTTACATATAACTTATTATGTAATTAAATAATTTTGAATTGAAATAAAAAAAAAAAAAAACTTGTAATATTTCTTTAATATATAAATTATTCCACCCTTGTAACAATAATTAAAAAAAATATGGGACCATCTTTATGGTGTTTACTGATATTCCCTATAGTTTAATACAAAAAGAGTAATATAAATAGTTTAACACTTTATTTAAAATTTTACTAATTATTTTTATTGCTTTAGTAATATATATTAGATTTTTTTCTTTTTTAAAATTATAAGGTAGGTACTTCAGTGCCGATTCTCATTACTTCAAAATTAATATTTATTTTTTGTGGGTAGTTGCCTAAAAAACCCTAAGTCTAAAACCTTAGGCTTCCCATGATTGATTCACAACAGCATTCGAAACATCGGGAAAAAAAAATTAAACCATTCCGCGAAAAAATCCGAAAAGCTTCACACTTGTCGAAAACTTAGCGTATGGTTTTTTGTATGTTATACATATTCATACACTATAATTTATGTAGCAACTCTTCAACTTTCAACTTAAAATCGGTTGTAAGTAAGATATCAATTTAAAGGTAATAATTATAATTTTTAAGTATTAAAAGTACTCGAAAATGATAGTATTTATTAAAGCTATAAAAAATATATTATGAAGACTGGTTTTTGATACCGGTTCCGCGTCTAATTAAGAAAGCAATTTTGCGAGTTATTTATGAGTTATAAAGAATACAGGGGCGGTCAGACTACCTTTATTGGTTGAGTCAGGGAAAATTGGAATTATCAGATATTAAATTTTTATTTAACACTCTTCACAGAGTTTAAAATGATAAAAAAAAAAAAAATGGGTGCGTGTAACCTTTACGCACGGTTGAAGTAAAACTTCTTTGGCAAATATTGCAATTAAATTAAAACAAATCAATCATAATTAAATATGGCATATTATGCATATTACAATCGTATATTTATAGAATATCATATACGGAAAGAATATAATATTACATATATATTTGTCAGACAATAACAATGGTTACGAAGGCAACAATTACTTATAATAGCTTATATTTAATTTATGCACATTCATCCCACAGTAATAAATATATATTCATTATTATAAGTATTAAGTTTGGTTTATTTTACCAAGTTTAAAAGTTATTTTACATTTTGTTTAACATAATATATATTTTTATTTTTCACTTTCTGCATTATGTATTCTATCTCATTCTCTCGCCGACTTAATCCTATATGTTTAGGTATGTGTTTGTCTTTTTTTCCTTTCGCATTTCCGTTTCATCGAGTTTCAAATCACGACGATTCTAAAGAAGTTTTACTTCAAAAACACGATATAAATATGTTCATGTCTTAATTTATATGCAAGTGTAATAGAATTATATTATATAGCGATTAACGTTACGTACATACGTTATTGCGTACGCCGTACGCGGATTTTGTTCACAATTTCATGAGTTTTCATTTTTTTTCGCGAAATCCTGATTCTTTTTCTAAAACAAAAGTAGCCTAAGTTACTCCCTATAACATCAGCTATCTGCCAGTGAAAGTCCCGTCAAAATCGGTCCAGCCGTTTCGGAGATTAGCCGGAACAAACAGACAGACAGACAGACAAAAATTGTAAAAAATGTTGTTTTGGTATATGTACCATGTATACATCCATATGCATTTTGTAAAAAGTGGTTATTTTAATATTACAAACAGACACTCCAATTTTATTTATCTGTATATATTTTGCAAATTAAGTATGTAACACAGATAATACAGAAACCAATGTTTTGCCCACATGGTCAAGTCAAGGTAGACTTATTTCTAGAAGAGATCTTCCATATGAATAAGATTTTTTTAAGACTAGAAACTTTTTATGGTTTTTTTTTTTGAAAAAATCAATTAATCCAATCATCGTCATCCAAATCAATGCATGATCAAAATCAAAATAAAACATTAAAGGTCAACTACTTCTATTACATTACACGTGGTGTCGATTGACATTTTTTCTATCAGTATGCACAAAAAATTTCGTCATACAATTTCTTTTATTACTCAGGCAGATAAATCGTTGCGTTGTGATGATATCTTATTACAAAAGACAATAGAGTATTTGAAAACAATATAAGACCTAATGATAGAACGGCATAGCGGGACATGATTTATTGATTTCTGACCGCAAACAATAAAGTCGGAATCTTTAGAAATGGTATTGACATTAGACATGATTGAATGTTCCTCCCATCGGCGCTAGCAAGTACCCATTCGTGTAGAAAACTCATATTGTTATTTTTCACAATTATAATTAATGTTGTGAGATTTAGTTTTTTATAATCTGTAGTATTTTTTTTAAATTTAGATATTTCGTACATACAATCTTTAATATTATGTTTATATTTTATATTAAATAACTTAATTGAAAGAATTATAATACTTTTAGTATTGACTTAGTAAAATCATATATTTTTATACAACTTCAAAAAAAAATACACAGGATGAAAACATAAGGTCATTGTACTAATTTCGATATCTGCGCGTTGGTGTGGTCACAGTTATAAATTATTTGAAAGAAAAATACAAATGTAGAGTGTATACGAGTACATACACATGTCTATATATTTCGTTTAAATTTTAAATAATAATTTTTACATTTTTTTAGTAAAAAAATAGTAAAAAATACCAATTTATTTCTACCCCGTTTTATAGTTATCGTTTTCTATTATCTTTGAAGCTTATTATTAATCGCTCCATTGGTTTTGAAAGTTGACTGAATGTATCTAATGTTATACATGACATTAGCACCTTAGAAACTATAAAGATATTAAATTATTTCAACGGTGTTGAATTGAAAAGATAACTTTACATGCTATTATATTTAGCCTATATATATAATAAGATTTTAAACGTCTTAAATGTCATTATATAAAACCTTTTTATTACATTATAAAAATCCGAAAGATAGATTTATTTAAAATGTCAAATAGTCTAGTAAATATAAGACAGTATTATCTTGTTAGATTAGATTTAATTATTTCATGTGACTTAATTGTATTTATTTATTGTACAAGTAAAAACATTACATAAATTTAACGGTTGTAGTAATGTAATGTGAGTGGTTTAAATGCAAATTCAATCCCAGGCAAAGCGGAGCCACAATTTAAGCTTGTGTGCTAATATATTAGCCTTCTTCACATAGTCTAGTATTTATATTCTTCTTCGTCAAGGTTTTAGATTTATTATGAATCAGCACAGTCTTTCTTTATTTAAAAGTTACCATTCTTAATCAAAAAGTCTTAGAACTCATGCTTTTACTTTCTCTATTGTAATACTTTTCATGTTTTAACTAAAAGAATAGCAGGATACTGTGAAATGTTCATTTTAACTCGACTTTTAATTACGACTAGCGACTCACCCTCGCTTCGCTCAGGTTCGTCCCTTGATACGTTTTAACGTTTAGTATAGATTTCTCAGAGATAAGATATTTTCCCGCAGTAAAAAGTATCCTATATGTTGACCTGGATCTCGAGTGGGGGAGAGAGGAGGGATAGGGGGGGGGGGGGGTAGGAAGGTGAAAAATACTTTACGACCTTTTCTCATACCTACCAAATATACATTTTTTTAATTAAAATTGATCGAGCCGTTTCGGAGGAGTGCGGCCACAAACACCGTGATACCAGATATTTATATATTAGATTAATTTTAGTGTACCTGCATGTCGAAGTTTAATCGCTGAATTCGCCAGATCATGACCTGCCTAGGCTTCTTATAAATATAATGGTGCACTTAAATCCTTAGTGATTTTATAGAAACAATATATTATGTATAAATGGCAGGGCAAACTATTGAACGATTAGTGTTGGACGCTGAAATAAGTATTGGTATATTATATATTTAAAAATCTAAAAATAGCGACATATCAAAAGGCAGATCACAATTTAGTGAATTTAACTATTGAACTTTGACATATCTATACTAATATTATAAAGAGATAAAATTTGTGTGTTTGTGAGGTTGTAGGGGGTAATCTCTGAATCTACTGAACCAATTTAGATGTAATTTGGTAAGAAGACAGTTTGAGACCCTGGAAAGGACATAGGATCTTTTATCATCATCATCATAGGACTTTTCATCCCCATTTTCTCCCCTTAAAGGGAAGAAAATGGGTATGAAAGTTTGTATTGGGAAGCAAATTAGGGACGAACCCGAGCGAAGCAAGGGTGAGTCGCTAGTACATTATAATATCAATGTACATTATATCTGTATCGTTTTATCAAACCGGGCCGTTAGAATTTCATAAATTATCACTTATGTAGGCGTGATACAAGCAAAATGTACCAAATGAAGACATGTATGTCAGCTATTACAAGAAGTTCTTTTATGTTTTTTTAACGATATAAATAGCTGAATGCGTTTACCCGTTATATGTATTTAACGACCGTTATTAATTGCTACGATTGGTTTTAAAAGGCTACTGGGATCGATCGAGTGCTTCAAATACCAATGTTTTACTTATGCTATCGATGATTGAGGTTGCGGCGTCTGTATGCTGCCATCTTAATAAAGCGGAAGACTTGATTCGATGGCTTAAACGCTTCTACATTTAAAAACTGAACTACCTTCTAATGACAGTTTTTTACTATTTGTAATAATATTGTGTTTTTATCCTAAGGGATACCATTAATTTATTTGACTGAAATTGAAATGAAATTATGATTTAAGTTACTTCGGTTACGAAATCACCTTAAAATCAGTATTCCATTTTGTGGGCGAAATTTTTATTAAAATTTCCTTGTAATTATTGATTAAGTGCACAATGGTCGATATTGCGTAAATTTATTCATCAAAACACAACAAATAAAAAACATCTTCTTTTTAAATTCGTAGTGAAAAATATTATTTACCATCCAACCAACTATCTTTTGACATGAGTTCAAACATGCCACATAGCACAAAGAAAGTTTAACTTATAAAGACGATTCAAATCAAAAACATTAGTAATGATCTTTCATCCTTTTACTATTCCGTATAATATTATCAAGATATAAGTCCGATAATACATACATGTTCAGATGTAGAAGTCAAAGCGAGTTATCATAACAACAATCAATTCGCTCACGGCTGTCCATTTGTTTAATTGTCTATAGACAGGGAGCTAAATGTTATCAGGGGTTGTCAATCTTGGTACATATTTCAAGAGCTGTCTTACTTACCGTTACGTTTTTATGCGTCTGACTATGGCAGTGCAAGAGCCTGTTATATTAAATTTAATGAATTTGCTCTCCATTCTGATGTTTGCCGTTTCATCTCATTGAATAACAAGAAATATTGCTTATTTTAATTGTTTACTTGTTGCACTGTATTTTATACATGTCTATTTCAGTAGTTCTTCATTTTTATTGGGCGCGATTTTATGTATGGTGTTGGTATATCACACTACTAAATTATAAATGTGAAAGTTTGTATGTGTATGTTTATTTACTGCTCTTTCATGCTGAGTCAGCATGAGATTTGAATAAAATATGCCGGTATATAATATTACAAATATAAATTTTCAATCCGAAATTTTTAATTTTTTTTTAAAAAGTTATTTTTAAAGTAATAGTATAGGATGCATCTGGATCTTGCACTTCAGCTCACAATTGACAATTGTTGAGTAACAACCACACAAAAATAAAAATACCTAATCTGCTCACTTCCTTCTTTTTTGAATTCAGTTAACAGTAATAATTTAATTAATTATTCTTTTAAATATTATTTCCTAGAATATACCGGTAAAAGTTTCAATAATAGTGGAAATACGATCATAATAATTATTGAAAATTTATGGAAAACATCTACCTATGAATAGAATTTACCTATCTATGTATAAGAAAATCGGTTGACAAACAGAGGAGAAAAAGGTACTGAACTGTTTTTAGTATCAGTATTAACAAATTATTATGCCAGAATTGACCACTACGATTTCATTATATGTTTAGATTATCAATTAACCTTAAGAAAAAGTCTCACTGCGCTTAATTAACAAAGTGTTAATGCATGTGTTTATACAAAAAGATCTTCTAATAAGATGGAATGTACTGATTAGTCGATGACTAATGGCTTGAAGAATAAAATGTTTAAATTCAGCGGTCTTCCTCTATGGCTTATCTACTTATACATATGTTCAAACGTTGCATACTACTTAAGAGCTCAAAACGTTCTTGGTTTTATATCTCGTGTGAAGGTGGTTTAGATTGATATCAGAAAATTTATATTCTATTTAAAATATTTAATAAGGCGACATTTTGATGGTAACAGGGGCCTCGATGACTAGTCTCGGAAATATATCTTATGAATCACTGTATAATGTATATAATTGTTCAAAATACAATACCATATATATATATATGTATAAAAAATTATATGTAAGGTGAATTCGTTTCACGTCTAATGATTCTATCTCAATTTTTCAATAACAGTAATACTAAACAGGTAAAAATGTAAAGACTGTTAAAAATTATATGATCTCAGGAAGGACAAAGGTTTTATTTTGTTTTTATTTTATTTTAATACAGCTTGAGCGAAGATGTTACGAAAATATGTAGACAGGCACCAGAATTGCATTAAGAATTACCTATATTATAATATTTGTATACCTATGTTTATATTATAATATTTTATTATTTTACATTAGGTCTAAACCAGAATATTCCCCTTACCATTATCAAACTGAACAAAAATCAAGGCGGTCTATTAGAAGTCTTTGCATCTGTTTTCGGTGTATTAAAATGGGGCTGATAAGATAACAAGTTATTTAAGACAAGATAAGGGTTAAACAAGAGGGGTGGCCTCAGTGTTATTGACTCGAACAACTCGTCCAATCGACTACAAGGACGGTAGCAGGTGTGCAGAGATGATGTAAAAAAAGTGAACGACGCTTATAAATAGCGGGCCGTTAGCATGGAGTGTGGACTGATGAGTGCTTGAAACTTGTCTTTTAAATAAACAACTCGTAATATCTGTATTCGTTGTGGCTTCTCTACCTTTAACTTATTTAAAACTTTTATAAATATAGTTATCAGCCTGACGATTGTAATAAAATTTCTAGAGTTGTTTTACTAATAAAATGTCATAAAAAGTATATGTTTTTATCCGACAGCCCTAAAAGGAGAGTGATGTTTTTGTATTGAACTTGTATCTTGTTCAATACTTGTATTTTCAAATCTCTCTTTTTATCGTAATAGGTATATGTACTTTGAAGCTTGATGAATTTTCGTAAACAGTGAACATGAAGTGCCTTTAGGTTCTTTTTATGAAAGAGACACTGGTGACATTAAACATGCCGAAAGAAAAAATAATTATTTAATAAAAGCTTTTAAAAAAATAAAAAATAAAAAACGGACTTCCAGGCACTGAAAAGTGAAAAATAACTAAACGGGGGTTGTCATTTAGAATAGATACTTAATCAGATATTTTCGAAGTCGGTGTGCTTTGATTTGTATTGGCTGGCACCGACTTCGAAAAAATCTGATTAAGTATCTATTCTAAATGAAAACCCCCGTTTAGTTATTTTTTACTTTTCAGTGCCTGGAAGTTGGTTTTTATTTTTTTTTAAAACGTTTTTAATTTTCCATTTTTAGTGCAGACGTATCATCAATACAAATTAATCAAGCCCAAACACCAGGTAATTGCTGTAAATCGTTGAGGAGTTCCCTCGACTATCTTTTGGGTCCATCATCAGCTCGACTACAGACCTTCATTAAATAGTAATGCTTTAAAATACCTAATGAAAATGTTATCAAACGCACTAGTCGCCGCTACAATTTTCGAAAGTTCCCCTCGATTTCTCTGGGATACCATCATTAGATCCTGGTTTCCTTATCATGGGACCCCTCTTGGGATATTACCTTTCTAACAAAAAAAGAATTATCAAAATCGGTTCATAAACGACGAAAAAATCCGCGAACAAACATAAATATATATATATATATATATATATATATATATATATATATATATATATATATATATATATATATATATATATATATATATATATGTCGGAGACGGTCATGAATTCAGTCGCTAAACGAAGCGCGGCACGACACCCGAGTGATGGCAGCACCGTCGGAACATCGTCGACACTCGGCGAACTTCGTGCTACGACGGAGTCTAGCTAATGGAGGCATGCTGAGGGCCAGTTACTTACCTTCGAGCCGAGCTGATATCAAGACCTCTCCACTAGGAACTGTCCAACGTTTCGTTTAAGATAATTATTGTGAAAATGATTAAAAAGTGATTGTTGCATACGCTGTATTCTTTGTGTTCGAATTATTCTACTATTTGCCCACAAGATGACCGATGATAGTACTAAAAACGTTACGCATTCGAGTTCAGAAGCGGGATAACCCGAAGAGCAAGGCAAATACGGATGATAGCGGCCATTTGAAAATTTTGCTGCAAAAATATTTTCAGATTTTGACACGAAATGCCATGACAAATGTTATTAAAAATGGACACACAAAATGGCGATGCACGATAAACTAAAATATGAAGTCAATTTATGCAATCGATAAACTACGAGAATCATTTTTGAAATGCTTGTGCTTGATGAAGTATATAAGGACTTCGTTAAAGTCTTTTTAAAATAAAATATGTTTTTGTCAAAGAATATGTCAAAAAAATGTTTTGTATTTTAATCATTTGCTTTATTCCAGGTTTTTTAAAGTGAAAATATTGAATGCTTCGTTTCAACAGCTTAAAATATTTAGCGTAAAGAGGACGACTTGCTGCAGCCAGTTTAATTACACTAAACCAGACCACGTCGTACAAATACGCTGCCCTAAAAGCAGACTGTCCAGTGATGCATAGGCTGTGCAAAGAATGGATCTGCTATGCATGTAATATGGTGAGACGTTTCCATTTTGTTTAGGTATAGGTATAGCCAATTAATCTTTAATATTCGGTTGATTAGACTGAAGGTTTGACAGAATGTACAATTAAAGACGACTGTGAAAGATTATAATAATTATTTCCAATGTATGCCTTTAGCAGCTTAATATTAATGAACCTAAGTAGCACAAACTAGGATGACTGAATTGACGAGGTTATGTAACATTGACAAGCCTATGTGGCAAATGTAGTTTTAGTGGCGAGAGTCACCGGAGTAGTAGCCTGTGAGACACCGACTTGATTGACATACGAGACACTTACTTCTGTAACTTGTACTCAATGATAAGGTGTGTGTATAGTTTTTAGGTTTCAGTCAGTTTAAAGATTAGGTTTGAGAAATTTGTCTTAAAGATAACTAGCTTATTAATGATCAGGGAGAGCATATAAAGCCAAAAAATTACCCAATCGGTTAAGGAGAATGCCCGAGGGCCAAGTACTACTTTAAAATTGAAATAGAGAAGGATAAGTTGAGTGACAGCGTGGAATCTTAGTTCGGATGGTCGGACCGTACCAGTTGCCATTTCGTAGCCGTAGTCTGGTAGAAGTCGGTATCTACTTGTTGTAGTCCGTGGATGCGCGGTGCGCGGGTGGCTCTGGCGGAGGTCGGGTCTGGTAGAGACCATAAGAGTCGTGTGGGACTCGGTATTCATGAGGAATGCAATAAAACAAACAAGGGTTTGTTGGAGAGGCTAAATGTAAAGCCATAGGCCACGAATAAGATACCTGCTTAGTGATAATATTTAATTTTAATAATGATTTCCTTGCAAGTGATAAATTAAAAGGGTACTTGGTTTCTCTAGCGTTATTGTTTGATTTTATCATTTGTTTGTTATGTTTTGTTATCTTTAAAGTAAATTAACAGACAAAAATAATTCTTTTGTAAACGAAAGAAGTATTTAATGAAATCAAGTTTATTTAGATTTTCTTTTTTTGTATTTAGTTAGTGAGGAAAATAAATAATGCTATAGTGATGAAGTTTATTTTCATTTTTGAAATTGATTGTAAAATGAATGCTAGAATTATCTATTTTGTCAGGAATGACCGAACATCATGTACTGCGGTATGTTTTCTTTTTCGTAGAATGAACACCCGAGGACGTGTGTAGCGCAGGATGGCCGTGTCGGAGACGGTCATGAATTCAGTCGCTAAACGAAGCGCGGCACGACACCCGAGTGATGGCAGCACCGTCGGAACATCGTCGACACTCGGCGAACTTCGTGCTACGACGGAGTCTAGCTAATGGAGGCATGCTGAGGGCCAGTTACTTACCTTCGAGCCGAGCTGAGATCAAGACCTCTCCACTAGGAACTGTCCAACGTTTCGTTTAAGATAATTATTGTGAAAATGATTAAAAAGTGATTGTTGCATACGCTGTATTCTCTGTGTTCGAATTATTCTACTATTTGCCCACAAGATGACCGATGATAGTACTAAAAACGTTACGCATTCGAGTTATATATATATATATATATATATATATATATATATATATATATATATATATATATATATATATATATATATATATATATATATATATATATATATATATATACGGTCGAATTGAGAACCTCCTCCTTTTTTTGGAAGTCGGTTAAAAATATTTTGTTATTGTAACAGTATGGTTAACAAACCTCACCTCACCTTAACTGCCATGGTGGTTTAGTTGCTAGCACGTATGGAGATCTGAAAGTCCTAGGTTCGAGTCTTGAGTCGGGCCAAGTGCAGTTATGTATAACTGTCAAGTTTTCAGTAACAGCCCGTAATTCGCAACCGTCGCCGAGATCGGTCGGGAGAACATTATTATGGTTATAAAAAAAAGTATTATATAAAAGGGATATTTTCATTTTATTTTTTAAGTAATCGTCGTGATACACGGTGTATACAATTCAGTCTGATTAAGACAAAGCGCGACGCTAATAGCCGTTTGCTAAAGCAATGTCTTCACTAGGTTAAGTCCTCGATGAAGTAAGATGTCAATACCTACCTGCTCTCATTATTATCTTCGATTTAAACCACAAGAAATTGAATGTATTTTTAAATATTACTATAAATAAGAGTGTGTTTGTTGGTTGGACGGTTCTTTATGCGCCATTTGAGCATTAACGTGATTCGTGCACAGATATTTGGGTATCCTTTACAAGACATCGGAAAATCAGGGTATTTCTGTAGGATATTTTATTGCAAAAAATTAATTCATAAATATATAAATTAGTTAAATACTAACTAAGAATTAACTGTTGTTGTGTTCTGATTTATTATAACATAATATGTATATTTGGTTCCCAAGGAGTCTTTAATGTCAACGATGAGCGTTTTATAAAATAATGGCTTTTTAATCTTCAAATTATCATTTTGGGATATCAAATTCTGTATAAATTATATGAAAAATATATGAGAAATCTACGTCCCGGAATTTGTCGCAAAACTTGATTTTGATCGTAAAATAGAGTTTACTACCAGCTGTATAGAAACATTGAATTTATAAAGTTTAGGTTTAAGCTAATATTAAATTTATAATATTTTACAAGGTTTTAAAAGTTTGATCTTTATCTTTATAATCTTATATTAAATGGTGGCTTTGTCGGAACGGGTTTTAAAGTCAAGTCATGCATAGTCATATGTATTTAGCTTTCAAAAATAATAATAAATATTGGCATATTTTTTTGATTAACACCGCAAAAAAAGGAAACATATAACATGATCTACATATTTAAATAGCAATTTCGTCTATCATTAAAGGTATTATTAGAGTATCATTATTGATTAGGCAGTACAATAAGTATGATTAGTATTACACAATTATTTTAAACATGACATGACACACTACTCTAAATCAGATTGTTTGTATGTGTGCGTATGGTTTTACACCTTCACGTTGTAATGGCTAGACGGATTTGGATGGGTATACATATAGACATGACCTTTTTTTTAATGTTGGGAAAACGGCAGGTCTGCCGTAGCAGATCACAACAAGCATGGGGTTGCTCCAGCAGTCCATTCTGTTATCAGAGAAGCACCAGGAGCAACCCGCGTGGCACACCGACCACCGAGGTGGGTCGCCTTCCAGTGTGTTTCTTGGCTTCGCGCCCGGTTAGATTGCCGGACGCTAATGAGCCCCCCAACCACGACAAGGTGAACGCACATTGAGTTACGTGAGTAGCACATAGCCTACTATTACAAATAAAATTTACCAAATGGTGGCGCTCTCTGTATATTAAGTTATGAATACAAACGGCATCTAGGGACGCATCTAAACGAAGCCAGGATATGTCGCTGGTCAGTAACATTTTTTCTGACTACACAATGTAACGGTTATTCTTGTTATGAAGTTATTTTTAAAAAACTGGAACACCCTACGAGCTAAAAAGACTACAAATTAAAGATCAAACGTGTATCCAGTTTGCAATTAAAATAATGATTGACTTGCCTTTTTGCTCTTACTTGAATTGTCTAATTGTAGGTAGGTACATACCGCACTTCGCAGTACACTTTACTTTTAATGGCTATAATAGTGTGAGTGCGGAATGATGACCGACATTACTGGCAGCTTATAAACACATATATATGTAGGTAGTTATGAATAAATGATTATCGTAGGTTAGGGTATTGACCCTAAATTTATATATTTTTATTTTGTATTCAGCCCTTTTCAACGTCCCACTGCTGTGCACGGGCCTCCCTTCAATACCAAGAGGATCAGGCCATCACCACGATAGCCAAGTGCGTGTTGGCGGACTTCACACGTTTTTCAAAAACTTGCTAGGTTCTCTCAGACTTGACATATTAATCTTAATAGACTGACAAAATTAAACTTTTGTAACAAAGTAAAGGGGTTGCCTAACTCATATGGAGTTAGGCAACCCAACGACGCTCGTAGGGCGTAAATGAAAGAAATTATTTAAAATTGTATCCTAATATTAATTAGAATTATTTTTTTTGTTAATTTTAGGAATCAAATAATGCATTATAAAATGTATTAAACTGGAGGGCTCGTTATGAGGGATACAAATGATTCGTATTTTTTATAATCTTAAAATCCATATATTAGAAAGTTACAGCTAGATCTATTATTTTAATTCTGACTAATACTTGTATAATAAAAAATTACCTCGGTGGTCTAATGGCTAGCATGTACGGATGTCTGTAGATCCGGAGGTCGTGGGATTAAATTCCGAGTCGGACTAAGTTTTCCTAGCCCCGGGTTGAAAATTTGGCGGTGTATCACCCCCATGTCTCGGAGAGCTCGCTATGTCGTCGGTCTTGCGATCTCTTACCGGTCGTGTTGAAATGTCGACCTATCGGAATTTGAGAGTGCAAGGAATCGAGTGAACTTGTATCTGAATGTACACTTGTGCATTATAATAATTCCAGCCCAGATGGATGCCTAACCTTAGTGAAATTGACCGTCGTGGCCGAAATCGGTTGGAAGATATTATTACAATAAAAAGTCTCCATACGGCAAAAAAATGTAACCATTACTAAGAACGGAGGGAAAACTACGAGTATGTCTTCTTTTTTATTTATAAAGGCTTTTTATATGAATTATTGAATATCTAACAACAATATCTAAATAAGATTTCATTGTAGGATAAAATGAATTTAATTTAGTCCATAGAAGTATATCCCGTAGTATTTGTTATACAAAAAAGTCCAGACGAGTAGTATGTCGATTGTGCGTCTCGTATTACCGCTCTATTTAAATAATCTTACTTCAGACGCACACAAAAGCGTATATCAGTCTGAGTATGTATGTGAAATGATTTAAAAGATTGAATAACCTTTGGCAGGTGATTTCGTGCAGATGTCGAAGGACCATTATCAAGTTTTGAGCAATCGCTGTGCTATAGTCTCTTTGAGCCGAGATGAATTTTAATTAGTTTTTTATATTCAGCATTCTGTCATATGAATTTTAATAGATGACTTGGACATTATTTTTTACTGTAGTGCTGAATTAAGTTCTTGACCCTTTTATTCATTAGGTTACGTTTGTGTTAAATAGAAGTAAATGAGAGGAAAAACAGTATGCTTTAATAGAATTTTAGTTTTATATGAATTTTATATGGTATTTTTAATTATAAGACTGTTTTAAAAATAAAATAAGATATTTGAAACATATATTTGAATCACATATACTTTATCAGAAGAAAAATAAAACCCAGTATTGAATGTATGACGTTTAATATTTCGATATAAGAAAGAGTACGTAATAAAATAAATAAAAGGTAATTAAAGCTCGGATTACTCGTTTTTCGGCATATTTCAAACGAGATTTGAGAATTTATAAATATTTCTAAACTTAAATATTTCGTTTTTTCAGATATAAAGCCTTACAAATCGTGAGTGACGTAATTACCATATCCAATTTCTAGGCTATGATGTCCCGTGACCATACGCGAGTAACATTATAATATAAGTAATGTAATGGAACTAATTGGACTAACTAAATTACAAAAATAATTAGATGACCATGACCATGATGACGATTACTGAAAGACCTTATAGCTTTCCATAGCCACTTTGTATATTTTAGATAAATTTTCTCTTACATTATGTAGCGATTACTACGACAGAATCGAAAATTATAATATACTAGCGGCTCACCCTCGCTTCGCTCGGGTTCGTCGCTAGCTGCGTTTTAAATAAATACAAATAGTTATTATTTTAATATTTTTTTTCGTTAATTTTTCTGATGTTTTAATACTTTTGTCCTATTCCGGACTAAGAGAAATCCAAAAATCTAATATCATAAAAATTGGTCCAGCCGTTCTTGAGTTAAAAATGGTGTAACTAACACGACTTTGTTTTATATATATATATAGATTTCATTAAATCAATAATCACAATTATTTACAACTAGCGACTCACGCTCGCTTCGCTCGCGTTCGTCCCTAGGTACGGTTTCGCGGTTAGCTATGTTTATACATAAATAGTAGCTTGCTACTCCTAAGATATTCATTTAAATTATAAAGCAATTTACCCTTGTTTTGTTTGGGTGCGTAGCCGTATTTTGTTCACAATTTCATGGGTTTTAATTTTTTTTCGCGGAACCCTGATTCTTTTTCTTAAATAAAAGTAGCCTATGTTACTCCCTATAACATCAGCTATCTACCAGTGAAAGTCCCGTCAAAATCGGTCCCGCCGTTTTGGAGATTAGCCGGAACAAACAGACAGACAGACAAAAATTGTAAAAAATGTTGTTTTGGTATATATACCGTGTATACGTCCATATGCATTTAGTAAGAAGCGGTTATTTTAATATTACAAACAGACACTCCAATTTTATTTATCTGTATAGATAAGAAAACAAAAAACAGCTCATGTATTTGTAAACAAAATATAAATACTAGAAAACCTATATCAATAAACAAGTTAAGTAAAACAAGGTTTTCCGAGCCCCAACTCCCAATCCAATCACGAGCGTAGGTACACGTATTCCCAGGTTGCAAGAATAACATGGGCGAAGGAAACTCAAAGAATCGAGTAGCCTTAACATTTCACTTCCCTTTTAAAACGACACGATGGTACAATGCACAACAGTATATGCTGACATCGTGTTTTTGTTCACCCTAACCCGTGTCGCTATTGTTCACCATATTCTAGGTTTGCGAATGAAAATTAACTTTATTAACTGATATTTACGATTTAATTTTATTTAGCTAATTTTATACAATTATCGTTTTAAGTGACTCACAATTTTGGGGGTTCTTTAGTTAAACGGTGGGTAGTAAGTCTTATTATTAATGAATAAGACATATTTTTGCTTGCATTAATCAGAAGAGGTTAGATTTTGAGTTAAGTATTTCAACGCCCTTGTTGCATTTAAATATAATGCCTACGGGAGGTCAACTTTGTGACACATTTTATATTGCCGTATTAAAATGTTTTAATTTATTTTAACTTAACTACTTTAGAATCAGTTTTCATTACTTATGCGTAAAAAGTTGTTAACTAGAATAGTGAAAAGTATTAATATGTAAGTATTATCCTAAGACAATAATATAGAGTGCTACAAGTTCTCTATTGATCTGCTAGGATCGGAAAATGCATAGAAATAAAAAGGACATAATTTTAGCTTTTTACTTTCTACGCTATCTATAGATCTATAGATTTACGTGAATATTTGACACATCTCGGATTCTCGGGGGAGATCCCTCACATGACCAGTTTGCTGTAAATCATCGGAAACGTCGGGAACCAAAAATCAAAATGTATCCAAAAATATATTTTTATTTAAAAAGATATAATTTAGCATATTTGCGTATGTGGTAATAAAATGGTTTTGTTTCTTCATCAAGTAACGGATTCTGAAAATAACATTATTTTCAGCGTTAGTTTTGGCTAACTGCGCAATATAAAGTGAGCTTAGCTAATCCTTAGGTACTAAGGCACATATATAGTTGTATAATACCATCGCTTTATTTTCTTCCCAGGGTATTGATTTTAATTTATTTAACCATGTAGTTTTAGTTTAAATACCTTCGATAAGATTATTAATGAAATTTACGACTTATTTTATAGGCTATAAATATTTAATGACATTCTAGAGCATGTATGTTTATCAGTATATATTATGTTAATGTGTAAAATATATGACCACCTGGACCGTACACAGCATATGATTAATTGGCTAAAAATCCAATGTTCTATCACTATACAAGATAAGCTTCTTTTGGTCCAAAACACGATTAACGTGCAGCACAAAGAGTTATTAACAACAAAAGATAAATCTTTCTGCTCCTGAAGGCATCCGATTTGATTTGACATTATTATTGTACGAAAGACAAGATTTTAGTTAGGTGTCTAGGAAAATTCCAAGCGCATAGTGCTGAAAAGAGCTGCTTCGAGTAAAATAGATTTATCCTAAAGGATTTGCATATTTACATTCGTAAATATGTCCTGAAAAGATTGCTAGAAAAAAAGGTTAAAACAAGTCAGAGGATTTTATGAAAATTAATTGAGTACTAAAACTGAATGAAAATTTTAGCTTTTTTGTGAGTTTAGTGATGTCTGTTACTCTTTTACGCCAGAACGACTGAACGGATCTGGGTGAAATTTGGCACAGAGATAGATTATAGTCTGGAATAACACATAGGCTACTTTTTCTATCGGAAAAATGTACGGTTCCCGTGGGATAGGTTTGTTTTGTTTTCCTAGAGGCGAAGCGAGGGTGAGCCGTTATTTTTACATAATGTAAACATATTATGAGAAAAACAATTTTAGGCTTACACTGCTGAATTTAAGTATTTAAGTATGTATTAAAATTATTGAAGTAATTTAAATATAGGTTTTTCAATGGAGAATTTCATTTTCCATTTAATTTTTATATCACTAACGACTTATCCTCGCTTTGTTGATATTTGTCCAAGAAGTTTCACTTCTACCGTGAGTGAATTGCATACACACACACTTTTAATATTTTTTAAAACTTTACTTACCCTTGTTTCGCTCGGGTGCATCCCTAGTACGTTTTAAATGTAGATTATTAGCCAGCGTTAGAAACGTAATTTTTTTTGTCGTGATTTTTTTTGATGTTTTAACGGTTATTCTGTTATTCGGAGCGGAGACAAATCTAAAAAATCAAAGATCATAAAAATCGGTCCAGCCGTTCTTAAGTTATAAATGGTATAATTCACCCGAGTTTGTTTTATATAAATAAACTAGCGGTTCACCCTCGCTTCGCTCAGGTTCGCCTCTAGAAAAACAAATGCAAATTTATCCCTCGAGAACCGTATATTTTTCTGGGATAAAAAGTAGCCTATGTGTTACTCCAGACTATAATCTATCTCTGTGCCAAATTTCATCCAGATCCGTTCAGCCGTTTTGGCGTGAAAGGGTAACAAACGTCCACACATACTCACAAAATTTCACATTTATAATATTCAATATGGATAACAATTGGGTAATATCAACAATTGACGTAACTAAAACAATTAAAATCGTTTAAAAGACAATTACAAAAGTCATTACTATGCAAATAATCTCGATTAAAGCTGGCATGAAATACAACAGAATCTCGGCTATTACTTTTATATAATAACTAGCAGAACCCGCGGTTTCACCCGCGTTCAGACTACAAAAAAAATTTTTTGCTTTATGTTATAACTAATATTATATAAAGCTCCACTACCGCAACTTTTTGCACATTTTTCTACTCCATCTTTTCAAAGTTAGAAGGAGAGAGTACAATGATCCAACTCGTATACCTACCAAAAATACTGTCTTTTTCGCCAATCTTCTTTGACTGTCTTATCGCCAATCTTCTTTGACTGTCTTCTTCGCTAATCTTCTTCGCCTATCTTCTTCGCCTTCTTCACCGCCTTCCTTCTTCGCCTGTCTTCTTCGTCCGACGTCTTCTCTTCTCTTCCGTTCTATTACGTTCCATTCCGGAAGGTTACGGTCCGGTTACGGTCCGGTCACGGTCCGGTCACAGTCTGGTGACGATCCGGTCATGGTCCGTTCACGGTCCGGTTACGGTCCGGTCACGGTCCGGTCACAGTCTGGTGACGGTCCGGTCACGGTCCGTTCACGGTCCGGTTACGGTCCGGTTACGTTCTGGTTACGGTCCGGTCACGGTCCGGATACGGTCTGGTCACGGTCCGGTTACGGTCCGGTTCCGGTCCGGTTACGGTCCGGTCACGGTCCGGTCACGGTCCGGTCACGGTCCGGTCACGGTCCCGTTACGTTCCGGTCACGGTCCAGTCACGGTCCGGTGACGGTCCGGCGACGGTCCGGTTACGGTCCGGATATGGTCCGGTCACGGTCCGGTTCCGGTCCGGTCACGGTCCGGTTACGGTCTTGTTCCGGTCCGGTTACGGTCCGGTTACGATCCGGTTACGGTCCGGTCACGGTCTGGTCACGATCCGGTTACGGTCCGGTGACGGTCCGGTGACGTTCCGGTCACGGTCCGGTTACGTTCCGGTTACGGTCCGGTCACGGTCCGGATACGGTCCGGTCACGGTCCGGTCACGGTCCGGTCACGGTCTGGTTACGGTCCGGTTCCGGTCCGGTTACGGTCCGGTCACGGTCTGGTCACGGTCCGGTGACGTTCCGGTTACGTTCCGGTTACGGTCCGGTTACGTTCCGGTTACGGTCAGGTCACGGTCTGGTCACGATCCGGTTACGGTCCGGTTCCGGTCCGGTCACGGTCCGGTTACGGTCCGGTTCTGGTCCGGTTACGGTCCGGTCACGGTCCGGTCACGGTCCAGTGACGGTCCGGTCGCGGTCCGGTTACGGTCCGGTGACGGTCAGGTGACGGTCCGGTCACGGTCCGGTGACGGTCTGGTGACGGTCCGTGCTGTCCCGTCCCGTCCCCTCCCATTGATTATTTGGATAGAGATTAGCAAGAGAAAAAAAGACAGGATGTGTAGCGAGTTATTATTTATATTATTTTTTTTACCTATAAAGGTACGGCATAACCCTGGACACTGGGCTGTTCCGTTCGACCAACGTTTCACCAAAGAGAATTATTTCTTAACAGGCGACTATCGACTTATATCTTTATAAGTCTTGTCTAGTCTATACTTTATAAGTTCCTTAAGCCATGACTCATCTTCTACAATCGATGGATTATTACGAAGATAAAGAAGCCGGAGTGCCGGAACCGGAACATAGCCGGGTATGAATGCTGAATTTCATAAATAATGAAGAGAAACAGAACTTCAGCTAACAACCAATTTTATCTGACACTAGCTAGGACCGTAGGACTTAGGACTCACCTCACTTCGCGCGGGTTCGTCCCTAAGTAAATTTTAACGGTTAATATTGAATATTGAGATAGTAGATCACTTGCTTTGTGTAAAACAAAAACAAATTTATTCCACGGAAATCGTACGTTTTTTCGTTCATTCATTTAATTTATATTGTATAGCGATTTACCCTCGTTTTACTCGGGTGTGTACGCCGTACGCGGATTTTGTTCACAATTTTATGGGTTTTAATTTTTTTTCGCGGAACCCTGATTCTTTTTCTAAAATAAAAGTAGCCTAAGTTACTCCATATAACATCAGCTATCTTGCCAGTGAAAATCCCGTCAAAATCGGTCCAGCCGTTTCAGAGATTAGGCGGAACAAACAGACATACAGACATACAGACAGATAGACAGACAGACAGACAGACAGACAGACAGACAAAAATTGTAAAAAATGATGTTTTGGTATAATATGTACCGTGTATACATCCATATGTATTTAGTAAAAAGCGGTTATTTTAATATTACAAACAGACACTCCAATTTTATTTATCTGTATAGATAAATATGTTAGGACATTAAGACACAACACCATTTAGTTCCATGATAATTGATAAGCTACGAGGCTTATTTTATGGATACCAGATAGTTGATACTACACATATATATATATATATAATTTTAAATATATACATTTTATAAATATAAACACCCATGACTACAACATGACTACAAACCGAGCCAAATGTGTCGTCAAATATAGATACTTATACTTATGAATTAATTAAAATTTATTTTCTATGATTATATTATTGTATTTACTACATCTTATTAGTTTTTTATATCCAAGAATTTAGTCTACATCTTAATCTAAAACCTATATATATCGTGGGAACTAACATGTTAGTGAAGTAAGTAAACTCACATGGTTCATGGTAGCGAAGACAATAGCAGGAAGGCTTGTCTCGTCACGGCTCGTACGTTTTGTCTAACCACAGTAGTTTTTGTCGCATTGTTATTTACAATAACTGCGTACTGAATCGGTAAATACGTTTGACGACCCGTAAAATGGTTGCGATGATAATACAATATGATATGTGTATTATATTTAGTGCTTTACGCTAGTGTGTGCCTAGGTAAAACTGAAAGAGATAAAATAGAGTCTGAATACTGATTTAAGAAAAATAAAACAATCATATTTTCAACATCTAGCTTGGCATTCCTGCTCAAATGCAATGAATTATAAATAAACTAGCGACTCACCCTCGCTCCTCTCGGGTTCGTCCCTATATATATTTTAACGTTTAGCTCAGAGCTCAGTTTTCCCGCAGTATAAAGTATCCTATATGCTTACTCGGATAATCAGCAAATTTTATCAAAATCTATTCAGTGGTTTTTTCGTGATGCCATCACAGACAGACAAATGGACAGACAGACAGACAAAAATTCTAAAAACTATAGATGCGGCATCTCTATCGATAATAAAGTCTATTTCAATAGGGTTTTCCAAAAAATATTTAATGTACAATTCGGTTTAGTTAGAATTTGATGATATGTATAGATATAGATAAAATATAACTAAACAAGAATCTAACATGAATAGTTTACAGAAAGATATAAGGTAAATTGTAAGATTTCTTTTAACCTCTTCCTTGTGTGATGATTCAAACGAGACTAATTTTTGGAATAATATTTTAATTATATATTTCATATTATATCTGAAATAATAACGTGTGTGCATTAATTATTGTGTACGCGAGCGTACCTGCTAGACTATTACAAATGATCGCTCTAAATGTTTTTTGTTAATAACAATTATTAATAATTATAATCTGTCTTATACTAAGAGTACATAAAAGCTGACAAAAGTTTATTACATTTGTTAAATTGACGTAGATTTGCCTCATCCTTACGCATAAGTTACTATTATTATGTTTCGTTTGATGTATTTCTCAAAGCTTTTTATATTGAGTTCTTTTTTGACAATATTGTGCTGGAAAATGAAATGAAATATGGATTCATATGTAGTGCAATATACTGTCTCCGAATGAAAGTGACAAGCTTTGATGGAAATAAATATTACAGCTATATTTTTAAAGCAACAAGTGATATCACTAAATTGTCAGAAGCTTAATCTAAGCTTAACAATGGGTTTCAAACCTTCTCACAATTATCTGAGTTCTAGATAGCAGACATTATTTATGACAAAGAACAATGTGTCTTTCACCGTTATCAATAATAACATCTTACTATTTTAATATTATGTGCTTTATTCCTAGTTATTGTTTACTAGCGACTCACGCTTGCTTCCCTCGCGTTCGTCCCTAGATGCCTTTTCACGGTTAACTATGTTTAGGTATACATAAATAGTAGATTGCTATTCCTAAGATATTCATTTAAGTTATATAGCGATTTACCCTCGTTTTGCGCGGGTGCGTACGTCGTACGCGGATTTTGTTCACAATTTCATGGGTTTTATTTTTTTTTTCGCGAAACCCTGATTCTATTTCTAAAATAAAAGTAGCCTAAGTTACTCCCTATAACATCAGCTATCTGCCAGTGAAAGTCCCGTCAAAATCGGTCCAGCCGTTTCGGAGATTGACCGGAACAAACAGACAGACAGACAGACAGACAGACAGACAAAAATTGTAAAAAATGTTGTTTTGGTATTTGTACCGTGTATACATCCATATGCATTTAGTAAAAAACGGTTATTTTAATATTACAAACAGACACTCCAATTTTACTTATCTGTATAGATAATGTATATACTTGAAAAAACTTTGTACATCCAAAAATTTACTTTAGCATTTAAAATATTAAGTAGACATACATACATACTTACATACGTAATACTTTTATCTTCGTAAGTATTAGAACTGATATTTTTTTAATGGGTTTTTCTTTTTTCTCCCCCATACTATAATACTATATAATACGTTATAACTTTTTTCTTATAACGAAACCTTCCTAAGGAAAAGTTAGTTGTCCCTTTCAGGAGAACGTGATCAAGAGCATTATTCGACACCCTGTGAATTGCAATATAGAGACATCACGTTAAAGCATTTCTACCTTTTAGAGTAGGTAGTGTTTGATAATTTTTTCTCTATTATTACTGGTTTATTTGAACTTGTGGTCTATCAAAATGAAAACACAAGCCATTCTTAAACCTATATAATGCTGCATACTAGTGTTTTCTCCATTGCTCTTATATGTGTATATGTTTATTACTGTAAAGTTTGTCAAAATATATTAATAGTTTTGTCTGTAGTTTTTGAGAAAAAAATATACCTATCTATACTTTTACGTTTGTAATATTAAGCGATTATATGAATACTGGCTTAAAAACAATTTTAAAAAACAAAATATATATGAACTACATCGATTAAAATAATTATTGTATAGAATATGGGAAACTAAATATTTCAAGTGCTGGTGATTATATAGATAAAAATGAAAGTAATTAAAGTTAAGTAAATAGTACAGAGTGAACCACTACTGCTCCACTTTCATTGTAAATATGTATGAGCTCTATACTGGACTTTTAAACCAAGATATTCTTCACCTAAGTATATCATCTTAGTAACAAATGCATGTACTAAGAGCGAGATTCATCGTCATAACTTTAAGTCGAAGTTTTCTTTGCAAAGTGAACTTTACATGCCGAAATTTACTTTCAGTAATTTTGATTTTTCAGTCTGAAATATGCCTAACACTAGTCAGTCTCAGGCATATTTCTAAACTGAATGGCCGGAATAAATATAAATGACATTTTCTATCATTATTTGATGTTAATGTATGCTAGAATGTATCTTATCCGGATAGTAGATTCAAAGTTTACTTTAATATTAACGTAATGAATAATTTAATCTCTGTCTTTACTAAGAATAGTATGCTTTTCTAAAAAAACATTTTTTTTTCTAAATGTAGAACTTCGTAATTAAGTGTAAATGTAACAGTGTAAGTGCAATCTTTGAATCTCGCCCTATGACCTTAAGTTTATACTAGCGATTCGTCCCTAAGTGTTTATTTCAATTGAGATTTTTTTTTTATTTATGAGCTGATTGAAATAAAATAAATAGTAAATATTAAGTAAAGCTTACCTCAATATATTAGTGAACCGCCGCACTCAAATCGGTTAAGCCGTTTATGAGATTAGCGCGCAACGCACAGACAAACAGACAAAAAAATTTAAATTCATTTTGTTGGTTTTTATTGTTATATATAAGTTTATACATAATGTATAATTAACTTAAATTGTTACAAAACATTACAAGTATGGGTATGAAATACTATATTTCCAGTGCAAATAAGTTAGTTTCATTAATTTCATCGTATTATGCACGCGTTCTTGAAGCTGTGTAAATTATTATTGAAATACAAATAGTCGTCGTACTTATTAAACAATGAAGCCAGGATATAAATTTTATGAGATATTTTAGCTGTTTCTTTTTTTTATTATCTATTGTGTATTTTTTTTTGTATGAGAATCTCTTTGTGTAGATCACAATTGAAAAAGAAATGTGATTGTAGGCAAAATGTAGGACTAATTTGGGGCGTATAAATTCACATCTACCATACCATCTAGGCAGTGGTAGCCCAGTGGTAACTTCGCGTTCGCTTGGGAAACCGAGTGATGCAGGTTCAAAATTCGAATCCCGGGTGTCGCATCTGATATTTTCATGTGCGAATCATTTCCAACATGATTACCACTTATCTTACGGTAAAGTAAAACATCGTAAGGAAACCTACATGCATAAGAGAATCTAGCAAGTTTTTGAAAGCCATGTGAAGTGTGCCATCCCGCACTTGGCCAGAATGGTGAATTATGTAAGTATATCCCCCTCGTATGGAAGAGAAGCCCGTGCCCAGCAGAGGTACGTTAAAAAGGGTTAAAGACAGTTATTTTTTTTCTAAATACTATTTAAAGCTTTAGTTATTTAGTACAATATAAATAAAATAGGTTAGAATTTTCGTTAACAAACAATAAAAATTCTTGAAATAAATGTTTTAATTAAAAAGGGTTATTATAGAGATGATATTAAACCGTAGGTGGTATTTCATTAAATGATACTATAAAAATACTAGTGACTCATCCTTGCTTCGCTTCGAGTTCGTCCCTAGATAAAAACAAATCTATCCCACGGGACCTTAATTTTTCTGGAATAAAATTACCCTATATGCTATTCCTGACTGTAAACTATGTTTGTAGGTACTAAATTTCATTCAGATTCGTTCAGCTGTTCTGGCGTGAAAGAGTAACAAACATTCGTCCATCTATCCATCCTTATAAGCTTTCACATTTATGCATAATATTAATATGTAGTTTAATTTACGTATAGTTTTTCCCGATTCAAATATTCTTTGTCTATTTAGCTTATTGCGGAATATTACCTTAAAAATGACTAGTTCAGAACTAATACTGATGGATTTTTTGCTTGCACGAAAATAGTATAAGTTTCAGTTTGGTTTAGTTTTAGAAACTTATTATTTACTAGTGACTCACCATCGCTTCGCTCGGGTACGTCTCTAGGTTGCTTTTCACAACAAAATTAATTTATTAATTTGGTTTTAATTTTTTTTTCGTGGGACCCTATTATTTTGTCTAAAATAAAAGTAGCTTAAGTTACTTCTTATTACATCAGCTATCTGCCAGTGAAAGTCCCGTCAAAATCGGTTAAGCCATTTCAGAGATTAGCTGGAACAAACAGACAGACAGACAGACAAAAAAATGCAAAAAATGTTGTTTTGGTATATGTATTATGTACCGTGTATACATCCATATACATTTAGTAAAAAGCGGTTATTTTAATATTACAAACAGACACTCCAATTTTATTTATCTGTATAGATTTCACGGATAGGGCCTCTAAACTCAAAGTAATAAATTAAATGTTAGTAAAATATAATATTTAAATTATAAACCACGGAAAAGAAAAAACAATTTCTTCCGTAATGTAAGCTATGCAATGGATCTTGTTTTGTATTAAATGCAAGCCTTCTGTAAATTCTTTCAACAGGTGAAAACTCTTTAAAAAAATAGACCATCCATAGTACATCAAAACATTTCCTATATTATACACATATTTTAATACATTCCGCTCACGTTACTTTAAAATTAGATTGCAAATGTTTATTTTGAACCAATTCCGTCCCTGTCTAATATGTAAATTGCAGATCGGGTTAGCTGTGGATAACATGAGACTTGCGTGCGTGGCAGTTAATGCACGGTCCGGCTTAGTAGCACTAACAGTTTATTTGCATGTATATCCCTCTGTTTGTCCTTAAGGTTTATCACACACTATGGGGTTATCTCTGAAATTTTGCTTTATATGGGTGGAGTGTTTCAGTGAAAATCAAGTTATTTATGTATTAACTAACGACTCACCCTCTATTCGCTCGGGTTCCTCCCTAGGTTGATTACCAATACAATCTTTCATCCCCATTTTCACCCACTTAAGGAATGATTTCCGTAATAAAATCCTATGTCCTTTCCAGTATCTCAAACTATCTTCTTACCAAATTTCATCTAAATCGGTCCAGTAGCTTTTGAGTTTATTCATTACAAACATACAAAAATACAAATCTATCCTCTTTAATTATAAAGAGGATAGATTAGACTAATATATATTAATATATTAGTGTAGATTTTAAAACTTAATATTTGGTTTTTATACTTCTTCGACTATATTCAAATCTTCTTTATCTTCTAGGAAAATTATTTTAAATATCATATAATGAAGTGACAGTTATTTCATTAAAATATGCATTTGTTTTAATAGACATATATTTAGACAAAAAATATAATTTAAATGATTAAATAAAACATTTTTAATAATGTTCATTTGTCCTGTTGATAGTGTCTATTATAGTGTTAGTGTTTTTGCTATTAGGGTATTTATTTCTAGCATTTAAAGTATAGTAGGTACATACCTAGTGAGTACATAATATGTATTTATAAAAATATGTATTTTTAATTTATTTAAGTGTTTGAAAAGATCAATTTTACTATGTATTAAATGCCTTTTTTTGGCCCGCTATAAAACACGTTTTCTCACTTCTATAGGGTGACTGGAAGGTTAATTGGAAGGTGAATTGGAAGGTTTTGCTTAAAGTTGGTCTAAAAAAGAGTAACGGTTACATAAGTAGATTAACTTGTGTGTCTACAGTCTTTTTATTGGATTCTGGAGGATATATATTGAAAAACACATAATAAGTTTGGTAAAATATAGTGCTTATTTTTATTACTGGAAATAACATTGAAACACGTACCTAATTTTGTCTATTTAATTAGAACTACAAAGCCATTACCCGACTCAACTTATTATTAACCAATTTTATAGGAATCTCACTTTCTTGTAATAGGGCAAGAGATATAGTGTACATTGCTTCCACTCTCTAACTCCTTTGTAATGGGATGACAATACGGCACGACAAGAGATCAGGCGCAGAACACACCATCCACTATCCAACTCTGGTCTGTTACTGAGAATTTCTTTCAAAAATACCTAATTAATACACTTGGGACTCGAATTCAGGACCTAGGGATCTGCAGGTGTACCTGCAAACCACTAGACGAACTATTACCTCTATTTCTTCTACCATTGCGATATTTCAATGTGATCAAGGACTAATATGCTATCTCGTGAAAATGTCCAACCAAGAGATTAAAAGTTTTAATCAAAATCCAGTTGACTTATTCATATTATGTGGTGGCCGTTAATTATGGGTTCGGGCTTATTATGTAGTTTTCGTTTCGAAATATATAATTTTTACTGCTGTTTTAATGTATTATTTAGATAAAATTAAATACGAGTATGAAAATTTGGAGGTGATGCATAAAATAGTTGATTTTTATTCTTAAATATACGTCTGGCTGTGTGCTTGTCAGAGGTACGTATTATATGTGATTCTATGTTATTCACTTGTTTGCAATGAAACTTTGACGTTGTATACGGTAAGATAAACGATAAGTGCTGTAGTAGTCGTTTTAGATAATTTTAATGAAATGAAATAAATTTTATTTAATTAGACAAGTGCTTTTGAATCGTTAATTTAATGTAAGCGTCAGTGTAGTCTGTCCGTGAGGAAGCTTGAAGAGCTTTTGCTGAGAAGAGCCGGCGAGAAACTCCACAGTTGCTGTTTTAAATATCGAGTCAGTTTTTTTGGTCTAAATATAAAAGGTAAAAGTAAGTCTTACTCATATATACAATGAAATTAATAAATACATATGCTCTGTTATCCAAATCTGTTATTACTAATAATACTAATATAAATAACTGTTTCATACAAATTCGCACCCTTTGCGTTCGATGTCATCATATTATCTACACTAATTTAATTACTATAAAGAAATAAAGTTTATAAGTTTGGATGTAGGGAGTAATCTCTGAAACTATGATCTGATACAATCGGATTGTATAGTGGTATAGGCTAATTTTTCTTCTTTTAAAAATGTGTTTATTGTCAGAAATTTTAATAAATTTAATTGAAGTCGTAAGAAGATTTTCTTTAACTGTTTGAAATAAAGTAATAAAATGAATGGGGAAAATACACCCAGCGATGTGCCCGAGCGAAGCAAAGGTGATGTAAGTGACTAGTGACGATTTATAAGTATATAATATTTACTAGCAGACCCGGCCACGCGTTGCTGTGGCACACATATGAAAATCGTCAATTTTGCAATAAAAAAAGGAAATAATCGGGATAAAAACTATCCTATCTTTTAAGTTGGAACAAATCACACATTTTGAAAAAAAAATCGTTAAGATCGGATAAGTAGTTTCGGAGTTTATCCCGGACCAACATTGTGACACGAGATTTATATATATTAAGATTAATACTTATAATTTTCTTCGCCAGTTTCTCAAAGACTTGCCCTACATACAACTAATATTTTAGCTTAACATCCGACTTGCAATGTATAATTACACTTTATACAGTAGCCGCGCAATTTCATGTAACGGTGTATATAAGCAGGTGTTTCTCATTCTTGTAAATAATGAGATGTGAACGAAATTGACTGTTTATAAAAAGCTGCAATGATCGTGGGAAGCGCATAGTACCCCTCTATCTAGTTCGAGTCGAACCAGATGTTAGCGTCTATAATAAGCCGTTATGTTACTTATGAAAAGTACATGAAGGTTACTTGTATCTACTTCTAAATACTTATAGATAACTAACAACCCGCTCTGGTTTCACCAGAAATACATTATACATATATAAGAACATATCTAAACATGTCCATACATTATTAATAAAGAAATTATTTAATATTTAGACTCAACTACGTATCATACATTGATGATCCTTTACCAGCATTCATTCAATTTTGAATACAGTTAAATACAGTAAGTAAATAAGTAAGAAGGTAAGTGTTACTAAAAAAAATCACACGTAATAAATATCTTAAAAGCCATAGCAAACTAGACCTTCAAGCTCTTCATATACATAAAATGTCTAAATAAAACACTGCGATATGATGAGATTCAACATTGTCTTAAGCAGTGAAGAAAAAAATTATAGGACCAAAAGTAATAATTAAATTGTATGATAATTGAATCTTAGACCCCCTGAAGTAGGAAGAACCAGTTATTAATGGCTTAAGTACTAAAAAAGTTAAAAACAAATCACTATTTAAATTAAAACATGTATGCATTTGTTTCTATCAACGTAAGTAATGACCCGGCTACTGGTAAAGATTTGCCAAAGCTTTGGTTCAGATATGTTTTTATTTAATATTCGTTGCAAATAGATTGTAGAATTCGCAAAATTCAATAAATTTAATGATTAGTCAATTAATATTCAAATTATTGGTATTCAAATGATTTAAATATTAATGACTTATAATTAACTAAACTAATCGTAACTTGTAAAGTATTATTTATTACTAGCGACTCGCGCTCGCTTCGCTCGCGTTCGTCCCTAGGTACGTTTTCACGGTTAGTATAGAATAAACTATATATATCTACATACATAGGTATATAAAAATAACTACCTACTTTAAAAAAATTGTACCGTTCCCATGGGATAGATTTGTTTTTGTCTGAGGGTGAGCCGCTAGTTAAACATAAACGAATTCACGAGTTAAAATTATTATGTTGCAAGAAGAATGTAAAAAGATAATAAAGATTTATCTTAATCTTAAGTCTACTTGACTAACTTGTTTAGTTTTCTAATATTAACATAAAATCGAGGAAATGAAGAGAAAGACTCAAATAAAAAAAAATGTAATAAACGCTACAGTTTAAAATCACTACATACCCATTACATTTACTTATCATTTCACGCCGACGCGTCTGTCTGTCTGTTTGTGTGTAACGCAATAAACTCAAAGACTACCAATCAGATTTTCATACGGATTTCACTAATAGACAGTGCGATTCATGAAGAAGGTTTAGGTGTATATCATTAAAGTTTTGTCTAAATTGGCTGAAATATGACGATGATTGATGATGAAAAAATCATGTCAACCAATAAAGTTATAAGAAAACAACGTATTACGGAATTATTCTTCTTAACAATACCCTTCCTAGGCAGTCGGGTAAAAAGAAGAATCAAACTGTAGCAGCACTATACATATGTACTCGTACGTACAAGTCACTAATAAAACATATTACAATAATTATAAACTAAAAAAATACTTAAATATATATTTAATTATTTACATTATGTCACAATTGTATACCAAATGATATCTGATCAATTGAAGTTAATATATATGAAAATATCACATTGTATTTATACGACCAGTGTCACAACTCTTATGAACGACTTGTATATCGGGTTAGACTAGTTTGAGTATCTGTAAGACATAACATTAAATTTGTTCATTGAAATCAAAAGCTATATAAAGTTATATATGTATCATTTACGTAAGTTGTTATGGTCAAATAAAATATGATTTGAATAAATTAGAAGAAATTCGTAGAAGTAGATTATGTATTGCTGAGATACCAGTATTTAATTAGGTTCTTTTAACTTTTATTGTACAACACAGGTATATCTAATCTATACATACATATAATAAAATTCTGAGTCGAATCTGAACATTAAATACTTTTTGGAAAATATTAAAATAGTCATTGTTATTGATATAGAGGCCCAATCTATAGTATTTAGAATTGATTTTGTCTGTCTATCTGTCTGGCAACGTATTACGAGAAACCCACTGGACAGATTTTGAAGAAATTTGGTATGATAATAGCTGGTTATCCGGGTCAACATACATATAGGATACTTTTTACTGTGGGAAAATATCTCATCTCTGAGAAATCTATACTAACTAATAACTAGGGATGAACCCGAGCGGAGCGAGGTGACTCGCTAGTTACTGTATAAATCGTGATTGAAGTAATAGCCTTGATTATATAAATTGCTTGTTAATAAGTAAATACACATACACATCATATTTATTTATATAGTTGAATTATTTTTTTTCAAATCTCATACTTTCCTCGACCGGTATCTCAGTTTTTGTACTAACAAGGAAAGAATAACTTTAATTTTACTATCTTAATTCATATCATAGCATACACAAATATAAAAAAAGCCAGCAGAAATTTAGTCATCAATTAGCAAATGCATATAGCTAAGTAATATTGCTATTTAAATCATTCGTTCATTTGTAGAAATCTGCGATAAAGATTGATCGGATGTTTTTAATGAAATAAATTTAATTAACATTCCTTTCACAGATCAAAACCCTTATCACAATCGGGGAATACCGACATATTTAAAAAATACTTTAGTAGTTATCGAGATACGAGAGTTAGGAGGAATTCCTTAAATGAAATTCGTAGGTTAGCAATTTTGGGTTCAGAAAAATATCTTTTTGATTTTAAGTTAATGAGCATCTACTATTTCAACTCTCAAGTTAAAGATAAGGCAAAAACCTACGGGTGGTCTTAGTAATTCAAATTATAATCTTCTCAAACGTATCTTTGTATATTTTGTCGGTTATCAAATTAATTAACCAATTTACAAGGTTTGTATCTTATTTAGGTATAGGCTACTGGTGGACCCGGGAGGCAGCCGTTATCCTCGTGCTGAGAGGTTAAAAGTGTAGAATTTTTATGTTTTGTATGAGGGAAATTCTGACAGAAATAAAAAAAAGATATCGATATCTTTTTGATAAAAGATATCGATATCTGTTGTTGATCTCGAATCAACAACAGTGCGTATAGCTACGAAGCATCCAAGTAACCCCATAAATACAGAAAAAAAACATCAAAACAAGTCAAGTTATTTAGGAGGAGAAGAATTACGAACACACGCACGTTGGAATTTCATATATAAAATATAGATCGATCGGATACCGTCATACAGAGGGCTTGCAGTTTTTGCTGCACCGGAGATTCGAAACTCGCACAAGGTGGGTGTTTATTTTGTTAAAATAAAGAGTAACAATACTTTAATATTACACACTAATACCTATTCGTGTCTTGATAGTAAAAGGGAAAAAAGTGAAAGGCATGAGCCTTCTTTACAGGATGTTTTTTCTGCATACCTGGTAAAGGAGAGTTATAACTGTAACCACTTTAGGCTATAGACGATCGTCTAAATAGTAGGTATATCTGGTTTAACGTCCGCTTGAGAATGTTTGCTGGCTTTCTTTATAACATAACATAACATAACATAACATAACAGATATGTACATATGTATATCTTTACTATACTTATTTTGTATATAGCTTTACTAATTTCTCATTTTTTTTAACTTTAATTGAGTTATTCGCGTCATAAAATACTAGAGCAATCTAACTAAAGATATAAAAACTGTTCACTTGGACCTAATTATTTTTTAACTGGCTTGGCGTGGCCGTTTAGGTTATAACTACTTATGACTATTCCAGAGACTCATAATTATAAATCTATATACATATAATAAAATTGTAACTATGCCGAATCTGTACATTAAATATTTTTTGAAAAATCTTATTGTAATAGACATTAGTGTCGATACTGATGCCGAATCTATAGTTATAGAATTTTTGTCTGCCTGTCTGTTACCGCATCACAGAAAATTCACTGGAGGGATTTTGATGAAATTTGGTATGATGATAGCTGGTTATCCGAGTCAAAATATGTATAGGATACTTTTTAATGCGGGAAAACTCTGATAAATTTATACTAAGCGTTAAAACGTAAGTAGGAACGAACCCAAGCGGAGCGAGGGTGAGTCGCTAGTATAATAATAAAATCACTTAACGTACCAATAAAGACGTCTATCCTAAAATAATGCTTATCATCATTTTGAACAAAGAGTACAAAGACTAAAGTACATTCAAGATGTTAAGATTGCGTATTTCTTCTTTATGTTCTCAGAACCAGTGCTAAAGAATCCTTTCATGCAACCTGGACAGAATTTATATTAGGTGTCCTTCTGTGATTTCAAAGCAGAGTAGAAGCACTTTCATGCAATTAACCAAATAACATACGTATTGAGCTATTTCGTTATTTTACGAAGCAAAAGCCTCAACAGTCATTAAATAAAATTGTCTGTCTGTTTGCTAGACGTTACTAATCTTAGGAAAAGCTGAAAAAATTATAACTAGACTTTACAGTAGAAGTTTACTTTACAAGTACGTAGAGAATTCTAGCGAGAGTGACGTATTATTTTTTATCTTAGGACAGAAAAGAGTTTAATTTGTACTAAGTTGTGTTTAAAAAAATAGTTTGCTATTTTTTTTTCTACTGCGCAAGAAGCACGCAAGAATTATGGTTTTTGTATGCATGTATATATGTTATCCATCTTCATGGACACAACCTACAGATGGATAATGGATTTTTAATGACATGTAACAGGTACATTTTTTTAAGACGTCTACGGATAAAAATTTAGAAGGTTTGGAAAAATAAGATTTGCTATTATAATTATGTAAATAAATAAACGTTAATTACAAATATAATAATAAAATAGGAAGCTGGCTTAAAAATATACATTCCTAAAGATTTACTCTCGTTCGGCTACGTTCTAAGGCAGTACGTCGTGGTAGTAAGGTCATGGTCTGTCTGTATACTAAATTTCATTCGAATCCGTCAGCCGTTTCAGTGTGGAGAAGTAATAAACATACATACATATAAACATACACACTCATATAAACTTTATATTATACTTTATAATTCGATTACGTGAATTGCTTATTGTTTTTTTTATTATGTAATGTAAATAACGTTACATGCGATTTATTTTGATTTTTGGTTCCCGAAATTTCGAATGCTTCAAAATCAAAATAAATCCGCGAAAAAATCCGAAAAGATAGTTTTATTTAAAACAAGTGACTCACCCTCGCTCCGCTCAGGTTCGTCCCTATTTATGTTTTAACGTTTAGTGTAGATTTTTCAGAGATGAGATATGCCAGACAAAAATTCTAAAAACTATAGATTCGGCTTCTGTATCGATAATAAAGTCTATTTCAATAAGATTTTCCAAAAAATATTTAATGTACAGATTCGGCTTAGAATTCGGATACAATTTTATTATATGTATTGATGTCTCATACTCCCGTAAATCTAAGAAAGTATTAAAGTAATATAAGCTTTATTTTTAACCATTCCTTACATCCATTTCTGTATGAAGCACAAACATATTTTCTATCTTGCCACTTAACAAGATTGACTCTATAAAATAATTCTTGCGACAAACAATTTTTAAAAGTAAACCGGTCTATAATTAAATACGTCCATTGCTCTCGTGTGTACGAGTGTCGAGGAGTAATTAAGAATTTTCGCATCATATTTCGACCACGGGCAATCCGTATTAGGAGCAATTGAGTTGATGGGCTCAATTGGATACACTTGATTAGTTAAGGCGTCTTAAATGGAGCATGTCGTTGAAATGTTACGATTATGTTTTTAGAATGAGATTGGATAGGGGAATGTTGGTATGGTGATATCACGGTGGTGTGATGTCATGTTGTATTTGTAGAAGGACGACCGGCGACGTTCATTTAGGAGAAGAAAATTCATATTATGTCAAAGTAACTCGGTTTGTTTGTCTGTTTGTGTGGTTTTTACGGTTTAAAATGTAGGATAAAATGATTTTATGAATAAATTGATTAACTATTCAAAAGTAATTATAATTAAATCTATGAATAAAAAAAGACCGGCAAAAGCAGGGTGCTCTTTAAAATTAATGGACTTATAACGATATAGAGAACCGATTTAAAAAATTTCTTGCGTAAACGTTACTAAAGTTTGATTTTCATGAAGTTATATTTAAATAGTATAAATTATACAAACGTCTACTACAAATGTGAGTTGTGTCATTTTTTCTTACTTCTTACTACAATTTTTAGTAGATAAGAAATATTTTAACAATTTATTGTATAATGTTTTCATCACTTGAACGTGATCGTCGCAATGTATGCGATATATCCTTTGTAAGACAAACACAGGAGAAAATTATCATGTCAGCGAGCTGGAAGGCGTTGAATGTGATTGATTACCTTTTACATACACTCAAGGTACCGAAGGATGTATTATTCGATACCGTGAAAAGGCAAAAACCAGTCTTGAAATAGACGTTCTGGCATAAAATTATAACAATATTGATAGAATACTTTTTTAATACAATAAATTAGTTTTTCATATCTGTTACATTAGAATATAATCTACCTGTCTATATAAATAAAAATGTATGTTTCGTTAAACGTTTGTCCTCTATGCGTTCAATAATCATTCATCCGATTATGATAAAACTTTGCCGAATTGTTTTACGTACACCTGCGAAGATTTCTGGTCTTAATAGAAAAAAAATGAAATATAAAATGTAAGATGATGAAACTTTATTTCATAGCTGCCTTCCCATACACTGTTATATATTGGTATTTGTCTGTCTTTTAAAAAAAATTAAAGGTATTTGTTAAGAAAAAGAATTTGTCTCACATATATTCAGCCTATTTCCGCTTATCCAGATCTTTATTTGGATATATTCCCTACTACCGATTTAAATGTAAATTTTATGGTATCAAATCTCATCAGAATGTCATTGGAATATAATATACGATCTATAAATAATTAGATATGGCGGATCACGGCAATGTATGACGTTCCTAAAACCACAGAACAGATGGTCGTTTAGAAGTTCAAAATAAAAACAATAAAAGCGATTATTTTTTCTGATTTTGTGTTTATTACGTGAGAAACTTGATTTCGTTGAAATTTACTTTTAGTGAAATAAATCCAATGCGTTGTAAGAATTTTTATACTGCACGTGGAAGTAAGTCCTACAGTACTATAAAAAGGTTTATTTTGTTTACTTTTTACTTAAAACAGTTAAACTCAAGAACAATAATTCATCGACATATAGCGGGTGAAAAGTAGTAATATAATATAAATATATCTATATAGGTAAATAAAATTGAAGTGCCTGTTTGTAGAAAACTGTTTGTTCCGGCTAATCTTCGAAACGAATGGACTGATTTTGGCAAAACTTTCACTCGCAGATAGCTGATATTAAAAAGAGTAACTTGGCTACTTTTATTTTAGAAAAAGAATTAGGATTCCGTCCAAAAAAAATTAAACATACCTAAACCCTAAGGACGCACGTACTTGAGCGAAGCGAAGTAAGTCACTAGTTATAATATTATAATAACCATTTCATATACTCTGTTCTGAGGCTTGGAATGACACGAGTAGTCATTTTTGTAGCATTAGGAAGTTTACACCTCGCTATTAGGTGTTAGTGTGGGTGTGTCGGATTAAAGGTGTATATTCAATGAACTGGTAACATGTGACAAGAAAAAGACGATGACGACCAAATAGCTCTTTTAACACTTCTAAGCCTACAGCTTCTAAAGCACCTTTTTATTTATTTTTATCTTTCATATTCTCAGCTTTTTCTATATTACTGTTCTATAATATATTTTATTTTATTTAACAGAATGAAATGTGATAATTTACTGTGTGTCAATGTATTTAAAAAATTAACTGTTTATTTGCATTTAATTAACGTAACGGATGTGTTTTCAGTTGTACTCAAAATATTTACATTTGTAATTGCAGGATGTTTGGAATGAACTTAAATAATATCGAAAAAAGTCTTTTAAAAAGATTAAAAAAAAACCACTAATATCTTAAAATTGTTATCGTTATATCTCTTTCTTTGTACAGATTTTAAAATGTGAGGCGGTGGTAGCCCAGTGGTAACGCGCTCGTTTGGGAAACCGAGTGAAGCGGGTTCAAATCCCGGGTCTCGCACCTCTGATATTTTCATGTGCGAATCATTTCTAACATGATTACCACTTGCCTTACGGTGAAGGAAAACATCGTGAGGAAACCTGCATGTCTGAGAAAACCTAGCAAGTTTCCGAAAGACATGTGAAGTCCGCCAATCCGCACTTGGCCAGCGTGGTGGACTATGGCCTGATTCCCCTCGTATTGAAAGGAGGCCCGTGCCCAGTAGTGGGACGTTAAAAAGGGCTAAATACAGACATACTTTGTACAGATTTTAAAATACATTCTAGTTTTAAATTGAAAGGTTCTGGTAGAGATCTCTTAAAGATAAGTCATCCTTTGTACACATGGTTACTGTTTTCTATTTTATATGTATTTTTTGGTACATAAATGAATAAAATGACATTTATGTTAATTTTTCCTTTTTAGAATTTAGTAAAAAGCTTATCATATCATGTAATACCACAAATATCTATACATAATATGTGGTCATAGGTTAAAAGTTTTAAAGTTTGTGTACATAAAATAAATAGTACTTTAACAATATCCTATTACAAAACCAAAAACGAGCGACAAATTAATTCAATATCAAAGGTAAATAGTCTCGTATATTGTGACCTTTGAATCTAATCAAATTTCATGGCTTTTGAATAGAGTGAAAGTAAATATTTTGAATGTCATTGAAAACCACAGGCTTTTCAATTTGTAAATATTAGTGCTGGAATAAGCTGCTTTGTAATAATAATTAAGAATATTGTTTACAATAAGAGTTTACTGTTGGAACAAAGTGTAGTAATCACTTGAACTCGTTGTGTTACATGTACATACATACATTTATTATATAATATCATAAATTGGACTATTTTTTTAAATGTACCTTTTAATTAATTTCACTACTGTATGAAACTTACTAAACTAAAGATGATTTATAGTAGACATTCATATATAGTAGACATGGATAGTAAATGAAGTCAACCGAAACTGCACCAATTAAATATAGATTTTACTAAGAAATTATGTATATTTTAATGTATTAATTAAAATATAATGGTATTTTTATATTTCAGAAGAAAAAGTAGAACTCCATTCCAGGATTTTTATTTATGTAAAGTTTTTTCTTTTTTTTTTATGAGATTCAGTGACAAACGAGCAGACAGACCACCTGATGGAAAGCAGTACCTGTCGCCCATAATACCTACAGTTCATGCACTTAGGTTTTAGGTAACAAAAATACAGAACCGCCGGTGCGTTGTCACTGTGAGGACTAAAAATTAAATTAATTAAAATGTTTTTGGTGGCAGTTCTTATATCGCGTTGTCCTATTTGAACTAAACAACGTAGACTAAACAGTTAAGAAGAAATCATCAAACGAACGCAAGTCTGTTTTAACGAAATCTTTACTATTCGGTTCAAAATTACATTGGCTATTGTCCTGAAAAAAGAAAGAAATTTATGCAGTATAGGAGATAGAAGCTATATAGGTTTTTTGGCACAGGATGTAGAGAGGCAAAATGAAGGGTGTTCAGATTGCTAGTCAAATAAATAAAAGTAAGCATGTGGTACAATCGAGACAAGCGTCCAGCATCGTCCACTCACAAAACAACCTTATAAAGTAAACACTGGCGTTGATATTGGAAATTTTGATTTAATGTGTTTTACAATTGCTCAAGTTCTGCATACATATGAAATAAAAGCTTATCCTCAGACATTAAATATGATTGTTAGATTTTTTTTTTCTGGCATTATTATTTATCAAATAAATACTTAATATATCACATGTACTAAATGTAGAGGGCAGTTATGTCTTTTGAATGATGATAATGATGTAATCCTAAAATAACTTAAAACTAATGATCTGCATACATTTTTGAGCAATAATTGAGTATATATAATTCTTTATTTTGAAGTATATATAACGGTGACCTTAAAGTATCTTGTTAATATATTGTACGGAAAAATTAAAAGATAATGCTCAATTCGATGTAACTTTCACCAAGTAATATGAATATTATATTTATAATAAAATAAAAGATGTTATTTATAGATTTAGTATGTCATCATCATCATTTTAAATACATATGTGGTATTTTTAATAGGCAACACCTAAACTTATTCGAATGTATTAAATATATAAATAAATAAATATGTTGGGCCATTAACACACAGCACCATCTACTTCCATGGTAAGCTACGAGGCTTGTGTTAAGGATATCAGATAGTTGATACACACTAAACATAAAACTTTAAATACATACTTATTACAAATATAAACACCCATGACTGGAGTACAAACATTCGTGCTCACTACACAAATGAACGTACCCAGCGGGACTCGAACTCGCGACCGCCGGCACATTAAGAAGGGTCAACACAAACTGAGCCTAACGTGTCGTATTACGGCTTTATGTTCACGTAGGCTATATTAAGTAATTGGCTATAGATTTGATTAGTTTATTTAAGATGGACTGTTTATTTAATAAGGGAACTGAGATGTGTTTGTAGCTGTTTATACTACGTTTAACCACTTATTATACCATTATCTTACTTTGTGTTGTTGAATCGTTCATAGAAATTTATTTCAAAAATAAATAATATATGTATGTAGATATTATTTTTAACATTGCCTTTGAATATAAAAAAGTACTAAGCTAGCTCTGTTAAAAACGAACATGCTACCAAAATATACATATTCTTTTTAACTTTATTTTAGAAACACTATAAAAAGAGTTGAACAATTTCTTAAAAAATGCTTCTATTTAGAAAAAAATCGGAGTAGTAATTGTTATGTTAAATACTTTACGATCTGTCTTGTCCAAAGTCTATGTGCGTAGCATTTTACAGGCAGATGGTGTTCACAGAGGAACAAAGTTTCGATGCCAACAACATCCCACAGAGACATAAAAGTTAGAATTTTTGACGGAACTCGTTGTGAATTCGGTTTGGAATTCAGAGATTTTTGTTATTTCAGCCGCGCATTTAAAAAATATGTTGAATGTGTTAATAGAAAAGTAGCCTATTATGGTTAACTATAAAATTTAAAATGTTTATTTTAACTTCTCGCGCTTTTTTTCCCCTTCGAGGTAACGAAAGATATGATGGAGAAATTTTAGGTTTACTAAGGAGCCTAAAGTTAGTTTAGGCTCCCTAACTAGGGAAGATTTTATCTATAGAATATAAGCTATGCTATAATATAATTTAATATAAGCTGTTCCTATGTACGTTTTAAACTGATAAAAAAATGTTATAGTGATCTTACTTTAGATTGTTGGTTTTCCATGTAAACATTCAACCCCTATTATCTCTATACCAAAATTCAACAAAATTGGTTCTGCAGTTTGGCCGTAAAAACGTAACAGATAGACAAAGTTATTTTCGCATTTATTATATTAGTATGGATAATTGCATATTTCATCTACTTTGATTTAGGAGTTTATTTGTGAAGGTATATCATATAGAAAAGACGAACATACAAGAAATATTGATAACATTTATAACAAAAGCAGCATTAGTATAATGGTACCGACATTATAAGATTTTAGTCCACTTGCCTTACCAAAATAATCATAAAATTAATACGTAACTAAAACAATGTTATTAGTAAATGAACAAACACCACATGTTGAGAATCTCAGCTGGATTTGGAGCAATTTGCAGTATGACTTATTCAGATTATAAATTTTGAATGTATCAACATGAAGTATTTTGTAGGTCAACAGATGGAAGACATTATATACATAAGTACATATAGTACAAATACTTAGATAAAATGTTTACATATTATACTACGAGAATCATTAAAAGACGACAGCTTTCACAATTTTTTAAATTTATTTATAAGTAATCTAATAAACGCATTAATTTTTTTTTATAATATGCTCTAAATAAATAAGTTATATGTTCTATCGATACGCTTTCTATTTCTTTTTCTTCAGTTTCCCTCTTGAGGTGGATAAAATATATCACTTAATGCTTTGTTTTTTACCATAATAGGAATGCGGCATTTTATGCTATTATATCGAATGTTTGCGGTTTGCTCCAATTAAAACCAAAACCCAGATTATATTATAATATAAAATCGAAGTCTTATTTTTTGGCGTAGTACCCTGTTCTAGTTCACAGTGGGAGAACATAATTTATTCGTATAAATGAAATAATACTACAGCATTATAATCAGCAAGTAGAAAACGTAGCTAATGCCAACGTAAAAGATAGAACTATCGTCTTGGGAATTTTCATCTTATTTTATTGAACAATTTTGCAAAATATTTAGAAGTATGATTTATACAGAAAATTACTATCTGGACACGTACGGAGGAAATAGTATCACGATGCAATGTAGATAGGAAATTACTGTGTATATTATATTAGTTCATAAAACGTAATTTATTGTGAATACTTAATATGACAATATTTCTATACCGTTATTAAGTTGGCCATTTTTTAGAGGAGAGTAAGCTGTAAAAACGTAGAAATGATCTCTGAATATTAAACAAGTTCGAATATTTAAAAACCTATCATCAAAACCCTTATCAAAAAGTTCACGTCTCAAAAAACAAATACTACCTTTAAGCTTTCAGTATATTTTTTATGATTTTTTTCAATTTAAATATCATAGAAAGCTAAGTAACTGCATAGTTACTCAACAAGAGACTAACCTTTGCTTCGCTCAGATGCGTCTGTAGGTCCATAGTAGCTTATGTGTTACTGCAGGTCATAGTATATTATATTTCATCCAAATTCGTCCAGCCGTTACACCGTGAAGCAACAAACAAACGTGGACACATAAAAATTTCGCAATTTAAAACTGATCCAACGACCAAGAATATTTATTTACTAGAGTAAACTGGGTACGTTTTCACGGTTAGCTATGTTTATACATAAATAGTAACTTGCAACTTCTAAGATATTCATTTAAATTATATAGCGATTTACCCTCACTTCGCTCGGATGCGTACGCCGTACGCGGATTTTGTTCACAATTTCATGGGTTTTAATTTTTTTTCGCGGAACCCTGATTATTTTACTAAAATAAAAGTAACCTAAGTTACTTCTTATAAATACAGCTATCTGCCAGTGAAGTCCCGTCAAAATCGGTCCAGCCGTTTCGGAGATTAGCCGGAACAAACATACAGACAAAAATTTAAAAAAATGTTGTTTTGGTATATGTATCGTGTATATATGCATATGCATTTAGTAAAAAGCGGTTATTTTAATATTACAAACAGACACTCCAATTTTATTTATCTGTATAGATAAGTCTATACTAATATTATAAAGAGGCAGAGTTTGTTTGTCTGATTGAACGCGTAAATATCGGAAACTATTAATCTGATTTGAAAAATTCTTCTTGCATTTGATAGTCCGTTTATTGAGTATGGCTATAGGCTATATATCATCATGCTGCTACCGAAGGGAGCAGGCAGACTTCCATATATTATTGTAAAACTGATGCTTTAAGTTCAAAAACTTTGGTCAAATACTCATCGTATAAAGGTTAGGTATATGAAACAGGCGTAGGTATATGTATTAAATAAGTTTAACGCGGGGGAAACCGCGGGGCACAGCTAGTAAATAATAAGCTTAAAATGGCTAGTTTATTTAACAGGTGATACACGCGATATACATAAGTACAAACTCATATAAATTACATACGTAAGAAGTAAAAAGTACTTAAACATTTGTTTGTCGTAATTTTAATTACAGTGCCGTGTATGTATTTAGTTTTTTACTTTAAATAAAATTCTTTATGAAATTTCCATAATGTTAGCGTGTTCGGTGCACATTGGCAACCTGTCGTGTTGTTGCAAAAATTAAAGAAGCATTATGCGATAACATTGTATGGGAAATTACTGCAGTTCTCGTGCAAATACGAAATATCTGGAAGTACTAAATAACTCGATAGATTAAATCAGAAATGGCGCATTTGTTTTTGTTATTACTAACAGTATTCATGAATTATATGAATATAAATTGTGACATTTTAAAAATTAGAAAATTAAGTCTTGATAATATTTGAAGAATTAAAAAAAATGTATAATTGTGAGACTCAACGTCTATAGGTTTGTAAAGTACAAAAAATATATTCTATCTATCTAATTGATGATTCAACGGTAATAAATAATAACGATAGTCAAAAATGTGGTAAAATGCAGTCTTAACCTATGGGAATATGGTATGTTTATTCCATATTCGTCCATGTCCTAAAACAACAGACCGGAAAAAATAAAAACAATGTTAATAAAGTTTTCTAAAAAAATTGTAACAATTATAATAAGAAGACTTAGACCAACCAAAAATTAAAGAAAATAGTTCAGCTAATACTACTGTGGGAATTGCCAGTACATACAGACATAACAGTAATGCACAATAGACCAGACTTAATTTATATTAATAAATCTGTAAATAAAACTTTTTTAATAGATGTAACCGTTCCATCAGACTATAATATAGGGCCTAAAGAAATAGAAAAATTAAATAAATACCACTTATTCAAAGTTGAAATCGATAGATTATGGAATACACAGACCACAGTTATATCAATAGTAATAGGAGCAACGGGAGTTGTAGCAAAAAATTTAGCAAAATATTGCGAAAAACTAGAAGCCAATATAGATATAGGTATACTGCAGAAACAAGCCGCCATCCACTCTTCGACAATAGTACACAAAGTATTAGCAAATAATATTTACATTAAAGAGTCTTAGTTTACACCCCATTATCTTTTTTAATTACATAAAAAAAATAGTTAAAATTACAATTGTATAATTAATAATTATAGGATAATAAATGTCTTTTTTCCTAACTGCGTTAGGACGGGATATTTATTTTTAAACCGATTATATCATATATAGTCGAGATAAGAGAAATATAATAATAAGAGTTAATATTAAATAAATAATATTTTTTATTAAGTTATAAAACATTAAAATCATTTAAAATTGTTTAGATTTAAAATTAACAAATATTGTAAGGTACTTTGCCATTTTTGTATTTTTTGAATTCATTTTGTTATTTTGTGGGTAGGCTGTTTGCCTTTGAGACGTTTGAAACCTTAGTCTCTCCCGTGACCGTGATTGCTGTAAAGTGTCCGAAACGTCGGTACCTAACGAAAAATCAAAATAAATCCGCGAAAGAATCCGAAACGATAGTTTTATTTAAAAAATCAAATATTCGCGTAAATCTAAGAAAGTATTATTTGATATATTATTATATTATAAAATACACCGAATGTAAAATCACTTTAAAGTTAATTATTCTGCTCCTTTCTTTTCATTAGAACAAGAATCACGAAAGCTGCTTAACGATTGGCGAATATATCGCATAGTATATGTATACATATGTATATTCTATTGTGTTTATGTACATAAACACAATAGAAGCATACTTCCAAATTGACTTCTTTTCGAAGTCGGTTAAAAAAGACGGGCATGATACATTCACATATAAATTGTATGTTTGTATATTTATATAAGATTATATGTATAGATTAAGTTTAAGTTGAAACATACATAGATTATATACGTATTTTCTGTCACTGTAATTTTAATTATTATTGCAAATATCCCACCAAAGAATTAAAGCATTCACAATTCTTTTAGCTCAGATTTTTTAACTTTAAGCATTGTATAGATAATAGATACCAGTTTATGAGATGGTTAAACCAATTTCCGTCACACATGTGACCGTGTGATCTCAAAGTGTCACAGTTAATCACCATATAGAAGCGCATATGAATCGTTCGCATCGGGTACATTCACCGCAATCATAGCCTCAATTACGTTACAACTCGACAGATCTACAGTATAATCTTAATGCGGTCCATTCCTTTAATCGGGTTGATGACCGATAACCACTCCCGAGTTGTGTGCACAGTTTGCAGTGTTTTGCTTATCAGTATAACGAACGCGGAAACTTTATTTATCAAAGCCTAAGGTCCCGTTTCAGAGTTAAATATTAAATGGTCGTGCAATAGTTTATTTTGTTATATATTTTATTCAGACAATATAATATATCAGTAAACCAGCCATTTACCATGCGAGTCCACACTTAATTAGCGTGGTGGACTATGGCTTGATCCCCTTCATATTGAAGGGAGGCCCGTGCCCAGTAGTGGGACGTTAAAAAGGGCTAAAAACATACATACAATATATTAGTAAGGCATGTATGTATTCAATAATACTAGTGTTCGCTCAGTGGTCGAAATTCAACCATAATATTTTTTTAATTAAAGTAGTCATGTAAAACATTACTAAAATTAAAAGGTTTTGTGCTGTATATTTAAATCAAAATTAATTTATATTTTTTAATATATACAGTAAGGTGTTAATCTTATAAAATCTCGTATAAAATATTTTTACATCATTTAAGTCTCAGACTAGCTTAGTGTGCGCTACTTTCTCTAACTTTATTTCTTCTACTCGACGTTTGGTGGGATGACAATATAATATGATTGGTGTGAGATTAAATCTGTACCTGAGAAGAATAATTACTGTAACACCGTTTTTTACGAGTTTGTGTTTTTTACAGTATACTATTGTATGTGTCCTTTTCTATAGGGGCATAACACCGTTGTAGCAAAATATAAAATAGAAAAGGACACATACAGTTCTCAAGGCGTAAGCTCAGCTTTGCATTAGTGTGAGTGATAGCCAAAAGTAAGGTTAGTCAAAAAATCACATAAAAATAAAATCAATATTTTATCAAAAGAAAGTGCTGACATTTTAATATCTTTGACATATCTTTTTTTTTGACATATCTTTATTTAAAATATTCGTTCAATTTGCACAATTTTTTTTCTTGCTGCTTAATGGTTTTCGTTTAGTCAATTTAGCTACAGTTTAGTCAATTTAGTTACAGTAGAAGCCATTTCACTAATGATAATAATAATATAATAATAATAATATAATAATTCAAACACAACAACAAAATAATATTATACGTTAAGCTGCAAGCGGTACAAGAGGTGAAATGCGGAAAGTGCAGGGCAGGGAGACGACACGTACGGGACGCGCCACGCCTCAGGCCGCGCTTTAAAAACCAGTATAAACCGGATTAAACCATGCGCGGGACGCGCAACGCCACAAGCCGTACCTCTCCGTACACTATGCGTGTGCTCTCACACAAATGTAAAGCTGTGGGCTTAGTGTGAGTTTCATAAAGCAAATCGAATGACTTAACCACAGCGTAAATCGAACATACGTTGGCACGATGTAAAGTGAGTAGGTCTGAGTGTGAGTGACAACGAGTCATTCGGTCCGAATCACGTTTACTCACCAAGTAACGCGTTTATTTTTTTTTGTATATTGGCAGCACGTAGCGTTTATGCGATAATCCAACCAAATTAAATACAATGATTTTCTAACGCTATTTGTATGGAGGCAATGTATTATCAAAAATAGTCGGGTTACGTATGGCGTAACTTGTTAGATTTTGTTGTGTAAACAAACTGTGCGTATGTACCAATTATTGTTTTATTTGTTTATATCTCAACTCTCAGAATTTAAAATACTTAAAATGAAAACAAGTCAGTGTCAATTTCAATTGTTAGTTACTTTTATGGAAGAGTAAGTACTTAATCAAGTTATTAACAATATTGAATGCGAATTGTTGAAGTGAACTTGTGATATATTTTTTTCTTGTTTTCCTATTGCTAGGCATGGAGATCTTAGTAAGCCGATAACCAATGCAAGACTAGATTCCCAGGATTCGGGAACCTAGCACGGAACAATTAAGTACACAGGAAGGCCAATGATTGATTAATGTAAGTTGTTTAGTATAGGTACATATTATCATTTTAAATAGGAGAGGATAGGTGTGAATAAATTTTTATTTTTTAGGTATTAAGCCATGGAATGAACCTGGAATGAACCTTCTAGCCGAGTGCAATAGAGCCTCCTTTAATCCAGGTTCATATAAAGTCAAAACCTCCTAGCCAAGCCATCAATGCAGCTATTAAAATCACAGAAAGTAAGTTAATTTTTACTTATATTATACTTAATCTAAATCATAAAGTGAAAATATCCAGAGAATATTGTTTATAGAAATAAAAAAAGGCTTATTTATTTTATTTACATTTACAATATTAGCAGTGTTAGCTTGCCAACCTAAATAACAAATACTTTCTTTTATCAGATGCTGAAGAACTCTTACCCACTTTATTTCTTGTCCCAAGTTGCTGCCCCTTCAGCCTCGTGTGCTCAGTATGGGTAAACTACACCATGCCATAGTAAGAGGTCTTCACGAATACAATCTCACCTCGAAGACATGCAAGGCTCAAACAATGCAGGCTACCCGTCAGTTTGTAAATTCTGATTTTGAACGGAGAGCATTCAGAATGCAGCAGCATAGAGATTATATGGAGATGAAAAGGGAGCAAAATGGGATAAGAGAAATGGTAGGGCAGACTCAGAGGGAATGACAAGCTTTAAGTTTAAGAATGTTAGATATATTAGAATAAACTAGCTATAAATAAGTTTTGTAAAGATTAGATTGGTAAATTAGATAATAATTAAATAATTTATTATTTTTTGTTATGATTAAATTATTTTTTAAATAACCTTATTAGTTGACTGTTATTTAGTTCAAACTTTCTTACTTTTAGTATGGTAAACTATTAAGATTAAAAATTAAACATTAAAATGGTTCAAATTATTTTATTTACCTCTTTTTCATTTAACACTCAATTTATATACATTCTATTCATAGATAGATAGATATACATAATACAATATTTTTTGTGGTAAATTACAATAGATTGACTGCCACCAAAAATTAAATTAAAATTATAACATAAAAGGTAATAATTATTGCTGCTGTAATCTTCTTATTAATTGATCCTTTATTACTCCTCCTCTAATTAAATCTGTGGTGGAACTTCTCTCTCTCTGATGATAGTGATAATCCTCTCATTATGGTCTTGCATGTTATCATGTTCCAAAACTGAAAATTAATTAATTTATTTTATTGAATAAAAACAGCTTGTTAGGTATGTTGTTGAATATAAACAAAATTATAGTAAAATCTTTAATTATTAAAATAAATATTTAATAGTTTTAAAACAAACAAAGGTAGATATAATACATTTAAATTTATATTAATTGTATGTCCAGAAATAAACAAGTTTAATCTTACATATCAATATTTTTTGTAATTCCATACATACCCGTGATATCAGGATATGTATTGTATAGTTATGAAAACATAAGTACCTTTGACTAATTGCTTGTCTAGCATTTGGAATGTCAGGAAAGTAAATATATTATTTAACATATTCTTATGTATTAATGCTGTGGTTACTTCTTCTCACATTTTTGGGGAGATATTGCAACTTCATCTGGCCGCTAGTAAGACCCCATTATAAAGAAAAATAGTGCAGTGAGTACCTAGAATAATAACAATTGATAAAAAAATACACGAAGGGTGCATGTTTAAGATTTTAAATGGTTTTTACCTTTGCTTCCAAGGTAATCCATTGAGTAGATTTCAAATTAGTTAAATGTCTTAGTTCTTTGCACAACACTTTAAACGCTTTCTTTGAAAGGCGATAATTTCTTTTAAATTCAGTCTCTGGAAGATGTAATAGTGGATTATCAGGAAATGCGAGCTTCTGCACGAACACTGGCTAGATTATTACGCTCGTCTTGTGCTGTTGCCGTCGACAACATCCTCCAAGCGAAAAAATTACGAGCTGCCATGTTTTTTCTTCAATTAAAACAACACAACACATACACAATATCATGAACTTTGTAAAAAAATGTTCGTATTTTAATGAACGTTTTCACTTTCACTATAAAAATCTAAGTGACAATTAACTCGCTCGCAAGTGAAGACGTTTACAATCGAACTGTCAAAAGTGACATAAATTGCAACTCACACTCGCAAAAACGTCATTCAAGCTCCTATTCGTCCTCACTTCGACAAAGTTAGTCGATGGTCACGACCGACAAGTCAACGAACAATCTCGCACTCACAAAATATGTTTTACAAACTTTCCGCTAGGCGGCGCTGATTCAACTCCATACAAATTTCAGTTTACTTTAACGCGATCGAGTAGTAAGAAAAACTCACACTAAGCCCACTGAGCTTAAGGTGCGAGGACTATACAATAGTATACTGTAAAAAACACAAACTCTTAAAAAACGGAGTTACAGTGTCAGGCTTTTCAGGTACAGAAATGCTGAACCGACCTCTATACATACTCTCAGAGGTATGCACAACAGTAATACACCGCCAACTTTTCAATTACTCTGAAATGCAACTAAATGAATTTCTTGACAGAAAAGTCTAAAATCATATTCTTAATGGACCTTTCCACCTGCTTCGACTCAAATCTAGGACCATAGGCTTTGGGCTATCTAGGCTAGATAAAATAAGAATTCTATACCAACTCCATTATTAAATTTAAATAACCGTTAAAGGCCTATCACAAAATGTACTGAGTTGTATGGTATTGAGTTCGAGCGGCCGACGCATCATTGTTTCTAGCATTTTCTGCTGTTGTAATTACTTCTATGTAAAGTTTTATAATAAATTATTTAAAAAAAAAGTATGTAATTACGTTTCTTTTGAACTGACGTATATTCTGGTATAAACTTTACTTAATAATATTAATGTTGTAAGGATATATTTACAGCTAATTATGAACGATTTTAGTCGTTTTTAAGATTTTGAAAAGGTTTTTTTTTGTAGAAATCCAATAAATATTTTCAAATTCCGAGGCCGCTATAAACTCAACCACTATATACGAGATATTATTATATATTTTTCATTTCGTTTGCTTCGTATAATATTTCAATCCATGAGCTTGAAAAAGTGTCGTCACGCATTTTATTAAAAAACTTGCTTCGGAATTTTGGCTTTATTTCAATTAATAATGAAAAATTGCGAAATCGCCGAGGCCGCTATGAACTATATTAATAATTACTCTCCACCATACAATAAGTAAAAATTGTCGAAAAGTTTTAGTTTCTTTGAATAAGAACGTCAAAAATGGGCATTTAATTGAAAAATCACAGTGAAAATGTAATAGGCCTTTTAAAATATCACAAGTTATTTTGTTATCGGTTATACAATTATGAAACTCTGGTATTGATGTTTACTTTTGGGAGTTGGTCGTTTGACAGCTTTGTAAACTGATATTGAAGCGGCGTATTATTTATTTAATGCAAAACGGCAAAATCGTAACGGTCAATTTGTTTATACAATATAAAACGGTAATCGATTGCTAAATTTAATACAAACATTTTAAATGTTTTAAATATATATTTTTTATTACAGTTTCGTGGATTATTTTGCTATTAGGTTCCGGATGATTCAAATGCTGCATTTGAATGTTTTTACAGTAAATATTATAATTAAACGTTATTTATTTTGTCAATGGGGTTACAAGCAGAGATGCGTGTTTCTTTTGCTAGCTCAACTATTTTCGTATTGCTTTGTTTTATGTTTTCACGATAAGAAAATTATAAGCTAAATTAAATTTGAATTCGTATTGTACCTTAAATAGATTTATTTATTTACGTAATAACCGGTAAACATGTATAAAGTAGCCTTACTTTAGAATTAATGTATATAATATATATGTATGATGATGTGAATGGGTATATTATCTATACATATAATAAAATTGTAACTAAGCCGAATCTGTACATTAAATATTTTTTGGAAAATCTTATTGAATTAGACTTTATTATTGATGCAGAGGCCGAATCTATAGTTTTTAGAATTTTTGTCTGTCTGTCTGTTATCGCTTCACCGGAAAACCACTAGATAGATGTATGTACATATATATGAATATAAAAAAATTGTTACGGTCTAAAAGACCGTTTTTCTGTTTATGCTACTATTGTCGATTTTGCCATAAATGTTCTTTAAAGATTAAGAGAAATTTTATATAATTTTTTTTTGCTACTGTAAAGTACCTTAAAACTGTCCATTTATTTAACAAAAACAAAAAACTACTTTTGTTAACACATTATGAAATATTTTATCGTACCATTCATAGGATTCATTCCCGCCCTTGTACCGCCCACCGCCCCAGTGTTAATTGATATAGAAACATATAATGTATATATATATATATATATATATATATATATATATATATATATATATATATATATATATATAATTTATTATTATTATTTATTTAAATCACACGCATATTCCCTATTACTACGGTATATTCACCAAAGGTTCAGCGTAATGAATGAATAATATAAAAAAATGTACATTATACAAACAGATGGAATATCCTACTTTATTCTTTTTTTGAGAAAGGAAACTACAAGTATATGTACATATTATACACTAAGATAATGTTCAGGTGTAAAAGCAAATTTTTACAGGCTCGAAGTAAATTGTTATGTAGGTATGTATATTATTTGATCTGCTTTCGCACCTCAGCGCCTCGACTGATTGTTGAATCATGCCCCAGTGTGTGGACATAAGCTGTTTAACCCGATGAAACCTGTACTTTCCAAACAAAATAATCTTGTATACACTTACACTTCATGGTTACGAAAAGCAAATGAAATTTAAAGTTTTTAAGTAAAAATTAAAAATAAAAGTGTTTAAAGATTTAAAGTTTTAAAAATCATATTTTTTTGTGTTTTCCTGTAAAGCGAGCAAAGATCTTCTAGCATAGCTTCTAGTACAGCAATAGCCATATGGTAATTATTAAGTAGCCAGATGACCTTTAACCTATAAAAATAATAGTGATATTTAGCTTTGGATTAAGATTTTCGGATTTCTCACGATTATAAATTTACTTTTATATAAATATTCAAATTTTTTAAATCTAATATGAATAAATAAATGTAAATGGTATTTAAAGTACAAGGACTTGTGGATATGTCACAAACATGTATTATAACTTTGAACTTTAGAAATAAATTAATATTGTATTTATTTAAATATTTACACCTGCGATAAATATTGTTTTGTATAATTAAGTATTGCATTCTATGCCTATATATCTATTCTATATATAAGCAGTTAAAAGACTTTATGCGCAAGTATATTATACGTACATCGCTTATATAAAAAGCTTACAAAAGATTAACAGGCAGCTTTTTCAAAAGAAATTAATAAAATCCTTGAAGATACTTAAATTAATTTGAACCGGGGACATGATAAAGTATTGTAATGGAGCTTGATAGGTTCTCAGTCAGAGAAATTGTAGTTAATGTTTAATAAAACAAAGGCAAGGATCTCATCCTGCTTGCATCGTTCACACGCCAAGGAACACGTGGGGCTTGTTCCCACCGACATTACCGATTTATGCGGGTATATTCTGCAGATTCCTTGTACTAATCGAAAGGTATTTTGAAAGAAATTTCATTGCTTTTATTATATAATATGGCTAAATAAGTTGGGCTACGTAAAAAATGTAGAAAATTTCATTTGTTTTTTAAAGATATGTGAATTTAAATGTATTATAAAATTAATTTGTCCGCCTGTGCATTTGAAACAGTTAATTAACCCTTTACGAAGCCCGTATGATAATTTACAAGCTTCCAAAACTTCAAATAACCATCTTTTCTGTCTGTATCTTTGACTCAGTGGTACTAAAATGTGCCGAAATGGTTATTCTAACTGCTACTAAATGAATTTTTATGTGACTCACAAGGTTTTTGGTTTTAAAAATATTACTAGGATATTTTTTCATCCCCAAGAATAAAACGTTCCAACAAGCATAGTATTTATAGTACCTGAGTGACCGAGCTTCGCTCGGAGTTCTTTTTTGTTGTATTTTTTAGATAAAAAAAAAACAAAAACTTTTATAAATACAAAAAAAAAGTAAAACTTTGTACACACCTATTTGACACACCTATGATTGTTAAGTATGCACCTTGGTCGCTTGACCACGATGCTTATGCCTGAATGTAAGAAATTATCGAGCATATTCTGCGTTGAATAATACAAAAACGAGTTTTCAAAGACATGAGACTAATCTAGATCGCCCGCGAAAACCCCCACATACCAAATTTCAGTGAAATCTTTATAGCCGTTTCCGAGATCGCCGGTATAAATAAATAAATAAAGATATAAATATACAAGAATTGCTCGTTTAAATATATTAGATAGATAGATTTATATGATTATCGTAAGTACGCGAAATATAACTTTATTGATTTTTTTAGACGTAGAGAATCGTATATTTCAGCCTCTGAAAAAGAAACTCGTGAGATATTAGATAAAAATATGACGACTAAATAATATTAAAGATACAAATTTCTTTGAAGATAAAACTCAAATAAATAGGTATAGTAATAATATAAAAAAAATATAGTACATATTATATAGACAAGGAAAGGGGAACCATAATTCACAATTGTAATATAAAATATTAAGAAAACCTTATTTTTTTATTTCATAACATGGGGCTTGAACAATATGTAATTTTATAATCCATTTAAGAATGAAAATTTAAAAGATTGTAAAGAAATGTCAAAAATCATAATCATAAATATGTCGAGACTTTAACACACAGTACCATCTAGTTCCTCGGTAAGCTACGAGGCTTGTGTTATGGATACCAGATAGTTGATACACTACACAAATGTAACTTTAAATACTTACATATTATAAATATAAACACCTATGACTTAAGTACAAACATTCGTGCTCATCATACAAATAAATGTGTGATGAGCACGAATCCCAGCGGAACTCAAACCTGCGAACGCTGGCACAGCAAGTAGAGTCACTACAAACTGAGCCAAAGATGTCGTCGAAATATAACATGTCATTCCCATATATTTTTTTGTATTGATATATTTTTTTGTTTAGTGTATTCTTTAATGATTATGGAATGACTCTTGTATAAAGTCCTTATTATTTCTATAAGATATAATGGTTAAAATTAAACAACTCAAACAGTGATGTGAAAGAGGAAGACATTTATACCCTCACAACTATATATAAAGCAGATGATCCCATTAGAATTGACATATGGGTATCTTTTTATTAGATACCGTGTCAAAGCATATCACCGCCGGTGTCTCTGAGAGGTGGAATAAAATAAAAGATTAGAAATATGTCGATATGATAAAATGCGAGTGACATACGAGACTTGTTATCTATGAGGGTCCTCGTTATTCAACGGGAGATTCCAATTTAGCGTCAAGTTTTTGACGAAAAATAAAGAAAATCTAACAATGTCGTTCAAGTATTCAAGAAATCGATCTTTTTTATTTTATACGTTTTTAGGGGAAAGGTAGAGAAAAATAATTCTTTTTAACAAGCTTTTATTAAACTTACCGTGTGTAAGCTTTTGAAGTGATTTTATGTACTTCAGAATAAGTATCCATAATTATTGAACCTAATATTCATATGAGTTTATGAATATTAGGCACAATAATTATGCATATTTATTTTTTCAATTATTGATTATCTCAACATCGTGCCTATATACATACGTAGATAGTTTTATGCAGTATTTCGACTGATCTATTTTATTATATTCACCAATATAAATAACATTCATCAGCACAACCCTTGCATAAAATTATTATTTTCGTTTTAGTAGGTACAACTGAATTCTTGAATAAAAGCTTATTTTTAGAAAAGCTTTTTTTATTAATATTTTCTCTCCTCTTTATTTTTGCAATTTATCTGACCCAAATAACTATTAAAAATAGATGCATATCTGTTTGTATCCATTACTTTTAAACTAAAGCGATTTTCACACAACTATTACCGGTGGATTTCGGGATGTTACTATTTTTATCCTGTGATATAAAATAAATTCCTATGGTATAATCGACAAAAAAAAAAACAGTTAAATTTTACTGTCGACTGTAAAAATAACTTTCACTGATGCATAGAGTGGGGAAAATATAAGAGTTCCCACGGGTATAAGGGTTTATGATCTTTTTGACACGACGTAAGAGACATAAGAAGTAAGAGTACACGTCATTTTAGTCTATGAATAAAGATTTTTTTTTAAATTTATTAAAGTGTCACCTTACCTAACTAGCTACTCATAAAATACTAAATACTATTTTCTTTATGTACTGCCTGGGCGACCAAGTTTCGCTCGGCTCGGAAAAGATATTGGGTTATAGGTATATTAGATTATAATATATTAGAGTATATAATAGAGACATATTAGGTTTTTCAGAAAAGATATCCATATAGATAAACTTAAAAAGCAAAACCTTATCTTAAAAAAAAATTAATCCAAGTCATTAGAGCACAGGAAACATCCTAGACACGAAAAATATTTATGTATATACAAGTGCTGCTCATTTAGTATTAATATTATAAAATATATTAATAAGATAAGATTTTAAGATGACATTAGATAAGCAAACTAATTTTATGTTATTTTATGGCCCAATCAGAATAATAAAATACTTATACAAATCTTTATAAATCAACTAGCTTTGCCCCACGGTTTCTCCTGCGTTCAATTTGTTTATTATAAACATATTGTTAACAGTTTTACAATAATGTACGGAATGTCTACCCGATTTATGACTATTGCTCCGTTCTCTTGGGTAGTAGCATGATAATATTTAGCAGGGGTGGCCAACTTGTTTACTGACGAAATCCTTTGCGATCTACCAATTACATACTTCTTGAAATTTTAAATGACATAGTATTGTTCAGTATACAATTATGTAGTATGTTTTATTTAATTAAGAGGGAAAATTATAGAATTTAAAATTATTCTTAGCAACTACTTTTTATATTAGTGTGAGCGCGTTTGCATATTGCATTGCGTCTGAGCATCTTCCGCTAGATTAGCAAAGTCAGGTTGCTGGAAATTGCCAACCTTAAAGAATCCTATGGAAGAGCGTCTGTTAAGAGTAATAAAATAAGGATACACATAAATATATTGAACCAAATACGAATGCATGGATAAATAACGGGATGGAACGGCGATTGAAAACTTTACAAGATGATGCGCGCAACAGTTGGTGATTACGTTGCGCAGTCTGATCTACGTATTTTTTACATATAAATATTAAACTTTTATATTTTTATTGCCTTGCCGTAATCGACTGCTTGGTTACCCCTGATATATAGCCTATAACCTCCCTCAATAAACGGGCTATCTAATGCAAAAAGAATTTTTCAAATCGGATTAGTAGTCCCTGCGATTAGCGCGTTCAAACAAACAAACAAACTCTGTCTTTTTATGATATTATAGTATAAATTATTTATAATATTCAATATAAAATTAGAAGGTTAATTGAAATTTTATTAATAATATATTTTTAATGTATTCTAATGTCAGAGGGCATCAACATTACTATCTAATTAAAAACTATGTTGCAATAAAGCTAACCTTTACATCGAAGAAAACAGTCTATGCTAAAGTGCTTACACTCGATTTATACGAATCATTTTAACCGGACTAACGTTATCTACTGTAGGTCCAGCCAGGCTTGTCCGAATAAATTGCCAATTTTGACCTGTGCTGGCACTCTATGTTGGTTTAATATACACTAGGATGTATTTACGATCACTACTTTACATTTAGAATCTATGGTTCTATTTTCTGGACACTTATTAGAAGAACTAGGTTTTGCTCGTGTATTTTAGTGTTCATCTATCCCTTGTATATGAAATCTAGATTTAGTAAATCAGTATTAATATTATTAATGTGAAAGTTTGTGAGTATGTATGGATGTTTGTTACTCTTTCACGCCAGAGCGGCTAAATGGATCTAGATAAAATTTAGCACAGACATAGATTATAGCCTGGAATGGCATATAGGCTACTTTTTATTCCAAAAAAATGTACGGTTCCCGTGGGAAAGGTTTGTTTTCCTAGAGGCGAAGCCGAGCAAAGCGAGAGTGAGCCGCTACGCTAGTTTAATAATATTAATACGATGACACGTTTGGCTCAGTTTGTAGTTACCCTACTTGCTGTGACAGCGGTCACGGGTTCGAGTCCCGCTGGGGGCATTCATTTGTGTATTGAGCACGAATGCTTGTACTCCAGTCATGGGTGTTTATATTTATAATATGTATGTATCTAAAAAGTTTTATATGTACTTGTAGTGTATCAACTATCTGGTATCCATAACACAAACCTTGTAGCTTATCGTGGAACTAGATGGTGCTGTGTGTTAATATTCCAAAAAAAACTTAAAATAAGTATTATTCGTAATTATGTAAAAAAAAAATAACGAAACGAGAGATTTCATTTAGAATAGATACCTAATCAGGTATTTTTGAGGTCGGTGTCAGTCGATACAAATCGAAGCACACGGTCTTTTTCAAGTTTTGATTTTTTCATTTTTTGTGTAATAAGCAGATAATATTTGCAATAAGAAAGTTTGTAATAACATATTCGATTAAGCCATTTATTTAAAAATAATTTACTGTTGATTTTTTTAAAACCACTGGACCGATTTCGATAAAATTTTTGTGACCACTTGGGAAGTATACCCTTTAAAATAAAAATAAAAAACCAAATCGGTTCAGGCGTCTTCGAGCAATCGGTGACCATACATAAAAAAAAGAAAAAAAAAAGATTCCAAGGAATTGAGAATCTCCTCCTTTTTGGAAGTCGGTTAAAAAGTAACTTTACATATACTGATAAATGCTCTTTTATAAAAAGTTTTACACTGTTTTGTTATCACTGATGTGCTATTTGCCTTCGTCGGAATGCTGTGATTGTAGAGCTCCCTCTCTGATAACAATTTCAAAGACCCTTCGTCATTCACTCTCGTCAGTTAATTTTAGACTTCAACAATATTACTTGTCTAATAAGACTTAAATATATTTCGGAGCAGTATTTAGTTATCTTTTTCTGATAGAATGTAAAACTTTATTATTGTTTTGTTTGAAGTCACTATGTTATTCAGTTTAGTTTTTATTGCTTTTAAAGTAAATTCAAATTAAGAGTAGAGGCTACGTCTCGAGCGGGGTCGAGACGCCGTCATGACATTTGTTAAAAGACGTGCATTGGTATCTATGGTTGATCATGGTGATCATTGGAGAGTTATGTTTTGACATTATAGTTGGAAGTCAGATGATCGGTGTCGAGAACCCACTGCCCAATTAAACTACTAGAATTATCGTTTCAAGTTCCCTTATTAAATTGTATTAAGCACTAATTCTTTATTATTTGAGCCCTGATAACGCCCACAAGATTAGTAACTACTAAAGATGATGGCGACAGATATCACGTTATATATATACATGTATGTTTCATACAATACTCTTTGTACTCTTTTTATTATTATTATTTCTATGAATATTATTAATATTTTATAATTTGATTTATTCATATTAAGAGGGTTTATTAGTTCTTTTATATTTTCAAAGATTCTTCTTTCTATATCTTCTTTGTTTAAGTTATAAACAACAATCATTGTGGTTAACAAGTATCTACCATAGCTATAGCTCTAGTTTGACGGAAGATATTATAATTTTAAAAGATTACATATTATGTAATCTTTTAAAATTATATTTACTGTTCGTTAAATATTAAACAATTTTGCATATTTCCTGGAATTTTATAAATTGTGTGTACTTATAACGTGACATCGGTGATGACTGAATGAATATTTAATTACAAAAATATGCTTAAGCGCATACATGTAATTGAAAAGCGCCAGCTTGTTGTGATGTAATGTGTAATCATTTATTATGAAAATTCGATTAAATAGTTTTAACATTTTAAATTATCAAAATGCCATTTTCGAAAATACACTATTTTATAACATTATGCTTTGTAAGTTAGTTTTTTGTCGGTTGCATGCAATGATGTGAAAAAAATCACTTATGAGGCATTTTCTTTTTTTTTACAATTTAAATGGTAAGAACTAAGTTCCTATTATTTATTAGCATGAATAAATATCAAATGATAATCAAAATTTGTAAAAAAACTAGCTTTCTGCTCTTATATACACAATACGTAACCGTTTTTTTTTTAATATTTCGTGTACAAATTTCGTTTTGCTACTACTTTAATATAGGTATTTATAGATACAATATTGTTTTATAAAAAACTTAAATATTTGATGTATTATACACAAGTATCTATTTATTTTAGTTATTTCATAGTATTTAGTAATTTTTTGTCTTCTATTTAGGTACTCACGTGAGCAAGCTCGCTTTAAACATTAAGGTTTAAAGCGAAGTATTTCGATGCAGGATTAACTTTAATCTTAAACCAATTTTATCTAGAACATTCAATAATTTACACCAGCGATAAAAAAATACTTCCTTTTTAGATTTGGTAATCGAAATATGAAATCAGAGTTTGTTTTCGTATTTCGGATTTCAATTATTTGCATATAATATACTAGCGGCTCACCCTCGCCCGCTTGGGTTCGCCTCTAGACAAACAAAAACAGATTTATCCCACGCACTTTACCCGCCCAAGACAAACCTTTAATATTATATAACATACTTTTGTTCTATCATCAATAGTTTTCGCAGCGCATGCGGCGAAAGACGTTTTAGGGCAATTTTCCACACCATGGGTTACGTTTCTTAAGTTTTAGTAAGGATCCCTAATCTTTTCTAGCAATAAATATAGTCTATGTCACTCAAAGTGAATGTAGCTTTTCAATGGTGAAAGAGTTTTTGAAATCGGCACAGTAGTTTTTGAGTTTATTCATTACAAACATACACACAAAAATACAAATCTTTCTTCTTTATAATATTAGTATAGATATAGATATAGATTAGTGAAGTACATTTAAAAGACCAAAGAATGTTAATAAATAATAAGATTTGTAAAAATAGTAATAATGTAATTTTTTAAATTAAAAATTTTTTATATCCTACTAGCAACTTACCCTCGCTTCGCTTGGCTGAGTCTTTAGGCGCTTTATATACTCCTAGTTTGTATTTAAAATATTATATACACGTAGCACCAACCTACTGGCAAATTTTAGTACTAACAGTAGTCTATTTGTTACTCCAGGTCTCTCTCTGAGTAATAAATTTCATCCAAATCCGTCAAGCCATACATAATTTTTTACATTCATAATATTAGGTAATATTATTAAAAAATGTAAAAATTGATAGTTTATATAATATGGAATAATCGGTTCACATATTTCATAATAGACTGTAGTCAGGATCTACGATATAAGCTTGCTAGCCTAGCTTCCTATATCTGCGGTATTATCGATAATGCCCTTATTTCCTCATTAGCTTTCACCGCATAATGACGCTGATCGCATCCCGATAGCAAGTAATTATCTTCAAACACCCTTTACCACACTATCTATTGTGGCCTTTGTGTTAACCAATTAACGGTAAGTTATGTACGTAAATACCGATTTGTGTTCATATTTCCAATCGATTCAAAAAGAGTTTAATTTTGAACAGTAAATACATTTTCAAAGCAGGTTCTAATATATAGTGCCTATAGGCTATAGTACTTATTATAACTAGGGTTCGTGTGGTGGTTGAATCGAAATTCGACGATAATGATAATCATTATAAAAAATTTGAACAAGAATTCACGTAACTTATAAAAAAAACTAACTCTCTCCAAAATTTTGTATTGATAATATGAAAGCTCAAGTGAAGGGCTACTAAACAAAAAATAAGAAAATCGGTTGACAAACAATTGAAAAGGGTACGGGACTGTTTTATCATTACCTATTTATATATAGAATTATATTAATTTTTAGTGCTATGGAAGTCGTTATGGGTTGTTATATACGTATATACGTATTTTTGTATTGTCTCATAGCTACTAGGGGAAATGGCACCATTCAGGATCCATGTAGTTTTGACAGGTTTGGAAAGGAAAGAAGAACACAATATATAAAAAGTCTCGCTAAGTGTACGAATACATGTATGTCTATGACTAAATATTACTAAGCTCAACTTGTTTCTATCTTTTTAGTTAACATTTTCCCTGTCAAGTTTTTGTTTTTGCAAGTATTTTTCTATTTATAGTTTTTAGTTTTCAGTCCATAAGATAAATTGAGTTTTATTCAAAAATTTGTTATCCCAAATTATTTTTAATCATAAAAGTGTGATTGCCTCTTAAAGATTTTTAGTTAACTCTAGGCGTAGATTTGGAAAAAAATATTGAAAGCACCTATATTGGCGCCTAAAAACTGCCATTACGTTTTTTTTTATACTTAATTATAATTTACCCTATAACACTAACATTATCAAGACAAGTTTTACAAAAAGAAAATAGGTTAAGCACGTATCCCTTCTTTGTACTTTGTCACAGTCGGTAAATAAACGAAACACAGTGAGAAGCTAACCGTAATTAAATACATATTGGGTTTCCTTGTCCTGCTTACATCGCGTTCATTATGGTGGTCGTGAACTTTGAAATGGCGTAATTTAATAGCTATATTAATTTAACACCCACTTTTAAGCACGATTTAAACCCAAAATTTAATAGGTCTTGATATAACCAGATCTAATTTCACCTACTCTCAAAATCCGGTTTAGTAAGGAAATAAACTAAAAAAACTAAAAAAATATATATTTAAATTGAATAAAACATGCGTAAAATAAAAACTGAAACCGCTTATGTAATTGTATATTATAATATGTATAATGTGGTTAGAACAGAACCTTAAATGCTTGAAATATATGGGATATTCAGTTGAAATGTGCTTAGGAGTGAAGAAGGAATCTCAATAATGTACAGTCTCAGAATGCGTAGCTATTTAACATCCCCGAATGTCCGGATCGTCTAGTTTTGTACTCAATTTGACCAGAGATCATAAAGTGATTTAAAATTTTAGGATATTCTACTTAATTATAGTACTAGGTACTATTGACTTAGTCTCGCTTTGTTCGCGTGTGTGCTTAGGTGACTGTTGTATTTATAATACTACTAGCAGAACCTGCGCCTTCGCTAGCGCTAAACCACCAAAAAAATACTCTAAATAAAAACTAAAAAAAAAAAAAAACCGACGTCCAGGCACTGAAAAGTAAAAAATAACTAAAGGGGGTTTTCATTTAGAATAGATACTTAATTGAGATATTTTCGAAGTCAGTGTGCTTTGATTTGTATTGCCTGGCACCGACTTCATATTCATATTTCTGTTTATTAAATTTTTATACAAATCTATCCAGCTGATTCCATGAAAAAGTATCAAATATAAATACATACATATAAACTTTCACATTTATAATAGTAGCGTCATTATTTGTGCTCTGTTAGCCATTAGTCTCGCTGGTATTTTGTTACCAAGCTAAAATTGTCTGTTCTTTAATATTCACAAAATATCCATATATGTATGAATTATCTTAATATATAAAAAAAACCATGCAAAATTTCATTTAAATCGGTCCAACAGCTTCGGAGACTAGCCCGTACAAACAGACAAATAGACAGAGAAACAATAAAAAATTGAAAAAAAAAAAAAATAACTGGATTTGTTCTTTTTCTCTTTTTACATCCCCCTGACTCAGTTTTTAGCATTTTTTTTCTATGTACAGACATTCGACCTCTACAGTTTTATTATAGTATAGGTTTATAGTTTTATTATATGTATATTATATGCCTGACCTGAAGCTAATTTGTGTAATACCCATTCAAAATGAAATAAAATTGATGCAACTACTTTGCTAAAATTAGAGTACTTGAGCTAAATTGCTACTTAAATGTGGTATTTCATTACTGGAAGATTTTCTCGAGTACAACGTACAGTAAAGTAAACGATGTAAGTTAAACACAGTAGTGTAATAGAATACACCATTTCATTATACAATCTTTATTACATTTTTAATTCAATTGTTATGTTGTATTTATTTAAGCATCTAACAATGTTTTGTATCTTGTTTTTTTTATTAAAGTACATTGTATACATATATTATATATATATGTATATATAGTTTTATAATAATGTATGGAAGTCTGTCCGATTTGTTGACATTTATGATTACTGCTCCATTTGGGTAGTAGCATGATGATAGCCTATATAGCCTTCCTCAATAAACGGGTTATCTAATGCAAAAATATTTTTTTAAATCGGATTAGTAGTAGTACGTGAGATTACTTCGTTCAAATAAACAAACAAACAAACTCTGCCTTTTTATAATATTAAGTATAGATTGTATTTGTATTGTATTCAGCCCTTTTTTTAACGTCCCACTGCTGGGCACGGGCCTCCCTTCAATACGAGGGGGATCAGGCCATAGTCCACCACGCTGGCCAAGTGCGGATTGGCGGACTTCACATGTCTTTCGAAAACTTGCAAGGTTCTCTCAGACATGCAGGTTTCCTCACGATGTTTTCCTTCACCGTAAGGCAAGTAGTAATCATGTTTACGTAGCTATGTATGTTTATATGCAAATATTTGTGCATGTACATATGTAGGTATGTATTTATACATATATCTATACTAATATTATAAAGCTGAAGAGTTTGTTTGTTTGTTTGGTTGAACGCGCTAATCTCAGGAACTACTAATCCGATTTGAAAACGTCTTTTTGCGTTAGATAGCCCGTTAACTGAGGAAGTTTATAGGCAGCCTATAGATATCATCCTGGAAAAATAAACGGTTCCCGAGGGATAGATTTGTTTTTGTCTAGAGACGAACCCGAAGCGAAGCGAGGGTGACTGGCTAGTTTAGAATATATATTTATTATGTGTAGCAAGTACGCCGCCTACAATTTTACATATATACGTACATAATTACTCCTATTCCCTGAGGTTGCTTTATGAGATCGCTTATAAGGACGCCTCCTGTGCATAATCTATTTATGTTTTATTTTTTATTTTTGTGGCGTATGATTAAGTTTATTTATCTTATGTTTTACGTTTATACATTTTTGATAAATTAATCATCTTTTATTACAGTGTTGTATAAAATATATATTATATCAGTAAAGTCTAAACTAATAAGAAAAAATGTTTTTTTTTTTTAATAACATGTCATTTAGAGAGTTCAAACAAGCATTGTTTTTTGGAACAATTAATTATATAAAATAATAATTAAGATTGAACTTATGATAAAATATTTTCTGTAAAAACAAGACTTTTAAGGGGCAGTTTTTAATAATTAGGGTAATTAAATCACTTTCTCGGTGAGTTTCAACAGCCCTAGATTCAAAGTTTTACTTCCATTCACTCCGTTAACTACGATTGTACCCCATAGGAGAACAAATAAATTAATAACATGGTTACCCTCATCAATCTTTAAGCCATTAAGCGATTAGATAGAAGCTTTATTGAATAAAATCGATATCTGCCTCCCACGCTACACCTAATTCGATTCAGAATTATTATCGAAATCTTAAAAACTTTTTGATAATCGCATAAAACTTAATTTACTTTTCGTAGTATCTATATCATCAATCATCGGACAAAGTGGGTTTGACATGACTGTATCATATCAACTTTAATTAGATTTCACATAGATCAATACCAATGTATCATGTACAGTTAAAATGAAAATATAAAGATTTGTCACTAGCGCCTCACCCTCGCTTCGTTCGGGTTCGTCCCTAGCTTGCTTCCCCATACAAACTTGCATCCGCATTTTCACCCCCGTAACGGATTGATTTCCGGGATAAAAACTATCCTATATCCTTCCCAGGGTCTCAAACTATCTTCTTACCAAATTTCATGTTAATCGGTTCAGTAGTTTTGAAGCCTATTCGATGCAAACAAACAAACAAACAAACAATCAAATACTCGTATTTCCTCTTTATAGTATTAGTATAGATTATTATATATTATACGAGCGACTCACCCTCGCTTCGCTCGGGATCCTAGTTTTGTTTTAACGTTTAGTTCAGAGATGAGATATTTTTTCGCGGTAAAAGGTATCCTGTATGTTAACTCGGATAGTCAGCTATCACCATACCAAATTTCATCAAAATCCCTCCAGTGGTTTTTCTGTGATGCGGTAACAGACAGACAGACAGACACACAGACATAAATTCTAAGAACTATAGATTCGGCCTCTGTATCGATAATAATGTCTATTTCAATAAGATTTTCTAAAAAATATTTAATGTACAGATTCGGCTAAGTTACAATTTTATTATATGTATAGACTAGCAACTCACCCTCACTCCGCTCGGGTTCGTCCCTAGTTACGTTTTAAAGTTTAGCTCAGAGATGAGATATTTTACCGAAGTAAAAAGTATCCTATATGTTGAACTGGATAACCAGCTATCAATATATCAAATTTCATCAAAAACTGTCCAGAAGTTTTTTCGTGATGCGGTAACAGACAGACAGACAAAAATTCTAAAAACTATAGATTCGTCCTCCGTATCGATAATAAAGACTATTTCAAATAAGATTTTCGAAAAAATATTTAATGTACAGATTCAACTCAGTTAGAATTTTATTATATGTATAGATTATTACCAATGCAGTAACACGTTAAAAAACTAGTTAGTTAACGACTATATATTAGTTTTAACAATCTTATTCCTAAATAGAAATCCACTGTCAAATACTGTGTGAAATTCAAATCGCAAAAATATATTACAAGAAACAATTTGAGAGTACTAAAAATTCCTCTCTTCATGAGTAAAAGGAGAGCATCTGGGCGGGTGGCATTCTAACGAGATTATGTTACGGGTACGGATGGCAAAAATGCGAGAATATCTTTACATTGTAGTCCCTGTGGATATAGTAATAAGGGTGGTTATTTGCGTTTTTGTTGTGCGGTGTGTACAGGCATTCTCAGCTATAAGATGGCCTAATATTGTTGGATTCAAGTGCTTTGCCTTTTGTTCGTCTTATCTTGTGAGTTAGGACAGCTTACTGTCTACAAAGTCAGTTAAAGTCACGTAGGTTCATGAACATGGTAAAAAATTTAAATTGTTTAATTTTCTTACTTCTGCTGTACTTTTCATATGAAACAGCTGTTTAGATATTTAATTTATGGTACCAATTGATCGGCTTTTTTGATTTTTGCTAATATTTTAATTCTTTACTATCGTGACAACATTTAATGTCACATTTTATTTCACCTCTAATATAAACCTATAGTCTTTAATAAAATCTGTATGAGCTATGCAGATCTATATTATACGCAAATCTAACCCATGACCTTCGGCATAGTAAGTTATGTTAGACGATGCCGAGCATTGCCTACGATTACGATGATATCATTTAATGATAATGTAAAGATGTGTAGACATCTTTACATTACCATTAAATAAAGGATAGTGTAATTTCAAATAGTAGAATTTTCAGAAAAATATCAATAGTTATAGTATTTCCTAAAATCAAAATAAGAACTTAACCTCTTATTAATGCTTTCTAGATTACCTATTAAGATTTCAGGCGAATATAATTTACAGCGGCTCAAAGATCAGTGTATAATTTATCCTTGAAGCGGTGACGTAATATATCCGCAGAAATTATAACAAATGCATCGCATAAACAGCAGCCAGCGGCAGTGGGTGATCGTGAACTGCCACGCCTAAGCTAAGGTTTAACGTCGAACACTATGGGTGCGATATAATTCTCTTACAGATAGATTATTATGACTTAATAATTTGGTTTGTCATTTATTTTTTATATTATTAAAAAATATATACCTATATGAAACTAGCGACTCACCCTCGCTCTGCTCGGGTTCATCTCTAGGAACGTTTTAACGGTTAGTATAAATTTCTAAGAGATGAAATATTTTCCCGCGGTAAAAAATATCCTTTATCATGACCCGCATAACCAGCTATCATCATACAAAATGTCATCAAAATCTGTCAAGTGATTTTCTTGTGATGCGTTCCCAGATAGACAGACAGACAAAAGTTCTAGAAACTATAGATTCGACTTCTGTATCGATAATAATGACTATTTTAATAAGATTTAAAAAAAAACATGTAGGTACAGATTCAATTAAGTTAGAATTTTAATACTTTCTTAGATTTACGCGAATATTAGACATTTTAATAAAACTATCTTTTCGGATTTTCCGCGGATTTATTTTGATTTTTGGTTCCCGACGTTTCGATTGCTTTACAGCAATCATGGTCACGGGAGAGACTAAGGTGTTAGATGTCTCAAAAGCATTATATAGTTGTTACAGATAGCCTACCCACAAAATAACAAAATGAATTCAAATTTTGAAAATTGGCACCAAAGTACCTTACAATATTTGTTAATTTTAATTTTAAATATTTTATAATTTTAATTATATTTTTATACTTCATTTTATTCAATATTCCATATTTCAAGTAATTAATTGTAAACGGACCCATATTGTAAACGGACGGAAACACCGACGCAGGCAGGTTGTTCCAATCCTTAGCCGCACGTATAATAAATGACGTAGTGAAACGTTTCGTCCGGACGGGTGGAATGTCCACGACATAAGGATGGAGGCTAGCCGTTCGTCGGGTTGTTCGATGATGGAAAGGGGATGGAGGAATTAAGCAGTGTAGTTCACTTCAAAATTTCACTTCAAAAATATTTATGATACTAGCGACTCAGTCGGGTTCATCCATCGGTACATACGTTTTAACGGTAAGTACAATGTACATACATAGATATAGAAAAGTAGGTAGGTTATTTTATATGTTTTCTCTTTATTAAAACTTTCCGTGTACCTTAAGGAACATTCGAAAAAAATCTGGAATCGAAACCACCGATATTCGCATAATTTTCTTAAATAGTATAAATTCGATTTGCGAGCAAATATTAATAATATAAACGCTATTTTTATAATTTTTGTAGCCCATTAACGCTGTGAAACTTTAACCTTAATGGTTAAGGCCCTGCATAAATAAACAACCGCGTAAATCGCTCGCGGAGGTGAGCGTGCCGACCGAGCGCTCGCGCATCTGGCTTATCCATATTTTTAATATGCCTGTATAGGATAGGATACGTACTGATATAAAAATCCGATTGAACTGTAACTGTTAATTTCGACCGTAATACATAATTTATACATATAATAAAACTGTAGAGGTCGAATGTCTGTAAAAAAAATAAATGCTAAAAACCGAGTCAGGGAGATGTAAGAATAGTAAAAATGGATATTACAATAGAAGAATACGTAATTGAAACATTAAATAAGGTTATTTATAAATAATTGGTTATAATAGTAAATTAATATTTTATTCTCTAGAAATATAAAAAAGAAAACGTAGTTTAATTTAATCTAATGACAAACTCAAATTTTTTATAAAATTGAAGGTAATATTATTATTATTATTTATTAGTCGCCTGGTGTCTTGGTGTATAGTTTGGAATCTTTGAAACAAGAACGAACTGCGTTATCAAAGTTTATATATAAAGTAGAGTTTACGTATATATGTATGTGTAATCTAAAAGGTTTTCTGCATTTAAGAGGTTTTTAGAATGTTTATTTACTCTGCTTAAGTTAGTATTGGTGTCAGTCGTGACTCGTGGCCAAGTCAGACTTGTGAGTGTCAAACGATTTCCTAGTTTAAGCAACGCTACGCTGTTTCCATTTCGTTGACCGAATAGCTGTTAAAGCGATGTGTAACTTCAAGCTATTACTAAATCGTGCCTAAATATCAGATAAATCTGAATTTCACCTTATTTTATTCCTGAAAAGTTAGTTTTGAAGAAAGCTATAAAAAGCTAATATAATAATTAAAAAAATATATATATTTTAATAATTTTATAAAGAGGTTATTACTTTGGAAATCTTTGTGTAAATATAAAAGCTCAATTGCTGTAAAGATATGACAGAGCGAGCTCGTTTCTCTTACGTTTCTAACGAGATTCAATTTCTAGCCACAGGATTTACCTTCAAAATGTATAGGTTCGCTCTTATATTACTGCATCTAAGCCACTATAATAAAGATAATCTCATTGTTGTCAATATGATGAGTACGTAAGTTAAGTGTTTTTAAATTAACTACGGGACTTAAACGCGTGTATTCGTAAGTTTAAGTCCCGTAGTGTCATTATTATATAGTTAAGTATTTAGTCAATTGCTAATAAAGCCCTGGCTCTAAAGACAGTTCAATATTTTCGCCAGAAGAAAGAAATGCTATACAAGTCATTCTAAAAAAATGCTACGGCAATTCGGCCAATGTTTTAATTTTGATATTAAATATTGTTTAATTTTTCTTTCAGTTTCATGTATGGTTTACATAATTTAAATTCATTATTAGAGTAGACAATTAAATATTTAAAACATTTATTTGCTATTTATTACTTATCATGCAATAAAATAGGTCACGCAGAACAATTTTAATTACTCTTTATGCTATAATTATTAAATTACATAATAGTTTCAGAGGAATGGATTTATAATATATTGATATTTAAAGATAATAAGTATCTATATGAACAACAAACTAATAACGTGTACAACGATTAAAAGAAATTACATCGTGATTTTAAATTATAATTTAAATCTTCATGAAAACAGTATTAAATAAAGTGGAAACGAAACAATGGAAATTTTAAATTGGAAGGCTGAAATAACAGACGGACGTGATTGATGAATAATGTTATTTTTTAGTTTGTTTTACTTGACAATTAATTTATAGTAATGACTATAAAAAATATATTTTATGAAGAAAAAGTATCTTTAGTTTATGTGACAATTAACATCCCATGGATTCTTCTTAACTTACCGGTAGAAATAGTGTAACTGAAGTGAAACTTCTTTAGTATCGTTGTAATTTGAAACTCGATGAAATGAAAATGCGACACGAGAAAGAGACAAAGGCATAAATATATAGGATTAAGCCGGCGAGAGAATGAGATAGAATACATTACACAAGAAGTCAAAAATAATACTGAATAATATGTTATATAATACATTATGTTATATAAAACGTAAAATTACTTTCAAAGTTGGTAAAAAAATACTAAACTTATTACTTCTAAAAATAAATATTTATTACTGTGGGATGAATGTGCATAAATTAAATAAAAAGCTATTATGACTAATTGTTGCCATGGTAACGGTTGTTAGTGTCTGACAAATTTAAAATATTATATTCTTTCTGTATATGATATTCTATAAATATATCATTATAATATCCCTAATGAGCCTTAAATATTATATTATTGATTTGTTTTAATTTAATTGCGATATTTGCCAAAGAAGTTTTACCTCAACCGCGCGTAAAGGTTACACGCACCCATTTTTTTCTGGCTTTTTATAAACTATCTAAATATCAATGGCTTTAAAACGTACCAGAAGAGCACATATTTTCGCCAATATCACGTAGAACAGCGAAGACATGGGGTTTTATCAATGGTATCGTGAGTATAGTATATAAAGACAAAAAACATAACATTATGTACTCTGTTTCTGAAGAAAAAAAAAATCAATAAACAAAAATTCGTATGTACTCGTAAATTGTATTTACGTAAAAATTAGTATGTATTTTCATTAATAAACATTAAACGAGCTTTAATATATTCATTTCAAGTTATTAAATCAATGATTGTTTTCAATTGGTATTTCGGCAGAATTTTGGCATGAAAAATGAATGCTATGAATCATGAAGTGCTTTATCAAAGTAAAAGGGTATTTTTGGCACCTTTGCTTCCAATTTAATATCCACTGCCAGGAAATCAATATTCTTTTTCTTTTTTATACCATTTTGACGCGGCTACTAAAATTATTTTTTGTTCAAAATAACCTTTTATGTATATACGTTGGCAATTGTAAATGATGTTACTTTAAAAAAAAATTAAATGCATAGCATATTCATATAGTAAATATTATTATAAAATAACTTGAGTTTATTATTGCTAACTATTTTATGCATTTATTTTGATTTAAAGAGCTAAAGTAAATGACTTATTACGTGTTTTATACTAACTACTAAATAAAGCTTTTTAGTATTCTATGCATTTTAGAGTTTATATTCTAAGTTTAACTCAATTTTTAACTTAAAAATCGACTTTTAAACAATAAAAAGTAAAACATAATTAAACTGAGGTTATCATTTATTATAGATACCTAATCAGATGTTTTCAAAGTCGGTGCCAGTCGACAATTTTATAAGAAATGAATATATATAAAATTTTATGGGACCACCTCAGGCACTACTTTAATAGAATAAAATTTAAACTAAAAAATTGGCCAAGCCATCTCTGCATAAAAAAACACAAAACCTTCTTCTTTTTGTCGGTCGGTTAAAGTTGGTTAAAGATACCTTGCTCTAAATTTTCACTAGATAGAATTAAATTAGTACAAAACTTGTTTACAAAACAGAGTATTTTATATAGGCATGTAGTTATCTTCAACTTTAAATGCATAGAGCTTTCACTTTTTAATTAAACATGGTTGATATGAATCTAACATGTCCTATTGAAATCTGTATTTGAAGTATCTTAATTTAAGCTTTTTGTACACCATTCCCAAATAAAAGTGTTACGTTTTTTGGGGAAATCTACCTTTGATATATATGTTTGTACATATATGTATGTGTATTTCTTTGAATTTTATGTAAGGTGTTGCTAACGTTAATAAAATAGCGTATGTGAATTTTAAAGTAAAAGGAGTTTTTTTTTTAAATTATAATATGAGTATCAAATATAAGCTAATTTAATAGAACTTTTGATTGTCTATATGAGGAAATAATTATGCAGTGTTTATTATTTTTTTTTAATTTTTTGGACAAGTGATTAGACTTAGGAGCTTTTGGGACTTAATATTTGACTTAATTGACTTTTCATCATACATTATAATAGGTACATATGTATATACCCATCTTTTGGCAAACGATCAGTGAAATCTTTCTGAAAATTGTAATACTAACACTGTAGGCTAGTTAGTGTATGTCATGGACTGTTTAAGTACTAAATTTCATCTAAATCTGCCCAGCAGTAGTAGCAGTAGTTCATATATATATATATATATATATATATATATATATATATATATATATATATATAGCCGAAACATATCACCAGAGGGCATTACACAAGTCTGCCAACGTTTTCAATTGCTATGCGCTCATATCTGATCACTGTTTCATTATTGACCGGAAACAAGCTTCATTTTGCTGGCCGTTAATTAAAACAATTGGGTGGAGCCCACGCTTAATAATTTTTGTGTAGACCTATTAAATGACGAAAGAATTTGTTTGTTGTGTTTGTTTATGCGAGTTATTTGTATATGGAAGTTTAAATATTTTATTGGTGAGTTTTTAACCACGGAGATGGTATGCGTTTGGGGTAAGAGACAAACAAAAATTCAAAAACTATAGATTTGGCCTCTGTATCGATAATAATAATGTACAGATTCGACTCGGTTAGAATTTTATTATGTGTATAGATTACCATATAACCTATTTGAGAATTCAGTCAAAAATATGTACTAAAATTATATTATATCCATATAATGTAGGTTCATTGTAATATTAAATTATAGCAAATCATACCTTCTAATAATATTATAAGTGAACATTATGGAATAGAAGACCAACCAATTATTTTCATACAATTCAATGTAAATTAACGTCAATTGCATTTGTATTTTGTATTCTAATAAAATGATAAAAAACAAATCGCTCAATTAAATTAAGAAACTTTTTGATTGGAATGAAATCATTGGTACCTAGGGATAATCACCGTTTAAATTACTAAATTATATACATTCGGGTTTAATCATAACTTCAATGGTCCCCTCGAGCGACGCGCTTCAAAAGCTGCGTTCAACGGAGCTATTCATTAAGCTTTTTTATTCATTGTGTTTTGTGGCTAACAATGACGATGACAAACGAAGACGCATCGTCTTGAACTGTACACGTAATAATCAGTCTTTATAACAATTACTTAAAAACCAGAATGGTATGTATAAAATTAGCAAAATAGTAAAGATATAGGTATTCGGGTATATACAGCTTATGCCATGCCTGGTTGCCGTTAATTAAATGTTAAACTAGCGCTGCTTGTTGCGCTTTTTAGCATTGTTTTCGTGTGCTATAAAATATATTTTCTATTGTTTTCTTTTACATTATAATTATTTCGTAAAAATATTGTCTCCAGAATTTTCTTTTTTTAAATTATCTGTTACCATTTTGTGTAATTTATTTATCTAATAATTGAATCAATTAAGCGCTATCGTAATTGAATACTGATGAATTCAAATGTTATACGAAAAAAAAATGGTACATGATATTATCTATACAAATAACGCAAAGTTGTACGTGGGCGGCACCCGACTTGACGTGACGGCGAGTGGGCGAGAGTACCGTTTATTTTAGTAAAATATTTAATTAACTTCGTGTAAGGTAGCCTGACATTATATTCACTGCCCTTACATGGTTCAGTGATCTAAATTATTCTTTTAATATGTGCCCATAAATGTTAGGTGTTTTTTCACGTTGTAGGCTATATTTTGTTACTGCCTGTTGTAGGATATTTGTATATTTAAAAAATTAACTAAAATAAGGCGTGGGGAGGAATGATGAAGCGAGAATGACTAACTATCGCATTATAAATGACCTGCGATTCAATTCGTGTAGCATCTACTTACGTATAATTGTTCCGTTGGTTTAATTATGAAATTAGATTTCTTATCAGTCTCTTCAGTTTTTTTTAATATTAAAATAGGTATAGAAGTATTCATGGAACGTGGCGAGTATGGCATAAACAAGTCGACAGATTGGGATTTAGACAATTTTTACCCCACTGCCAAGGAAGGGTCATGTTTTTCGCGCATATTATCTTGTATGCATGTGTTTCTATGAATGTTTTTAAATTTCTTTATTACCTTGTGTATCGACAGTTAAGGTATCGCTCGATTCGTCTCAAAAACCTAAGTGTCCTGAGATAAGTGTTTAAAAAAAATCTAAATAGCAGATTTTTGGCGTTAAATTGTAAGTCATTAATATATTTTTTTAACCAAACCTAAGTAGGGTATCAAAATAAAGGCGATCAAAAATATATAATTTATAGGTTTAAAAATAATTTAAAGTAAAAAATTGCTTAATATAACATGAATTAATGTCTATATAGCAAAAATTAAAAAGTTGTAAATAAAAAAATATATTATAAAAATAAAAAACCCGACTATTCCATCCTTGCCGTGAGCTTTAGGTACATACGTATGTCTCCGACTGCATAATACTATATTCCATCGTCAACTTATTTTCATCTTTTTAGTTAGCTTTTATGCAGATGGGTTTTGTAGTTTTATAATATATTATTACGCATTCTACTCATGGAGGCGCTTTTGTTTTTCGTCTGATGAGTCTCTTTGTTCCAGTGCCACCATTGCGTTTCTACCGTCGCACTCTTCGCCGTCAGGTTGGATGTCATCTATACATCATAGATGCTTGGCATCCCATAAATGTATGTGCATCTTGTTCATTTTTAGCTTGCACGTGCAAATTGTAGAATGATTTTCTTCTTGAGGTTTTCCCTAAGCGCTAAAATATGGACCTTTCAAGAGGCATATCTTCAAGTTCCTTTAAGGCCGTCAATACATTTACTACTTCACTTGATACAGATGACTATCGTCACTCATAGTTTGCTCTTTTTCCTATTAAAAAATCTCCTACACCCTTCATCTTTGCTTTTCAGAGTACAAAGATGACTTACAAGCATACGGTCAGTCTGATAGCAGACTGATGAAGTTATCCTATTCTATACATTATTAGGGATAGAGGATAGACGGAGAATATTTACTCATTACTAGAAAAGTAATAGAGCAGGTATTTCAATATTCAATAATATAAGAGGGTAGTCGGCCGAGTCAGCTCTTAATGATAGTAACACTACCAAGGCAGTACGCAAAATGGCATGTTTTATCTTACCTAAACCATGACAAATATCTACATGATCAATCTAAATGACGAACATAGTGTGGGTGAATTGAACTCGTGACCTTTGACTCATTAATTCTAGTCACTCATGCTCTACTGCGGCGTAACGGTCTGTTGATGATGGACAGATGTCATTAACTATGAAAATATATTTAGTCATATTAGTCAAAGGAGAGAAATTGTATATATTTACAAGTTTACTTGGTAAATTCTACAAACTTAGTAAAATAAAACTGTGAAATAAAACAATTTTGTGTATAAGTTGTGTGTCGTTGTGTTCCCTGTCCGAGGTCAATGTAGAGTGGACTACATAAGTAGGTCTATTATATCTTTTTAATTGGTTAACCTTGGCTGGTCACGATAATTTTTATTGTCACATGATTCATTGTAATGGAATTTTATGCCTAATTGTATAACTATACCTAAATATCTATAAAAATAATGAGGATTGCAAAACATACACTTCTAAGTAAATACATACATTGAAACCAAAATTCGTACAAATGTAATTTCAGTATTAAACTAAACTAAAACACAAATAAATATAGCGAAAATATCGCATTAATATCTTAAAAACCTTTACTCTACTTTAAATTTAAAAAAAAATAATATTTTTTATTTGAATGAGTTACATCAACAAACTAGAGCAGTGTAATGAAATGTAATTTTAAAAGGCATTGCTAGTATTTTACAACACGAAACCTGAATAACGAGATGCTTGGTTGAAATAAAAAATATCTTCCCTGAGGGTGCTAAGCTGATATTAAAATATTTCTTTTGTTGGTGACAGATTGTTTGACGTCAACTTTATGCGGCATTCGTTTTTCAGCCATTGTAGGTCGGCGACATGACTTTAGAAGATTTGGCATTAACTAATAAATACTTAGTAAAAACATTTAATAATTCTAAACACATTTTATTATAAATTTAAATTAATTTTTCATTCATTTATTTTTTTGTAATAAAAAAGATAAATTATTATTATATAATAATTCAATTCCAGCGGTTTTATAATAAAAACAAAAACAGCTACGTACATTACGACCCATATATATATATATATAATATTATGACAACTTACTATATTCGAACAGACGAAGGAAAAATCAGAGTTTGGTGGAATAGTGACCTAAGTTTCTTCTCCAATAAATCTTAAGTGATTCTAGGGATTTAGAATTCCACATATCTATACCTACTTAAAAACATAAAAATATAAAGAACATTACATATTCATAAAATTTTAAATCAGACTATTTTAAAAGAAGTTTAGCCTTAATAGTATTTTAAGAGTATTCGCCTTTCACTTTCGATCGCTTTTGCAAATCACTGTCTTGATTAAAATTAAATTGAAACAAATGAGTACTAAGATAACATCAATGAACACGATTTAAAGGTAATGATTCGATTACGAAAGAATATAAGGCCCAGATTGTAGTTGTAATTAGAAAATTATAACGTTATCAGATCATATGGTAACAGCGCAGTTGTAGAACTTTCAAAGAGCTTTGTATAAATGTGTGTGAGCTTGTTTCATTTAAACGTTATCGCAAATTGAACAAGACGATCTGAAGCTTGGCGCAATGATAGCAAATTTTCAAGATATAAATTATTATTTTGTAGGATCTATGTACCTACAATATTTACTAGGATTGAAGGTTTATTTTGATATGCCTACATATAATAGGTACATCATCATAATTTTTTAAAGTAGTGCACTCAGTAAAAAGTTGACAATAATTGTCGCAAGAAGTCTTTGGCTGTATATGTATATGGTATGAAATTATATTACGAGTATAACTGAAATAGCACGCCTATAAGCCACAGAACAAAGAACATTGACCAATGAACATGATTATAACTGAACTTTATTATTCTAATATATTAATTTGAACACTTAGTCAAGTTTATTACAATCGCTATCCCTATTAAAAAAAATGATGGAAATTACATAATAATCGAACGTTTATTCAGAGCATATTATTGGTATATTATTTTGTGTTGTTTTACTGATATTTATTAAAGAAAGTTATTTTGTGTTCGAGCTAGAAATACATAAATAACAAGGTATTACACAATTTTGTTATATATAACTTATCTCATATAACAATTGGTTATAATTTCTGTAGTATTATTTCACTGAATTTGAGTGTAGTTCTGGAACGTCATGTCCAATTATATTCAATATGTCTCTAGCTGATGTAGCTAAGTACTATTACAGTACATTTAAACGCTAGCTTGCTACTGCTCTAATTAGATGCACTGTGGCGTCAGTGAGGTCAATGCTACACCACCCTCGATTATATGCGTAATTGCCACTCTGCCGCGGTCTCGCTCTGGTGATCGCCACACGTTTTCATTAGCGTAATTTTATATTGCTGTTTTACTATGAAACACTTAAAAGGTACAGTTTAGTATTAAGTCAGACATTTCCTCGTAATAGATAGTTTAGTACTATTACAAATGTAAATTGATCTTAATGATACATGGTTAACCAGGTAGATTTATTTATTGTAGCTGGAACATAGAGAAATACTTAATCTGTATATTTTTAAATAAATATACATATATAAATAGCAGAAAAGAAGTTTTCACATAAAATAAATATATATCAATGTGGAATTTAGTTGATGGTTATCGATGAAATATATGTATGGATCATCATATTTTAATCCTTTTTTATTATTAAGATATTATTACTGTTTTCTTTAAATATAAACACATCGCCTTCTTATATAAATAATATTAAAATAAGCTTTTAAGGATCAAATTAGGCAAAAAGAAAGGCTTTTTGTGTAAATATATTGTCTGTGCTAATTTCATAATGCGTTTTTATATAAAAACGGGAATCATTATAGATATTCCTATTATTATAGGTGTACATCCTAATAATCTACATATATTTGTAACTGTAAGCAATATCACTATAACATTGTAAATTTTATTCATATTTGAGAAAAAATTTAAGAATATTACGTATTGATTATATTGCACACTTGCAGTATCGATTATATTGGTTACGAAGTGAACGTGTAATTTTGACCATAATTTACCACCGTCCCACCCACAAATACCCGTGGATGTTGCGCGACTACTGCATAATTATGGGCGATCTGTCAAAACACTGTTACGGTTTAATAAAGCATTTTATGCTATAAAAAGTCACCTGTCGCACCTGTATTAACATATTTTATCTTAGTAGCTATATGTAATACATTAAATTTTATTGTCAAGTGATTTAGTAATAATTAAGACTAACTCCGACCTGTGGTTTCGTACTTGATTTCATATTTCAGTTTATTTTTTTACAGTTTACTAGTGACTTATACTGGCTTTGCTCGGGTGCATCCCTGTTCCCTAGGTGTCTTTTGATACTACTCATCCACAACACCTCTACCACATAGTATTTCAGACATATAAAAAGAGAATTAGTCTTTTCAATGCATACGAGTTTATCATATTGGACTGGTTGTTATAAAGATTAGCTTTCAAAAAAAATTCTATACCGAATTCCTTTGCGCAACGCAATCTCAAAAAAATATTTTACTGATCTAATCATAATGGTGGATAGTAAATAGTGACGTTATTACCTTAAATTACGATTGACTGGTAGACGCTGGTCAGCTGTCATTCTGGTCATTAAGGCCAATCGAATATACGTCGGTCAATCGAAGTTTAATTTATAAAATGTCCTAACCAAACCACTTTTTATTTCTCTGAATTGCTCTAGATAAGAGTACTAATGTAAATAACTGTAAAACGAGTCTAAATATGTGAAAAAAGTATAAACGTATATGTACCTACTATCAAATTTTTTAAATAGACATCCCTTTAAAGTTATGGTAAATTGATTGATGCAATAATAAAATCTATAAATTATGAAAAAAGTTTTAACTGCTGATTCAGTGAAAAAAGTTTTTTTATAAAGAATTATAAAGATTTTAATGAAAACTTGAAAAATCTTTCAAACTTTAATAGGTCTAGGTCAAATGTCATAATGCTATTTAAATATTTAAGCTTACAATATCAATTTGACTTGAGAATTCAAAATTCAAGAGGATATTTTACAAGCCAATTGTATAGAAGAGTCCTGTTAAACTCCAACTGTTTTAATATCGAAACATTGTCTCTTTGATTTAAGACCAACGAATCTCGACTTTCAACATTGAATTTAATGATACTAATGATAAATTTCGTTCTTATCCGTTTTCCTAATCATTATTCAAGTACTGCGGTGTCGACCAAAGCCGTTACAGCGTGACACTAATTGATGAATCATTTTATTGGAATAACAGACAAGTTTGTTATATAACATTCAGCTTGCTAACGATTATTTTATCTTTTTTATAGTCTAAGATCCGGCGTTTGAAATACTCTCGTTTCTTTTTTCCATTAGATAAAGTAGGAAAATAATTAATTTTTACTGTAAGAATGAAAGTTTTAACTTTTATCTGTGATTTTTTGAGATATTATTATTTACCGGTTTCGTCTTTAATGTTGGACTACGCAATGGTTCGATTTCGATCGGAACGGATATAATCATTAATATAATCATTATATTGCTGATTACGTGAAGTAACGTTGGGCGATATTCGTATCTACCCGATACGTGCTCTATTGTGCCTTTGTTTTAATACATATCTATATTTTTTCTATCAAAGTAAAATAAATTACAAGTTTTCAACAATTTTATTCAAATGTAGGGTTGCTCTAAAACATCACGAGAAATTATTAAAATTTATTTAAATATAATAATTTATTCTGATATTATAAATTCGAAAGTAATTCTGTTTGTCTATTTGGTTATCATGTGAATCGATTTTAATAAAATTTCGTATACATAACTGGAACCATGACTTAATAAATATTTCTTTGAAAATAATTTATTGCGTGAAAAAAGACAGAATATCGTATTATTTGATATGTCTTATGATTAAATATTTATTATAAAATGTTCTTACTATTATAATGATATAATTATAGGACGAAGTTGGGCTTTACAATTAATATGTACTTAGGTTTACGCCAATATTCAACATTTTAAACACAATAAACCGGGACTTTGTTTGCTCTAAAGCATTTGAAAAATTGGGAACAAAAATATAAAATAAAACCGCGTCTAAATATGAAAAGATAATTTTATTTAAAGCGACTTATACCTGGTTATAATGACATTAGATATTATATTTAGGTATTATATAAGATATCTTATCTGATAACAAAAAAATTATGACAAGAAGTAGGAATAACTTGAAAAACCGTTAATATTGTAGCTGTAAACACAGCAGTACCTACGCGTAGCGGAACGTCTATGCGGTGTCAAGTTGACAAGTTAAAAGCAAAATCTATTTATCTTCCTTCGTTTTTTTCTTTTCTGAATAATGTTATTTTTTTTCTGGTAATTTTTCTCTGTACTCTTTATTGATAATATTACGTTGTAGATACTTTAAAACCATTTTTGCAAGACTTACATACTCGTATGTACGTAAATAATATGTATATTTTAGTGATATGAAATGAAAAATGAAAAAATCATACATATAACACACACTTGGAAAATAAATTAAATATAGATTTTAACTCTATAGGTTCATTTAATTTGAATGTAGTAGAAAGGAAAAAAATAAGTATGTAAATTAATACATATTATCTGCATTTTAAAGCAGCCCTACCACAGTTTTATAACCTACATGTTATTACCTTTTAACGTTATCTCTTTCTATTAACTTTTATCTATAGTTAATTGAACATACTTTAAGGCTGTTCGAAGTAAAATAATTATGTGATTTGATTTTAACATCTCCGAGCATATATTTATTAGTTGTAACTAAATAAGGAGTAAAGATTGACATGTACATGAAATATTATTGAAAAATCCATTTTAGGACCGTATTACAGATCTGTAAATGCTATAAAAAAAAAGAAACTTCAATTGACACCAATTAAAGTTTATTTTTTAGCATTATAGCATTTTTTTCACATTTATTATATTTTTTTATCTAGTATATAGATAGAATAAAGAATGTATGTCTTTAGTGGATCTGAAAAAACAAATTCAGTTTGGCACTTTTTATGTGCTTAGCTATGAAATAAACGTGGATATAAGTGAAAATTAAAAATATATGTTATTTATTTATTTTTACAATAACATAATATTAATGCAGTATTTAAATACAAAAATATATGTCATTGTGAATTAAGAGCAAGGCACATATTCATGCTACCCATAAAACAACTAAAAGGGACGAACTCTTGAAGAAATGGTGCCGCGTCGACAGGACAACGGAGCACGAAGCGAAGTTACGAAGCTATAAGTATGTTGTTTGAAGAGGATGAAGTGATACAGGATACTTTATGTGAAAAATATGGGTCTTTCGTTATTGTCTCTATTCTTTAGTAGCTACTGCTAGTGACTTTTTTCAGTTTTATTGAATTCTAATTAGAAAACCATCACTGAAGATAGGTTTTTTGTTTGAGTTTTTTCCTTTTTGAGCTTTGATTGTTATTTTTTTTATACGATATGTCATGATGTGCTTGGTAATATGTCCCTGTATGGGCGTGAACCAAGTGCTGAAACAATTCTGGATAGCTTGATGTACTAATTCATCTTTATCTAAAGAAAGCCAAAAATTCTTAATGCTTTGCAGGTGTTTATAATGAATTTTAATTCTATTTTTTTTATTATTGTGTCTTTTGTAAACCTAATATAAAGCACGTTGTGAGACTACATAGTGTTATATATTTCACTTTATTACAAATATTATATTTTTAGATGTAAGAAATAAAGTAGTTATTAGTTTATTTCTGTGTGTCCGTTAAATAAATAAATAAATAAGATGTATTGAATGTAGACGTACATATAGAGTATGTATAGTATCCAGAGCAAAAGATGTATCCTTAAATCGACTTTACTAACTTTAAATTGAGTTCAAATTTATTATTCCATCCCCAGAGGCGAAATTTTTTTAGAAGAATGTATGGCGTCACTCTCAAAGTACACCTAACTTATTCACAAAATCATACATATATCCGAAATTAGTATGTAGTTGTACATATCTCCTTTTTCAAATTCGGCGAAAAATGTAGAGCTCTAATATGTAGAGGATATATTTTGAAGTAAAACTTCTTTAGGCGTGACTGAGAGGTAAGTCAATACATTGGAAAAATGAGCGTATTGAAAGTGTGTCCAGGAAATGAAAACAAAATTATTGATAATTTAAAAAAATGTTATATTGGTATTTGTATAATATTTATTATTAATATATATATTTATTAATAATAATTTTACTAATATAAAATGAATATTTATTACTGTGGGATGAATGTGCATAAGTTAAATAAAAACTATTATGATTAATTGTTGTTATGGTAACCGTTGTTATTGTTTCACAAGTGATATATAATATTATAGTACATGGGCGACCGAGCTTCGCTCGGAGTTCTTGAAAGATTGTATATTTTACATTAAGTGACTAAGTGTTACTGAGAAAGTTGTATAGATGTCGCGATAAGACAATTTTCTTTTTAATTTGGCTTAAAAATAATTTTACATTAAGTGACTAAGTGTTACCGAGACAGTTCTATAGATGTCGCGATAAGAATAATTTTCTTTTTAATTTGGCTTAAAAATAATTTTACATTAAGTGACTAAGTGTTACTGACAGAGTTGTCGCGATTAAGTTTTGCGTAGAATAATGCATAAGAAAAACGCATGAAAACTCGAAAACACGCGTTTTCCCAGACATGTGACTAATCTAGATCAATTTTTCGCCCCCGAAAGCCCCCATATACCAAATTTCAGCAAAATTGTTAGAGCCGTTTCCGAGATCGCCGGTAAATAAATAAATAAATAAATAAATAAATAAATAAATAAATAAATAAATAAATAAATAAATAAATAAATAAATAAATAAATAAATAAATAAATAAATAAATAAATAAATAAATAAATAAATAAATAAATAAATAAATAAATAAATAAATAAATAAATAAATAAATAAATAAATAAATAAATAAATAAATAAATAAATAAATAAATAAATAAATAAATAAATAAATAAATAAATAAATAAATAAATAAATAAATAAATAAATAAATAAATAAATAAATAAATAAATAAATAAATAAATAAATAAATAAATAAATAAATAAATAAATAAATAAATAAATAAATAAATAAATAAATAAATAAATAAATAAATAAATAAATAAATAAATAAATAAATAAATAAATAAATAAATAAATAAATAAATAAATAAATAAATAAATAAATAAATAAATAAATAAATAAATAAATAAATAAATAAATAAATAAATAAATAAATAAATAAATAAATAAATAAATAAATAAATAAATAAATAAATAAATAAATAAATAAATAAATAAATAAATAAATAAATAAATAAATAAATAAATAAATAAATAAATAAATAAATAAATAAATAAATAAATAAATAAATAAATAAATAAATAAATAAATAAATAAATAAATAAATAAATAAATAAATAAATAAATAAATAAATAAATAAATAAATAAATAAATAAATAAATAAATAAATAAATAAATAAATAAATAAATAAATAAATAAATAAATAAATAAATAAATAAATAAATAAATAAATAAATAAATAAATAAATAAATAAATAAATAAATAAATAAATAAATAAATAAATAAATAAATAAATAAATAAATAAATAAATAAATAAATAAATAAATAAATAAATAAATAAATAAATAAATAAATAAATAAATAAATAAATAAATAAATAAATAAATAAATAAATAAATAAATAAATAAATAAATAAATAAATAAATAAATAAATAAATAAATAAATAAATAAATAAATAAATAAATAAATAAATAAATAAATAAATAAATAAATAAATAAATAAATAAATAAATAAATAAATAAATAAATAAATAAATAAATAAATAAATAAATAAATAAATAAATAAATAAATAAATAAATAAATAAATAAATAAATAAATAAATAAATAAATAAATAAATAAATAAATAAATAAATAAATAAATAAATAAATAAATAAATAAATAAATAAATAAATAAATAAATAAATAAATAAATAAATAAATAAATAAATAAATAAATAAATAAATAAATAAATAAATAAATAAATAAATAAATAAATAAATAAATAAATAAATAAATAAATAAATAAATAAATAAATAAATAAATAAATAAATAAATAAATAAATAAATAAATAAATAAATAAATAAATAAATAAATAAATAAATAAATAAATAAATAAATAAATAAATAAATAAATAAATAAATAAATAAATAAATAAATAAATAAATAAATAAATAAATAAATAAATAAATAAATAAATAAATAAATAAATAAATAAATAAATAAATAAATAAATAAATAAATAAATAAATAAATAAATAAATAAATAAATAAATAAATAAATAAATAAATAAATAAATAAATAAATAAATAAATAAATAAATAAATAAATAAATAAATAAATAAATAAATAAATAAATAAATAAATAAATAAATAAATAAATAAATAAATAAATAAATAAATAAATAAATAAATAAATAAATAAATAAATAAATAAATAAATAAATAAATAAATAAATAAATAAATAAATAAATAAATAAATAAATAAATAAATAAATAAATAAATAAATAAATAAATAAATAAATAAATAAATAAATAAATAAATAAATAAATAAATAAATAAATAAATAAATAAATATATATATATATAAATATACAAGAATTGCTCGTTTAAATATATAAGATTACTTCCCTGTATGATATTTTATAAACACACTAGTAACTCACCCTCGCTCCGCTCAGGTTCGCCCAAACTTACGTTTTAACGTAAGTTAACGTAAGTTTTAACGTAGTTTTTTAACGTAAGTTTCCGCAGTAATAAGTATTCTATATGTTGACTCGGATAACAGGCTATAATCATACCAAATTCCATCAAAATCCCTCTACTGGTTTTTCCGTGATGTGGTAGCAGATAGACAGACATACAGACGAAAATTCTAAAAACTATAGATTCGGCCTCTCTATTGATAATAATGTCTATTTAAATAAGATTTTCCAAAAAAATATTTTATGTACAAATTCGGTGTAGTTACGATTTTATTATATGTATAGATTGTAATATGCCTTATTTAAATATTGATTTGTTTTAATTTAATTGCGATATTTGCCAAAGAAGTTTTACTTCAACCGCGCAAAGTTACACGCACCCAAATTTTTTTTAATTGATCAATGTGCATGAAATAAAATATTTCATGAATTTTGAACAATTTGGTACCCAAATGACCCACGCTGTTTAATATAAATAGCTTTTTAATAATTATTTCGCTTGCATATCCGAGATAAGATAGATATTAAAACGTTCTATAAATGTATATTTTACAATGTTTTTGTTCTCTGTGGTTACCTCATTTACTTTTATTTTTACGTCATTTTAAGAAAACGGATTTACTTTTACTTACCTAAATAAACTTAAATCCGCAGATTTAGATTTCATGGCTTCTAAATAATGAGTTTCTTGCCTTACAAAGCTTTTGAAATGGGCCGGGACTCAAACTCAGCGCTGAGTATTTTTTTGTACTTTCTTTTGAAAACGTAATTAATTAATAATCTAATCAATTAATTAATCAAATATTTTTATTTTTTTTTAATTTTTGAATCAGGAACCCAATTCAAACAAAATTAAATAATAAAAACTAACCCTTAAGTTAAAGACCTTACTTTTGATTAGTTTAGTTTACTCTCTAAGGAAAATATACGCGAAAAATAAACAGTATTATAGTACATTTCATGAATATCTCATACCAACTTCTGTTTCAGAAAAAATAATACAAATACAAAATATATGTTGCAGATGTTATTTAGCGGGATTTATCTTCGCTACGGGAGTAAGAAATGTACGTTTCTTCATGAATAGTTAAACTGGGTGTCGTATCAGTTTATGTAAAACGAATAAACTGGTTTACAAATCTTCACGTATAGTGTAGGTAAAGCTGCCATATAAAACTTGTTGCGAAATGTGTATTAATAAATGAAATGTAATATAAAATCTAACTTATAGTTTTTTTGTTGCAGAGTGTCTAAGGTTAAATAATAAATAAATAAATAATTAATATGTTGGGACATTAACACACATCATCATCTAGTTCCATGATAAGTTACGAGATTTGTGTTATGGATACCAGATAGTTGATATACTAACTTATATATGTATGTTATATCTACACATATATCTACACATATATGTATGTATAATTTTAAATACATACATATTATAAATATAAACACCCATGAATGCAGTATAAGCATTTGTGCTCATCGCACAAATGAATGCCTCTAGCGGGGTTCGAACCCGCGACCGATGGCACAGCTAGTAGGGTCATTACTACAAACTGAGCCAAATGTGTCAAAAGGTTTTTATCTAGTTTTTTTTTATCTCATATTGCAATATATTTAGTTACAGTATTCTAAGACAAGATAACATTGATATCTACATGTGCTATCGCTAGTAGAAGTCTAAAAAGTTCATCGTTTTCTAATGGCGATATCGATTATAAAAATTAAAGTCATCTGAGGGAACACATCCTGTTTGGGGCTGGCTCGCATGTGATTTCTATGTAATTAACAAATTGTTATTTGGTGTAATATGAAACAAAGAATTAAACTGTACTCGTTTCTCCGGACCACTCTTAGCTTAGAGAAAAAACTTTGCAAGAAGAAAAACCAATGAATAAGTGATAGATTGTTAGAGAAAATGTTTATTTGACCACATACGCTCTGAAATACTAAATAGTCATTGAAAAAAAAGGTATTTAAACCCGCCTCCATCGTGTTTTATTGAATTACTCGAGAAAGAGGACGACAAAATAACGATTTGCTTTTATCCTTTAGGCACTTAAGCTCAAGCTTTTCGAGTGTGACCCTTTAGGGCTTAGACAAAACTCAAAATGAAATCGTCATGTTATTTAGTCATAATATGGCATTTCTATATATTTTTTTTAAATTTATATTTATCCACTATTACATTGATGTCTTGTCCAAGCTCCTCTGAAACTTAAAAAATGATATGATGTTCATAAAACCTACATTTCTAAATTTATTTTTTACAAGTTTAAGATGATCGGTCCTAACACTTTTTTTTATGCCAGTTCCAGCTCTGTGCAAAGCAATTGCTACACAAGTCCTCCTATCTGGATCAGTTGACCACACACGCTGAAACAAGTTAGTCTTTTGAAGTTCCTTAATTCGTTTGCTTGTTACTACGGTATGTAAATTAGAAGTGACAATAAAATGCAAACCAAATGATTGTATATCTCGTGGTAGTGGAAGCAAATGTGACTTTTTAATGTATGTTTGGAAAACATGGCCTTTACTTTGTACGTAAATGGACAACTGGAAGCTGTATGTAGTATTTTTAGATCTAAATTATCGATGAAAATAATATTAATTTCTAGTTTTATTTGGAACTGACAAGTAAAATGACAAAAAAAATATAAATATAAAACATAAAATACATGTATGTATTTTTAAAGTTTTTTTATAACTAACTGTATCTAGTACAAAAGGATAGCTTGGAAAATTAAAAATAACGCAGAAAGGGTTTGGTCCATAAGGTAATTCTAAGAGAGTTTTGTATTTTTGGTAAAAACCCTTAAAGAAAACTGAAAACTTAGCAATTATTTAAAAATTTATAATGTGGAGATAATTAAAAAGATAAAAATATATGAAAGGATATGATTTTTTCTGATAAGTTGTAGTATATAAAGTACTTGAACTTAAGCTATAAAAAATGGTTGTTCAGAATAAGAGCTGTAGTAAGTCTGCAAATGTTTAAGCGTTCTTCTGCAAATGTTGCGCGTTTAAAATAGCGAAGTTTTTCAACCGCATCGTCTATTAGTGGCTTTTATATGGAAACTTTTGAAGTTGTGGTTTGATAAAAAGTTAAATGAAAGTATATCAGGGGGCTTCCATGAGATGCGGTTTTGGACCGGTAATATAACAGTTTAATCTTCCGGTGTGTATGGTCCATTTTAATATACAAATATATTACAGAGTAAAATTTTATATTATTGTATCTTACAAAGTTATATCATTCGCTTGACCATTGTTCATTTTCATTGGTTTAGCTAGAGTATTGAATAACAAAAGCTATTATTTTTATATTTTAATTGTTATCTGCCATGTTATATGGCAATAATATATAAGTTTATAACATATAAACGTTTATAATATTAATATATAAGTAAGTTACTTAAAAATCATAATATTGTCATTTAAAATAAAATTAAATAACTAAACCGATATTGTGATATAATATACTGTAATATATAGATGTAATAACTACTTAGCCATGTCGATACGTAGATGTTTTTTATTTGAATTTACAGAGAGTTTTAATAAGTAGGTTGAATCCCGTACTTAGTTTATGTAAAACTAATTTCATATATCTTGTTTTAATTTATACAGTACCTGGGCGACCGAGCTTCGCTCGAAGTTTTTGGTTTAAAGTACATTTTTTTTAATTTGGCTTAAAAACAAAAGAAAATACTAAAAACTTGAATAAATACGAAAGAAAAACAGAAGTAAAAACTTTGTATATGACCGGAATTCGAACTAAAAAATTTGGCCGTTTAACCACGATCGATCTTTCACCCCCGAAAACCCTCACATACAAAATTTCAGCGAAATCGTTAGACCCGTTTCCGAGATCGCCGGTATAAGTAAATAAATAAATATATAAAAATCGCTCGCTTAAATATTTTAGATTTGATAAATATAGTTCAAATTTAACGAAATTTAGTATGATAATGTTGAGAACGAATACTTTTGAGCACGCAATAAAATAATATTATTTCTTATTTTATTATATGTTCGTACTTGTTTTATCTTTCACTAAAGGATTTATAAAGCTCTTTAATAAATTGAATCTCATAAACTTCAAAGCTTTGTAGTAACTTGACACGGCTATTAAGCTTTTATAAGGGTTTTAAGTAAATTATTGGGCCTATTACTTTTAATGTGACACTATTCTTGCATGAAACTTTTACATACAAAATTGACTGTTTGTAAACAGACCTGTTCTACAAGTTACTTAATGGTTTATGTACAAACATATTTTGGTATAATAATTTTTTTATAGAAAATATCTTACTGGTGGTCTTTTCCTTAGATTTTTTCCTTGAATAAATTTGTAACTTCCTTTTTTCGTCGCAGTTTCGTTTGTTTAATAAATCAATAAAAGCTGATATATGCTTGCTTAAATTCTCTGATATCATTCACTTTCAAACTTTGATAAACATTAAAGTTACAGGTTATTTAATAGTTGCTGTATAATATACATATATTGGGTATGAATAATCTCAAAGTAAAAAATCTTAAGTAGAATAATTTGCAATAACAAAAAGGTATTTTTTCAAGATTAAAAAATTATTATGAATATAAAGTATTTTAATTTCGGAATCTTAATCTATACATATAATAAAATTCTAACTGAGTCGAATCTGTACCTTAAATATTTTTTGGAAAATTTTATTGAAATAGACTTTATTATCGATACAGAGACTGAATCTATAGTATTGAGAATTTTTGTCTGTCTGTCTGTCTGTTACCGCATCACAGAAAAACCACTGGAAGGATTTTGATGAAATTTGGTATGATGATAGCTGGATATCTCATGGATCATGGATTGTCTCATTCCCACGGGAATACACGTTATAACACAACCCAAAAAATATTTATGATTAAAATTTCTTGAAACTTGGTATTAATGCTCTTCAATACAATTAAATAAATACGTATTTTAGCGTTTTTTGAAATTCCCATAAGGAGATAAAATAAGGGATGAAAATTTGTATGAAACCTACCTTTTTAAAGTTTGTTGTAGTTTTAGCGCGAGCGAAGCCGCGGGTTTTGCTAGTAATACTATAAATGTGAAAGCTTAGATGTTTGGATGGATGTTTATTACTCAATCACTCCAGAGCGGCTGAACGGATCTGGATGATATTTGGCATAGAGATAGATTATAGTCTTAAATATCAAATAGGCTTTTTTATGCCGAAAAAATGTACGGTTTCCCTGGGATAGATTTGTGTTTGTTCTTCTAGAGGCAAACCCTAACCAAGCAAGGGTGAGCCGCTAGATATATAATAAGGTAATATTTACTCCACTTGACATTATAAACTATTTTTTGAATTATTTCAGATTTATTATTTAAGCTTCTAGTCTTTTTAATAGACAACCCAAACATTCTAACAGTCATATTGAATTAGATTAATAATATTCATTTGCTCGAACTTCCTCTGTTATATGATACAAAAAATGTTTCCACGCTGTTTTACTGTATTAAAAACGTAATCTAGTTTAATATGATTTAAGATATCCTCAATTCAATAATAATTACCACTTTCAAAACAGCCTTTCACTACAACACTTTAATATAAATTTAATTGTACGAGTGCGCTGCTTGCTAGAAACCACACCTATAAGCTGTGGTTTCTCTGCATTATTTGTCTGCGACTTGCGCATTTATTAACTTAGTCTAAGTTTGTCACTTTAGGCGTTTTTTACATCAAATTTTCAATATAATAATCATAATATTAATATGATACCACATAATATAGTAATTACAGGCTATAATAAATATATAATAGTAGTGTGAAATAAAACTCTCTTCTGTGATGCTAATTTCACTGATACTAGCTATTTGCTCAGGGATTGTGCGTAAGAGAGTGTGGATACACAAGTGCACTCTTTATGCTTAAAGGACCGATGGTTGTATGAACTCTTCGAGGCAAGAGTGATGATTTTCAACTCTGGGACTGAGAATTGCTTGACATGAAATGAATACTTACATACATACACTACACATAAGCCAATCCGAGATTCAAACCCAAGACCTCATGATCTGTAGCCGTATTAGGAAACCACTATGATTAGACTAATGAGGCTAATAATCTTATGAAATACTCACTTGATGTTACTATAAATTATATATGTACTAGCGATATATATGTACACACATAGGTATAGAAAAGTAAGTACCTACTTTAAAAATTAAAAAAATATACATATATGTATATCCCTTACTTGACATATGATTCCCCATACAAACTTTCATCGCCCTTTTCACCCCCTTAAGGGATGATTTCCGGGATAAAACTATCCTATGTCCTTCCCAGGGTTTCAAACTATCTCCATACCAAACATCATCTAAATCGGTTCAGCGGATTAAGTGTGAAAAGGAGACAGACAGACAGACAGACAGATACACAGACAGACAGACAGATAGAGTTACTTTCGCATTTATAATATTAGTATGGATAAAGAATGATCCTGATTCTTCAATCTTCTGAATAAGCTCCTTCTTCTTAAACTTCAGAAAGTAGAAGAATCAAGTTAAGATCATACGAAAACAAGTTAAAATAACAACATTTTAGAGAAAATTTGCTTGTAACATTAACATAATATGTAGATTTATTTTAATAGAACCATATACGCATATGTATAGTGTAGTTGTTTGAATTATATCACAATCAATATCCGTAGCCTCGGCGTAAGCAAATGTTAACTAGACGAAGTTATGCTATGCACTACTTTAGTATTAATATAATACTTTTTTGATTTCTCTTAAATTGTGAAGACTTCGACGCCATATCTCTTTTTTTTTAAATTAGCGTATAACTTTGTGGGTAGAGACTGTAATAGCTATAATATAATAACTTTTGAGATTGCAAAAATTTTAGTCTCTCCCGTGAATATTGCTGTGAAGCATTCGAAACTTCAGGATTCAAAATAACTCTAGGAAAAAAATCAAAAAGATAGTTTTATTTAATATGCTCTATACGTAATGTTAGCCCTTAGAAATGAAGCTAGTAGATTCATTTTTCAGTTCAACACTTGGTCCTAATGCAATTTAGTTTCAGATTAATATTAGCACTTAAGAATGGGTTGCGTCTTATAGCCCCTTAGATCTATTTAGCTAAATAGCGGTATAATACTCCTTCGCTTTAGTAGTTCCTGTAAGTTTTATTAAATGATTTTGAATAATGTTGCAGATTAAAATAAATTCCTTTAAAATATTTAAGAATGATTAAAATAAATATTTGATGAGATTTTATAACAAAATAGGGTTTCTAGACTTTTAGTTTTTTTTTTAGATTTTAGACTTTTAAATTTGACTTAAAATAACGTATTTTAAAATTAAAAATTATTACTTCTTTATAGGAAATCATCTTAACAATTGTTAAATTGGTAAAAAAATCATGTAACATAGGCAAACATGTACATACATACATACTCCTGAATTGAGTATCTCTTCATATGTGTAGTAGGTATATATCAAACTAAAACATTTCTTATATTCTGAATATAATATACACACATTAAGATTAAAAACCTTTCTTAAGGGATAAGCACTTTAGCAAAAAAGTAATATCATATAATATAATGTATTCTCGAGTTTTTAATTTTTCTAAAGGTTCCGTGTAAAGTAAGTAGAAACCTATAATACAAAATAAAACTAAATTTTAACAAATTTGTGAAATTTCCACCCTAGATACTCTTAAAATATATGTTAAAGTTAACTAATGAATGTAATATAATGAATATAAAGTACTAACACTGACATTTAACTGATAGATAAGTTTGAATTACGTTTAATAATTTATGTTTACTATTGAAATGGTTTTATTATCTATACAGGTATAAATACGATGCATTTTCCTTTAGATAACTTAAATAGTTTTAACGAAGGGTGTGGTCGATATCACTGTGGCCTACCACACACAGGTTCAAAGGATATAAAGTTATATTGTAAATTATCATAACATTACATAGCAGTAGTTTTTACTGGAGGCTTAGCTTGTGTTATACCTTGATAAAATAACTTATTATTTTTAGAAACTATGAAAATTTTCATATCCTGCATACGAATGAAAAATCATTTATGATATTCTTATTATAAAGTTTATGTTACCTACAAGTACTACTACTACTACCTCCGTTCGGGTTCGTCCCTAGGTACATTTTAACGGTTAGTATAGGTTTCTCAGAAATGAGATACTTTCCCGTAGTAAAAAGTATCCTATATGTTTACCCGGATCCCAGCTATCATCATATTAAATTTCATCAAAATCTGTCCAGTGGTTTTTTTGTGATGCGTTCCCATACAGACAGACAAAAATTCTAAAAATTATAGATTTGGCCTCTGTATCGATAAAAATAACTATTGTAATATAGGTTCAACTCAGAATTTTATTATATGTTTACATTTTTTCTTGGTCTATAGTTAATTAAAATAAAAGATATTCGTGTAAAACAATTAAAGCAAAAGCAGAACAATTAGCGTCGTAAAAGAAATAAAACACAAAACGTTAACAAAGTTATTTTAACATGACAAAGAAAATTACTTACGCTTTTAAAAATATTAAAATTCTTACATTTAACATTTAAGTATTGCAGTTGTTTCCAAAGTTAATTAAAATGGCTAAAATATACACAATCAACTCCAAGGTTACTTCTAAATGTTAAATTTTCATAAAGCCCGCTAAGATATTTAATCGAGCTTTTAGTTATTATGAGCTTTCATACATACATGGTGTAAAGTAAAATATATTAACTTAAAAAGCTTTGATTTATTTAAATTACTATAATATTTTATTTGTTTCCCTATATTGTTAGGTAACTATATTTGCTAAACACTTGCCGTTGTATCTAATTATCGATAGACTAGCTCGTGACTAGGCGCTGTCATTTGTGCGCTGCCTCGTTGATAATGACGAGTGGATATTGCAATAATTCAACTTGACTATGATAAATTAGCAATTTATATTTTGTAATAAAATTCAGTTACTATATACTACTATACATCGAAAAGCTGTAACTGATAATTGCTTTCAAGGTGTATGTTATGTGGGCTTATTAAAATATTTCAATGCTGTAGCATATTGCCAATTGGAATACATATGAAAGCTGTATAATCCAAGATTATTGTTATATACATACATTAATTAAAGACTCATTTGATATAACGCAATACCTTCTAGTTTTTTTTAAGAATATTCTTTTAGTCTAAGTATAAATATTAAAAACTAAATACAATCTGAGCACAACCTGTGGTATCTACTGTATATCTCCCTTTCACACGTGATCTACATTTCGAAGGGGACATTTGAATATGTGTCATAGTGAAATCAAAGGTCGTTATTATTCCACGGGGGAGGACGTACTCTTACAATACGCATTCAATAACATCAATTCATCCTATTTTATGTCGCAACCTATTTTATAAAAGTCATTCTTTCAATTTCTTCGTGCTCCATCTGGTATTCAAACGAGATTAAGTCCTTGGAACATTGTCGCACCAATTTCAATAGAATAACAAATTCTTTTTAACAATTTTTTCAGTATAAAAATGTATAGTCTGTCGTTTGTTACTTGTTCTAAGTAATATCGGACTAATATTATATATGCCAAAATTTGTATGTGTGTTAATTTATCTGGACTAATTTGGATGAAATTTACATTGATAGGGTATGAAGTGGAGAAATATTGGGTATCAGCAGGGCGCACCTAAGTGAAGCGAGGGTAAATCAAACAATTTTAACACAACTTAACTCTTTTAACTAACAACTTAAATTTTTATATGTTTTGCCATTTCTAATAATCGCATTTAACGTATTTGCACTAACTCCATTACTGTAGAATAATATAACTTATATTAGGTTGATTAGGTAAATTATGATATATGGATCTAGTATAGTATCGAATTTTCACAATTGTGCTTACAAACATAGGTATTGCATATGAAATGATTTCGCTATCAAAAGCAAAATTTAAAATTGAAATACAACGTTATTCTCATGCCCTTTCACTACCGGACAATGAGTAACTGGCAAGGCTTCAAGGGTGCGGCTGTCGTGAGGTCACGCCCATTCAAATGTGGTTTAACTAATCTGCATGAGCGCTTATCTGTGATTATGTTATTTTGTTTTGCAATTGTTAGAAACGTATAGACTTTGTTTGACGCTACTATCTTTATGGGTCCCGTAACTCAGAGCGTATGTGTTCAAACGATCAATTTAACGAAAGAATTTTTATTAAAGAATATTTTTTTTTATTTGTCAATTCCATTAGTATTAAATACACATTTTACTTTAAAAAGCCATAAAGATATATTTTATCTATATTATGTATATAAAACTTAGAAAAAATCTTTTTTTTAAATAGAGGAAACTCTACTGGAAAGTACAACAAGTGTTGGTAGTTTGAACAAATAGTCACTAAGGCGACGATTTATTTTTTATAATATTAAGTCATTAAGTATATCGTAAAGCCAACGAAAAATTGCCAATCATTTCTAAATCTTTGACTGCAGCTGTAGTTAATTGACACAAACCGGTCCACTACGTTTTTAAATCTCCAATCATACTTTGGAGCTTACAGAAATAATGGTGTCTTAATAAAACTCAAAACACAAATATTTTTAAAATTGAGAAATTATTTTAAAGAAAGTATGTTGGGTAGTTTTTAACTAGTATAAAACAAAGTCGCTTCCCGCTGTCTGTCCCTATATATGCTTAGATCTTTTAAACTACGCAAACGATTTTGATATGTTTTTTTTAATAGATAGAGTTATTCATGAGGAAGATTTATATGTATATTACATGCATAATATAATAGAGAAACACTGATATTTTTAGAGGTTTCTAATGTGATGTTGTAAAGAAACACCTTTTTGCGCTTACTTTGCAAACGCTGGCTGAACCCTACGAGATAGATCAAAATAATGTACTACAGTATTGTACACTTTAAAAAGGTCTACAAAAAATCCGCGATGGCATATGTTTATCTCTTAAGTATAACATACTATATCCATTTTACTATATCCAAGCTAGGGTCGAACCTGGGCGAAGCGAGGGTGAGTCGCTAGTATGGAATATTTTCGATTCCACGCGTTCAGTTAAATATTTTTTCAGGACATTGATGTTATTAAGCAGAGTATACACTAAGTATGTAGGACAAAAGTTATTTCGTGTCGATATCCTATTAGGTTAAGACTGAAGTAGAAAAAAGTTTGTAATAACTGTTATTACTAAAATTTGGATATTTTACTCCTCTAGGTATAAAGAATTAACTACCACTAAACATAATTCGTAGAAAAATATGCTACGAGTTGGCCGTTTTAACAAAACGAAACTTTAGCTTGATAGTAATAATTTATAAAAATTGCTTAGGGATTTGGTTTTCTAATAATAATGAAAAAATTTGACACTTTTAATAAAATATTTTTTTTGTAACGTAAGCTTAGCATGTATAGATTGCCTTATTAGGCTTAGTATGTATAAATGATTGACGACATAATTTGCAAAACTAACCGGTATTATAATTAAAATTAACTATTAACTCTTAACTGAAATAAACATTGTTATAATAATAATCATCACTTTAAGGTTCTGCGAGCTTAGCCAATTAAAATAGTCTATAACAGATAATCATCATAGTATACCATTTCTATATCGCTTATAGTTATCTATAAACAATATCGATTGTAGAAAATCAACTTGTCTTAAGGCTAGTTACAACTATTTTTATTGTACTACAGATTTTAAAGAAAACATCGATAATTCTAATATGTGTACCATATAGTTTGATGTGCACGTTTGATATGCACTATAAGAATTTTCACTATATCGTAAACTACAATATATATAAAAAAATTACTATACTATCAATAATGAAGCAATATAACTTAGAGGGATGAAGAAATCATAAGAGAAAGTAACCGCTAGTAGGCGGTACAAATAGACGTCAATTTTAATTGGGTGTTATTTCCAAACTAATGACTTTTGAGTTCAATCGGCGCTTTTAAAAAGCTTAATTATGTTTATTCGAAGCCATTAAGTGAACCAGTTCGATTAATCGTTCCGAAGCTCATAGGAAGCTGTTATTGTCGGATCAATAAAAATATAATCTATCATTTAGATGTTTGAAAACTTTAAGCGGAAATTGTGATATAAATTTAAATATCTAAATAAGCGATGAGAATCGATTGCGATGCAATTACTTTTTATATTATTATTAATAAAGTGGGTCAAATTATTTTCGTTTCGGCTCGTCACTTGAAAAAAACTTTTACAAACTTACATTGTTTTCATTTTTTACAAATAAAATAGATTAGATTTTCTATTCTTGATTGGATTTGCTAGAATATCTATCTTGCTAGTACATTTTTTATATTATTAGAATGTGTAGAGCCAACCTTAATTTTTTTTAAATGTTAAAAAAAATTTATTATTATAAGAAAATATTATATTATTTATAAAAATCATCAATGGTCAAGACTGCGTATCATACGCACAAAAAAACATATTACCCGTATCTAGAGTACGGTAAAATCTAATATATTTAAACGAGCAATTCTTGTATAATATTTACATCTTTATTTCTTTGTTTATTTATTCCAGCGATCTCGGAAACGGCTCTAAAACGGTTCCGCTGAAATTTGGTATGTGGAGGCTTTCGAGGGCGAAAAATCGATCTAGATTACTCTCATGTCTGGGAAAAATTCCAAAAAATATATTTAAAAATTTCTCTTGTTATTTACATGGAAAATCAAAAATCACGATGAGCCACCTCTTAATATTGATATTGAGAGCTCAAACTTTACCAGATTTTTTTTTTCGTCATCTTGAACGATATTTTCATGGTAACTAAAGAAAAAAAAATTTTTTTTGTCACACCCTAATGTACATATTTTCTTATAGTTCTTTATACTTTAAATAAAACTTCCCGGGAATATAGGATAGTTATCAGACGTATTTTAATTTAATAATATAAAGGGATTAGAACTTCTTTTCGTTCTCAACATAACATTTTCGAAACGTTTTTACTGATGCAGAACAAATTAAAGTGGAACTCAATTACGCACAGTGAGTCTGCAGTCGGTCACAATCGATTAGAAGAAAAAGAAATTATCACGACGATGCCAGGTGGTTAGACAGGAAACGGCAGGACCCGCCACTGCGCGTCGAATCAAGCATGTCAATGTTAATTAATCGTTTAAGAAGCTTAAAGAAAATTTTATGCTACATAATCACCTAATGCGATCATCTTAAAGCGATGAAGGCATTTTGATAAAAAAGAGGTCTGAAGAGCTGAAATTTGTTTGATTATCTATCAATCACTTTTAACTGCTTTACTAAATCTAAAACAAAAAAATAAAAATAAATTCGGTTCTTAACCAGGCACCAAAAATAAATAAAATGAACGGGGGATTCATCTACTGAATATACAAGTCGGTGTCGATGTTGTGTATTTTATATTATTCATTTAAAGCTTTTGTTTCAGAATTTTCATATACCTACGTGTTTTCAGTAGGGACTTTGATAATATTTTATATATTTAAACGAGCAATTCTTGTATATTTATATATTTATTTATTTATTTATTTATTTATACCAGCGATCTCGGAAACGGCTCTAACGATTTTGCTGAAATTTTGTATATGGGGGCTTTCGGGGGCGAAAAATTGATCTAGATTAGTCACATGTCTGGGAAAACGCGTGTTTTCGAGTTTTCATGCGTTTTTCTTATGCATTATTCTACGCAAAATTTAATAGCGACATCTATACAATTGTCTCAGTAACACTTAGTCACTTAATGTAAAATTATTTTTAAGCCAAATTAAAAAGAAAATTGTTCTTATCGCGACATCTATACAACTTTCTCAGTAACACTTAGTCACTTAATGTAAAATATATAATCTTTCAAGAATTCCGAGCGAAGCTCGGTCGCCCAGGTACTTATTCTTACATTAGCCTTAAAAGGCAATTTTTTAAACGTTTGAACTTTTTTAACGTTAAAAAATTGCTATATAGCCATAGATTCCCCAAGTAAAAAAAATAATAATTACTATCTATGAAAGTAAGTCAAGTGCAATAAAAATGATCTTTTCATTTCTGTTTTTTTTTCCTGTCTATAATTATGCATGCCTTCATTATCATTGTAAGTTGTAGATTATGAAACAACAGCGACTATATTTGATGTACTTATAACAACTTAGATAAACCAAATAAATAAATAAATGTAAAACAAACCCAACAAATACTTTTATCGATCTATTAGATAATATTTATTCAATGATTACGTAGTATGTGTTATTTTATATTAATATAAAGCAAATTTATAATATCGACACGTTTGTCAGGACATTAACCTAACATTCCATGAATGTTAAACACGGCTGAGTAAGTTGTAGACATCTCACAGCGATTTGCGATTCAGGTCTACATGATGCATACTTCTATACATAACGTCTTGTCAACATCTTTTGTTTATTTTTAATCTTATGTATGGAAAAAGTATTTTCAATTTATTTTTAGCTGAATGGTGAATAAGGTATTTAAGATTTATAGTTGATTTTTGTGTATTCTTATGGTGTATTCTTAACACTAATAAGGTTTAAAAGATTGGAACTAACAGTCAGATAAAAAAATACAACTTATAAGAGTATTTACTATGGAATGTAAATACTATCCAACATCACTACAACTCTAAGAAGTGGAGCAATTATATATAAACAAACTATGTGAGCGAAACGCTGGTTTGTTATTATAAAAAACCTTAAATACCTATATCTATATAAATAAAAATTAAATGCTGTTGGTAAGTGTCCAACTTGATAGAGGCTGGACTCAATTCGCTAGTTTTTTTTAATGTAATAAATAATTTATAAGCTTTATACGGAATAATTGTCTGAAAATTGGGAATATAAAAAACTAAAAGTGCTTTCTTTTATGAAAATGTTGCATAAACTTAAAGATCTCAAGTAAAATTTAAATTTAGACAATACTGACGGGTACAGGAAATCTGAATAAAATATATATTGATATATTTTTTCAATTTATTTTTAACTTATCGTCTATCTACTATAACTTTGTTGTAAACTAATACTACAAATGTAATTATTAATTAGTCTTGCTTTGAATATAAATAACAATTTAGTAATAATCTTCGGATGTAAATAATACTATAAAATAAAATATTATAATCGTTTATTTAATAAACAACCTCCAACAATGTCATAACAGTTCTTTTTGACTGCAAGAATTTTAAATACATATTTATTAGTAGATCTATAAACTTAACTTAAAATTTAAATACCATCTAATATCACAGATAATATTTTATAAGGCATAACACTATACAAAACAAACTAGACGTTGAGATTGCGTTTAGTAAAATTAATTTTTAAATGATAGTATTAAATTATAGCTTCTTTATTTACGAACAGCTATAATCTCATTAAAATTGATTTAGGAAACCAAAAATTGTAGAATGTAATTTCACATCAATAAAGTTTTATGTATGTTACATATATATACACAATGTAAAGATTGTTAAAATAATATCACAATCTAAATCATTTGCAACATAACCATTAGACTCCTACATATTTTCAACTACAAACTAATAAAAAAAATCATAAATACATACTCATTTTATAGGAATGTAAAAATAAAATGTAGGCTATAAAATCTATTACAAAAAATTAACACTCTTCAAAACTACCTCGGACAGAATTTGAAATGAGGAAAGAGGAAACAATGCAGCGAAAGGAACCTGAAACAAATAGAAAAATACAATATTCCTTAACCTTTCTCCATATTTAAAAATTCTACATTACATAATCATGAAAAGAATATACAACATGTATTTCCAAAACAGAAAGAAAAATAATCAATATTTTAGTCTAATAGTAATATATATATATATATTTTTTTTTTTTTTTAAAGTTATACATTTTAATGTTTATATTCGAATTAGCGACTCACGCTCGCTTCGCTTCGCTTCGTTTTCACGGTTATTATAGAATAAACTATATATATGTACATACATGGGTGTAGAAAAGTATGTACCTACTTTGAAAATTAAAATAAATATAATCTCTAACTATTCATACCAAATATCATGTAAATTGGTTGAGCAGATTAAGCGTGAAAAGGTAACAGACCGACAGACAGAGTTACTTTCGCATTTATAATATTAGTATAGATTACCAATGAGTGCGTCGTGAACAGTAAAATAGTTCAATAAAACTTACCTAGTTGGATCATATCTGATATCGAATCCGGGAACGTTTATAACGTTCCAACCATTCTTTGAGTGGGAGTAACTGAAGGATATTTGGTCACGGAAAGTTTCCGGCACCAAGAGTTTCATTTGCTCCAAGTGAGAATGAAATTCTGGCACCCGAGTTAAATTTGTCTCCATAATATGCTCTGAAACAAAGTTAAATATTTATCTTTTGACTTCATTTAAGTTTATTATCTGCAGAACTGTAGCTTTAATAAGTATTAAAAAATAAGATAATAATTTCAATTCTTGACTAATAAAAAATTTATTCGTCGATATGTTCAAATTAGATTATAAGAGTACAATTTATTGGATGAAATATTTTAGACAATTGGAGACTACAGACTTGTAAAGCAATTACTAAGGCAAAATGCTGATAATAATGATGTGTTGTTATATAATCTTATAAATTATTAAAACAAAGATTACAAACCTATAATGTAGCCAATTGTTACATCATCTGGTAATCGAATACCTTCACAGATGCTTATAAATCTGCCACCACTAAAAACAAAATTAATAATTACTTGCTTGATCTTACTCTTAGAATTTTTAAATCTAAACAAAATCATTTCATTCCTATCTTACCTTGCCACTGGCAACATTTTTAAAGCTAAACTTTGGCTTATGCAAAATCCAGCGCCACCAGTCGCGAACCAGAATGAATATAATAACTGAAACAAATGAAATCATTTAATTCCGTTGCACTAACATTAAAATATGAGCTATACAAAACAATTTTTCCCGAATATTTTATATTTACCTTACTAATAAACTTCCTATATATTTTTACGGGTTCATAGACAGACGTTCTTCCGAGATACCAATCATCTTGGTGATTATACGCCTGCAGGACGCTGACCAGCCGAGGTATGTTGACGTAGTTATCATCATCGAAGTGACAGAACCATCTGCCAAAATAAAAATATTAAAAATTTTGCTTTTAAGAAAATCAAGTACCTAATTTAACCGTGAAATGAAAAATCCGTAACAAAATGACCCAAAATTATTGGTTGGCACTTTACGCTTATTATTTTACCAAAGTGCAAGACACAAAAAAAATCTATCAAACGACTCCATCATATGCGTACAAGATGGCATTAATGAAAATGACATGATTGTGTCTTTACGGTCAACATAAATAATTTCTTCAAGAACTCCAGGTACATCATTTAAGGGTAAAATTGGTCGTGCGGTATAATTTGCTGATATTACGTTTTGAGCAAATAATAGCTGCGCCCGCGCAATCTGAGACCGTATATTGCAAGATGGCGTACGACAAATGGCTGCATACAAAGTCATAACATGGATCCAATTTCTGCATATCGAGTTTAGTCGAGAATTTAGTGGTTAACCTTGGTATCTTGTTGGGGTTTATTAAAAATAATAGTGTCTAACCAATGTTTCATAAATATATATGCAGCGCTTTAAATATTCAGAAAACGTATTGATATTCCAAATAGCTGTATTAGTTAGTCACTTGAAAGAATAAAAAGATTTTACTTTAGTACAGAATTAAAGTTATAATAATGAGCGATACGATTATTCCAACAAAGCGGTGCATGTAGTCGCGGTCGTAAATATCCTAGGGGATTAATGTTGGAGTCACTCCATGCGAGTTCCAAACCTCCACGTATATCGGTACTTCTCGTAAAGTGTAACTAGAAACGTAGAGAATGTAGAAGTGCCTTTGACCGTACCGCTTGCGATACGATCGAATTTTGAACTAAACAAATTATACATGTAAGTAATAGGTTTTTAAAAGGTGCATCGGGATCAAAGTCACTTTCAAAGTGGTTACTGCATTTTTATTAGTGGATTTTTTCTTGAAATTCCTTTGAATTGATAGCTTATTGATTAATAAAATAATCATAAATGTGGTTCATTGGCGAGGATATCACGTAACTACACAAAAATGATGCACCCGAAATGAGATTTTTTTTATAGAATGAAATTATTTATTCATGCTTTACCTAAAATATTTGCGCGTCGATGAATGTATATCTTATCAACTCAATAGAAAATAGAAAAATAAGCTTTATAAAAAGCTCTGTATCGTATCAGTACAATAATTTATTGTTTATTAATTGTACAAATAACTAATGTTCGTGAGTTTGGATGTAGGGACATTGTCCCTTCATCCATAGGAACATTTGGATGTAGGGACAAGTATTGCAATACCAGTTGCTATTTAAATCTATACATATGATATAATTGTAACTAAGCCGAATCTGTACATTAAATATTTTTTGGAAAATCTTATCGAAATAGACTTTATTATCGATACAGAGGCCGAACCTATAGTTTTTAGAATTTTTGTTTATCTGTCTGTTACCGTATCACGATAAAACCACTGGACAGATTTTGATGAAATTTGATATGATGATATATAATATACACATATAGAATATACACATATTATAGATAAAAATAAGGTTTTTAGCAGCTTTTTAGGCATTATAGCGTTTTGTAGAAGCCACATCTAGAATATATTTATATGAATGTGATCCATTATCTCATTATACAAGTCAGGATATCCACCTGAGGCCAATAAAGAGTACGCGCCAATCCCGCTTAGGATACAATTTGAACGCAACTTTTGCAATACATTTTTATGTGCGTTTATAATGTGATTTATTTCTTGTTTGTGAGAACTTTAGACAGTCTTCCTCATGGAATGAGAATTCAAGAGAATTATATATATTTGTAATTTTTTTGTGACCAATGAAATTATAAAGTAACTTCTAATTTCTTAGAGTCCTACTTATGAAATCAATTTTTATTAAATAGAAACTTTCGTAAAAAGCTCTAGCGCCTCGTTGTATTCTAAATTAGGTTTTTATTTTGTTTTCATGATAACAAAATAATTATTTTAACGCAATTATTTCACAAAGAATGCGAGATTATAACCTTAATTTTTAAAGTAAAAAAATACACTAAAATAAAACAAAACATAAAAAGGCACTGACAAAAGTCTGTAGTGTGCGTATACTCAGAAATAACCATTAAAAACAAATATTGTTATAAAACTTTTACATCTACTTAATCCCTTAAGGGAAAAACTAATTTTGTCTGAAAAGTCTATTTATTTATTCCATAAAAATTTCATCAGAATCATACAGATGATAGTTATATAGATTTCGAGAAATATTTTCGCAATTTAACCGACTTCATAAAGAAGGAGACTTAATATATCTTCACCTATTATTGTGATTTTGATAATTCCAAATAGATTAAGAAAAACCACTTCGTTATGGAATAACTACGTTTAAAATTTTGAACTCTGTGTAACTTCTACTTATCACAATTAATATCGTTTTATGTACATATGTTACCTATTTTGTAAATAAAATGAAAAAATACTAACTGAATGGTAAATAGATGATGTAAAATGTAAACGTTGTTTAGTACGTACTCGTAACATATTATTACGTGTGATTGACTGATGTATCAACGCACAGGCCAAACTCTTAAGGCTAGAAAATTGAAATTTCGCACACGTATTCCTCATATGACGAAGGCATCCACTAAGGAAGGATTTTTCAAAATTTAACCCCCAAGGGGGTGAAATAGGGGATAAAAGTTTGTATGGAACTTTTTATTCCTTGGACATATTTGCATGAAATTTCGTATTATACGATTTAATTACATTTTCATACATATTTTATTGGTAATAATAATATATTTTAATAACAAGAATGTAATAAGCATAAATAATATGGTTAAGTTTCTATAAAGAAAATTACTTTATTGTTAAACAGCGAAACCGTCAAATACAGAGAATAAACAACCTTATCGTAATGTGATATAGATTATAATGCCTTAATACATTTCACCGTTAGTCTTAATTTTATTATGTTCGCTTAAAAGCGTTTAATTCGAAATAGCAAATTGGCAATTAATTGAATGATCTTTTACATTTATTATTTTATTACTTATAATTCGAAAGGGGAAAAACATAATTAAATTAAATAGACAGTAATTATAAATAATATACATACTATTATTTATAAAATCGTGACACAATATATTGTGTCACGATATATCTTTTAGTAGTAGTATAAGATATATCTTATACTACTAACTCCATCTGGATTTACTCGTGCTTAATAAGCTTAATTTAAACAAAAGCTTCTTATAGACATAACAAACCCAAGTTTTTAAATGTATAGTATTATATGACCTGTGCTAATGTTATAAATGTGAATGCTTAGATGTTTGGATGTTTGTTACTCAATCACGTCAGAACGGCTGAACGGATCTAGATGAAATTTAGTACGGAGATAGATTATAGTCTGGAATAGCACATAGGTTACTTTTTTCCCAGAAAAATGTACGGTTCCTGTGGGATTGATTTGTTTTTGTTCTTTTAGAGGTGATCACATAATATAGCTATATAAAAATGTAATCTTATTTATTTTTTAAGCATCGCTTTTTCATCAGACTTTCTATCTGTAACATTTGAAAAGATAGTCATCATCTTATTTAGAGAACGTATTTTCGCAAACGTATTTTTTGCAAATTTCAGTTAAGCCACCGTAATATGGTAGGTACATATTATGATGGCGAAGTTATATTAGGAGTTATCATTATGATATGTTATTTTAACTTTCATGGATTCAGGTTCTAGATTCAGTTCTTATTTATTTATGAGCAAAATAAAATATAATATGAATAATAATAGTTTAAAAATGATGTAACCAAATTACGTAAATATAAATTGTAAAGGCCCTCCTGCCCGAATTCGGTCAAGGCGGTTCATATCACGAACTCGATATTTATACGAGTCCACTTTCTATTTCTTTCTCTCTCATATGCCTGTGCCTGTACCTCATGTGATTCCGACTCGACCAGTAAGAGATCAAGTGGTAGGCCAGCTTTAGGAGTTCTCCAAGGCACAAGTTTATATACATAATATGTATGTTATACAGCCAATTTTTAAACTTCGGCCTGCTACTGAGAATTTTTGGTAAGAAAAACCCAATAACTAGTTTTAAATGGAAGCGGGTCTCAAACCCAGGACTTCAGGATCTGCAGTTAAAAACATACTATCCACAGACCAACGAGGCAGTCACGTAAAATATTAAAATCTTTGCAAGAACCTAGAACAGTATGTGTCAACTTCAACTTCTAAGTAGACACAGAATAGGAATTTACGTATATTTAACGTATATTCTTATAAATGACAACAGAAGCGAGAAAACTTTCAGATTCCATTAATATTTCGATATGGTCGCTGTGACACATTATGTCCTGTTATATTATATCCGATGTTTGACTACGCCGGAAGCCGTGGGTTTGATTTTCTTATCGGGTCAATTTTCAGGAGGCATGGTTCTGAGTGGTATGGGCAATGTTGGGTGGTATTGTATATTCTAGCATCGAGGTCGGTGATGACAAGGGCTCGACAGCCGGAAAGGAAAAAAATGTAAAAATATTTTCCACAGAGCTGTGATGGATCGTACTTTTTTACTACGCCAACTACTGAAAAAGCACAGGGTAGTAGCAAAGCATATTCAGAAAGAGACGAAAGGCATATTACATATTAAAAAGTGCGAGAAAAAGTATAATACCTATTACAAATATGGGAAGTAAAAAACTTTCTACAGTCATTTTACTTATAATATCACTTAAAACAAACTCATGGAAATTAAACGAAGCCGAAGTAAACCTAACAAAAACATTGTTAGGTTTATGTTTACGCGTAAAAATTATTGTGAGCCCAAAATAATATTAGGCGAGCTCTCAAAAAACCATTAACTGTGTGTTTATTTAAACCTGGAGGTCTCAGATTAAAGGGCCCACAGCTTGAATAGTAGTGAGAGACTTTTGCCTTTGATAACTAAGTAAATTTAACAGGTAGTTGTATGGAATCATTATGAAGCGTTTAAGAGGCTGAAGTATCATCTGAATGCTATTTAGTTATAGGTACATACATTATATTCCCACTTTGTAATAGAGAATTATAATAAAAAACTACATATGGAATGGCTTTCATGTTTAGCGGTTGGGAACTTAGTAGGTATACTTATATATATGTATATATATATGTATATATATATATATATATATATATATATATATATATATATATATATATATATATATATATATATATATATATATATAGTACGAGTGACTTACCCTCGCTTCGCTCGGGTTTGTCTCTAGGTTGATTCCCCATACAAACTTTCAATCCCATTTTCACCCCCTTAAGAAATGATTTCCCAGGGTCTCAAACACCAGAGATTACCCCCTACAATCTCACAAACTCACAAACCCATAAACTCACAAACTTTACCTCTTTATAATATTAGTATAGATGTACCTATCCCCTGCAACCACTGCAATAGTAACTACAAAACAAGCAATTACGAAAAAGGATAAATAAGAATAATAATTCATGATTCATTAACAATAGATTAAAAATATAATTTTAAACTTTAAACTTTCATGTCGACTGTATAATTTAAAGTATTTTCGGACTTTTTGCTATTTGTCTGGCTGTTTCAAATATTATTATCTTATAAACTATTGTATATATTTACGTGTATATACTACTTTCCATCTAAGCGAAGCCAGGGTATTTAGCTAGATTTAAATAGATATTAAATATGTTTGAATTGCGGTATAAGTAGGGAAGTACATCAATGAGACAGGTAATATTCATCATATTTCATTTTTATGTACGTGCGTACAGCGGTCAGTAACTTCATCAAACAATGGTTCGTATTCATTATTTATCCAGAGAAGCTTCTAAAAACAGTAGTTAAGAGCGTTTTGTTTTTACTAATAACAAAAATGAATACAACTCCAGTTAAAACTGGCCGCTTTTCGGAATACATTAATGAATTAGTTTGCTTTCAGAAATATTTAAGTAAATATTTTATAGAGGCTTTTAAATGTTCCATGTTTTTGTTATTTATGAGCAAATGTTAATTTATTGGGTCGTTAATGAACATATGTATTTTATTTAACAAATTATTGATGATATGACAAAACATTATGTAAATTTGCAATAACAAAACGATATTTTTTCTAGATTAAATAATCATTACGAATATAAAGTTATTTTGATATCAGAATCTTAGTAATATTATAAATGTGAAAGGACTAATAAAATTTGAAACTTTTTATCCCGGAAAAACGTACGGTTCCCGTGGGATAGATTTGCTTTTGTTTTTCTAGAGACGAAATTGAGCGAAGCGAGGGTGAGCCGCTAGTTTTATTATAAACGTAAAAGTTTGTATGTATGTGCATGCTTGTTTCTTCTTCACGTTTAAATGACTAAAGTCTGGACTGATTTTGATGCAATTTAGTGGTAGAAACCTGGAGTAACATAACAACCGTGCGAAGTGATGATAAGCAGCAAGTAGTATGTACCTAACATACTTGTTTTTATAGTATATCTACTATATTTAATACTAGCGACTTATCCTCGCTTCGCTCGGATTCGTCCCTAGGTTGATTCCCCATACAAACTTTCATCCCCATTTTCATCCCCTTAAGGGATGATTTCCGGAGAAAAAACTATCCTATGTTATTCTCATGGTCTCAAACTATCTTTTTTCTAAATTTCATCTTAATAGATCTAGTAGGTAGTTTTAGGAACCTATTCAGTACAAGCAAACAAACAAACAGAAAATCATATCTTTCCTCTTTATAATAACATTAGTATAGATAGTATAGACTAGTATAGATTGACAGAGAAGCTTTTTGACATGGAAATTCTCAGTGCTTATTCTAACTTTTTTAGAGTAAGTCACTGCGGAGTAGGTATACTTAAAATTAAATAGAATAAATTAACTTTATTGAAAAATAATTATGTATCGAACTTAGCTAGGACAGAATGTCACTCGTTACAGAAAATATAAATTTTTCGGATTTATTTCAACTTATCTTAAAATATTATTTGAACTTCGAAGTTAACTTTGAATCATTAAGAATACCAATTTGTATTGTGTTAAGTGTATTGTTAGTAAGCTATTTTATAATTAACGTTGATTAATTACTCTCATCGTATAATGACATAAACAAAAACTTTAATTGCTTTTTAATGTTCCTTACATTTGTTATTGCCTAAATGAATGAAAACGAACTTGCTTGAACACAAAATTTAGGACACATATAAATATATAAATTTAGATCTAGGTTTCTCAGTAGGCGTTTAGTATTTACAATTAATACAAAAAATCGTATAGATCTATAATAAATAAAATTTATCATTATAACATAAAAATTATCTTTACTGTCTTAAATCCTCATAATAACCTATATTTTGTTTACGCGAAACTAAAAACGGCTTAAACTTTAAAAATGACGTTATTTTACCTAAATAATATAAAGAAATATAATTTTTGGTTATAATCTGATTACATGCGTTAAAATGTAAATTAGTGGCAATTTTAAAACCGTGTAGCTTAATAATATGCACGTTGGTATACTTACTTTTTACCGCTCTCCAGAAAGTGGTCATATTCCACGGACATTTTACAGCAGAGGTGTTTGCGCTGATGCGACGATGAGCACTTCGTGTTTACCATGTGGCCGTCTGGTAAAAGACACAGATAATTTACAACTTTATCACGATTACACAAAGTTCATTCTCCATTGTATATATGATTATGAAGGATCGGGCTCAATTGCTACTGCTTTGAATCGAGATTTGAAATTTTCAAAGTTTGACGGCACCAAACACTCACATACACGTCCCGTTCTCATAAATATGGCTGGTGCTTTAAAACTTTTTAAAAATAATCTTTATTTCGCTGCTATTCAGATAGCGAAGAAAAATAAAGCTAAAAGGAAAGTTGTTTACGAACCGTGGCACAAATAGTTCAGGAAACTTCATAATATATTTACTTCAATATGATAAATATGCCACTATTGTGACTTTATCGAATATAATAGGAATAGTTAACTATACCACGGGTCACAGGTTCAATTCTAAGTCGACATGTCTTAACTATTCGACATATTAGCGGTCTGGTTAATCAAAACGCTGATATATTTTCAGTCAATAATGTAAATATATAGTGAGCATGCAATGTCGATATCATGTAATTGAAATTTAATTTTGATGAGTAATGTTCAATAATATACTTACTCGTTTGGTTCTGCAGTTGCTTATTCTCTATATCAGTGAAGAACCAAGTCTGGAACAAAAGAAGTATAATTTATTTGCAAATCCTATGAAATTTTAAATTACTACTAACAAATTATATTGTACCTACCTACTTAAACATAGTATGTTACGCTTGTAAATAACACTGCATACACATTATAATAAATGGCTACAAAAAAGATACTTTTATCTATAGGTATAGATATTTGTCTAGTTAATAAAATTGGTGGATTGACATCATGTTGTCTGTATATTGATGGAAATAGCTATCCTACAGCTTCTATTTCTTTACTTTCTAGACAATCCCGTGGGAGAAATGAATAAATAAGATAATTTTATAATTATATACGTTTAATAAGTTAATAGTTTACAATTTCAGTACAATCTAAGTCTTTCAATTTTATGTAATGTTATTATCATTAATGAACAATTCAATTAGGTGTTTTAAAAATACAAGTATTAAAAAATGTAATATAACTATAAGAAACACTTCTTAATACGCTTATACTTATTTAAATAAGAATCTAGGTTAAGAGTCTAGCATTGTATTTTATAGAATAGAAATTCAAACAAATATAATTTATTCGAAGAATTCGATAGAAGTGAAGTATCATTGACATTGAGTTTAATAAATTTAATAGGTACTTCAGAAATTTATATAAAATTGATTTTATATTTCATATCACAAATGTCATGAGGAATGAATGAAGAAAGATTTAATAATTATACCTACCCTTAACTTGACACGAAGAGTTCTAATAACGAAGATATAATTAAACGAAGATATTATATGATACAAAACAAAAAAAAGTAAACAAATACCATGAAATCACTACATAATATGTCATTCAAACATGACCATGACCATACATAATACCACATAAAAATGACACGAATTTATTAAAGTTCAAAGTAGAATTAACTAATCTAACTAATTCTCTAAATAATTTTCCTACTAATATTATAAATGCGAAAGCTTGTGAGAATGTATAAATATATGGATGTTTGTTACTCTTTCACGCAAAAACTACTAAATGGATTTTAATGAAACTTTACAATGATATAGCTCATACATCAGGATAGCATAGGCTACTTTTTATACCGGAAATATGTACAGGTTCCGTGGGATAGATTTGTTTTTGTTTTTCTGAGGCGAACCCGAGCGAAGCGAGGATGAGACGCTAGAATCTTATCTTTTATTTGAAGAATAAAATAAGTCATTCCCATACATTTTGTAAAAGCGATTTGGGAAAATAATAATATTGATCATAATTATTTACCATTGTGATGTAAACAATAGCACGATTAAGTATACATCCAATAGAATTATTTGTCTAGCAATTTTAATATGTGCAATGTGTATGCTGTTTTACATTGGCAACGACAGTGACAAGCGGATGATGCATTTTTATTAGCACATGGTTATTACTTTTCATGTGCATGCATGCACGTTCTGGAATTTATTGTTATTATAAAATGAAAAATATGCTATAAATAGTCTTAGCAAACGTGGTTATTATATTTTAATAAATGTTAATTCCAGAGAGATTACCATCATCTATACATATAATAAAACTGTAGAGGTCGAATGTCTGTACATAGAAAAAAATGCTTAAAACCGAGTCAGGGGGATGTAAGAAGAGAAATAGAACAAATCCAGATTTTTTTTATTTTTTTTGTTTCTCCGTTTGTTTGCCTGTTTGTACGGGCTAATCTCCGAAACTGTTGGACCGATTTAAATGAAATTTTGCATGGTGGTACCTTATATCTCCAGTCAACATTTTATATACTTTTGATCCCCGAAAATTAAAGAGTTCTTGTGGGACAGTTAAAAAAATATAGTAACTTATACACATTAGTGTACAAAAACTACTGATTGGATTTTAATGAAACTTTACAATAATATATATGAACTATTCATATATCAGAATAACAAATAGGCTACTTTTTATCCCGGAAAAATGTACAGTTCCTGTGGGATAGATTTGTTTTTGTTTGTCTTGAGGCGAACCCGAGCGAAGCGAAAGTGAGCCGCTAGTTACACATCATAAAACACAGTCTTCCCTTTGCGTGTTTCTGAACGCGATAAACTTAAAAACTATTGAACAGATTTTCATACGATTTTCGAATACATAAATAAGAAAAGAAAGATAAATAAGAAATTTAAAATGCAGCTATATTGGAAACTGCAATGTTAGAGTTACTAAAGTATAAACAATGTTATGGAACTTTCTACTAATGATAAAGTTAATATTAGCCAAGTTTATCTTTGAGATAACGTATACTTGGAATGCATTGGCATAACAAAGTATAAACAAAGTTCTCAGTTCCTAGAACTCTGAACTTTAAATAAAAAAACCAAAATCTTGTGACAATACAAAATATGATGTGCTGAAACAGAATATTTTAAATAGAATAATGGCTTTAGCTGAGATAAAAATTACTATATTTTCTATTGAAAATAAAATGTGAATCGCATATTTTGATAGCATAAGTTTGTTAATTTGAATAAAATATAACACATACCTATGTATATATAAAAGCACAAAAACGTAATTCGTGTTCAATTCGTAATATATTTTTCATATAATACCCTAAACTCAACTCTCTTCTCAAATCTTTCCATAAATCTAAAATGATAAGCTCAGCTTTATGTAAAAAGGGTGAAAGCGAGGCAATAGTCTGGTCACGTGGCACGCGCACGCTCGTGCCACGCGCTGCGCAAGCGCAGGGTCCATGGACAATAGTTATTTATGTTGGTCCTTCGAGCTGGATTAACGGGTGATTATGCACGCTCCAGATTCAGAAAACGAGCTAAACGAGCCGCTCACGTTTGACCCCAGTGAGTTGTCTATTATTAGATTCTAGACTACTATATTGAATAAGTTCAATCGTGGTTAACGGCTTTAGTATCTTTGGTATTTAAAAATAATGTATCTGTAAGCCATTTAAAATAAAACAGCCATTTAAAATAAAATGTACAGTTTGTGTTGTATGTATTTAAAAAAAAAGTTAATTTTGTCCCTATCAAGATTAAATTGTCTTTATTTATCAGAAATAAACGATGCATGTGTATTCAACGGCTAGGGCTTAGACATTGTTTTTCTGTAAGTAATAATAACATGAACTAATTTTGAGTTTAATAAATGCAATTTTCATTGAAATAGCTTAGAAAATAATTAAATTTTATTACTTTAATATAAACATACTATATAGGTACTTAACTTATAATATTTTTGTTAAAGTTCTAAGAAAAGCGTCGAGTTTTTATTCTTATCACGCAATGATGCCCAATACAACACATCTTGTGTGACAAGTTTAGTGCCTGTACAGCTTATATAATTTAGATATCTGGTTTGTGGACGACATTTTGGCAGATGTTTATCTTAAATGTTTTGGATGCTGGACGAAACTATCATTGATGAAGAGATAAGGGTAAATTAAGGTGTTCTCTGAGTGATATTGACCTTTTAAGTTGAATTCGCAATATTAATGCATTTACCTGTAACATAAAGAGCTACTCCAGTGAGCGGCTCTTGTATTTTATTCCTTTTTTTATGTGAATTAATTATAATTATGTTGGGGTACAAAATATTGTAATCTCAATCTTATCTTCCTTACTAAGAAAAATAAAGACAGATTTGGATAACATTTATCTATACTAATATGTATATAAAGTTAAGGAGTGTGTTTTGTATTTGTTTGAGCGCGTTTATATCTGAAACAGCCATTCCGATCGGATTTTTTTTATTTGTATTTTAAAGAATGATTATCAAAAGCCTATCAATCTATCTAACACGACGTTATAGCCTATAAAAAAAACGCGGGCGGAGCCACAAGTAAATATTAGTGAATATCTATGTGTATATAATAAAACTAACTTAGCGAAATCTGTACATGAATATTTTTTTAAAAAATAATGACTAATGTATTGTGTACAGGATATAGATCCCAAAACAATAGTTATTAAAATTTTCGTCTGTTTGTTTGTTTGTCTGTATAAAAGGAATAGTTTTCGCAGGACTGCTTCTAATTTGGTATAACCTTATACATGTATGTACGTATAAAATATTTTACTCTGAAATAAGCTTATTATGTGCAAAGCTAAAATTGTATTAAAGAGCTAGTGACGTGCGAGCATAAATCTTCGAAAGTTCTCATCCAATTTTGTTTCATTTACATTAATGTATTATCATTAGGCTGTTTAAGTTCCATTTAGACGAGTAAGTCATTATAAGTTAAGATATCTAGGTTTTGTAATGTTATGACTTATTATAGTTATGAATGACTTTCAATATATTTTCCTATTCTATCGTAAACAATTTGTACTCCATACGATGTTACAATCGTAATTGTTGTAAATTACATACACCCATGGTTTGATATCCTACTAATATTATAAATGCGAAAGTTGGTAACCGGTGAGGATAGATGGATGAATGGATGGATGGATGTTTGTGAATCTTTCACGAAAAACTGTTAAACGGATTTTGAGAAAAGTTTACATAATATAGCTTATACATCAGAGTAATATATAGGTTTTAATTTCTAAATACATAATTTAATTACGCGTGCGAAGCCTGGGGAACGCTACTTGCGTATATTTTGATTTTTCATTAATTTAAAATTTATAACACTTGCTGGCTAATAGAGTTTCAATGAGGATATTTATTATAAGGGTACCTACATATATCCGTTTGAATTAAAAAGTTATACGTAAGTTTTATAATGTTCCTTGAGAACATTCAAATTTCAAAGATACAGCTTAAGCTCCGTCTGTAAGTGCAAATTTATAAGTATGAACGCGGGAAGAGTCAAGTGCAATAGCTAATTCATAAAAAAAAGAAATGCACCTACTTGTTAGTAATATTAAAAACATATAAAAATGTATTAGCCTTTACCAATACTATGGTATGATTAAAAGAACTTAAAATAATAGTTTTCATGTTACTTAAAATAATTATTTTCTTTTAAAATATATTTAACTAGCGACCCACCCTCGCTCTGCTTGGGTTCGTCCCTACTTACGTTTTAACGTTTTGTATAAAATTCTCAGAGATGAGATATTCTTCCGCGGTAAAAAGTATCCTATATGTTGACCCGAATAACCAGCTATCATCATACCAAATTTCATCAAAATCCCGCCAGTGGATTTTCCGTGATGCGATAATAGACAGACAGACAAAAATTCTAATAACTATAGATTCGGTATCTGTAGCATCTGTATCAACAATAATGTTTATTTCAATAAGATTTTCCAAAATATATTTAATGCACAGATTCTCAGGCTTAGTTACAATTTTATTATATGTATCTATAGATAACTTTTAACTATAAACATCTACAGACTTAAGGCATATTTAAAGTACTTAGTTAACATTACATATGGAGCACCAGCTGTTTGTTATCAATTCAGAGAATCATTGTATTAAAGTCATTAATTTATTTGTAAGCATATGAGCTCTAGCTTTTAAGTATTTACACTATTAAATATCTATATATATTTTTTAACTATAACAGTAACAATATATATTGTTATTATTGCTGTAGAGAAAGCTTCATAATATAAGCTTAAAAACCTTTATTAATAGTAAAAATCTTTTGAGTAGATAAGTCGTAAATATCAGTTGATAAAAAATTAGAGCTTACCTGTTCCTTGGCCAATTGGAACCACGTCTTCAATATAACCGGCAATCTCGTATGTTGATAATGTTTAGTTGTCTTAACACTGATGAAAATATCATCCAAAGTGATATTTTTACTCTGACCACTATCCAAAATACTGGTTTTATTCACAGGTTCTATAGATAAATCGGCCACTTGCACTGACCGACTTTCTTGGAAGTTAAAATTAACTCCGCCTTGATAAACAAGTAAGCTGCTATATCCTAAAGTTATGAGGAGAGCCGCAGCTTTAATTATTCTGCGCCTACCCATGCCAGAGCCGGCTGGCGCCACAGCGCCAATACACTTGGCTAAGTCTTGTCACTCATCTGTTGCACTTTGTTATCGAAACACCAAACAGTTCAGAACGCAAAAACACTTGTATCGCCAGAGAACGGTTACAAACTGAATAAAAATGTAGCACAGGCGGCAAATACGCCCGCGCTAGCGCAGCCCCTCCACGTGCTGTGAGTAAGACGTCCGATGGCTCTCTGTCTCTCGCGCCGAGCTTACCTGCGCGTGCGTCGGTCTAACCGCCAGCAGCGACACGCGTGTCAATGGCTCACGTAATTGTTGCCTTCATCGATGCATCTACATACATTGTGCAGATGTTCTTTATATGGAAGAGAGATAATCGGCTTAGTCTTGTCTTTGATAGGGTTAATATTCTTGATTTATTGAGATCTATTGTTAATACTTTAACATGTAACTTATTATCAGGCCCTCAGTTTGTAGGCTTCACATATTTCGAAATGTCCTGTAAAATATTTTATATTAAAAAAAAGAAAGATAAAAATAAAACGGTTCTAACCGGTTATATAAGTTACAATTATTATATTTTATATGGTCAATTTAACTCCCACTCGTAACGTTCTCATATTAGTGAATATACATATGTCAGACCTTAACGAGTATAATTTTATTTTTAACTAGTTTTCGACCGCAGCGTTGCTTGCGTAGGTAGGTAAATAGATATAAAAAAATCATTCCAAATTTCACTCAAATCTGTGAATAATTCTTCATCAACATCAATGACTGTTTATTAAATCAGAATATGATATATTTAATGGATTACTTTAAATATAAATAATTATATAATTTGCATAGAAAGTGTATATTTTAAAGTGATTTTTGGCTTCACAATTTTGTTTTGTAGTTCGCAGTAACTTTTTATCTCCATCTCTTATTACTGTCGTCGCTTAGGGTGCGCCCACTGCAACTATCGCTCCTTTAGACATTGAACTTCAAGGATTTGTGCATTCGAAGTATGAAATGAATACACGAAATATCGAAAAAAGACTCATAAAAGTTAATATTATGACATTTTAAATAAAACTATCTTAAACTAAGAAAGTATTAATATTATGACTTAATGTTTTTTTTGTAACACTGTTAATTCTAAGGTTTTGAACAGCAGTTTATGAATCTTTTTATTCTTCTATTTAAGAATTTATTTGACTGGACTTTGAAGGCAAGATCTCAATTTAAATTATGGAATAAGAAAAATTTCTAATTTTTCATGAATCGAACCTTCTGCAGTAACGTAGCATACACAAAGACTCGTGACGAGATTCATATGAATATTGCATTACGCTTAGCTAAAGTTCTACTTTTAGCAGTAGAAATATTTCATAGGATGAGACTCATAATCGTAACTTTAAGTCGAAGTTTGTAAAGTTCGCTTTACGAAGACGAACTTGAAAATAACCATGATTCTCACCCTAAGTGAAAAAACCTGTGTAAGCACACTTTTATCCATTAAACTTCCAGTATCTTGTTATATATATATAAACAACTATTCTTGAAAGTGCGTCATACAAATGTTGCAATAAATAATGCAGTCCGTCCGCCCACGTTCTTTTTATAGGTCCAAATTTCATTAAGCTGAACTGATGCGGGTCGCTCGCAGCTTTATCACGGCTAATTAGAAATCAAACCAGTATCGGTCTGTTTTTATAACGTTTTTAATTGAAATTCATAACGCAGCAGTGTTAACTGATCGCATTCCCCTTTTGAAACTTAACTGATCATTTATAAGGCAAGTTTTTAAGAAATATTTATATACTATATTTACCTACCGACATATATGTTCTAATTATCCGAACCCATAACTTTATCACGTAGGATGTGGTAGAGTAAAAAAGCAGTACTTATAATAAAGCCTTATCAGTAACATAGTCGCAAAAGAAGTTATTTTTTGATGCTGAGGGTATAATTAAAAATATTTTCGTTATATGAACTAATAGTATTTGGCTACGAAATAAGAGTTTTTTACTGCTAAGATCAAACAGAAGTTAGAAAGCCGAGTTAATTGCGGAAGCTTGTAATGAGGATCGCACACGCTTAACGTGGGAACAATAACCATTTAGAGGAATCCATAAATGTATTACACGATATGTTAACTCTCTCATAACCGTATTTGAATGTATCATTTATAATAATTGTAAGGGCTCTTAAGCTACATGGGTTTAAATAAAAAGGGGAAAGCACAAAAAATCTAATGTATGCATGTATGTATTCAGCCGTTTTTAACGTTCACGGGCCCCTCTTCAGTACAGAGTATTAGGTCATAGTCCATCACGCTACGTACGGGTTTGACTTCACATGTCTTTCGAAAAATGGATAAGTACTCTCAGACATGCAGGTTTCCTCGCATTGTTTTCCTTTACTGATAAGTGGTAATCATGTTGGAAATGATTCGCACATGAAAATATCAGAGGTGCAAGACTCGCGATTTGAACTCGCTTTCCTTGGTTTCCCCAGCGAGCCCGTTACTTCTGGGCTACCACTGCCTCAAAATTTAATGCCTAATTATTATTTACTTATGTTGATTCTAATATACCTATAATGAAGATATCTTACGTAAGATACTAGCTGACCAAATCTGATCCTCACATCTCTTCGGCTCTCATAACCTCACGCTAAAAACTAATAAAACTCGTATTATTAGCTCGGCTCGCCGGTACAAAGAGGCCCATGCAACTTCGACGGCATCTTCTTAATGCCAGTAAAAGTGCTGTTGAAATAAATGATATCTTACATTTGTGCAATTATTGGTCTGTCAAACAATGTCAATATCAAAAATATCAGATTTTTTAAAAATGACGATTTTGATTATTTAATGACGGTTTAGTTTATTTAAAACAGGTAGGTCGTAAAATGAAATTTAATTTAGAACTTATGTACAGAAATTTAGTTCAAAAAGAAAAATATTGATTATTTATGTATCTACTACATTTTTATAATTTATATTTAGGTACTTAATAAACCTAACAAAGGCATAAACAGACAGACAAAAAATAATTATAATAAATTGGATACCGTACAAATAATAATTTATTTATTTATTATGGAAAAAAACGGTATTAACAAAAAATATTGAATATGAAATCAAAACTTTTATAAAACAATGTTAAATTTTCTTTATATGTAAAGATTTTTTAGAAGGAATATACATTTCGTTTGGGCATATATAACTATCCTATAATAAAAATATTATGGTATAAAAAAGTATAAATTAAATATAAATAAAATGTAAAACAAAAAAATATTACTTACTTTAGTGGATAATATGTAACACGATAGTGTATTCTTATAAAACCTAAAAAATCTAAATTAATTATTTTTACAAAGATTTATTCCTCTTTTAGTTATGCAATGCAAAAAATTATCAAACTTTTTCCAACATCGAGAATTATCTTAGGTATTTTAGAATTTTTATAAACACTAAACATATAAAATGAGAACTGGAGAAATGATGACAGCTCAAATTCTCGCCATTTTCGAAACTTACACAAAATTGTCATTCAAAACTATGTCATAGACTATTAAAGTAAGTTATAGCATTATTATTATTGGAGGGAGTGGTAGCCCAGTGGTAACGCGCTCGCTTGGGAAACCGAGTGAAGCGGGCTCAAATCCCGGGTGTTGCACCTCTGATATTTTCATGTGCGAATCATTTCTAACATGATTACCACTTGCCTGACGGTGAAGGAAAACATCGTGAGGAAACCTGTATGTCTGAGAAAACCTAGCAAGTTTTCGCAAGACATGTGAAGTCCACCACCCCCAAGTCCAATCCCCACTTGGCCAGCGTGGTGGACTATGGCCTGATTCCCCTCATATTGAGGGAGGCCCATGCCCAGCAGCGGGACGTTAAAAAGGGCTGAATACATACATAGCATTATTTGTAATTTGGATTGGTATATTTAAAAAATGAGACTTTCTAATTAAAAAAAATTGACAAACACAAAATATAATTTTACATCTTTTAATATAATATGTTAGCATACATTTTGTCTTAGATATATTACGTACCTATGTTTACTATATTTTTCAGTTGGTAGGTATATCAAACGGTCTTATCTATACAGATAAATAAAATTAGAGTGTCTGTTTGTAATATTAAAATAACTGTTTCTTACTAAATGCATATGGACATACGTCCATATTTGGTATATATACCGTGTATACACACGGTACATATACCAAAACAACATTTTTTACAATTTTTGTCTGTCTATCTGTCTGTTTGTTCCGGCTAATCTCCGAAACAGTTTGACCGATTTTGATGGGATTTTCACTGGCAGATTGCTGATGTTATAAGGATAACTTAGGCTACTTTTATTTTAGGAAAAGAATCAGGGTTCCGCGAATAAAAATTAAAACCCATGAAATTGTGAACAAAATCGGCGTATGGCGTACGCACCCGAGCAAAACGAGGGAAAATCGCTATATAATTTAAATGAATATCTTAGGAGTAGCAAGCTACTATTTATGTATATCTAAACATAGCTAACCGTGAAAACGTACCTAGGGACGAACGCGAGCGAAGCGAGCGTAAGTCGCTAGTACATATTAAAAATGGAAATCTTTAAGTTATTTAAAATACTTTTTTTAATACATTATAAAGTGGAGCAGTAGTAGCCTATTAGTAGCACATTCGCTTGAATATCCAAGTGAAACGGCTTTAAATCAGGGTCTCGCACCTCTAACAATTCCATGTGCGGATGATTTTCGATATACATAATTATCACTTGTTAATATGGTGAAGAAAAACATCGTTAAGAAACCAGCATTTTTAAGCAGAATTAAGAAGTCTGCCCGCTCTCGGCTCGTGTGGTGGACTATAGTCTGATAACTGATTTCCCTCATATTGAGGGGGGATGCCCCCCGCAATAGGGCGTTGAAAGACAACAGAAACAAAAGAACAAAAGAAGACAACAAATCAATAGAAATTCATGTTTATAAGTTTGTATTTATGTATATAACCTACATGCAGATTGGTCCTTTAAAAGTTTAAATAATCTAGAATTAATGATGATGATTCCGAAAATTCTAATATATCTAATTCCTAAATGCTGTAGGCGTGAATTTTTTTGTTTATATTTTAAGAATATTTTTGTCATAATAAAAAAAAACTTAAAAAAAATATCTTCCCTTACCGGAACGTAAAATTAAATCATTTCCAAGCTTTTTAAAAATACATTTAAAACATTTTTGTCCGTAACTTTATAAAGCTTAAAGCAGAACTTGTTCAAAACAAACTAACTCTATTTGTCTTTAGAATACAGAAAACAAGGATAAATTACGAAAGTATTGAGTTGTATAAAAATATCAGCTTGTTTATCCGACTAAGCAATCTTACGATTAAGTCATGTCAAAACTTGCCTTAGTGATCCAGTGATGCGAAAAAGTAACTCATTCGAGCGATCTTATTAGATCACAACATACATTGATATTAGGATGGGCAAATCATATGTAACAGATGGGTGTTACTTAATATAAAAAATGTAATGTGGCTTGTACAATTTTTTTAAATCAGATATTTGGAAATATAGTAAACGCCAAAATATGACAATGAAAATGGTTGAAATTTTATTTTTTTAAACTTATATCGTGATGTAGTTCAGTGTTTTCCAAAAGCTTGTACATTATAATGCCTTATATAAAGCATGGTTCATATTTATAATTTGTGAAATAAATTAATGTTAACAGGCGTATGAAGACTACCTGTTAGTTTAATAATACACACGTAAGTGCAACCTGAATCGATTTTTCAGGGGGATTTTTCTACGTTTCGATTTTTCTACCAGATCCTTTTTATAATACAAAAAAAAAAAATTCGATCTCACCCTATGCACATATTTCTCATGTTTCATGACTACGTCTGAATGATACCGACTTCTATTCAACATTCACAATTAAAATACCATGACTCTACACATGTTATAATGTTCCGAGATTATAATAGGGTGTTAGGATATTCTGCCACCGTGACGGTTTTTGGTGTTCGGAAACTCCATATTGTCGTATTAAGTGGTACATTACACCGGCCACTTATCGGCACTTGCGCCAATATACTGATTGGTGACGTCCGCCGCGACGCTCGCTATTATCCAATTTGTATGCATATATGGTAACTGACATTGATCTCTGCGTACGGTGTAATGGATTTATGGAACATGCTTTTGTTTTATATGTACTTAACAAGTGGCTCGCCCGCCTTTAGCTACTTTCAATGCAAATAGCGTTGAAAATCTCGTAAAATTTCTATTCTTGTTACCGTAATTACCTTTTTTAGACATTAAAAATCTTCAATCTTGATGAAAATTAACGTTAAAATTGGTTCAGTCATTCTCTAGATTAGCATTGGTTACAAACAGACATATTTTTTCTTTGTATGTACACACTGAGTCTGTCTATGAGTTCAGTAAAGGATTGCTTTTTGAAATCACAGACGGTCTTTTTTTATTTTATTTACATATATCTATATAATAATGATTTAAGAAGGTTGCAGGTTGAAATTATTTTGTTGTATATATGGTTATAAGGTGGTGTTCTGATTACAGTATCTTAAAAGTGTAATTTGTAAATGATATTATGTATTTTAGTAACGAAAAAGTACATGTAAAGGTATCGTAGGCGATCGAAGAAATATTTTTAGATAAATTAATTTGTATAATAGTTTTTATTAAAATGACCTAAAATATTTTATGTACAAACACATTCTCTCTTTGCTTTGATAGAAGATGAGAAAGATAAAAGAAAATTAAATAAGCGTGAAAATCTAAGTAAGACTCAAATGTAACAGTGTTCATTTATTTTTAGGAAATGTCAACTAAATTAACAAACGTACCTAATATATAAGTTTTATTCCTTTAAATTTAATCAATTGGATCACTTTATAAAGAATCAGTACCTGGGCGACCGAGCTTCGTTCGGAGTTCTTTTTTGTTATATCAGATGTTTTAGATAAAAAAAAAAAAACAAAAAACTTGAATAAACACAAAAAAACAACACCTGTGATTGTTAATTTTGCACCTTGGTCGCTTAACCACGATGCCTATTCCGGAGTGTAAGAAATCATTGACCATATTCCGCGTTTTCTCAGACGTAAGACTAATCTAGATCGATTTTTGGCCTCCGAAAATCCTCACATACCAAATTTCAGCGAAATCATTAGAGCCGTTTCCGAGATCACCGGTATAAATAAATAAATATATACCTAAATAAAAAACATGTACAAGAATTGCTCGTTTAAATATATTAGATGTTCTAAACACAGTATTTTTTGTTTTGCCCCTCGATTATGTAATCGCTTTATATCTATCTAACATTAGCTAAGTCGAAGATCGAAAATTCCAAGCTATTAAGGCTGCATCTACTAAGATCCGTATTAACGTGATGTTAGGCTGACAGTTGTAAGTCAGTTATTTGGGAGATCCAGTTAATACTTTAATACCCTATTCCGATTATTTTGATACGTATTATGTAATATTTATGAACTTCTTATTAATATCGAGTTCATTACTTATAATTCTTAGAAATCGTGGACAGTTTATTTTAACCGTTAATTTCTTTGTTGTGTTTATATTTTCATATTAAATTCCAAAGGTACTAGACACTATACCTACTAAGGCTTTCAGTCTCGTTATATTTACGAGTCCCGGGAAAAAAAATCGAGACTCGCTATGGTCTCGAATTTCCCGGGAAAAACGAGACTTTCGAGACTACATCAAAAATAGGCTTCATACTCATAGGCTAGGCAGTTAGGCTGTCGATATAAGGTATTTCAATAAAGTACTTTATTAATCATACTGTTACAAACTCAAATACAAGTAAAATTAACAATTATTAGGTCCTTGCATATAAAATTAGCGGTTTTATGTGGAAAAAATAAAACGAAAAAAAAATTAATTATATATTTAATCAGTCAAAGTAAGTACAATTGTTATAATTGCACTTATATTTTTTTCCTGATATTGTCCAAACTCCGGAAAAAGTGGTAATCTGTTGGAACAAGGTCCGGGGAGTATGGTGGGTGTCGGAGACATTCCAATCGCTGCTTCTCTAATTTAGCTACCGTCTGCTGTGCAGTGTGTGGTCTAGCGTTGTCCTGAAGCAACAGTGGGTTAGACCAATAGACCAGTCTTGGTTGTTTAATGGTTAGCTTTTCCATAATAGTTTGCATTTGTTGCCAGTACAGATCTTACCAGATCTTAGAAATCTGTAGTGGATGACACCAGAACTGGTCCACCAGACATAAATGTACAAACAGACAGGCAGTTGACTCAGGAAAAGGTACTGGTAAACCAGTACTTTTTTCTGAGTCAACTGTCGCTTGGGGCAGGATTTCTCCTGGGTTCAACCATTGTGATGAGCGTTTCCGATTATTGTACAGGATGCAATGCGATCCAAAATCCCCTCATTATTGTGACGGTTGAGTAATGTAACGCAGCACTTGACGCGTGTTTGTTGAGAAGCTTTATAAATTCGTGCAGTACCCATTTTTCTAGCTTTTTCACTTTTCTAATTTGTTTCAATTGAATTAAAATAGCTTTATCACTCACATTGAAGCTTGCCGTTAATTCTGACGTGGTTTGCGATGGATCTGTTTCCACGATCACTTTTAATTGTTCATTGTTGTTCATTCAAAAAAGTTGGAACCAAAACCGTGTTTTATTTTACAGTAGCTTCCTCATACACATCATTAATCCTTCGAGCTGTTTCTGCAGCGCTGGTGCCACGGTATTATTTTAAGTTTTCCATATCGTATATTGAATTTGGAATTCCTAGCCAAACGCAAAATCAAAGTAGCCGTTTCGACAAAACGCCAATTTCATATGTAAGGAACTAATATCTATGAGCTGTTTTTTCATTTTTACAGTGAGCACGTAAACACAAAGAATATTTAATGTACTTTTAGACAGAGAGGATCCAATTTTATTACAAAAGTTACCCGCGTTAAAAAATCCCTTCCTGCTTCTACGCCAGTATTAGATAGGGGATAGAGATTTAATAGTTAAATAGCGATGGTTTAGAATTTCCCTCTGTTGTCCTATACTAAGTTTCATTTTATAGTTCTGCCACGTACCGTATGCCGCAACCGGAATAAAAAAATCTCGAAAAAAGTAAAGTCTCAAAAGTCTCGTTATTCCCGAGACTGGCGGTAGCAGTCTCGAGTCTCGAAAATTCGAAAAAATCGTCGAGACTCTCGAAATTTTCGAGACCGAGACTCCCGGGATGAAAGCCCTAATACCTACGTGGTATTATATCGACAGCCGTCGCTTGAGCTGAGTATCAGCAGTTCGATCGTATTTTTATTAGCCAGATCCTTTTGTTAGTGATCGTACTATTATTATTTTGTAGTGATCCTACTTTCTGCGCCAGTGTTCGCGCATTCATTTGTGTGATGAGCACGAATGTTTGTACTCCAGTCATGGATGTTTATATTTATAATATGTATGTATTTAAAGTTATATATGTGTAGTGTATCAACTATCTGGTATCCATAACACAGGCTTCGTAGCTTACCATGGAACTAGATGGTGCTGTGTGTTAATGTCCCAACATATTATACATATTAATATATTAACATATTAGTACAATAACAAATAATATAGCTAAAAATTTCTAAAATCACTTATTATATTTTGTGCTGCGTCTAATAGAAAGCAGTTTATATGGGGAAAGGAGAGTTAAAATTTGAAAATAAGTCCTAAATCTATGTATATAAAAGGTAAAAGTGATTGACTGATGTATCAACGCACAGGCCAAATCCTTAAGGCTAGAAAATTGAAATTTCGCACACGTATTCCTCACATGACGAAGGCATCCACTAAGGAAGGATTTTTCAAAATTCCATCCCCAAGGGAGTGAAATAGGGTATAAAAGTTTGTATGAATTTTTTCATTCCTTGGACATATTTGGATGAAATTTTGTATTTTTCGTAGTTTGATCGCGAGCGAAGCCGCGAGTTCTGCTAGTAAGTAATAAGTGATATAATAATATGTAGATTATAATTTTTAAATTGAGTTACTTATTACATCTGTATAAAATAATAGTTTAAAATTGATATGCTACACGAAAGATATCCATTAACAAGAATAATAACAGTGTATCACGTGCTTTCTTGACAGAAAACTAAATGGTTTGAGATTCATATAAATGGTCGGTTCTGTGAAAGGTGACGTTAACTATCGACTTCACATGGGGTCGTAAGCTTTTGGGTCAGATTAATTAGGATACAGTCACATAACATTATAGTGTCGTCAAATATACTTAGGTATTTTTTGGTTGCATTTTAAATTGTACCTACATATTTTTCGATAAACAGAGATATAAAAAATTAAACTATATTTCTTTAGAAATCTGTTATAAACATACACCGATTCACTAAATACTATGTTTGTTTTAGAAGAATTATATGAAATAAAAAGTATTTTTGTCTTTAGTATGAACGTAACCTTATCGTTCAACACAGCAGGGCCTTCCTGTTTTGGCCCGAATTCATTCTGTTTCACCTCTAATAAATTAATTTTATGGCTTAACATAACGATTGCTTGATGTTACATGTACGGATATATGTAAACAAAGTAAGAGTTTGTAGTAATGATTTTCAGGACCGTTATTATGACAAAGTAGTTAGATCAGAAGGTCAAACATCGCTCGATGGGTTTTTTATGGGATAGGATTAGTTATATAAACATAAAGCTTACATTTTAATTCCTAACTTAAAAATATTGTCTAAATAAAAAAATACGGGCTTTCATAAAAAAAAAAACTTTTGTACTCTACTTATCTTTGGAAGAATTATAAATTTATTGCAAATTAAAAAGAAAAACAATCATATTTTTCAAAATAATATAATATAAATATAAATAGGTACTAGGTACATTAGAAACTAATAACATGAAGATATTCAATTCGCAATTTAGGAGAAAATATATCATATCTAAGGTGGTAGCCCAGTGGTACCGCGCTAGCTTGGGAAACAGAGTGAAACCGGTTCAAATCCCGGGTGTCGCACATCTGATATTTTTTTAAGTGTGAATGATTTTCAACATAATTACTAAATGTCTATTGGTGAAGGAAGACATCGTGAGGAAACCTGCGTTTCTGGGAGAACCTAGCAAGACATGTGAAGTCCACTAACCCGCACTTGGCATGCGTAGTGGAATATGGTTTGATGGAAGCCCGTGCCCAGCAGTGGAACATTAAAAAGGGCACTTTTTTATTTCATATTAGCAGTAGCAGTAGGGAGTAACCTATTGCCCGCAGCATTGTCCGCATTTATGTCATTCTCTTTATTAAGCGCATCATTTTATATTATATAGTGCATATTTTTTTGTATATAAGTGATTAAAACGTAACTAAGTTTTTGAAGCACTACTAACCACTCATGGCAACGACTATCATTGTAAGAGTTAAGCTAGTGCTTAAGTGATATACGATTTAACAAACAGACAGACAGAATACTAAAATCCATTAATCTGCATTTGCTTAAGAGTACTAACTCAATTTTACTATGTTGTGCATAGATAAAACTACTCGAGAACAAGTTCATAATATGATTTCTAGAAGTTTCACAAAGACTCCAGTCACGTTTATTTTGAACTCTTAATACAGAACGTCTGACTTCTAAGTTAAGTAAACGGCAATTGAATTACTTTACTTTGAACACATGTAGGATTGGTCAGACAGTTTTGCAAAGAAATTTTCTTTTCCGAAGAAAAATATGTTTTCTCACTTAGTATGGGAAACTTTTAAATATATTTTGTCTCGTGTCCTAAATGGTAAGTTAAACTTTACGATAGCAAAAACGATCATACGTTTTTGCTATCGTAAAGTTTAACTCGTCGTTAAATCATGGCGAAATTGAGTATTATTGATTTTGTACATGTTGTATATGTAAAAATCTAAAGTAGACCACTTGAATATACATAGGTGTTAGATGTTTTAAATATTTTAGAAATTATAATTTCTTTGTTACTGGAATATCTTATTTAAAAAAATCAAACTAAAAATTTAAATGTTAGTTCCATAAGTATGAGCACAAGTGTTCTTGATATAACGAAGGTGAGCATGAAGACAGGAATTTTTAAAATTCATCTCCTAAACAGATTAAGTAGGGAATGAAAGTTAGTATCCCGGGGGAAGCTGACTCCTACCGGGCGCGTCCCCAGGTGGCGGATAGGGGAACGCCACCCGCTTAGTCTGCAGCGGGTGGTACCGGAGAAATCCGGCGCGGACCAACAGCAGGGGGAGGGGTGCCTCTGGCTGCATCTGACGGCGTTACGGCCACTGACGGGGGGATGGTGGTGGGTGCCCTGACCATGGGCCGCCGAACGCGGTTGGGGCGCCAGAGGATGGGGCCACTTGCGGCGATTAGTGGTGTGGACCCACATCGGTGGGTGGTTTGGGTGCCACATTTTGTGGTGGGTGTGGGGCCTCCCTCTCGTCGTGGCTGCATCTGACGGCGTTGCGGCCACTGCGGGGTTGCTTGGGCGATCCTACGATCGGACGGGAGGGGGGCGGATGCGGTGGGGCTGCAGGGGAAGAGGATTGTCGGTGTGTCGTTGCCGCTCTCCCTGTCCTCTGCAGCCGTGGGAAGGGTGCCCACTTCGGTAGGCGGATTGGGGCAGCTCGACGAGGCTTCCGTTTGCGAAGCCACGACGATGCGGCCACCGGTGGCGGGACCGCTTTGGCGATCCCGTGATCGGACGGGGGGTGGGGCCGGTTGCGGGACTGTGTTAATAGACTCGTAACCGGTAGAGGAGCGGGCCGCGGTGGGAGGGGAGTGCTGGTGCCTCGGATTTCCCTGTCCTCTGCAGCCGTAGTGGGACTCCTTTGGGGGTCCCACCAGACGGTGATCTTCGGACCTGCCGCCGGGGCGTCGCGGAAGTTATGCGCAAACATTCCCGCGGCGCCCCACTATGGCGGATGGGAGGGGAACTTGGGGTTTAGTGGGTAGTACCGGCTCTTCTAGCTGGTGAGCCCCACATAACCACCTGGGGGCGCAGGTGGTATGCGTAAACGGAATGAAAGTTAGTATAGAAGTTCAATATTTATTGACTGACTTAAAAAAAATGGAAGTTCTTAGTTCAGCTTCAATTTTTCTAATTGTGAACTGATTGTCATCATTCTATTTTTAATGAATAGTAAATAGGTATAGGTAAATAGGTATAGTAGGTATTTCACTCGTAATAAAAATACCGCAATGCACTTAAGGTACAAAATAAAAAAAAAACTACCCCCATCAACTAATTTTTAAAATAATTAACTGTTAAGTGATTTCGAAGTTAGTTCTCATTTATAATAAAAGTAAGTGTTGAAGCTTTGATGTTTTATTTATATTAACGACTTACCCTCGCTTCGCTTGGGTACGTTTTAAATACATAAAATAGTTATTGCGAGAGTAATTTAGGAGATAGACAATAGACATATGGTATTGCGGACATTTCTGTGGGCCTTTTTTAAAATTTCCAGATACATTACACTAATACATTATTTTATAGTCTTCAGTGTCTCTTATAATATACGGTACACTACGCCTTTTCTAAATGATTAATAACAAGCTGAAACTTCACGAGTAGCTTCATTTTGACGAGACGTCCAACTTTTTCTCTACGAAAATTTGATAATGGCAGATACATACAGTTACAAGTTAATGTCGAAACGGTGTTTATTTACTAAAATTCACAGCAGAACCTTATCCCTGAAGTGCAATAGAATGTTGCAAGAATGTTTGCGCACACACTACAGCACCTTTGAATATCATTATCATGTTCTCCTGATCAATTTCGGCCACGGAGGGTAAAATATCGCCAACTTCCCATCACCAGGCTGTTACTGAGACGTTCTTAATAGAAAGACTCAATGTATGTATGTTTGCAGCCCTTTTTAATGTCCCATCACTGGGCACGGGCCTTTCTCCAATGTGAGAGGGATCAAGTCATAGTCTAGCACGATGGTCAAGAGGACCACCACACGATAATATCAGAGGTGCGCGATCCGGGATTTGAACCCGCTTTATTTGGTTTCTCAAGCGACGTGTTATAACTGGGCTACCATTACCGAGGCAGTTATCCCTGAATAGGTAACCAGGGCGAATTCATAGAGAGTTGTATTCGATATATTTACCAATAATTAAACAGTGAAATTAATATATTCTTTTAATTTTTTAAGTTAATTTAAATAAATAAAACTGAAACTGCATACCTACATAAATATTATGATATTTTTATATCTATAATATATTTGATATTCACTGAACTATACATTCAATGTATTATGTAGAAGAATTATGAAGTAATAGATTTTATTTAAGTGTTATAAAATTTAATTACTGCTAACCGAAACGATATAAACTGTCAGTTAATCCAATATTTATTGATACAATGCTAGAAGAGTCGACTACCAGGACCATGTAACCTTTCACTGTTAAAATATTGACTTTGACCAATATTTATGACAATATGGTAACCTGACTACTATTGGTTTCCATAAATCACAACTTTTATACAATTTAGATTTAATTTTATATCTTTCTATAATATGTACCTTTACTTTATTGAATATCGATTATAATTTGAATAAATAAATCAATTACAACAAACGTACGGTCAAAGGGAGAGGGAAATTTATTAATATTTTATATTGCAATTAAGTAAGGAACTATTTTCTAGGTTCATATTAGGATTAGTTGTTAGAGAAATTTAGTTTTTAGTGTGGTTAGATTTTATTAAAAAATAATAAAATTTACATAGTTCTGGTATTAGCTTAAGCGCTGAAGTACCTACTAATAACTTAATTAGCACATAAGCAGAAGCTCTATACATTTATACATACTATCTAAACTATTTATACTTTTAATATTAATAGATATTCCAAATAAGAATAATTTATTCATAGTAAAAGGTAGGTACGGCCAATAAAATGTCTTTAAAGTTGTTTATTTTTATTTAAATATCACGTATACAGATTGTTTTTGTTTTGATTTTATACTACCATACGACAGATTAAATAAATAAAATGTAAGTACATATAATGTGAGAATGTAAAAATATACTGACCATTTCTTTTTACGCTAATACGCGTTTGCTTCAAATAAATTACCAACTTTGTCTTTACTTTTGTTTTGTGGCTACCCAAAGGTTCTTGGTTGTGTTAGGACGTACGTAAATCTAATGAAATGGGGCAGAAACTTTAAGGTATAATTTCAACTTTATCTGAGTAAACTTTGATTACTTTGATGAAATCTTTGATTATTTATATATTATTTTCGTTAAATATTAAATTTATCCATTTAAATATACACATACATAATATATTAAAATTATATTTTATAAATGTCAATAAAATAATTTATTTTTCATTGTTTAAAAAAATAGGTATTTCTTAAATCTCTTGAGATTGAAGAAAGAACTAGATTTTTATAAAATATACTATATTACTATTAATTTCAATATTTCAAACTCAACTGCCAAGAGATGAGAGATCTCATCTACTTCAAGAACATCAATATATCGTGGAAAGTATGCCACGTCATGTAGAGACTAGTACTTTATGATTTATTCCTAGAATCTTCACCTGCGAGTTATAATTTAGAGTTAAAATTAAAAATATATAACTGTATTTTAATGTAGCAGCAATTCTTTTGACGTAGATGAACCACTGCTTTTATTTTTTATCAGGCGTTTCTAAAAATAGTTAAGGTTAAAAATTGTTGCGATTTTTAAAGTAAATTCAAAATTATTTCGAATTTTAAAACATTTTTTACATTTATAAATATGTTCCACAGAACCTAGATGTTCCTGAGCAGTTAACCTCTGTTTTTTCTTCTTTCGTTATAATTAAATGAATTTACCGCCTGCAGTTGCTAATAAAGTAATAATAAGCTTTTGTCCGCGACTTTACTCGTTCATTAATGACTGAGTCACCTAAGATAACCTTAGGTTCTGTGCATATGTATTATATGAATATTAATACGATAAAAAATATTTGCAATTTTAATTTTTCAGGCGCTCCAGTAAAAAAAACCGTTAATAAATGACGAATTTTTAAATAAATCAGTAGAGATAAAAGCGTAATTGTATTTTGCTATCAAAAGCATAAGTAGGCTGATTTCAATGATACGTAATAAAAGAAAATCATAAAGAAGCTATAATAAAGTACGATACAATAGGATATTAGAGGTTTTGTATTTTTTGTTGAGAATTTTTAAGGACATCAGAGGGGAGGCAACGTATGCATGCTATGAATTAAATATGGTTAAAAAATTTGCACAAATTAAAATTTGTGTGTTATTATCTATACATATAGTTAAATTCTAATTGAATAGAATCTCTACATTAAATATTTTTTGGAAAATCTTATTGAAATCATCAATCATTTTATTTCATAATTTCAAATAATAAAATCATTATTATCGATATAGAATCTTCAGAATTTTTGTCTGTTAGTCTGTCAGTTAAGAGAAACCTTCAAATATTTTACTGTAAATAAATCACTAAATAAATACACTAGTTAAATCCCGTAATAACAAAGGGACTTGTATAGAATTACGGATGGAAACTTATACATAAAACATTCCGTTATTATGTGACAGCTGTCCCATAGGTTTATTTACAACTCGCGACTCAACCTCGCTTCGCTCGGGTTCGACCCTAGGTTGATTCCCAATACAAACTTAAAAAGTATCATATGTCCTTTCCAGGGTCTCAAACTATCTTCTGACCAAATTTCATCCAAAATCGGTTCAGTAGATCCAAAGATTACCCCCTACAACAACTCACAAACTTTACCTCTTTATAATAGTATATATTTATTGAGATAAGTAATAAAGGTTTGTATGAAATATGAAAAAAAGATGTAAACTGTTCCCAAGGAAAATCCCGTTTGACAAAACATTAAAATATTACAATATATAAATAACGATGTTAGCTATTGTAATATTGTAATGTTTCGTCAAACAGAATTTTTTTTTTAAAATATCCAGCTCCAAAAAAGTTAAATTTAGTATAAATTTTAAAAATATTATACCGATACGGATACTTTAAACGTCCACCATTTCGCGCGCTTGGCGTGACGTCAAAGTATTATTCCTAGAAAAAATACGACTTTAGTTTGTAGCGACAAAATCGTTAATCGCTCTGTTATGATAATACGAGTACTTTGACGTCATATTTGGTCTTTGGTCTGACCAATGGCATTGAATTTTTCACCTATATTTGCACTTTTTAATAATTATTTTCTTAATCAAAAAGAAATTACATTAAAAGATATTGAAATAGGCAACTTGATAGGATAGATATTGAAATAGACATTCAATAGCAAAAAAGATTATTAAAAAAAAAATTTCACCTTTATTTAAATCACACGCATATTCCCTGTTCTAGTAGATACTTATAAAATTATAAATTTGAAAATATGCTCATAATACACTACAAATATAACGTGCATGTAGCCGTGGACAATTGACAAAGGACTCGTACAAAATTCATAATATAATTCAAAATCGTAGCAAAATTATATTTAGTTAACACTAATCATAGCATAAAAAGCTTTCCTTTTTCCTTTTCAACATTTTAAATTAAACGTAGCATATTTGACAGCTTAAAAAATAAAAACGTTTGTGTAATCCACAACACAAGAGGAATGAATTAATGGTGGTATCATTATCATTACGATATACATAAATGAATAGATATATTGAATCATGTCACGAAACACTTTCTATTGTACAGACTGACAATTCACCGCCTTTTAATCTTAATATCAAAGACACCTTCCGGCTCCAAGTGCTATTAATGAGGAAAAGGTAGGGAGATTTTTGCGTGAGAAACGCGAATTACTTCCCAAAAAAGGCTCACAATGGTCGAATACTCAAAACATCCCCCTAACCACCCCCCAGCCTCACTAGGATTAAGGAAAGGGAAATGAATTTTTTTGATAAAGCTATAGAAGAAGCGATTAAGCTGACGTTTCCAACACATAACATACTAAATTTCAGTGAAAACTTTATCATTTATTTCTTAATGGAGTCCAAATTATTTTTTAAATTAGTTGTTTTTATTTGGTCCGATTACCTCCTAATGTATTTGCGGTACCAGCGCCTGACGTCACGTTGCGTCCTCGATTTTTCTATCAAGCGAGGGGCATCGGGTCACATCGGATCCCGCCGGTTTGCAAATGTCCTGCGCATGCGTTAAAATTGCGCCAATTTTGCATCTGGCGGCCTCTACCGGCATTTTCAGTCTCTTTGCGGCACGAAAGGGGGATGTTGCGTCGCTCCAGGCAGCACCGCACGAAGTACACCACAAATTTAAAAATGAATTACCTTAAAAATGCCATCGGCTTGGCATAAAATTTTTAAAATACGCGATCGTTAGCCGATGGATGCGGCCAGAGTTTTGCGTGTTAATTAAATAACAAGTGGCGTTATTTAGTCGTAATGTGTTAGGTTTTTAAAATTATCTTCCGATATTTAAGTGTAGGTGATAGTTGCAGTGTCGGTATTGTAGTGTGCATAACCTTGACACGTTTTCCCGCGCTAGCGCTACAACCTTGTTTTCAATTGCACTCTCTCTTTAATCTTGACATTTACAAACACGGAAGCTAGTATATTAAGTGACAAATTAAAATGATGTATAATTCGTGATTGTGATTTAGAATGGCTTAAAGAGATTATTGAATGCACAATGATGACTATAAGCTGATATATTACTAGTAATGTAGAAGTAAATTTCGAGAAATGCAAATAGAATAAAAATTATTCGTATAAAATGATTTTGTGACCATAATAGTGAATTGGTGTGAGCAAGATGAATGTAATTAAAGGTAAGATATTTTTATTTTTAATAAAATATCTAATTTTATTTAAAAATGTTTTATTTTGAAATTGAATATAAATTTTAGATGGTTATTTTGTTTTATTTGTTTATAATCTGGAATTGTAAAATATACGTCTCGTACGTATTATATTACTTTTATACATATATTACATTATAGATAATTATCATTGCCCTTATTATTTAAACACAATTTGTAGATGTTCACCCGTCTTATAATGGCTATATGTATTTTATCTTTATATATATAAATATACGAGTAATGTAAAATTATGGAGAGATATTTCCTACGCATTATAAACCTAAGCTAACATTTATGTAAGCCATAACGAGAGATGTTGATTTATCCCATGAGATATAAATTTGCATTGTTGAAGGAACAGTTAAACAATTTAATTTTGAATTACCTATATAGTAACTGCTATAACAATTTTCCTAAAACAATACAGTATTAATTGTAAATTAACAAAAGTGAGTATCATATGATAAACAAACAGATTTATTAATTTAACACTTTAATGGTACAATAAAATATTCTTATGTTAAATAAGAAAATAACTCTATAATACGTACTATTATTATAAATCAGTTTCTTACTTTTACAGGCTTAAACCCTTGAACACATTTCCGCATAATTTTGCAAGGACATAAATTACATTTTGGGGACGGATATAGACTTTTGACCCCGTCGAGTGAAGCCTAGTCTAAAGACTAGTCTGAAATAAAAGCACTTGTATTCTAATGTATGCAGATTCTATATTTAAGGCGATATTTAGTTTTTATATTTACGGTGATACCGCCTTAAATATAAAATCGGATAATTTATTAATTAATTTTTAACAAAAAAAAATACACCTATGTCCTTCAAAATTCCTTTGAAAGTAATTGCTCCCTCGAGGGTGCACCGTTTTTCAATGTACCTAATGACCGCCCTTGAGTATTTAGAAAAGAGATTTTACTGAATTGGTTGTTAGACGTCGAGGTAGAGGTTATGTACCTATTTGTGGAGATATCACGTAGGATAAATATGAAGGAAATACACTCGAAATGAATATAATATCCTCTTTAAATATGAAAAAGTCCATTTAAAAGAATTCAAGTGTACCTAGATGTACCATTTTCATGATATATTAAGTACATTTTATTTAAACTAACTAACTTGACACTAGAAGTCACGTCATTTGGGCAAGATTTTTTTGATTTGTTCTTATTGTGGTGTAACTATAACAAAACAGTTTTTAAAAGTCGGATGTTTTTGATTGAAATAAGTATGAATACTCGCCCTCCAGGTGAGTGACCTTGTCGTGGTGGTGTCACACTGGACGGTGTGCCGTGTGGGTTGCTCCTGGTACTTCTCTGTTAGCAGAATGCACCCTGGAAGCAACTCCTTAGTTGTTGTGGTCGGCTTCGGCAAGCCTGCAATCGGGACGTCGTGATTGAGTGCGCAAGCGATCCTGCGGCGTCCTATTAAGACAGGGGATGTTTCGTTGGGTTTAATGGGTAGTGCTGGCTTTTCTAACACACATAACCACCTCTATGTATGCAGGTGGCATGGGTAAATGCATTTCCTAATATTAGAAAAAGGGAATGAATACTCGGCATATAATATTTATTGAGTCCTTTTAGTACCTACTTTATTTGTTTTCACAAGTTTAGAAACAAAAAGTTTGATGAAAATAGAAATATTATGTACTGTATTCTCATCATGATTCTTTCCATTATTTGGAACTATGTATTTGTATTCCATTTCGTTTTGTATTCCAGTGTGATATACAAATAGTGTTTTCCAAAGATAAAAGATCAGTTTTTTTATATTAGTTTGGTCAAGTTATCCCGAAAAATAGGGATACCCTTGAACAAATTCCCAAGAAGCTGAAAATTTTTATGAACGTGAGGGACCTTATTATAATAAAATTGTAAAAAGTCCCCATCGATCCCATGTGTGCAAAAAGTTTTATGCAAGGTCAAAGTTCGCAAAAATGGGTTTTTCGGACTTTTTGGCGAAACGGTTAGTTTTATGATAAAAATAGCATAGACAAAAATTGTAGATCATGCAATTGTCTACAAAATTTGTCGTTACACTTTTCCCCTTGAAATTCTCATCCTCGCTTCGCTTGGGGTTCGTCCCTAGAGAAAAACAAATCTATCCCCCGGGAACTGTAAATTTTTCCGGGATAAAAGGTAACCTTTGCGCTATTCCAGACTATAATATATTTTAGTATCAAATTTCATTCAGATCTGTTCAGCTGTTCTGGCGTGAAAGAGTAACAAACATCCATTCATACATTCTCCATCCCTCCTCACAAACTTCAATTATTTAGAGAATGTAGCAAGGTCAAATACAAAAAAAAAACAAACATGTGAAACTATTTTTAACGGCTTAGAAATATAAACATTATTTTGAAAATATAGAAGTTGTACTCATAACCGGCAAGACTATGCTTGAATGGCTAGATTCAGAAAGATATTTTCTAACGAAGGGCGAATTTTCTTTCTCTTGACTTACTCCTTAACTTTGAACTTTCCTTTTTAATTATATCTACGATCCACCTGACCCTCTTCAATGTTTAAAACTTTTTTATTTGGTGTATACGAATAGTGTCTAAAAAGAGCATTAAATATACTAAAAAGTTTTTTTTTTATATTATACATACATACATGTATAATTAATTATACACATAAAATAATGATAAGAAGATGAATTTGGTAAATAACTATAAATATTTTATAAAGTACATTAATATTGTCTTTGATTAGAGTACAGTGTTATCCTATAAGCTAGGCATCTGAGTCTACGGATGTGAACGATCAAATGGCACGAAGAGGGAAATATGTTTTAACAGGCTCTTGATTGCTGACTGTTGAAAGACATAATCGAGGAATGCTCCATTTATCTATAACATCTATGATAATTCAAAATATTTATTTGTTAATTAAAACAGTTTACATATGTTTTATTTTTATTTTAGCGTAACATAATTGTATTTTATTTAAATATTCCTAATATTATTATTATTATTTAACCCTTTGTAACGTAACACTGCTGGGTACGGGCTTCCCTTCAATGTGAAAGGGTCAAAGTCAATCACGCTGGCCAAGTGCGGGTTTGAGAACTTTACAAGTGTTTTCGAAAATTTGCTAGGTTACCTCAGACATGCAAGATTCCTCCCGATGTTTTCCTTCACCGTAAGACAAGTGTCAAAAAGTATGTCAAAAATGATTCGCACATGAAAATATCAGTGCAAGATTTGAGATTTGAACCCGCTTCACTCGGTTTATCAAGCTAGCGCGTTAGTACTGGGCTACCACTGTCTCAGAAATAGTTCACATATTATTTATAAAAATTGACAAGCAACCTACAATATAATAATAAAACAAAAACGACTGCGTTAAAATAGCAAGTGAGTTTTTTAGGGCAATGAATGGAACCATCACAAACTTTTATTAGACATCCATTATTTTTAGGGTTTCGTACCTCAAAAGGTAAAAAAAAGAACCCTTATAAGATCACTCTTTTGTTCGTCTGTCCGTCTGTCTTTCTGTCTGTGTGTGTCACCACCGATTTTCTCAGGAACGGGTGAACCTAGCAAATTGAAATATATACCACATATTGAGGCCTATTAGGTGTATAAAAATCAAGGTCAACACGATAAAAAGATATGGGCAAATTTAGATTTCCGCGAAAACTTGTGAGTACTAAAATTTACCTTGATTTTCAACTTTTTTATTTTTAGAATCACGACTTGTGGCAAAAAGCAAGGTCTTACAGTACAAAAAAGGAAAAATTCCAAAAAATAAAAAAAGGTAAAAATTAAACTTAAACAGATTTCCTACAAATTTGTACGGTACCCTCGGTGGGCGAGTCCTACTCGCACTTGTTCGGATTTTTTTTTTGGTTAAAAACAAAAAATGTTTTGTGTTATATTCCACAAATAAGATGAATATTAATTTACCTATAAAGTAGCATACATCGAATCGTTTATTCTGCAAAAGCGTAGGTATACTCGGAAAATATTATTTTAAATCTGGTGTTGTCGAGTAACTACTAAATGTTTTAATTAAAACTATCCAACATTTTACAAATATGGGCAACGTTAACGCCAGTTAACAGATTTCAATATGTATGATTGAAATTTATTTCATTCTATATATAGAAATATTGGAAACGCCGCGTTCAAAACCATTTTATGTAAGCGTTATTAAAAATAATTCAAGAGTTTAACAGATTTTATCCATATTTTAAATTGCGTTCGGTTAGCCAGCAAATAATATTGCTTTGGAAATAAAATTTTAAAGGAGCTTAGCTGAATCGATCCAAATAAAGATGTTTATTCCCGGAGGTCGGGCAAATGAGGCGAGAGCACAGTTTAGTCTTTATGTGCCATTCCAATTTATGCTCTGGTGGTAAAAAGACAATTTCAAGACAATCTGTTTTTCCGCTCTGTTGGAAAAGAAAGATAGATGCCTTGTCTTCTATATTGAGTTTAGTTTTGGTTTATGAACGGTTTTATCAATTTAAAGTGAAATACCAATGTAGTTATACATTTTTCCTAAGAAAGTTACAATTACTCGTGTATGTGTGTATTTATCCTCAGTTCTGTTTACATTGACAATAGAAGTTATTATTATTATTATATATTGACGGCAAGTTATTATTATTATTATATATTATATATTTGGCTCAGTTTGTAGTGACCCTACTTGCTGTGTGAATGGTCGCGGTTTCCAATCTCGCTAGGGACATTCATTTGTGTGATGAGCACGAATATTTACACTCCAGTCATTATCTCCAGTCGGTATCTCTTAGGTGTATCAACTATCTGGTATTCATAACACAAGCCTTGTAGCTTACCATGGAACTAGATGGTGCTGTGTGTTAATGTCCCAACATATTTTTTTTATAGTTACTTTACATTCAGTATTTTGAGTATAAATACGAAATAATATGAAAATAAAATATATGATGTCTACGATGTATACATCCTAGACTAAAAACTGTTTTTAGTGGGATTGATTCCTTTTTCGTTCTGGTGATTATGCAATTAAATAATGGTTGGTGAGAGAAGTCAACCTTTTTTGATTTTTAAGAATTTATCACATCCATAATCTATACATATAATAAAATTCTAACTGGGTCGAATCTGAACATTAAATATTTTTTTGAAAATCTTAAGTCATTCTTATCGATACAGAGGCCAAATCTGTCAACATTTAAGACACTATTTACTGCAGCAAAATATCTTATCTCTGAGAAATCTATACTAACCATTAAAACGTATCAAGGGACGAACCCAAGCGGAGCGAGGGTGAGTCGCTAGTTTGATTATTATAAAAACCTTTTTATATTAGATTTTTAAATTAAAGCTTTAGGGAAGGTAAAAGCTATTTTTGTATAATTATCAACCCTTTTACTTGGTCCTGGGAATTATCGCTGATAAAAATATATAACTTTTATAATAAAGTATTCTAATTTAGTTTGAATAAAATAAGTCTAATTTTTGGGGAACAAAATTACCTTCTAAAACTGATATTTTTACTCTTCAAAGTTCGCGCCATAAAAGAGCTTTTAAGTTGTAAGTATATAGTGTATACTAAATCCATTACGTATAAGCTTCCTAAGGGCTTTCTAGCCTATTATCTTCACGACTAATATAGTCCTGGAAGATTCGCCCACGTGTTAAACCATCTTCGATTACATACTGTTTATAGCTTTTTCTTTTATTTTGTTTACTTTTTATTGCTTTATTGCTTTTTATTGCTTTGGCTGAAATTAAAATTTAGGAAAAATAAATAACTATAAGAAAAATAATTTTACGGCTTACAATTATTTGCTAGCTTACTTTTGTCTGGAATAGATTGGATCACATATACAATATAATAATTTTGATAATGTATCATACGTGCCTTCGGAGAAATATTTTTTTTACATTGAAATTTTTAAATAATTTGAAGACAATTGGACTAATCTACACAGATAAATAAAATTGAAGCTCTTTACTAAATGTATATGAAATTATATACCGTACTTATAGGAAAAACATATTGTTTAATTTTTTCCGTCTGTCCATCTGTCTGTTTGTTCTTGCACTTAACTTGTAAATTAAGCTACTTTCATTTTAGATAAAGAATTAAGGTTCGGCTCTAAAAAAATAAAATGTACATAGGGACGCACCCGAGCGAAGCGAGGTCGCTAGTCTGAAATAAAAGTATACCTACGTGCCTCTTAATTTTTATTTAATATTTAAATATTTTTTTTACTCTTTTTAGCTTTCATTCTGAATAACCTATAATAATTATTAATAGACTTAACTAAAGGTTCCACTTACATAATATTATGAAAGCAGAGATGGGGACAAAAACTTATTTATTCATAAAAAAATATTATCTCCATTCCGTATAATTTTGATTCAATATTGTATTAAATAAAGATAAAAAATAAACATTTTAAAAATGTAATAAAATAGCTAAGCTTATGAATTATAAAAATGAATAAAAGAGTTTTATACAAACGTCTATTTTTATTGTTAGTTGCATGAGGTTAGAAACCTGTGAAAAACGTCTGGGGTTTTGACCTTTCCAGGTTCACCTATTGTGACCTCTATGACTAAAAGTTATTGCATATTTTGTCGCTGAAAAATAGACATGCTCAAAAAGACGTAGACGTTATACTCCTTGCTACGTACATATTTGAGATCTTAAGAGGCGCCATTTTTATTTCTTTTTATAGTCTGTATAAAAAAAATTTTGGGAATTTAATCGCCTTTGACCGACTTCGAAAAGGAACTCGATTTTGTTATAATATTTTATTTTTTATAATACGCATTTCAGAATTTGTGAACCGGTTTTCATAACTCTTCTTTTTATAAGTAGATTATACCTATCCCATATAAATTAAAAAAAACATCCCTTAGAATGGAATAATTACTTTTAAATGGTTTTGAATTTCATTTACCTAATCCGTATGTTAGTTATATTGGTATGATGTCTTCATAAGAAGCAATAGCATTCATTTTAAACATTGAGGGGACCGTCATGGTGGTGTTTTAACTAATACTGTTTACTTGACAGCGTCAATGCCTACGAAATTGAATATTTCCAATATCCATAAAAATGTTTGTTCCTGAATGTCTGGCATCGACCTCCAGAATATTTTAAATTGACATTGATAAACAACGAGGTAATGGATAATGAGATCTTTCCTCTATTATTTAGAAAAAGTTTATTTTTATGCGTACAGATATATTACTTTTCTAAAAATATTAAAATTCTTTTGCTATTTATAGAAAATAAATACACTGATTATTTTCTGTAAGTATTCTGTTAGTTTTATTTTTAGTTTTATGAGTCAACATTTTAAGTATTATCTGTATCTTTGGTTTTTTAAGTTTATATTTATTTCTTTGGTTAAATGTACACTGAATTGAACGGAAAAGTGACAACACTGAACACGGATAATACATATCATCAGGAATCATGATATTGTACATATAAAAATGTTTGTAGTTAGTGTACTAAATAAATAAAATAAAAATCTATATAAATTTTATGAATGTGAAAATAGCTCTGTTTGTTACTTTTTCATGCTTGAGCTGCTAAACATATTTTGATAAAATTTGGCAAGGACATAAATTACATCTTAAGGATGGACATAGGCTACCTATGATCCCTGCTCCAGTTAACACGCAAACGAAGCTACAGGCAAAAACTAGTACCATATAAAGAACATCCATTAAGGCTGTTTGTTCTTTAAATTTTTTATTTTTCGCCACCCATTTATTTTTCATAAGATTAAGGTCGCACATTTGTAAGTTTATGGCGTTGTCCCCAAGTGATTTACCTTAAAAGTTTCATGAATAATATAAGGCGTTGTGTAAATTATACAGTAGAATATTTATATTCATGAAATTTTGGCAGTAAAGTTTAGTGTTTTAAAGTGGATATTTTGAGGTACGGCAATTTGCTTTAGGCGTATTATAACTTATAATTTATGTATATACTTGACGATCTAGACACGATTTAATTGTGGAATCGATTCATGGTAAAATGTTAAAGGAAGAGCTATAAAGAAAAATATGTAATTAATGTAATTAAAAAATTAATGTATTATAGTTTTGTTGCAGAGCGATGTAGAAAATGTATTGTTAAACCGCAACGTAACTAACTTTCATGTATTTTAAATTACAAGTTCTACTAACATATTACTCTAGATCAGGGATGTCCAACATAATTTTATGGAAGGCCAGGTTTAGTATTTTTGTAACCGTAGCTGGTCAAAAGAAAGGTAAGAATAGCGAAGGTTTAAGTACCTGACCTAAGCATTCTTCTATATAGTTAGCTATTAAATATGATAAAATTAAAATACAATGGTATTTTTTCCATTATGGATGATATATTTTTTTCACTTAGCTTAGTTGATTTCGTCGCGGGCCGGATGAAGGACTTATGAGGGCCACATTGTGGCCCGGGGGGCCGTATGTTGGACGGGCCTGCTCTAGATCAATAACTATGTGATAAGCTTACGCTTAATGTTTATGACTAATATAATAAAAATGTTGAATGACAGACAATAATTGGATTTATGGTATTAGTGTCAATGCTTAATTATTCTACATTCACTTATCAGTAAGATTATCTGATATCAAAAATTTGCTTTCTACCCATTTATAGAGACTCATCATAGGATTTGTTGAAAAATGTAATCAGATTACAAGGCACAATAAAGTAAGTAATGATACACGAAGTTTTGCCAACGATTTTATGTCAGGGGACGCAAGGCAAAAAAAGTGTACAATCCATCTTAATTCCACATTTAAAATATTTATAAACGTGAAAAAATGGATGTTTGGATGTTGAAATGGATGTTTGGATGTTTGTTACTCAATCACGCCAAAACGGCTGAACCGATCTGATGGAAATTTGGCACCGAGATAGACTGCAATAGCACATACGCTTTATATCCCAGAATAATGTACAGTTTCCGTGGGATGGATTTGTTTTTGTTTTTTTAGAATAAATATGAAATGTATAATATAATATGAATATCTACAAGAATTTAACCTTAATTATAGTTAAAATATTAAATATCTCTACCTTATTGCTATGAAATCACATATAGCAAACGTTATTTTGTCCTAATTCCAATAAATTTATTTTTCATACAAATAAGAAAAAAAACAATTCCAATTTATCCCGAATTACCTTATTTTTTAACCCAATTAACAAATTTTGTATAGACCGCAAAGCAGCTAAAAATTGCTAAACAGTGAAATATAATTTAAGTAAATTTTCACTTAAGCAAAATCAATGTTTGTTATTTATTAAAATGTGTTTTATTTAAACTTTTTGTTTGAGTGACACTAAATAACAGTAGTTGTTGACTTTAAAAGTAATTAGTAAAAATGCCTTTATCTCCTACTAACAATTTTCCTAGAAATGGTTATACTGTTTTAATTAAATTACCTTGACGCTGTTTCTACTTACGTGATTAGTAAGTGAGAAATTATGGCTCTAAATTTACTTCACTTTTCCTTTTAGTAGGTAGGACCTTAACATTAATTTGATGAATGGTTCAAATTTTGTATTTAAATAAGGTTTACTTTAAAAGTTTATCTATATAGGTATCTTTTAAAACAAAACGCAATTATTATATTTTAGCTAAAAAAACGCCGAGCGAGGCTTGCTCGCTCAGATATCGCCATATGTATATGTATACAGTAAAAATATATGTGATTTCATAGAACTATTTTTCTAAATGAATTTACGTTTGCTTTCAACAATCCAATAGAAAAAGTAATAAATACAGACTCATGTCTCTCATGGGATACGTAACAATGTAATAATTCACTCTATCCTCTACTCTGCGCTAAATTTACTGTAATCCTTGTTAAGTGGCAGTTCTAATATATTATTTAATCTAGCTAGTTTATGTCCGCGGTTTTATTTGCGTGAAAAGTATGTACGCCGATAAAAGTAGCTTTTGTGCTAATCCTGAAGAAAACCCATATCCATTCCGAATTTCACTTAAATCCCTTAAGCCGCAACAGCGTAAAGACTAAAGAAACAACAAATACACTCACTTACTCATCATATTTACTATAGTATTTTATCGCTGCTCTGCCTGCGTCGTTTGAGTTTGAGGATTTACTATCCTCTCGTAGGTCGTAGTATAATGTACTATAGAGTAAGATAGTAAAAAAACCCAAGCAGACTAGTACAATGAGAGACTAGCGCGTTCATATTTGACCATAATCATTATTGAAAATTTGAGAAAAATACAAAAAACACGTACATACAAAGAAAAACTAAACATATCCAAAAAATAAATAAAAATATATTGATAACACTAAAGCTCGTCAATTGTTACTAAATAAAAAATACGAAATCGGTTGGCAAACAGATGAGAAAAAGGTGCAGAACTCTTTTGCATTTACCTATTTAAATTTCAAGTATACACTTTATGTAGAGCAAATGAACTTCTTCAAACATTTCATTTGTTAGATTAAATTGAGGCCAAGCTATCAGCTAGAAAAGTCAAATCTAATTAGCAAGACTAATTGAGTTGTCTTAATATAGACTGTGCCCAATACGTCGATTATGTAGACTGTAGAGTTTTTGTAGATTTTTTCAATGTCTTTCTAATATATTTAAACGAATTATTTATTTCTACCGGCGATCTTGGAAACGGCTCTTACAATTTTGCTGAAATTTGAACTGTGCGGGTTTTGGGGGGCGAAAAATCGATTTAGATTAGTGTTATCTTGGAAAACGCGTGTTTTCGAGTTTTCATGCGGTTTTCTTTCGCATTATTCCACGCAAAATATGGTCGCTAATTTCGCATGCTCGGGCATCTGCATCACGGTCAAGCAGCAAAGGCGCAAGATTGACAATCACTGGTGTCCGGGTTCGAATCCCGGTCGGATACAAACTTTTTACTTTTGTTTTTTTTTTGTATTTATTCAAGTTTTTTTTTTTTAGAAAATTGTACCCTTAGCTAAAACCTCCGAGCGATGCTCGGTCGCCCAGGTACTTAATGTAAATGAGAAGCACTCAAATAAAATTTTAAATAAAAAAAATACTATTAATTAATAAAAGTTCGATTTTTTTGACAATTTATTTAATAAACTATAAATTTAATAAACAAGTTATTTCAAATATTTTATTAATTACTCTACATATATTTGATCGTTAGTTAAATTGGAGTTGGTCCTATATATTTGTAAACTGAGCAACTAATACTAATATTTTCTATTAAATAGTGTTAAATTCGAATTGACTACCTCTATCGTAAAAATCAGAGCGAATTTCTTACGTGTTATATTATTATTACTTTTAATTAACATAAACATTTTTAAATAAATAATATTGCTATATTTAATTACAGTATTTATTAACATAATAATTAAAAGGTTTAGAATTAAAATCACGATATTTTGTAAGGTACTTTGGTGCCACTTTTGAATTTTTGAAATCATTTTGTGAAATTGTGAGTAGGAACTGTCTGTAAACAAGTATTATAATACCTTTGAGGAGTCTAAAACCTTAGTTTGCTTTGTGATCGTGATTGCTGTAAAGCATCCGAAACGCCGGGAACCGGAAACGAGAAAAATTAAAATATAATAATGAGAATCGAAAAAATCCGAAAAGATAATAATCTAAGAAAGTGTTTGAATTTAATTTACACGTATTAATCGTGTTGTCATATTAAATTTTATCAACACATATGCGTAATCTACCCAAGTAACATTGTTTATTCTACCACTATATTATCATTCCGTGAAATTATAATCCCAGTCTTTGTAACACAAAGCCGTAAAGCGGACAGGACGCAATAAAAGTGTTTTATAACAGAAATTATCTGCAGATGACGTTAGAAGTTGCTGTGACAAAAATGTGAATCAAAATCTCATTCCCAATACGTTGCGAGAGTGAGGGGTAAGTGTTGGAACAACTCTCTGTTCAAAGATAAAATATTTTCTTGAAAAACATTTCAACGTATTCAATTTCAAGCTTATTCAGATAAATCGATTCCGTATATCGCTTTAGCTGGGATTAGCACATAATTCTAAGTGAAAGAAACCTGTTAACTCCAGTGGGAATACCAAAGGTGCTGTAATATTTAGAACGTGCAAACCTTTTACAGACTACTTAAATTGAATTAACCTCTAAACATATAACCAAAAATCGCCCCATATGATATAAAGGTAATTAAATCTTGCACTTGAAGCCACTAAAACGTAAGAAATAACGTAAGATTTTATTATTATAGGTATCGTGCCGACGTTTTTTTAGCCGGCAAATAAAAAGAAATACCAGTCTAAGCAAAAATTTTTCCATACATCCAAGTCACTGTTATATTACGCCTCCCATAGAGTAATAGTGGGGGGTCATTCGGTCAGGGTGACATTTACTTACACATAATAGCTATATATTAGGTATATACATATATTTTATCGATAGTATAAAGAATTAAAAATGTCGTAAGACAATGTAAACTTTGAAGCAGTTTTTCAGTAGTACTTGTGTATGTCCCGTTTAAATAACCCTTTTAACTTATTCACTTTTTTAGGATCATTTAAATGATTGCTGCATTTTATTGTTTTCTTTTAGTTTTTATTCCTTTGCGAAATAGCTGTGGATATACGGATATACCAGCGACATACTGTAGTCTTATAGTGTGTAACAATAGCCTTTGTGTTACTCTAGATCATAGCCTATCTATGTACTGAATTTCATTTACATTTGTGAAAGTCATTTCAGTGTCAACGAGTAACAAACAAACACACAAATAAACTTTCGCATTTATTAGTAGGTAGTTTTGTAGTAGTGGATATTAAAAAAAATATAAATGTTCAAATATCGACTACCATTCAGAGTTAAACAATGGTCACAGAATTCATCATACGATACAGGACTTTGACGCATGCTTGCAATATTGAATGTCGATAGACACGTCATAAACTATAAGAGCTGGAAAATCTTAATTATTTTAGCTTTAAACTAACAACATTTTCAGAACATAGCTTCATTTATTGATATTTTACGCTTGCAATACACATAATTATAAGTATCCGATCTAATACTCCCATTTCTAAAATCATAAAAGTAAAGCTAAATTTTTTAGCAAATTTCTAAGAGTTTAAGCCAATTATTCTTCCTTTTGTCGTACCCTTCGCTATCGCCATAAGGGCACCAAATTCCTTCGCCCTAAAATGCTAACTAGGACAAGGGAGCCCGCTGTGCAGCGATGATTTTTTCCCGCTTTCTGTATTTACTATAATTGGGGTTCAGGACATTGACCAGTGCCAAGTATATAATATCAATTCCTATACACACGTACATAGTTATCTGCGAATAATTTGCTGGGGCCCATTTTCTGTTAGACTATGATTTATTTACGTATGTTTATATGTTGACAATTTAAATTTAAAATACTTTATTCAGGAAGGAAAAAGCCATAGACCTGAGAAGAGTAATCTGTAACAGATTTCATGGACCTAATAGGTATAGAGTTCCACAGAGTATTGCCGCTATAAGAACAAATAATAAAAAAAAACCAAGATGGCGAATTTCAAAATAGCCCCTATGCAAATTAAAAAAATCAATTAGTACCTACCTACCTAATGTTATATCTTGTACCCTTCCAGTGCAAGTTTGACTCGCACTTGACCAGTTTTGTTAGTTATATTTAAAATTCTATCATTCAAGATCATTTTTGTTGTATGACTTTTTCAAATAGAAATAGCGTAACGATTCATCGTGTGTTTTTTTTTTGAGTTGAGACAATATGTAGAATAGAGCTATATACATATAGGCTACCTTTGATCCCGGTGTAATCTGGGCCTGAGGTAAGGTTTTGACCTACAACCTTAGAGAGGTAAACTAAAATTACTATAATAAGACAACACGAAAACATAATATTTTCCAAGTAAATTAAATGTACCTATGTAATAAACGTATATATTTTTATTGATAAATACGACATGGGTACGGAAGCATGAAACTCGAAAATCTAGGCGAGCATTCATGTTCAAAACGTTATTAGAACGACCATTTATCTAAAGTTATATCTGATAGTGTCGGTTTACATACCAAGTGTATGGAACGTTTGTTTGTTTTGTTGATATTCATTTGTAGTGTATATCAAAAGCTATTTAGAACTTTGGGATGAACATTACATATTCAAATATTTTAGCGTGAAATGAAAAATTTGAATCACAAATATTTTTCAAATATTTCCCATTAAGTATTTGATATGGATATGGATGGACTTAAATAAGATTATCCTATAAAGCTACTCGGAGAGTCCAATGAAACTAGTTTTGAATTTTCATTCATATTCAGCCTTTTACTAAAATTAGTCTAAACTAGTGCTATATATTCTGAAACTGCCTGAAAATATGGAATGATTTTTTTTTATTACCAGGAATGATAATTTTGATATGTACCTCAATGAAAATGTGCACAAAATTTTATTAAATGTAGCTAGTGAAAAAAAAAAAAATCATTTAATAAAGGAATATCCAACAGAATTATAGTAACTTTTGTAACTTATATTTGTAACTTTTGTAACCAAATTAATTTCAATTGGTTTTTACACTATTATCACCCTTTACTGCATATATTAGTTATGAAGTGACGCTACAATTATTGATTAATATCCGTTTGTTTATATCTGCTATGTAGATTGAGTTTCAACATCTATTTATTAATAATAGCAGGCTTTAAATATACTAGAAAATCAAGGGGTTCGATACTAACAAGGAAATAATTAACAATCGTAAAGATGTTTGTCCTATCTATCTAATTTATATAAAAAGAAGTAGTAACTAAGTACACAGACCAAAGACGTGTTTCACATGAACACTAAGAACTCGATATCTCGATGTCATCAATAGTTTTTTATAACTGTCTTTAGTACAGAACCGTTTAAAGTAAATGATGCTGTTTTTATGTAAAGATGTTCTACAATTTCCACTATGCCACAATTTGGTCCTAGGGCACATGCACACGCAGACTTTGTGACATGCGTCTAACGCGCTTTTGGTGCGTCAACACACGGTTGTCACGCGTGTGTATGTATATGTATATAGTGTGTCTCTATGTATATAGTGATATACACGCAGAATATACAGTAGAATATACAGATAAAGTACATTCATAATACGCATTTTTTGACGCGTTCACAATACGTGTACAGACTACTCAAAGAATACACACGTTTTTGATACACCCGACGTTGGTGCATTTATAAAATGACTAGCGACTCATCCTCGCTCCGCTCGGGTTCATCCCTGCTTACGTTTTAACGTTTAGTATAGATTTCTCAGAGATGACATTTTTTCCCGCAGTAAAATGTATCTTATATGTTGACCTGGATATCCAGCTATCTCCATACCAAACTTCATCAAAATTCCCATAGTAGTTTTTCTGTGATGCGGTAACACACAGACAGACAGACAAAAATTCTAAAAACTGTCGATTTGGCCTTTGTATCGATAATAATGTCTATTTCAATAAGTTTTCCCAAAAAATATTTAATGGACAGATTCGGCTTAGTTACAATTTTATTATATGTATAGATATGTGCATAGCCCCTTACGGTAATAAAACTTACACTCTTTGCTTTTAAAAATGTACCAAACATCATATTATCATGAGTAGATTTACTTGTACAATAGTAATAGAGACCGAGGCTATTGTTGTAATGACCAACTATTTACGAGATTGTCGCGATTACGCAGTGCGCATTGAATAAAAGAAAATGTATTTAGTTGAAAGCTTGTAACCGTGGTCATGGTCACGATCGGCTTTAATAATTTTATAAGTAAATAAGAAAAAAATGAGATCATGAATAATTCTTATTTACATAAAAAAAAACATTACGTATATTAAGAAATATTCTTGAATTTTGTAAATAAAGTATTCTTCTTTAAGAAAAAAATAAAAGTCTAGATTGTATGTGTGTATTCAGCCTTTTTATAATGTCCCACTGCTGGGCACGAGCCTCCTTTCAATACGAGGGGGATCAGGCCATAGTCCACCACGCGTGTCAAGAGCAGATTGGCGGACTTCACATGTCTTTCGAAAACTTGCTAAGTTCTCTCAGACAAACAGGTTTCCTCACGATGTTTTCTTTCACCGTAAGGCAAGTGGTAATCATATTAGAAATATCAGAGGTGCGAGACCCTGGATTTGAACCCACTTCACTCGATTTCCCAAGCGAGTGCGTTGCCACTGGGCTACCACTGCTCTTAAAGTCTAGATTAGAAAAACATATTTATAAATTCGATACATAATTTTCAGGATAACATCTTTGTGGAAATTTTTTTAGGTCGCAATTTATTATCTACCTACAATAGGCTTTGTTGTGTCACACATTGGTTTTGCTTAGGAAGAATATAATATATTTTGTTATTCGAGCTTTGGTATTCGGGTCGTGAAAATTATTTAGACCTACTATTTAGTAATATACTAGCGGCTTTGTTTTAATACTAGTACCGCAATATTAACCAACTTCTATGTAACTCGGTGAATGTTACAAATGCTTTCGAAACTTTGTGAAATCATGAGGAAGTTTTCGTAAGCGTTTTTCTAATCAACTTTTATGAATAGTTTGTCTTCATTAAAAGCTTAGCGAAAAATTGCTTTATTGTATTATTAAAAGAAAAGATATTATGTATGTCTGTCTCTTTGTTGTATTTTAAGGCCAAGGTAGATTGTAATTACTAGAATCCAGATATAGATAGTTATTTTCCTGATTCTATGTTTAAAAGCTTTAAACAAGTTGAAATTAAAACCTTTATTTTATTATTTATCTATGAATTATATTTATGAATAAATTATATACTCTATGTTCTGATTAACTCACGTCAGGACAATGTATCAGTTGCCTCTAGAGACCTCCATAATCCAAATAATATCGCCCGTTATAATGTCGCTCGTTATAATATCCTCGAAAATAGAATCGGGATATCAGGCTCTAGAGTGAAAACAATAGGGTAAGTAATGGGAAATTGTATTTATGACTGTACAGTATTTACGATTGTATAGATAACTTTTACCCTCAATTAATTTTAACAAGTTCTATTCTGAAATTATTCAAATTATTCACGTACTGCATAAACTATGTTTTGTCATATACCACCTTTGACATATGCGATATGGGTTTAAGGTTTAACCAACTTCAAAGAGAAGGAGTTATTCAATTAAATTGTTTTCCTCATTCTTTTTTTAATAAATATGTACACAATATTAATATTAATATTACATATAAAAAAATACCCCGGATCTTTCCAAGTTTTTTGTAAAGAAATTTTTTGTAGCAAGGCGTTAGTTACGGAGGCTGTTAGTTTCAGAAACGGAATTATAAGGTTGGCGGTAGCTTGGAGAGCACGTAGCGAAGTCGGTCTAATCTTCCTTCCGTCTAGTCAAATCCCACAGGACTTTGAGTGTGCGAGGAATAAATAGTGCATTTGTGTTTATGCATTCACCTGTACACTGTAATATCTCCTGTGCAGACAGTCGAACGAATTCGGTCAGGAAAAAAAAGTTTTTTTTATGTCAAATATTCTAAAAACTATTTGTTTGGCTTTTCCCCTTTTCTCGTCATATACTTATATGTGACTGTGAAAAGAGTCCGCGTAAAACCATAAACATAGTTTTATTAAAAATATCAAAATATATTCGTGTAAATCTAATAAAGAATTAAAAGTCTTTTATAGGTATAGTTTTCTCATAGGGAAAAAGCGTTTAATAGTTAGTGTAGAAATAAAAAATTAGTCATGCATAATTTATTAAAACTGGAAAGCTGTTTAGAAAAGTTTTTTCTCTATAACAGGTCTATGTAGCACGATAATTGTAATGTAAATCCGTAATTCAACATGCTTGCATTGTTGTCTCAAATAAACGTATGTTTAATCCTTAACTATAGTCGTAAAATAAAACATATTGATAGTTATGGGTGGGTCCAGTAGAATTCTAATTTTAGAATGGCTTTAATGATAATGGTCATTATGCTGATTTTAGATACTTTTTTTATTTAAACGTAATTTCAAATTTTGCAAAGCAAATGACTTCAACCTTATTATATATGGTCTATATTTTTTTTTATTAGATTAAATATATGTTTATTCTAAACATATAAAATCTTTAAACCTTTGAAAAAAAAATTATTCAATTTATCCTAAACATGAGTTGCACACTTCAGTATAAGTAGGCATAAAATCAGCTTACTGAATCACTTTTATCATAATACTAGCGACTCAACCTCGCTTCGCTTCGGGTTCGTCCCTAGACAAAAACAGATCTATCCCACGGGAACCGTACATTTTTCCGGGATGATATATAGCCTTCCTCAGTTAACGGGCTATCTAATGCAAAAAGAATTTTTCAAATCGGATTAGTAGTTCCTGAGATTATCGTGTTCAACCAAACAAACAAACAAACAAACAAACAAACAAACAAACTCTTCAGCTTTATAATATTAGTATAGATTATTTTCACAATTGTCATTTTAAAGTTTAAGTTGTGTAAGGGTTGACTAACATAATATCTTATCTTATATATTTAAACGAGCAATTCTTGTATATTTATATATTTATTTATTTATTTATTTATACCGGCGATCTCGGAAACGGCTCTAACGATTTTGCTGAAATTTGGTATTTGGGGGCTTTCGGGGGCGAAAAATTGATCTAGATTAGTCACATGTCTGGGAAAACGCGTGTTTTCGAGTTTTCATGCGTTTTTCTTATGCATTATTCTACGCAAAATTTAATCGCGACATCTATACAACTGTCTCAGTAACACTTAGTCACTCAATGTAAAATTATTTTTAAGCCAAATTAAAAAGAAAATTATTCTTATCGCGACATCTATACAACTGTCTCAGTAACACTTAGTCACTTAATGTAAAATTATTTTTAAGCCAAATTAAAAAGAAAATTGTTCTTATCGCGACATCTATACAACTTTCTTAGTAACACTTAGTCACTTAATGTAAAATATACAATCTTTCAAGAACTCCGAGCGAAGCTCGGTCGCCCAGGTACTGTTAATATTATTATACCACACATCACGTGGCTTCTCATTCATTCACATACAATCTCAAAAAATAAATATCGTGAGGTTTTTGGATATTTAAATGTGATAAAAATCTTAAATACTAGCGACTCAACCTCGCTTCGCTCGAGTTCGTCCCTAGGTTATTTCCTCATACAAACGTTTATCCCTATTTTCAAACCCTTAAGGGATGATTTCCGGAATAAAAAATATCTTATTTAGTTTACAGGGTCTCAAACTATCTTCTTACCAAATTTCATTTAAATCGGTTCAGTAATTTTTGAGTTTACAAACATACAAAAATAAAAATCTTTCCTCTTTATATAAGTTGTGTAGATAACTTACTGCACGTGTCAGATACATGAATAAATAAAGTAAAGGACGCTGATTAAAATTACTTTAATCTTACTTCGTTGCAGCTTAAGAAAGTTAAAGAAGCAACAAACACCATAGAAACTCATTCACATATCTTCTCGTATATTACTGTTATTCTAAGCTTAACATTTTTTACAAAACAACACTCAATACTGATATTAAATATCTGTACCTACACATCGGTTATGCTAGGACTTAAACTCGGTTATAATCGAATTTAAAACAATGCCTTTAAATGAACTGTATTCAGCTCTTTTTAACGTCCTACTGCATGTGTTACGAGTAATCTGTGGATACACTTTATAATAAACTAGCGACTCACTCTCGCTTCGCTCGGGTTCGTTTCTATGCATCAAATTATGTTTTGACATTTAGTATAGATTTCTCAGAGACATTTTCTCGCAATAAAAAGTATCTTATATATTGACCCGGATAACCAGCTATCATCATACTAAATTTCATCAAAATGCCTCCAGTGATTTTATGATAAACTGACAAAAAAATTAAAAACTATAGATGCGGCCTCTAATAATGTCTATTTCAATAAGATTTTCCAAAAATTATTCAATGTACAAATTTGGCTTAGTTACAATTTTATTATATGTATAGATATGACATTGTGTTAGTCTTGACTTTGTCAGTTACAGGGTCGTAAACAAACATTCAATTTACGACTGATTTGTTGTGCCGTAGTAAAACTACGTCGTTAATACTCAATACTCGTATATACCGATAGATTCACATCTATAAATAGTAAGCATGAAAAAATCTATGATAACGGATTCCAATTTTTTGTTTGTTTTTATTATTTTTACCTAATCTTTGACATTCAGATTGTATAGGGAAAAAATCACGATAAAAAATCACTAGAGGTGATTTATCTCTGTGTGCTATGGATGGTGTGCCATACACATCGCCCCTTGTTTTTTTGGACGGACAGGAGGAAAACATTAAAAAAATACCCGACCCCATTAAAAGATCAGGCGATCCAAGGGGGTGCACGGTCAGGGGGTAATCATTTGTATCTCTCAGAAGGTCGATCTCTCAGACCAATTGTCCGGGCGTTGTGTTTGATTGATCCATATGTGGATATTCTTGTCATAATACTGCCGTGCTGGCAGTTAGTTTTCCGATAGTAGATAAGTCACCTCATAACCATCTACATAGAGAAGTGGTGGGCGTAAATGTATTTCCCAACGTAAAAAGACGGGAAAACAAAGAAATTTGCAATTATATATTTCGTAATAATATTGGAGATTGGCAATTAAATAAAGCTTACTTGAATTTTAAAACCATTTTTTTTTCTGCCAATTTTCTTTGATAAATTGATGTCAATCTTAATTCCGATGGAAAAATGCCAGTAAACTTCGTCTCGTCTTGATGAGCCAGCTAGTCGTGTTGACTTAGATTCAATTTGTAAGAAATGTTACTTACTCTCGAATTTGGTGCCTTCGCTAATATTTATATTGGATAATTATTTTTTTGATAGATTGGATAATAAAAGAAATCATTGGAATGGAAATGAGATTTCGAACTTTTGTTTTGTCACTAATTACATATTACTGGCTAGATTATTGCGATTATGCTTGCGTGGTAACTTAATAGATAATAAAATATTCAGAGGTTGTCAACACTTCTACAAATGTAAATAAAATCGGTACAATGCTTCCGGAGATTATGCCTACATACAAATAAACACTTTTATGTAATTTTTTTATTGTGTACTTTTCTTAAATTATAGAACTAAACGTATCGCACCTTCAATCATTTTACTGAATGATTTTTTAACAACAATATGTTTAAAATAATACATATTTTTGCAATAACATAAACTATATCATGATACTACTTCGCAGATATTTACAACTAGTAAATAAATAAATAGTGGAACATAGAATGTTTGTCTTGATTAGGTTTTTATTGAAAAAAAAGAATATTGAATCATTTTTTGCCTTCTTTATTAAACATAGATTGTTTTTGTTACAGATATTGATGTCAAAACTATACTTATCGGTATAATTATTACAACAACAATAAATGTAATCGACGGTGATGTAGTCAGTGATATACCAAGAACGGTGTTCCAAAAAGACAGTCCTGGATATAAGGACATTATAGAACCAGAACCACTGCCAGTTTTACACTCGAATGATAGCAAATGCCGAATATCTGAGTATCAGTGTTTTAATAAGAAATGTATACCGATTAATCGATTTTGTGACGGTAGCAACGATTGTGGCGACGCATCGGATGAGCCGCGACATTGCACACGTGAGTTATTTTTAAATTGTTTATTTTACAATACTTAGCTTATATTGGTTTCAATTTTTTTTTATATTTCTTAACCAGATATTATAGCCTTATTTAATTTTTCTTTTTTTGTTTACATAATTTTGGGCACAGTTTGAACTGCTCTTTACTCACTGTTTTTAATATTTATTTATAAGTTAATTATAACATTTCCTCGCTTATTTATATTTTTTACGACTGTATGACAATGTAAACAATTAATTAATATAAAAATAAATAAATGCTTAATACTCTATAATTGCCTTAATAACTCTTACTTATAGATTGTGGATTCAAATACCGTTTGGGATAAATATAAGCGCTTACGATTGGTTTAAGTGGGTTATCTGAGTTTTATGGATCCTCGATAGAGTAGCGAGAGCAATTATGTGTGTACCGCCATTTATCACAATGTACACACGGTAGTTTTTTTACACCTTCCAGTAAAATAATTAAAAGAAAATAAATATAAAGAGATATAGCTTAAAAAGGCAGTGGTTGGCATAACGCGCTTGCTTGGGAAACCGAGTGATGCGGGTTCAAATCCCGGATCTCGCACCTCTGATATTTTTATGTGCGAATCATTTCTAACATAATTACCACTTGCCTTACTGTGAAAGAAAACATCGTGAGGAAACCTGCATGTCTGAGAAAATCTAGCAAGTTTTCGAAAGATATGTGAAGTCCGCCAATCCGCACTTGGCCAGTGTGGTGGACTATGGCCTGATTCCCCTCGTATTGAAGGGAGGCCCGTGCCCAGCAGTGGGACGTTAAAAACGGCTGAACACATACTTTAAAACTTAGTAAATTTAAAATATTATTTTTCGGGTTGGAAGTAAATTAAAACTGCGCCCAGATAAATAAACAGATTTTCTACATATATTATGTTATTCGTTCTGAGACATTATAATAACGTATAAAAGCTGTAGTCTTTGAAATATTTACAACATTATACCTCACTTTAACCCAAAATAACCGTTTAGAGTAAATTTTAAATTATATGTGGGTAACAGCTGAACGACAAACTCGGGTGTGTTTTATTCAATTTTACGATGGTTAACTAAGTTTTAGGCAAAAATTTTCCTGAAAATAATAAAACTTTTTAAGCTTTCCGTTTAAATAATTATGTTTTTAGTATGAAATTTGCCTTTAGTAAAAGAATTATTGAAAACTTTTGTAATCATTTTTATGTTAATTTTGAATAGATACCAGTATTTTTTCATTTATATTAAGTTTTGATTTATTTTAAGCCACCCACCCTGAAAAATCGTCATTTTTATGGGCCTAATTTATACGAGAAAAACAAAATATATTTTTAAGTCTATGTCGCTAATTAAAACGAAACTGGGAAATATTTTAATATAAAAATTCGAAGAATATGATATATGTAAAAAAAATATTTAAAATTATCAAATAAAATCGCCTAATGTAAATAACTTTTAGGTGCAAATCGAAATAATTCTTTTCAATTCTAGCGGAAAGTTGAAAACATAACTAATCCCTTTTGCGAGCACCTGATCTATCTATCTGACCTACTCAGTGTAGCGAATTGCTACAAAAGTTTACCTACTTTTGCTGCCATTATTCAAGAAAATTTTCTGAACTATTTTCTTTAAGAAAATATAGTTGTTGTACTATTTTTCCTGCTTTGCTACTTCATAAAGAATGGTTCAAAGAATAGAATCAAAATCTTAACGAATTTTCGTAACTAAACACATTGTTATTTTAACATTTAAGAATATAAATTAAAGAATTCACATTTTTGGGTCAATAATATTATGTCTTAATAATATGATGATCCATTCAACGAAACGACGAAAATTTAAAAAATCGTGTTTTTCTTATAAGTGCCGTATATATTATCTTCGTTTTACAAACTACGATATAGTTAACCAAAGTTGAAACTTTGGTTAACTATATCGTCAGCCAAATCAACTGAACAGTATTTTATAGATTTTAAAAAAAAAAAACTTTAAATTCAAATAACTTTTTTTATTTATGGACCGATAAAAAAACTAAATGTTAAATGTAGCTTACCATAATTCATTAGTCAAACCGCACCCAAATTGGTGAAGTTGTTTCTGAGATTGGCGCGCACTAACGCACAGACAAACAGACAAACATTCTAAATATCATTGTTTTGGGTTCTATTAATTATAGTTTTTCCCAAATATCTTCCATGTATCAGTTATACTTTTATTATATTATATTATATAAACTAGCAAAACCCGCGGCTTCGCTCGCGCTAAAACTACAACAAAAAAACTTTGAAAAGTTAGATTTCATACAAATTTTCATCCCTTATTTTATTTCCTTATGGGATGAATTACAAAAAACGCTAAAACACGTATTTATTTAATTGTATTGAAGAGCATTAATACCAAGTTTCAAGAAATTCTGACCATAAATATTTTTTGGGTTGTGTTATAACGTGTATTCCCGTGGGAATGAGATAATCTCCCGCGGTAAAAAGTATCCTATATGTTGACCCAAATATCCAGCCATTACCATACCAAATTTCATCAAAATCCCTCCAGTGGTTTTTCTGTAATGCGGTAACAGACAGACAGACAGACAAAATATGGATAATAAAGTCTATTTCAATAAGATTTTCCACAAAATATTTAAGGTACAGATTCGACTCAGTTAGAATTTTATCATATGTATAGATAGATATACATTCTTAACATTATTTTCTTGTAAAATATTAGATACAAAAATAGAGTACATAATCTTAAGTTAAGTGATGGCAAATTTTACTCTTCGTCTTAAGTAAACCGAGATAAACATCTGCACGAACAATTTTAATAATTACACCTTATAAATATCGAACCTAATATCCTTTATAGAAGGATCTTTAGTTTGGACCACTGTAACTCGAAAACTGTAAAGTATATAATTTTAACTACATATTTCAGTCAAAGGTCCGCTTCAAAAGTTTTACATTCAAGTTAAAATATAAGCTTCTCATTTTTTTTATATGAAAGCTCCTTATATCCTTGCAGGATATTTTTAAATCCCTCTCATTAGCAGATCTTTTTCTGAATAGTATTTTGATATAATATTTACATGTTACAGTATAAATTGTATGTACCGTCATCTATGTGGCGAATATAAAGGAAATGTGAAGAGGATTTATTTCAGTTATATGTGTAACTATAAACTTAGACAAAAGTTATATACTATACTTAGTTAAAATTTATGAATTTTTATAGATAGTTAATCAGATTTTTTCGAAGTCGGTGTGTTTTGATTTTTATTGGCTGGCACCGACTTCGAAAAAATCTGATTAAGTATTTATTCTAAATAAAAACCCCCGTTTTGTTTTTTTTAAAGTTTTTATTTTTTCATTTTTAGTGTAGACGTATCACCAATACAAATGTATGTAGTATATTAACTTCGATGATCGGTTACGAACGTTGAAAAAATGTTTCTTGTATTTATTATTATTTTTTATTAACTATTGTTATGACCGCAATAGAAATACATATTCTGTAAAAGTTTCAATTCTTTTCCTATTATGGTTTATGAGTTACAGTTCTTTGACAGACGAACGGATGGACGGACAGCGGAGGCATAGTAATGGGGTTCCATTGGCATTCTTCGGGTACGGAACCCGAAAAATTAAGTACCACATCCTTTTTGAAATCGGCCAAAAAATAGACATTTTAAGTCAGATGTGAATTCAAATGTTATAATATAAAGATTTTAAATATAGCTTAAGAGTACAGGACTGTCTCAATGACTAGAAAAAAATAATCTTAAATATTATAATGGAAACCGCGTAATCGAGTTCCTACAGATCCTTTCTCGTCATAAAACAACGCATACAATAATTGAGTTTGTGAATGCGAGAACACGCAAGCCATTCCAATACGATTCCCTTCCCAATTTCTGTAAGTGGATTTACTTTTAGATTACTTTATCTTTGTAGATATAAAATTAAAATATTAAATTATACTTTATCATATCAAGTCTTTAGCCCGTCAAAATGTCTTCTTCTCAGCAAAGTTAGAAGCAAGTTAAACAAAATAACATTACATCAATTATACTCGCACATGTCTTTTTTGCAATATATTAAATTTCTAAATAAATAATAAAAAGGTTAAAAAATTTGGTATTTATGGCACAGTATTTTACAATTTTCATCATCCCACAATTGTGTCAAACTTTTTATAATCTATTTTTGATAAAATTTACATTTTAACGAGTTGCGATGAATAAAAACGAAATACGAAATACTAAATGAATACCAAATTCTAAAATGAACAGCAGTATTTGGTTAAGTTAATTTACTATGAAAGTTTCTCCAAAAACGTATTATTATAATGTACAATAGCAATGAAATCGTATTTTAAAATAAAAGAACTGGTAACTAATTTTAACTTATCCGATTTCTTAGACACGTACAAAGTTTCAAAGCGCTTCGTTACCTTTTTGTACGCTTCAGGTTCTTTGAAAGGGCTATTTATTAAGTTTCACTTGGTATAGCATCTTATTTTCAAAAAACCGAATAGCCTTAATCTTTCAAGAATTTAATAAGTTTAACGTAATATTTTAATGGATCTATATATTATAAAGCCTCTTGCCCTGACTGAATTATTAGGCCAAACTTTTAGTGACATGAAATTTTACCAGTGACATAGGTTGCCACTTAAAAAGGTTTTTGTTTAAGTTAAACTCTTAAGGGTGTGGATAGGGATGCTAAAATTTGTATAAAGGGACTATTTTTAGGAATCAAACTCATTTAAATGCGTTAAATAAAAAATTGAAAGTTTATCTAAATTCAAAAGCAGCAAACTATTAACTTTATTTATTGGTAGCGACTCCGCTCCACTCGGGTTCGTCCCTAGTTACGTTTTAACGTTTAGTATAGATTTAGTTCCCAAACAGACAGACAGATTTAAATTCTAAAAATTATAGATTCAGCATTTGTATCGAGAATAATGACTATTTCAATAAATTTTTCATTTTCCAAAAAATATTTAATTTACATATTCGACTCAATTACAATTTTATTATACTTATGAATAAATATAGATTAAATAAATTAAGAGCATGCATAAATAACCAAATATTAAGCTTGACATATTAAGCTTAATAATAAAAAAAACTTTCATTTGTCTTTAAACAACGTAGCATAAGAAAACAAAAAGTGAAAATATTTTAACTTAAAACGAAGAATATTCGCACATATTATATACAACCATTTTTAATGATTTCAGTAAGTATCTTAACTACACATTAATACGGTGATATTTAATGTTTTATTCAAAGAAAATGTTAATAAATGATGTACGGCTCATAGCCGTATTTGATATGAAATATCTGAAAAGAAAGTCTTTCAATAAACAACCTCACTCGGTATTGGGGAATTTATTTGGGGACCCGCCTGTGATATATTGAATGTTTCCTTTCAATCTGCTTTGAGGCCTTTTCTATCAAAAAATGAGATAAGTATTAAGTTTGTACCGATACTTGAGGTCTTAACGATATCTGAAATAATGAACGTGTGTAGAAATTTACGCGTTTAAATAGTAATAAAAAATTTTTTTCAAGCATTTTTAGGCAATTTAGGCATTTATTTAGTTTATTTTAAAAAATTGCAGAAAGATATTAATGTAGATCTAACTGACAAATATAAAATGGTAATGAAGTTCTTTTATTACAATTTGTATAAATTGTTATTAAATGTAAATTTTAAGCATAGATAATTTAAATTTAATATGGATACAGTACGTATAATGTATACACTCTGCATTTTACCTTTTTTTTATATTCTTCGCATTTTCATAGATATAACAACAGTCATATTTGGTTTTATGCAACATTTCGTGATATTATTAGGCAATCAGTTCCAAATAGCAATTAAATTTCGATACTGCGAATGAATGCTTTCAATTTTATTACACAATTACGTATTCCAACAATTATAAATTATTACCTCAATCTATTTCCCTTTTACTCAGTTTATCAAATAAATCTATTTATGTGTTGTCTATACATATAATAAAACTGTAGAGGTCGAATGTCTGTAAACAGAAAAAAATGCTAAAAACCGAGTCAAGGTGTAAGGAGAGAAACAGAACAAATCCAGATTTTTTCAATTTTTTTGTTTCTCTGTCTGTCTGTTTGTACGGGCTAATCTCCAAAACTGTTGGACCGATTTAAATGAAATTTTGCATGGTGATATCTTATATCTACGGTCAACATTTTAGATATATTTCATCCCGGAAAATTAAAGAATTCCCGTGGGATAGTTGAAAAACTATAGTAATTTATACAGCTTAGTACACAACAACTAATAATTAGATTTTAATGAAACTTTCTAATAATATAGTTCATACATCAGAATAACAAATAGACTACTTTTGATCTCGGAAAAATGTACAGTTCCCGTGGTATAGATTTGTTTTTTTTTTCGTCTAGAGGCGAACCCGAGCGAAGCGAGGGTGAACTGCTAGTGTTTAATATTTATGTTTAAAATAGTTCGCCAGTAGGAGCTCATATTTAAATTATTCAAAACTTTGTTCTCGTCTTTTTTACATATTATCTATACTTAATATTATAAAGCTGAAGAGTTTGTTTGTTTGTTTGGTTGAACGCGCTAATCTCAGGAACTACTAATCCGATTTGAAAAATTATTTTTGCATTAGGTAGCCCGTGAACTGAAGAATGTTATAGACTATATATCATCTCGGAAAAATTTACGGTTCCCGTGGGATAGATTTGTTTATGTGTAGGGACGAACCCGAAGCGAAGTGAGGGTGAGTCGCTAGTTTTTCATAATAGGCGAAGATTTGATGTCATCCGGTAAGGAACTAATAGAACTGGCACAAACAGTTTTTCACAAAGAGCGTTTACAAATGAATAATAAAATATTTTAACCCATATGCGATATGTTTCTTTGAATATTAAGCGTCATTTAAAATTATTCAAATTGGAAAGAGATTAATTAAATAAAATGAGTGAAGAAATGAGTGAGTAAATTTTTGATTTATCGAAAATTTATTAAAATGCATGTAGTAGCAATTTAGTTTCCAAACCATTTCAGACGATTCTCTCACAATAATTGTCAATACCAAATACAACATTATTAACAGTCATTTCACATACATATCTAACTAGCGACTCACCCTCGTTTCGCTTCGGGTTCGTCCCTAGACAAAAACAAATCTATCCCACGGGAACCGCATATTTGTCCGGGATGATATATAGCCTATAGCCTTCCTTAGTTAACGGGCTATCTAATGCAAAAAGAAATTTTCAAATTGGATTAGTATTTCCCGAGATTAGCGCGTTCAACCAAACAAACAAACAAACAAACAAACAAACAAACTCTTCAGCCTTATAATATTAGTATAGATATATTTAAACGAGCAATTCTTGTATATTTATTTATTTATTAAGTTTGGTATGTGGGGGTTTTCGGGAGCGAAAAATCGATCTAGATTAGTCTTATGTCTGGGAAAACGCGTGTTCTTTAGTTTTCATGCGGTTTTCTTTCACATTATTCCACGCAGAATATGGTCGATAATTTCTTACACCCATTAAGCATCATGGTCAAGCGACCAAGGTGCAAGATTAACAATCACAATTGTTCGAGTTCGAATCTCGATCGGATACAAAGTTTTTACTTTTGTTTTTTTTTGTATTTATTCAAGTTTTTAGGTTTTTTTATCTAAAAAATACGATATAACAAAAAAGAACTCCGAGCGGAGCTCGGTCGCCCAGGTACCTACTGTATTTCTAATACAGGTAAAAAGTGCATGTAATTTAATACTTTAATTTAGTGATTATATTTGAATGTATAACTAATACATAAGTAATTACAATAATAAAAAAATGTAAATTTTATATAACTCTAAAATTTAAAATCTAATATTATAACGCAATATAAGCTTTCGCGATAGTTTTTTCTAATGTTAAAAACTAAACACATGAAAGTTAGCAACGAGAGGCCTGAGGCGGATTGAATCCGTCATTATTAAGTTTTAATGACGTTGTCCACAACACTGCCCTAGGGGATAAACAAAGAATAATGGTATATGCGTCCTGCGTAATAAGACGAAAACCCCAATCTCAATTTAGTACGTTGGAAAATTTATGGAGCGAAGTTGTGTGATGTTTTCTTTTCAGCTGAATATTGCTTTCAAATTATACTCTTATTTCTAAAAGTTTTCCTGAAATATTTTTTTTTTATTAAAGATTAGCTATATTAAAATTATTATCAAGTCTACGAGCTTTGACAGGTATGCTTTAATAATTACTATCGGTAGTTGACACTAAAAATGATCGAAAATACATACCAATACATTAATTCATAATGAGATGTCTAAGACCTTAGTCTCTCCCGTGACCATGATTGCTGTAAAGCATTCGAAACGTCGGGAACCAAAAATCAAAATAAATCCGCGAAATAATCTAAAAAGATACTTTTATTTACAATTTATTAATTATTATTAAATGAAATTATTTGACCAAAGGCATGTTTAATGGAGTCGCGACAAAGTTTCTCTGATGATATAGACTAGATTATCAGTCTAGATATATATAAAGAGTTTCCTAATAGTACGCCTCGAATTAAGAAAACTTAATAAAAACAAAATAAAATAAGATTTACAAATATGCCTAAGCATTATTTAATATGATAAAATATTATTATTTACATATTTTTTTGTATTCGTTTACTGTAAAATTACGTAAAACTGTTAAGATTTAATTGATCCACTCAGAGTTACGAGCCATCAGAACTTTATTTATATTTTAAAATTGAAATATTGATCTATCTCTACAGCATAGGTGATCGTAATCGGTCGGCCATCTGCATGCAAATCAAATTACAAAAGTGAAATTGTGCTCACGTTGCGAATATTGAGTGGATGCCTGTTTATACTCGGATGCTTAGGAACACTAGATCAGGCCCGCTTAAAAATCTTTATCTATACATAAATCTGTATACATGGTATAAAACCAAGTCGCTTTCTGCGTCTGTCTGTTTCTCCGCTTAATTCTTCTAAGCCACGCAACGGATTTTAATACAGTTTTCACTAATAGAAAGAGAGATAAACAAGGAAAGTTTGTGTACACAATTTGTAAATATTATGTACACGCTTACGTACACGGTAAGTCACTTACATTATTATGAGTATTTATAGCGAAAGCTTATTTTGATTTGATTACTAAAATTAATTATTAATACTCATGTTTGGGCATAGTTTAAAAAATTCTTATTTGAAAATTATGTTTAAATCGGTTTCAACTTGCGATTTTTTCTTCATTTATTAGTGAATATTCTATAAGTTTTCTTTGAATATGGATTTTGCATTTAAAAAAAACACAAAAAAGTAAACAAGATATAAAATAACTAACAATTTTACTTACACCACGCTCATCATTTGGATTGGATGGCTTGGATTTACACGAATATTTGACATTTTACTTCTATATCTATCTTTTTATATACATATATTAAAATACTGAGTCGAATCTGTACATTAAATATTTTTTAGAAAATCCTTTTGAAATAGTCATTATTGTCGATACAGAGGCAGAATCAACAGTTTTCATAATTTTTGTGTCTGTTCGTCTGTCTGTCTGTCTGGGGACGCATCACGAGAAAACCACTGGACAGATTTTGATGAAATTTGATACCATGATAGCTGGCTGGATATCCGGGTCCACATATAGGATACTTTTTACTGCGGGAAAATATTTCATCTCTAAATCTATACTAAAAGTTACGTAGCCAAGGTTAGTCGCTAGTTTTATATAAAACTATCTTTTCGGCCTTTTTTCCGGATTTGCCCATAATTTTACAAAATGAGCTTAAAAATTCAAAAATGTCACCAAAGTACCTTACAATATTTTTTGATTTAATTCTAAACATTTTAAAAGATTTTTAATAAGTATTATAATTAAATATGGCATTATAATTTATTTACAATAACATCTAGAATTAATATATAGAAACTTATAATGACTCGTCTTAAATTCCGAACAAATCTTAAATGTCAAGTGCGCAAATGAGTTTGTTTTACCTTTTGACTTTTGGCTCAACGTCTGAACCAATCGGGAAGGTACTGGCAGCTTTATACGTGTTAATGAAGGGACTTTTGTAATATATCTGAATCAAACCAATGTTATAAATTTGAAAGTTTTTGTATTACATATTATGAAGGCTTTACGGATTTTATTAATATCTAATAACAATTCGTAAAAATAAAAATAAGGATATTGTTACGTTAATAAGAATTATATTTCGTACGATTATATTGTCAACCTATAGAGATACATCGAAAGAATGTACTAGAAAATTGTAGGTCTTAAAAGACATACAGAAACGTCCGCGATAGCTTGTGTCTATCTCCTAAAGTACACTCACAGTAACTACTTACACAATAAATCTACATAAAATGTACCTAGGAACGCACTCCAAGTCGTTAGTCGATAGCAGGTATTATATAACTTTTAAATAAACACTTGAACATCAATTCTCTGTCGATATTCGTTCTGAACGAAGCGAGTATGAATAGGTACTCGTTAAAAAAATACTTTTCTGAACCCATAAAATGCCATGAATTCTGGCAAAAGCTTAAGCTTATAATTAGTTATTTCTCAATAACTTCTCTATCTAAAGTTTTTCCTACTGGAAAAAGAAATTTCATTCAAGCTTTTATATCAAATTCCTACCGCTAGTAAGTAAAGCCACAGATAGGTAAGTTATGGGGATCCACCGTTAATAAGTTAAACTATAAGTCTCATCAATGATGACGCACAGAGATATGTAGATGAAAACTAAGAGATAGAAGGTATGGAAGAAAGGTAACGAAGAGGAGGAAGGAAGGTAACTAAGAGGGTACGTTGATCAAAAGCTGAGCTTAAGAGCTTTCATCATAGTTATTCAATCTCTTTGAGAGTGCTTTCCTATACCTCTCATAATTTGGTGGATGACCATTCAACAAAATCAGATAGAGATCAGGAGCAGAACCGATGGCTAAACGTGCTTTCCGATCTACGGGAGTGAGTAATACCGCCGAATTAAATTCTCTTCCACTTCAAAACTAATATCTTTTCACAATCGAAAATCCCAATAATAATTATTATAAACAGACCGATTCATTACTCGGACTTAGGTCCTACAGACAGGTCCTACAGAGTTATAGAAGTTAATCACAAGTCATAAGGCTTTTTTCCGCAGCATACAAAACACATCTTAATATTTATAAACTTTGTTTATTTATAGGCCTTAATTGAACATTGCTGAAAATGTTATGAATTCGTGACATTTCTACTAATTAAAATATCTATATATTAAGACTGTTTTATTTATGATGGAAATAAGGGTTGGTTTTTTTTTAAGTTTAAAAGAATTGTCCAGTATTTCTGATTAAGTATTGTCCTGGTATTACGCATTTTCGGTCTTGGAGTGAGCATAAGTTGTCAGGCCTGAATGATTATACAAGAACTATATATCCAATAATCAATATTAAAAAATAATAATATGATCAAAAGAACTTCTATGGATTTTGGCATATATATCTTAAAGCTGTGTTTATTAATTTATAATTAATTAATTATAATATTGGTTTGAATTGATTTAGTAAATGTGACAATACTCAATTAAACTTACGTACTTCGAGAAGGAAGTTAGAAGTGAAACTCTCAACAAGTTTCCAGGTACGGTTGGAGCTTGTTTACAATGAACTAATTAATGTTTGATGCCAGAACGTTGATTGCAATGTGTTTTGAAGCCTACTGTACGTCGAGCACGTATGAATTTACGTGATAAATTAGTTATTGAACATGTTACAGTATGTGTAAACTTTTTTACACGTATTTTTGTTAGGGTCAAGTCTTGCAACTGGATTTCAAAGCAGTTATTCTCAACTGATTGAGTTGAAATTTTGCATACGTTTAGTTTAGATGACAATACATGGTTAGATAAGTGACGTCATTCTAAATCCAATATGATGACCTCCCAACGATGGCGGACTATGTTTTTTTAAGCACCCCCATGACATGGATATCAAATGAAAGGGTTTGCTGAGAAAAATACGAATAAATAAGTAAAAAATAAACTTTACATTGAATCAAACTCATTTATATGATATAAAAGCTTGCTTTTAAAAATGTGTTTTTTTAATACTAGTTTATTTAACATTTAAAAGATACATAATAATTTACAATGGATTTTTTTGGAGGATGGCTCAATAGTCCTAATGAAGTGAGACTTATTTTCAAATAATTTATTACAGACTATAGTCTAAAGCTAGCAAGAAATAATTATGTGCGAAATAAAATCGTCTTTACGAAATTTTCTTGTAGAAAAAATGACTTCTAATACTATTTTGGTAACAGTAAAATATAGAAAACCAGTTTAAATAGTTTACTGAAAATTTCTTCTTTAAAGTTACAAAACAAAATAAAAATAGGATACTCAGCAGTTGTAGTCAGTTTCAGGTTATATTAAAGCGCGAGATTAAATCTCTAACTTCAAGAATTGGTTCACAAACTTCAACGCTTCAAACTTTCAAACAACTCATCGTCATTAAACATCAGAACTTTTGCTTATCCAATAATATACCGATGCTTAAGTTACATTATATAACAAAGAAAAGAGTTAAGGCAAAATAAACTATTCTTTGCCCGGGGCTTTGCCCGCGTATTTTAAAAATTACAGCTTTCATTACCAAAAAATCTTTCTTATATGCCTATTCTCTATGAGAAATCAATCTGATAAATTTCAAGCTTGTAATAATCATTCTTTCCAGATTAATCAGTGAGTGCTACTACGCTTTTACGAGTATATTATTTATACACATCACTGTTGATCAAGTATAATATATATGTATATGTATGCCAAAGCGTGTTTGTTGATATGTAACAAATATAATAACTGTAAATGTCTGTAAATATCATACACACATAAACGTTACACATAACACACATACACACACACGTTTGATGTGCATATCATTGGCATATTGAATTTAAATATTCAGACTTTCTTTTTCTTTCTTTTTTCAATGTATGAGTGGGTATATTGTCCATTATATATATCACAATAGAGTAATCTAATTTTGGCCGTACTTTTTAATAACTTTGTGCTCAAACTGTATTTTCATAACGCTGTAAAATTACCAAATATAAAAAAATTAAACAAGGTATTTTATTAAGGGTAATAATTTGAAATGTAGTATAGCCGATTTTTTATCGTTGTACATCAAGTTATTCTCGTTGGATCAGAATATTTATTGAAGTACTGCTGGAGGGTGAGAGCCGGTCGCTAGTACCTAAGTTTTAATTTATAACATAAATTAGCGTTTGCCCACAGCTTGCTTTCGTTGTTTATTTATCGAGTATCGCTCCGCTCCTTCGTGCCGTAGCTTTATGTTACATGATTCCTTAATAAATATAAATGGGATATAAATAAAAAATATATTAGGTAAAGATAAACCTTTCAGTTTTGTTTTATATCAAATAGGCTTGTATTTTCAAATTTTAGTTTTACTTAATACTTTCTTAGATTTACGCGAATATTTGACATTTCAAAATAAAACTATCTTTTTCTTTTCTTTTCTTTTTTTCGGATTATTTCACGAATTTATTATGATTTTTGGTTCCCGACGTTTCGATTGCTTTACAGCAATCATGGTCACGGGAGAGTTTAGTTTTACTTCTATAATAAACTAAGTTTTTCTCAAATAAAATTTCGACTTTACTGCAAATTATAAAATACTAGCGATTCACCCTCGCTTCGCTTCGGGTTCGTTCCAAGACAAAGACAAATCTATCTCACAGGAACCGTACATTTTTCCGGGATGATATATAGCCTATAGCCTTCCTCAGTTAACGGGCTATCTAATGCAAAAAGAATTTTTCAAATTAGATTAGTAGTTCCTAACTTTTAACTGGTGACGTGGGGGCCGCTCAGGCCTAGCGAAAGTAATATTTTCGAATTACTCCCTTCTCTCTTACGCAACGCATATGGTGTTTCTAGTAGCTTCGAGTTTAGTCATTTAGAGGTCGTGAGTAGTGGTGTACGTGCTGGCACGCGCAATTTTGGTAAGTAAATTCATTTCAAAAATTTTTGTAGGCCTCCCTGACCCCACATCAGTATTTACGTAACTTTTTTGAAAAGTTACGTAGGTTCATATTTTGTCTTTTTTTCAGTAGTTGATTGAATAGCCTGAATTGGAACCCAGTACTTCATCCTTAAGAAAACGGTCAACCAATACAGATGATAGCCCACATTTTTCTAAAACTAGAATATAAGTTATGCCTGGTAACAGTGATTTTGAGTCAGCTGTATTTTCCTGGATACATTGTGACGACTTTATCGGCTCAAAGGCAGAAGATATCGATGACTTGCTTATTGCCAAGCAACAGAACTTGAAGAACAAGATTAGCAAGAAGTATTCTCCGAAGACGAAGTTCTACTGTCATTATTACAGTTTTACTACGGTAAATATCGATACAAATGGTCGCGCCAACAACATTTATCTTTTACCACATGTTACATATTAGCTCTGTGAATAGTCACTTATTGTATGACATACATCACGGAAAGGTTACTGAAAGAGGAATTTCCATAAAAGAATTGGCCCGCAGTTTGCTGTTGCAATATATGAAAAGAAAAGTGTTGGACGAAAGACTGCCTGCTTGCCTGATCTGATAAGCCGGACCGTCCAGAAGTTCCAGAAGAAGAGCTAAAACAAAGGAGAAGATGCCACATATGTCCATTCAAGCTTCAGAAGAAGTCTATACACACATGTTACTTGGTAAAAGCATAATGCCTTCAATACGCAAAGGAAGATTGTGCATAATTTGTGAAAATAGGTGCTCTGCAGTTTTTTAATTGGCTTATAGTAAGAAAGTTGATTATTATAACAAATTATAAAGACACTATTGAAGTTTTATAATATAAGTTAATTTGTTTACTTTGTTAAAAATTTTAAGATATACGAAGTGATTTCTGATCTCAAATAATATCTACCAAAGAAATGTTAACTCTATATTAATTGTCAAAAATAAGTCTTATTTAAATAAAAAAATATTAGATTATTTAGATTATTTTATAAATAAACGCGTATTTAATGTAGCTATTAACTATCTATACCAATAAACCCTCTTAATTCCTTAAAAAAATCACATTAAGGTACGGGCCTCTCAAGCCCCCACGTCAGTACTTACGTAAAATAAAAACCACGTCAGTAGTTAAAGGCTAAGATTAGTGCGTTCAACCAAACAAACAAACTCTTCAGCATTATAATGTTAGTATTATCAAATATACGTTTCTAAGAATTTTCATAAAACAACAACAAGAGTATAAATATTAATTCTGTGAAAATAAGTCGTTACAACTGACAAATAACTATAACTACATCAGCTATGACCTTCTTTCATGTTATGTGATCTGGATGCCTTTGAAAATATTAAAACCTACTTGTGTAGAGCTTAAATTAAATACACATGGATGTTTTTAAATACTTTGGACTGGCTGCCTTGTAATTAAATAATGTTGTAACTTTCTTTTATTTATTTAACTATATTATATTTAATTTGTAAGAGCTACTAACGAGTTACCCTTGCTTCGCTCATGTACCTTTTGTTCCCCCCGATGTGTGTCCCGCTTGTTGGGGCGGTGGGGTTTATTAGCGTCTGGCTATCTAGCCGGGAACGAAGCTAAGCAACACACTAGGTGGTGGCCCATTTCGATGGGTGATGTGCCGTGCGGGTTACTCCTGGTTCTATGATTCTATGATAGAAGGGTGGACCATGGTGGCAACTCCTTGGTTATTGTCTGCATCGGCAGGCTAGATATCGGGGTGTAGTGATTGAGTGCATAAGTCATCCTGCGATGCCTCACTAAGACGTAGGAGATTGGGTGTTAGTAGGTAGTATTAGCTCTTCTAGCCAGTCATTAGTCACATAGTTTATATGTATACTCATCCAAATCCGACCAGTCGTTACAGCGTGAAGGAGGAACACATTTGCACATTTATAATATTGTAGTATGATTAAAACTACTGTTTTTCTTTCTTATAAAATACTAGCGACTCGTCCATGCTCAGCTCGGGTTTGTCCCTACTTACGTTTTCACGTTTAGTATACATTTCTCAGAGATGAGATATTTTCCCGCGGTAAAAAGTATCCTATATGTTGACCCGGATAACCAGCTATGACCATACCAAATTTCATCAAAATCCCTTCAGTGGTTTTTCTGTAATGCGGTAACAGACCGACAGATAGACTATATAAAACTATAGATTCAGGCTCTGTATCGATAATAATGTCTATTTCAATAAGATTTTCCAAAAAATATTTAATGCACAGATTCGGCTTAGTTACAATTTTAGTATAGGTATGTACATATAGATGACCTTATATTAATAAATATTGTAATATAATTCTTATATAAGTTTATAAAAAAACAATATTTTGATAAAACTGAGTGACAGTTACTCGTATTACACCAAAACAAAAGACATCATACTTTTAGGTAATACCATTATCAAATTTTGATAAATGATAAATTAAAGAAAATCCATATTGATATATGATACATTCTCGTCCTTCAAACAAGTTTTTGTAATACGTTTGTTTTATTTCCAATCATATTGTGTAAATAACACATACATTATATTTATTATTTGTTAACATGATTTCTTGAAAAATACTATTAACTTTTTTTAATTACATTACTTTGCGGTACCAATGTTCCTGTAATAGAAACTGAATAAAATATATTTCAACACATTACAGTCATGAACAAAAGGCAGTTTCATAATAGAATTGTTAAAAGTCATAATGGATATAATCGTTTGCAGTGCAACTGCTTGGCAGATAGCCAATGCTGCAGCTGAAAGATTTGTACTTTAATACTTTTAACATAGACTTAATTCAAAAATCCAACTTCAGATTATGACCTAGAAATATGGTTTCTTATAATATTATACTTCTTAATATAAAATTATGGTGTAATATCATATTATTATAATGGTATCATATGATAGTGCTAACCCAGTGGTTACGTACTTCCTTGAAAAATCAAGTGAAGCGAGGTCAATCTCCAGGTATCGCATCTCTGTGATTTCCGTGTGCCAATTATATGTAACCTGAATACCACTTACTTTACGGTAAAGAAAAAGAGTGAGATATATTACTTTGAGAAATTTGGTTTACGTTGGCCAGTGTGGTATACTGTTCCCGGGGGAGAGCCAACTCCTACCGGGCGCGTCCCCAGGTGGCGGATCGGGGAACGCCACCCACTTAGCACAGGAGCGGGTGGTACCGGAGAAATCCGGCGCGGACCAAGGCAGGACGGGGCTGCTCTCCGTTGATGCTTCGGCTTCCGGAGTTGCGGCCACCGGGAGCGGGGCCGCTTCGGCGGTCTCGCGACCGGAGGGTGGGGACCGGTTGCGGGACTGTGAAAACAGGCTCGTAACCGGTACAGGGGAAGGCCGCGGTGGGAGAGGAGTGCCGGTATTTCGGTGCGCCGTTCTCCCTGCCCCCCGCGGCCTTGACGGGGCTGCCACCGTCTTGGATGGCAGACGCGGTGGGAATGCAGGGGAAGAGGAGTGTCGGTGTGTCGTTGCCGCTCTCCCTGTCCTCTGCAGCCGATTGAAGGGTGCCCACTTCGGTGGGCGGTGTGGTTTAATGGGGCTGCTCCGGGTACTTCTCTGGTTCAGCAGAGTGGACTGTGGAGCAGCCTCATTGGTTTGGTGGCCGTCAGGCCTACCGCCGGGGCATCGCGGTAGTTATGCGTAAGCGATCCCGCGGCGTCCCACTAAGACGGAGGGGAGGGGAAAGTTGGGGTTTAGTGGGTAGTACCGGCTCTTCTAGCCGGTGAGCCCCACATAACCACCTGGGGGATAGGTGGTATGCGTAAATGCATTCCCCAACTATAAAAAAAAAAAAAAGTGTGGTATACTGTTGACTGATCTACTTCACATTGAGGGAAGGCTCGAGCCCAGCAATGGGATGTTAAACTGGATTATTATTATTATACATGAGTTTATATGGTATATGTGAGTTAGCTTTTCTAGATACAAGGGCGTTTAGACAAGATGTCACTGTACAGTCGTTGAAGAATCTTCGATATATGTAAATAAAAATGAATGGTTAAATGTGTTGCTAAGCGCAAAACTCGAGAATGGCTTGACCAGTTCGACTATTTTTTTCAAATATTCATTGAAGTTCGAGGAAGGTTCTTATGAAGGGAAAAATTTGGAAAAATTTCACGTAATTTTTCCTTACTACTACTTTATAATTATGAACACAACCTTGAAATTAATATAAACTACTTGAATATATTGATATAATAAACTCTGGATTCAGCGTTTATTAAGCAATGGAAATGACAGCCACTATAGTGAAATTGAAGAAAACCATTGGACTTAATCGTTCTGAGTGCAACTGCTTGGCTAATCGCCAGTATTAGAGCGATTTTATGTTCCTAACGTAGGCTTTATATTACTACTATACTATACCATTGCATAATATACTACTGCAATTAATAAATAACTTATTATATTTGTAACAGCTTCATCAAAACAAAGCCATATACCAAAGAACGTAAGTTACTGACATCGTGCGTTGAATAGAAAATGTGCCAGTCATGCCTCTTCTGAAGACTTAACAACTTATTGGGAAGCTTTCGGCATTCATCCGTTTCAACGATGGAGAACGATTGGATGATGACCAATTTTTTTTTATTTTTTTTTAAATTAAAATATACATGCAGAGAGAGCCGTACGCAGTTGCTAGCGAAATAATAGAAGAAAATACTAGATTGTTTTCCTTGCAATAATTAACCGACTATAAAACCTTTTGATTTTGCCTCATGTAATGACTCATTAACACAAAGTGTTCAAGAGTCCACTATGTTACATTGTTACTATATTTACAACTAAGTTACGAGCGATCGTAAAACGTCAGTTGGAAAACAGGCCTTTCTTATACAGAATTTTTATGCTTACGACTTAACTCTCTATTAAGGCTCTCTTGAGAAATTTTTTATGTCCTTATATTATTTTGTTGCTACATTATCAAGTGTAATAAATTGATAGGTATAATATTTTAAAAAGAATTTAAAGCAAAGACGAATCTGTAAGACTATAGTTGAAGAATAAATTATTAACTACTAGCGGCTCACCCTCGCTTCGCTCGGGTTCGTCTCTAGACAAACAAAAACAAATCTATCCCACAGGAACCGTACATATTTTTGGGATAAAAAGTAGCTTATTTGTTATTTTAATGTATGAACTATATTATTATAAAGTTTCATTAAAATCCAATCAGCCGTTTTTGTGTACTAAGCTGTTTAGGTTACTATAGTTTTTTAACTATCCCACGGGAATTCTTTAATTTTCCGAAATAAAAAGTATCTAAAAGGATATAAGGTATCACTATACAAAATTTTATTTAAATCATTCTAATAGTTTTGGAGATTAGCTCGTACAAACAGACAAACAAACACAATGACAAACAGATAGAGAAACAAAAAAATTGAAAAAAAACTGGAATTGTTCTATTGCTCTTCTTACATTCCCCTGACTCTGTTTTTAGAATTTTTTTTCTATGTAGAGACATTCGGCCTCTACAATTTTATTATATGTATAGATAATAAGTATAGCTTTTCAAGAATTTCTAGATTAATTAAAGGAACGTACAAAGTGAATTCGTACATTGTAGTATTAAATTCGAATGCAAACGCATTACTCGTTTAGAATTTTACTGAATAAGCTTTTTTGTTTGGAAGGTGAATACTTTCGCAAACACGTCGTAGTAAACTGAAAATACATTTTAAAAGAGTGAGATTGTGAAGCACACTTAATTTATAATAGTTCTTCAGAATATTTGAAGAACTCCATATGGAATAAAGGCTTCTACGCTTATTATGCTTGTATATAATATATTGTCACATTAGTTCAGTGGCTAATATGTAAGACATCATATGGAGGCCCTGGGTTGAAGTCCTGAGTCGGGCTAAGTTAGTATAGTTATTCGATTTTTCCTGCCTGTTATACCTGCCTCAGTGAGTACGTAATACCATCGGTCCTGCGCATGATCACTTACTAGTCGTGTCGAATGTTGATCCCATCAGACTTTGAAAATAAAGAAATAGAGTGAACTTAGGTTTCACAGACACTTGTGCACTATAATACCTATATCCTGCACAGATACAATATAGCATGGGGACATCAGGACTAAAGAAAAAATGGCATTGCACGTATCATTTTCTTACTAAGGTTTGTTTAGAATTAACAAAAGGTAAAAAAATAGATCCCAAGAAGGTACATAAATATATGTTATGATTTTAAAAATACTCTTAGAAAAATGAAATAATGCGCTCGTAAATCAAACTTAAGTATTCTACTGATTACTATAATAATCGAAAAATCAGCACCCATGTTTGTAGAGCATATTCACAGACAGATTTCAAGATCAATATCGATCGATCACCATCAATTTAAGTTTAACTGATACTTCTGAAAACACTTAACAAAAAAAAGCAATGATTTCCATTTTAAAAAAAAATCTAAAATTAAGTAAAAACATTAACCATTTCAACAAATAAGCTTTAATTAAGCGTAGAACCTTTACCCATTGTAAAATTTAGGTATGTAGTTTATGAACGATTTAAGTGTATGTTCTGTTGGTTACCCTAAATAAATAAATAGAGCTTGTTCTTTAGTACTGATTCTAAATATTTTTTTTCCTACACACTCAATGTGAGTCTTAATTAAAGAAGAACCACAGCAAATAATATTTATTATCTTTGTCATTCATAGTTCGATTCGACTTAAAAATAACTATTAAATATATTATTATAAAAAAATTGTATATATCATACAGTTGTGTATCTTCATGAAAATGAAAACTAATAGAAAGCGCTATCCAGCACGTACCATCGCAAATAACGCACGAAAAGCAAATAGAGGAAAACGAAGTAATGATCCACAACATTCCCTCAAGCAATAATAATTAAAGAGCACTGTTGTTTACTTTTTATTTATTGGTATTTTCATAAATCTAGTTATTTGTACACTATTGATTTACCCTCGCTTCGCTCGGGTGCGTCCCTAGGTATGTTTTTAATAAATATTAATAGTTACAGCGATTGTACTTTATGAGAAAGACTTATGTTATTGTAGATTTATTTGTAGGCGGCTTTATTAAGACCTTCTATTTTCTAGTACATTGTTTTGATTTATCTCTTAAGGTTTAGCCAGCGTTAGACATGTAAATTTCTAAGAACGACTCGATAGAACCAGTTATTATGCTTTCCGGTGGGATTGAAAGATTTTCCTGTAAGTAAAAGTTATCTTAAATGTTGACCCGAGTAATACGTTATCACTAAATCAGTTCAGTACTTTTTGCGTGAAACGCGCACATAAATTTGGCTAAGTTACTGTTTTATTATATGTATAGACTAGTAACTTACCCTCGCTTTGCTACGCATTAATAATAAAAATAGGTTGTGTCCCCAATTTTATTACTAACTAGCCACTCACCCTCGCTTCGCTCGGGTTCGTCCCTGGCTTGCTGCCCAATACAAATTTTCATCCCCATTTTGCAGCCTTTAAGTGATGATTTCCAGGACAAAAATCCTATGTCCTTCCCAGGGTTTCAAACTATTTTCTTACCAAATTTCATCTAAATCGGTTCAGTAGATCCAGAGATTACCCCCTACAACTTCACAAACTTACAAAATTACTTAGGTAAAGTTTATAATATAAGTATAGATAGAAGCACTTGTTTTACTAAAGGTTATCTGTGTCCTAAATTTCATCCAGCCGTTTCAGGCTGAAAGAGTAACGAACATACATACAAACTCGCATTTATATTAAAAGTGTGATTATTTCATGTTATATTTTCACAAATCTACTTTATTGTACATTTATGATTGACCATTGCAATAAAACTAATACACATTAACCCTGTAACTTAAGTACCTCGCTATCAATTTGGTCCATTTTAGAGGTACTTTCACCGTGTTATCGCTAGCAAGCTTATCTCGGGAGATAGTAAGAAAAAGCCGAGGAAACCCTTCGATAAAAAGCACTTTACGTTCGGTATTTTCAAAAGATAACAGTTTTTATTCCTATTACAAGAAAAGTGAGGTAAGATATGTTTTAGGTTGTAAAGATTACGATCAAAACGCTGACATTGGATAAAAAACAAAGGGAATTTTTGAGAGGTCAAATTTAAGATAAAATAATTACATAATTTCAAAATTTGTAATAAGTTAGATGGAGTCGAGGAAATTCTTCTTTCGCATAGTTAGTTTTTTTTGTAATAAAAACGTAAGTTTAAATATATGAAAATATGAAAAATTAGATGTTTTAATTATATTAAAATGTCTATGGAGTGCCTAAAAATATTGAACACCCACGTGTATCACACATACATAATTCCAGTTTCTGCACAGCCATTAAGGATAACTCTAGCTAACCAACGTAACCTCATGAAATAAGGGGCTTAAGACAAAATGTTCTGTTTGTATTGATTTATATGTAATATAATAGTTTTTAATGCACAAATAAATTTTAAAAAAATACACAGAAAGTGACGTGGACAAAGGTGGACTTGTCTGTATTTAATTTTTAAAGTAAACACAATTAATGATAAATATCTAATATTTAATTGTGACATCAAAAAAGTTGAAAGGAATGTCAGCTAAAAATACATGGTTAGTTAAAAATATTCTAGACATTACCCTTACAAAGTGCATAGCGCTTTATCGTTAAATGTACACTTCGTTTAATGTACAGTTTTCTTACAAAGTTTTCATTATAAAAGTAATTTAAAAAGAATTTGCAGCAAGTGCACAGCCACAGTGCTAATGTTTTATAGTTCTGCACTGTGTGGGCAGTAAGCCAAAGCCACTTCGACCACTTTATATGTCGGAATATTTAACTACATTAAACAAGTCTGTGGAAGCTTTAGAGTGGTATAAATTAAATTGATATTGTAGTATAGTATAGTATTTTACCATACGTTATAAAAGGGTAAGCTTATACAATCCTATTATAGTCCTGGTTTTTCCCTGCGGAGTATAATAACATACAAAGAACACCATGATATCTTGTTTTCTCGGTTTTCCAGTAACGTTCACTGGCGATCTCTCTTGCTATATTTATTTGAATCGGACTAAAGCAAACGTAATAACATAAATTCACTGATCCTTGCTTCCCTCTAAATGCATCTACGAACGCACGTTCCTAAATACCCTTTGTTCTTATTATAATAAAATACTTCGGCGACCGAGCTTTTCACGGCGTTTTTTTTTATAAAATCGTGCTTTTTTGGGAAAAGTTAAGTTTTTTCAAAAAAGATAGCGATATAGATACACTTAAAAAGTAAAAATTATTTAAATACAAATGATCTAAATCGTTACAGCTGTTTCCGAGATACACTAAATAAATGTATACAAGAACTGCTCATGTATACTATATAAGATTTGCTTATTTAATAACTATTATAAGATATACAGAAAGCACCACCTTTTGACAATTTTTATTGTTAACATTAGCTTATGTGTTACTAAAAGTATTACATTTCACTCAAATCCGTCGAGCCGTTACAGCGCAAAGAAAAAATAAGCCTACACAAATACAGATTTTTGCTTATAAAAATAGTATAATTAATAAATTGAATTTAAATCTAAATTTGGTGATAGTTTTACCCTAAATGGCATAACAATTTACATTAGTCAAGAGCCCATTAGTAAATATTTCTCTTTTCAATTACACTATAGAATAGCAATTGCTACGTAGATAGCCCCTTCTCGTTTAATTAACCTGAATTTGAAACACGGCGGTTGACCGCAATTACCACGAGAGCATAACTAGTGTATCGTGCCTCTCTTCAAATATAGTGACGGAGTAGTGTTGTATCGTGCACTAAACACGGTCAGCTTGAAAATACCGATCAATCATCACTGATGTACTCTGTGTTGTCGTTGCACTCGTTGGTATGGACTCGTTGTAATGGTTAGAATTATTAAATGTTCTAAGAGTAATATTCGTGTTTTCTAACTTCATATTATATGTATAAATGTATGGTTACCTATATATGGTTTACAGCTTCTGTTTCGAATGGGCATTTTTAATATATTTCATACCACTAATTATTTTTAACTATCATTTAAAACAATCTATTGATGAAATTCAATTTTGTATAAAAAGGTTTATAATAAACCAAATTATTTAAAAAAGTCTATTTTGAATGATTTGTTAAAAATTTTGTCGTAATTTTAGTATTTATGTATAATTCCCTTATGTTTTAATACGAAAGTGTTGTTCCACATATCCTTATTTAAAGCAAGATATCAATAAATGAACATTATTTCAATTTTGGAAAATTCATTTACGCTTACCACCTGAAGACGTACAGGTTATGTAGGACTCACCGACTAGAAAAGCCATTACTACCCACTTAAACCCAACAAAACTTCTCTCGTCTTAATGCGACGTCCAGGATCGCTTAAGCATTCAATTAAGACACCCCGACGGCAAATCTGCCGAAGCAGACCACAGCAACCACCCCCTCTCCACTTCACCAACGGTCCACGCTGCCGTCAGAAAAGTATAGGAGCAACCGGCATGGTACACCGCCTGCCGAAGTGGGCCAGCTCCCAGTGCGTTTCTTTGCTTCGCGACCGGCTGAAATGCCGGACGCTAATGAGACCGCCCCCCACCCCTTCCCCTCCCCTACCACCACGACAAGGTGAACGCACGTTGAGGGGTAGTGTATCTAACGTCCTGGGCGAGATTACATATATTTTAAATACAACATTTTATACTCATATTGACATTAAATAAGCTATTTATAAGCTCTAGCTTTTACCCTAGTATAAAATTAGTAACCATAATTAGATTATCGTTGACGCGACCAAGCGAGCAACAAAGCGTTCGATCCTTTACTAGACAATCGGATTACTTTCGCGGATTTGAACAGTGACCTCGATTCCTCTGTAACCTAACCCAACACGACATGGCATGCAACTTAAAGTTACTTTACATGGTGTATTTTTATAAAATGAATAAAAAAAACTTTTATGTACATACTCTTATATAAAAGAGTGGAAGAGATTAAGGGATTTAAATCCAATTTTACATAGCGCATTATTAAATATGTATTTACATCGTCTAAAGTTTAACGCTTTGAGCCAAACAAAATTTGAGCAAACTTTTTTTATTATACAGGCATCAGTCAAAATTTTAAACGTAGCTAAGTTTTACTTCAATAGTATTATAGGTAGCCCAAAAATACCTATAGTTTAAATTGACCCACTCCATTCATAGACTAGAATTAAAAAAATTGCACCAGGCAGATTTTAATATTATTTTTATTACATCGTTATATATAATACTAGCAACTCACCCTCGCTCGGGTTCGTCCCTAGATACGTTTTAATTTTTTTGAGCGAAAATTCTTTTCCTTAAATAAAAATAGCCGAAGTTACTTCTTTTAATATCAGCTATCTGCCAGTGAAAGTCCCGTTAAAATTGGTCCAGCTGTTTCAGAGATTAGCCGGAACAAATAGACAGACAAACAGATATACAAACATTTTAAAATTGTGTTTTTCTTATAAGTACCGTATATAATTCCATATGCATTTAGTATAAAACTGTCATTTTGACATTACAAACAGACACTTCAATTTTATTTATCTGTATAGATAGAAAGAATTTTGGGCACTTAATAATTTTGGCCAATGAAATTCTACTACAGGAAATTTCCAATAGCAGATTAGTAGATAAGATAAAGTTAAATTGCAATTTGGTAGTTTCAAAACTGTAAATGGAAAGCTCCTTTCTCGGTTTCTTTAAATAATGTTAAATTCACGAAGAAAAAATACAAAGATATTTAGGCCTATCTCTAGAATATGATACCACAGTACGTACGTTCATATAACGTTTAGATTCATTTTTGGAACTTGCTTGAGTGTGCTGTGCTAAATGAATGACTTCATTAATTGGATTAGAATTCTTCTTTTGGTACAAAAATACATTATGAATTGAGCCTTTATTCACAGGAAAAATATTTTTAATAACACATGAATATTATCAAAAACACATCTATTAGCCTAGTCTGGCCGACATAGCCTACTATTATCTTCATGAATAAAAATATTAACTTTTTTTGTCATCACAGTAAATTTAAATATTTCTGATCTATTCTAGATAAATTTTTTGCCTTTATAATTATATATTTAATTTTATCCTACATATGGGATGGAACTACTTGTAGAAATGTACAAAACATCAAAATAGTCAAAACTTATTTTTTCTAAAGGAAAATAAAAAACGAATGTGATATAAGGTACAGTTATAGATCTATGGAATTATTTATGATCATCTTAACGACCACTATTTACATTCCCGAGATGTGCTGTCGGGAAATATTATGTAAATTCACTGAAAGAGAATGCTTCCTGGAAGTGAAAGCTTGCCACCATTTGTGATTTTTCACTAAACGTTGTATCTAAATAAATACGTTGTATCTAAGTAAATATCTATGTATAATATTTAAATGTAGGAAAAATGTTATTTTTTCGTGTTCCTTCTCAAAGAGTAGTAAAAGCTTCCATGATTAATAACATTATAAATATAACTGATGGTTTTATTTACTTGTACAAATACTACTTATTGACATATTTTTTTTTAAATTAAGTTTCTAAGCTAGCATAGAACGAATTCGAAATAGAAAACAAACTTATTATTAAACCGTAGGAATATTTATGCTTTGACAAAAACACATAACTACCTACCTATATATTGTGATGGGTATAAAAATAAAATTCATGATAAGATGTGTATACCTATTATTAATATTTGTCTTTACTCGTATAAAGCTGAAGAGTTTGTTTCCATGTTTAGTTTAACGAGCTAATCTGTGGTGGCCTTTCATCTTTTCAGATTTTAGAGAGACCCGACCCGAGAGTCTCTCCCGTAACCATGATTGCTGTATAGCTATCGAAACGTCGAGAATAAAAAATCAGAATAAATCCGCAAAAAAAAAAACGAAAATTAAGTTTTATTTAAAATGTCAAAATGTATTCGTGTAAATCAAAAATAGGATTCTTTGAAATCCTCCTTCTGAGGTCCGAATTAAATTCCCTTAATAACCTATTTCTTGAGATAAGTTATCTTTATGAAGTATGTTACAAAAGCGAAACAATTATATAGCTACGCGAGCAGTGCCACGCGCAAAAGTTAGTATCATATAAAGTCAACAATAAAAAAAAACACGAAAAAGCGAGAAAGTTGGATTAAAGTATCATTTACTTATAAAACTTATAACATATAAGTACATATGTACGTTATTGTGTAGTAATATACCTACTTGTCCCAATATCATAACACTAAGACCAACTTGAAATACTTCCGAGGTTACGTCGTAATGGATATTAAAATTTAAGCAACCGCAGAGGGATATTTAAAACTGAAATCTTGCATGCTTCAGCTCATTTCGTGTTTGCAGAATAGCTTTTAACGTTTATTGGTGTAAAGGGGAGGTATTTAGACTGTTAAATTAAAACTTTCGTTATATTTTAAGCTTTACCATTCTGTTTAAGATTATTATCAATTTTGATGTAAATCTGGAAAATTTTAGAGGCTGAAATAGAAATATATTTACATATACCGTACGTATATTCCTATATAGCAACATAAGTAAACTTTAAAAAGCAATTAGCCGGGATTCAATCCCTAAAAGCGTGAAAAGTGATGGCAAATTTTCTATGGTAAATAATATTATCCTGGCTAAATTTACCTAAAACTCGATATTTATGCTCGGCGCAAAATTTATGACATAATTTAATTTTTAATCAGGATAAAACGATTTAATTGAAATATAAAAAATATAAAGTGTAAAATGAAAATGAATTTGATCACACCTAGGCTTTTCCTTTATCATATGCTTTTCCGTATTAATTAATGTACTAGCCAGGTCCTAATAATGTATGTTACTGAAGAATGAATACAGTATGTTGAACTGAAATTCAACAAACATATTTTTATAACATATTCATGTCGTAAAACTTACACCAATTTCTGACAAAAAATGATAAGGAAAAGGGAATATCGAGAAGAGAACTCAAGCGGTAAACCTTTAGTTCTTTATATTATATACACGAATACACATATATTATTTATTATTATATATTATTTATTATTATATACGCGCGTTATTATATTATATACGCAGATTGTAAACCAATTTTAGAGGTTTTTTTTTAAAAGTAGTGCAATGATGTACCTTTTTAGTTAAAAAATAGCTTTCAATTTAAATCACTGTCTGAAAAAAAAAACAGCACTCTCTGATTGACTATATAAATGATTCTATTATATAATGATCATTGTAATTTGAATAGGATTTTTAAAATATCTCATCTCTAACGATTGTAGAAAGATATTTGTTTAGGGTTATAAACATTTTTAGTAAAGCGCTTTAAAACAGATAAATTGACAAAACATGAAAAACTATTTAAAAATATACGAGGCCCAACCTTTACTCGATTACAATTTTGTGTTAAAAGAATTTTAATTAAAAATATATGTATTGTAGCTAAGTAATATTAAAACGCTGTTTCGCATCATATTTCCTCACTTTAGCAATTTTATATTCAGTTAAACTCGTTAATTTCCGATACGATTGCAGTAAATGTGCGGGAAATTTCATGAACGATTATTATCGTCTACATATTTGGATAGTGTGCTTGCTATATATAATTTTGAAAAACTCAGGTCATATATTGAATAGGAGTGATTTGGCAGACTATGAACTTTATTTGTAGCCGAAACTCTAGATCGTAATAGTATTAGTTTCGTTGGCGATATTTCAAGTTTTTAGAATTAGATTTCATTCAATTCAATGAGGAATTTAAATTAGTTTACAACATTAATTTTCAATTTGTAGATAAACTATGTTATGCAAACATTTACTCTTCTGTTCATTAACATTAACTTACAGATATATCTACACATATAATAAAATTTTAACTAAGCCGAAACTGTATATTAAATATATTTTGGAAAATCTTTTTGAAATAGACATTATTATTGATACAGAGGCTGAATCTGTAGTTTTTAGAATTTTTGTCTATCTGTCTGTCTTACGGCTTACCGTATCACGGAAAAACCACTGGAGGGATTTTGATGACATTTGGTATTATGATATCTGGTTATCCGGGTGAACATATAGGATACTTTTACTGCGGGAAAATATCTCATCTCTAAGAAATCTATACTAAACCTTATAACGTAAGTACGGACGAACCCGAGCGGAGCGAGGGTGAATCGTTTGTATTTTATAAATAAATCAGATTCGATATTAAACGACCATATACAAATGGTATAACACAATCACTTATTAATATAAGTATTGTTGTAAATAAAAAGGCATTAAAAAGTCACTATATTTTCTAAAACAAGAATAACAATGAGATGGAGTGCACAATTTGCCTCATAGTATGTACTCACTCGTATATTGTAACGAGGAACAATTTCAATATTTCAATGGCACGACTTACTGCACGGGGTTACAAAAAGCCTTTTTTTTAAATTATGGGAAATGCATTTAGGCATACCACCTGTATACATATAGGTAGTTATGTAGGATTCAATTGCTAGAAAAGCCAGTTCTACCCACTAAAACCCAACCAAACCTCCCCCGTCTTAATGGGGCGTCACAGAATCGCTTACGCACTAAAGGAAGGTCTGTCGAAGCAGACCACAACAACCAAGGGGTTGCTCCCTCAGCTCACTATGCTATCAGAGAAGTATCAGGAACAACCCGCATGGTACTTCACGCCCAGCTGGATTGCGGACGCTAATGAGCCCCTCCACTAGGATAAGGTAAACACACATCGGGAGGAAGAGTCACAAAAAGCCTATGTCAATATCCACAAATTAAGTCTTCATACCCCAACTTACTCTTTAATGCGGTAAAGGAAACCAATGATCATACTTTTACATAGGTATATATTATATTATAGTAGAAAAGATCCGAATCTTTGTACTTCTGGCCACAGGTGTACATAACCTCTAGTATGTATAATTCATATATCAATTACATATGAATCACGAACGCTCTTGAATTGAACCCATTTGGTGTGCCTTTATTGCTTAATAATCGTAATACATCGTATAATTTTATTGCTGAGCGTGTGTCAGTATATAATTATGAATATTCCTTACATTTTGTACATTAAGAATAAAATATCTTATTGAGCTGAATGTTTTATTGGCTGTTAGAAAAGTTTATTATTACTATAATTTTAAGAAAAAAATATAAACCCTGGTATAGACTCTTCTTATTTCTAAAACACTTTACAACTAAGTATATATAGTATATACTATTGTTTATTGCACTTAAAAAGTAATTTAAACACAATTTTTGTTTGCTATATAAATATGATTCAAGGTCAAAAATAGAGGCAAAGGACATGAACAATTAATAAATGTAAGAAAACTTAGCACATTCAAGAACTTATGTATATAAAAAATATAAAAGGTAATTTGCCTAAAATTTCATAATGTTCACATCAAAAATTACACAGAGAATATTTGTGTACCGTCCTCAAAAAATTGGGCTTAAAATTAAAATGTATTATGGTTAAAAAAATATAAAACTCCCAACTAAATGCTTGGTTCCATTTAAATACAGAGAAATGAATATTTGATTCGCGACACCCGACTGCGGACTCGCATCGTTGAGCATTAATTTATTCCCTCTGGCCATCACTATGCAATATTACACTAGACAAACAGCAAATGACTGAAAAATAAATATTTACATTTTTTAATAAAAAAATAACAAATTCAATACCCTATGTTTCTATATTTTATTAATATATTACACTTTTTTATAAAATGTATATATGAATTTAATGAATATGTTTAATGTATGTACGTATATTGTATATAGCATATGTTTCATTAATATTAATTTTGTAATAGTTATGAAATGTTAATGAAGTAGGTACATGTTTGACTGCATCAGTCGAGAATGCCACTCAAACACTTGGTGTACGAAGAAAACAAGTATCATTCTTCAATCCATGAAATATCTATGTAAAAAATAATATCAATTCGCCGTTTCTTTACTAATTTAAAGAAAATTAAATTAAAAAATTACAAAAATTAATAATACGGCACTTTATATGCACTTACTTTATTTAATTAATGTTAGTATAATATTCAACAATTACAGCAATCAATAAATACATTAACAGATTTAACACAACAAAAATATTATAGCTATATTAAATAGTCGGTTTAAATGTTGCAAAAGAGCAAATATTTGAATAGCAACACTCCACTGTGAGTTCGTATCGTTGAACATTAATTTATTCCCTCTGGGCATCACAATGCAATATTTCCAAAGCCAGACACTGAATAAATATTTCATTTAAGTTTCATAAAACAAAATTGTTGTAGTCGATTTTTAGCTAGTTTAATAACTACAATTTAAAGTTATATCAATTATATCAAGTCTTCTATGAGTTTTTTAAAAATTAACAACATTTTGTTTTGGATTTTATGCCTCGAGGATTATTTTATCCATAAAAACATATTACATATTAGAATATTTAAATAAAACACTATATTTTTTTTAAAAACAAAAACAAATCTATCCCACGGGAACCGCACCATTTTTCCGGGATAAAAAGTAACCTATGAACGAGTATACTCTACCTCTGTGCCAAATTTAATCTAGAGTCGTTCTGGCGTGATTGAGTAACAAACATCCATACTTTGATCTAAACTTTCACATTTATAATATGAGTAGGATTGGTCGTAGAAAATAAAAAAGGTGATAAAATTTTAGAACAGGGCGAGGCATGGAGGGTCGCTAGTACCTTATAATTAGGCCTGAGTTTATTCTCAATTACATTATATTTTATTACTTTAATAAGTATAAGGGTTCAGCATGATGTATATAAATCAGTTTTCTGTAACCATTACAAATGTTTTCATTTACATAATATTCTGAAATGAGTCTTTTTACTTTGCAAGAATGTGAAAGTAATGCGAGGTGTCAGGCAGTATATTAAAAGTAGCATGTTCTGAAAAAGTGGGCGATATGAGGAATTTAAATAGAAAATTCCAAACTGAGCAACGGAAAACAATGGGAGAATGTTAGCTCGTCCTATTTTTTACTGGTATAAAAGCTTTCCTTAGTAGAAATGAGATGAATGAAGATTCTGTGGCTATAATTTTAAGCGAAGGTCAGCATAAGGTGCTAATTATATTTCATTAATTACAGCAATTAGTATAATTACGCTATACAAATAAAGGTGCCGTTTTGATTTTGTTTATTTATTACTAGATATTTAAGATTCAAATGAGAAAATAAGAACATTTTACAACATTTTTCAAATAAAAGATTTTTAATGGAGGGGAATGGGTTATTAAAAAATGACATCTCGATATTAGAGAAGATATAGGAGAATCTATCTCTATGCTCATCCTATCTACTCTATAATGGTAAGAGGGTGAACATGTAAAGACATATAAGGAATATGTAATTGTATAAATATAATAATTGAGAACACTGCATCTGTCTGAATATAGATAAATAATTTACTATGAAAATTATTTTCTTACTTTAAAATAAAACCAAAAATCTAAATAAATTCACGACAAAATTCGAAATGATAATTCTATTTTAAAATGAAAATTATTATTATTATTATTATATATTAGATTCAATATAATATATTATAGTATAGAAGGTGGCAGCTATAGCATAGTTTTAAGCTTTTGAAAGTACATATAGTTCATAACTCCTTAATAGCGCCACCTACCGGGCCTATATTTTATATATTTTTTGGCACTGATCTAACAAATATTTTAAATATTAGCCATTTTTTATTACTGAATATAGACTTTCTAAATAGATAGATTTTATCAAATTGGACATTGGCATTCGTATAAATATTCAAATTGATGAAACAATGGTCAACATGAAATAGGAAGGCAGTGTATAAATTACGCGATTACAGACAGATAAATTAATATTTACAGTTTTTTTCTAATAATCATATGACATAATATGAGTACGTTCGATTTGTTGAATCGTAATATATTAATAATCGTAATAAAAATTTTACGTAAATAAATTATATTAAAAAAAAAGATTTAAAAACAAGTTTTTATTTAAATGCTTTAAAAAGAAGAAAACAAATTAAATAAAACCCAATAATTTATTGCATTACATAATTTATATGATAAATATAAAAGATAGTTGTGAGATTTACCTATTTAAAATATTTTATATTCTTTTTTACAACTGCCTCGGCGATATAGTGGCTAGCATGTACGGCTGCAAATCCGGAGGTTATGGGTTCGAGTTCCGGGTCGGGTCAAGTTTAGTTATTGATTCTTTCTGTTTAGTAAGCCTCAGTAACAGCCCGGAGTTGGGAAGTTGGCAATGTTTCACCCCCGTGCCTCGGAGAGCACGCAAAGCCGTCGGTCTTGCGCCTTAACTTTCACTGGTCGTGTCAAGTAGTTGTCTCACCGGAGTATGAGAGTGACAGGAATAGAGAGTGCACTTGTGTCTGCGCGTACACTTGTGCACTATACTATCTCCTGCGCAGTTGGCTATGAGATTGGCCGCCGTGGCCAAAATCGGTCAGGAGGACTTATTATTCTTGTTTATCTACACAGGTAAGTAATTTTGCATTGTATCGGTAAAAAAACTAATGTGCCAAATTTAAGCTCAATCGGACACTGGGAAGTCTTGGGTCTTTACTTGCAAGGTTCCATTACACAGATCCAGACAGGTGAAACTAAAGAAATGCTTGTAAAAAAATGGCGATTGTCAGATTTTATTAGACTTCTAAAAATGGAAAAGTATTTTTGAACTTAATTTTATAATTTAGTTTTTATGTTAAGAATTTAAAAATGTCTAGTTATTTCGTATGTATTGACTTCAAAGGGTAGGAACGCGTATTTATCTAAGCGTTAAGCATTATTTAAAAACTTTTGAAGTAAGAAAATTCAAATTCAAGTTAATTTTCACAAATTGCTAAACTTATTATAAGTTTAATTGAAACTCAAAAGGCCTCTATTCCTTTTTGTTGGAAGTTTTAACTTTTCATTGAAAATAAAATATTTAAAGACGCAGGTGGCGCATTCATGTTATTCAATTTCCAAAATTACTTCTTATTGGCACAATATAAAAATTTAAAGAAAATTATGTAGCTTTTAACTCACATCACAAATATATTTTTATGCATTTACGTATAAAGTTACTTGCCCTGAAAGATTTATCAGTGTTGAGAACAAACCTCTCAGCCTTTGTAGATGAAATAAAAGCTTAAATATCTCATCCATAAAAATAATTAATGTCTCTGTGTTATTAATGTTATGCATATCACGCTTTTTGGGATATTCAGTAATACTTTTATGACCATATATTATATTTTTATACACGTTTAGAGAAACAATATTCATTTTATGACATGGGTATTCAATAAAAGGAAGTTTTTAAAATCCACCCTAAGTCCCTAAAGGGGAAGGGAGGTGCCTACTTTTATGGCAAATAATATTTTTCAAGCTAAGAATATTATTAGTCTTAAGCTGTAACGAGCTTGGGTTCTGCTATCAGTAATTAAAGCTGAATAACTAGCTTTCATCTATACCTACTAATATTATATAGAGGTAAAGTTTGTGAGTTTGTGAATTTGTGAGTTTTTGAGGTTGTACGGGGTAATCTCTGGATCTACTGAACCGATTTAGATTAAATTTGGTTAGAAGATAGTTTGAGACCCTGGGAAGGACATAAGATACGTTTTATCCCGGAAATCATCCCTTAAGGGGAATGGAATGGAAAATAGGGATGAAAGTTTGTATGGGGAATCAACCTAGAAACGAACCCGCACGAAGCGAGGGTGAGTCGCTAAGTTCAATATAAAAGTTTTATTGCTCGTGGTTTACTAGCACTGTCACTTTACTTCTCATCGATAGTCACTACTTCTAACCTCTTTTCAATTATCACTTAGAACTTATACTGATCACCTGAAAACCATCACTCGAAAACCATTATTTTTTAATATTGTAAATGGTTTAATATTCCGAATCACAATTATGAAGAACATTCGAGTAATTAAGATTTCTTTCTGGAAAGGGTTGTTTTCATTTTCCAACACACGTCAATTGTTTTCACTATCCTTGTCGAGTCCAGAAATATCTTGACACAGCAATACAATTATGTATTTTGAGCTTGATTTTGAACATCTATAGAGTTTATATTTGATAAAGTAGTCCAAGGTCGGTGTAATCATAGTAATCTACATTCTGTCACCGTTCGCTATCACAGATCCCATCAATCAACAAGTTTAGGAAAACAAAATATTTGTGATTACATAAGTGGTACGTGCTTTTATGGGATGTTTATGGCAAATGCGTAAAAGTAGCTTATAATAAGAAAGTTATTTTAACTTGCCACCTTATTACTAATAACTATAGGGTTAGAAATCCAGGTGTTTTCAAACCATCAATCAGCTTTTAGCTAGAGTTTCTTAACAGAAAAACTTAAAAGTTAATCTATTTTTTTTATATTGGGAAATGTATTTACGCATACCACCAGGAGATATACAGGTGATTATGTGGGACTCACTGGCTAGAAAAGCTAGTACTACCCACTAAAACCCAACAAAACCTCCACCGTCTTAATGGAGCGCCGCAGGATCGCTTATGCACTCAACTACGACGCCTTGATGGTAGGTCTGCCGAAACAGACCACAGCAACCATGGGGTTGCTCCACAGCCCACTCTGCTATCAGAGAAGTACCAGGAGCAACCCGCATGGTACATCGCCCACCGAAGTGGGTCACCTCCCACCTCCCTGTGCGTTACGCATACCACCTGCCCCCCAGGTGGTTATGTGGGGCTCAACGGCTAGAAGAGCCGGTACTACCCACTAAACCCCAACTTTCTCCTCCCCTCCGCCTTAGTGGGGCGCCACGGGATCGCTTACGCATAACTACCGCGACGCCCCGGCGGCAGGCCTGACGGCCACCAAACCAATGAGGCTGCTCCACAGTCCACTCTGCTGAAGCAGAGAAGTACCAGGAGCAGCCACATTAAAACCTCACCGCCCACCGAAGTGGGCACCCTTCAATCGGCTGCAGAGGACAGGGAGAGCGGCAACGACACACCGACACTCCTCTTCCCCTGCAGCCCCACCGCGTCTGCCATCCAAGACGGTGGCAGCCCCGTCAAGGCCGCGGGGGGCAGGGAGAACGGCGCACCGAAATACCGGCACTCCTCTCCCACCGCGGCCTTCCCCTCTACCGTCCCCACCCTCCGGTCGCGAGACCGCCGAAGCGGCCCCGGTCCCGGTGGCCGCAACTCCGGAAGCCGAAGCCTTAACGGAGAGCGGCCCCGTCCTGCCTTGGTCCGCGCCGGATTTCTCCGGTACCACCCGCTGGGTCCAAGCGGGTGGCGTTCCCCGATCCGCCACCTGGGGACGCGCCCGGTAGGAGTTGGCTCTCCCCCGGGGTGGGGGAGTTAACCTTAGCCCAACTCGAGACTCGAATTCAAGATATCCGGAGTTTAATTCAACCACACAAACGAGCCACTAAAAGATCAAGGCAATTACATAATATAGGCTACTTACTGTTAGATATAGTATTACGTGATTTGTGCTGTAACAACATTTTTCTAAAGGTGGACTTACTTGGGTACGAAAACAAGCGTACATCCAAGCGAAGTGAGAAAATGTCGCTAGTAAAAAAATATTAGAGCTAAGATCTTTAAGTACGGTCAGTGCTTCTAAAGCGTAACACGAACTACGAGAATATTTGGTACTTCAAAGCAGGCAGTGCTTGAAAGGTTTTTCAACTTTTAACCGCATTCTCATAAGGCAATATCATTTTTAACCGATTAAAAAGGATTATGAATAAAGGTGTTTATTTTATTTATACGCATAATATTTTAAGTAATTCGGTGGTCTTGGGGCTCGCATGTACTATTGTAGATTCGGAGGTCCTGGGTTCAAATCTCAAATCGGGGCTAATTTTAGATAATTACTATCAATAAATTCTCAGTAACAGTTTCGTGTTTCAATGTTGACGGTGTTTCACCCCCCAGATGGAAGTGCACTAGTATCAGCGCGCCGTCTTGTGAATTACAGTATCTTCTCAACACATAGCTAGTCTCATTGAGATTGATTGGTGTGTATTACACAATACTTCATCGAAGTCAAGACTTATTTTCAGAATAAATTACAACATCAATAAATTAAAAACAACAGGTGAATGAATAAAAAAGTTTATTATACTTTTATATCCAATAAAGTTGTAAGCTGTTAATTCGATGGATAACTTTGATGATTAAAAGACATTTAATCCTGCTTATATAAAGATTCAAATTAAAAGTTTACGTGTTCGTATATCTTGTGAAAATTATAGAATATTTTTTTACATAATATACCTTAAAACTGAAGTGATTTAATCGTTAAATTTTCAAGAGCACTTAATTTGATAGAAAATAATTGTCTGGAAGGAGATTTTTAAGCTCAATAACTTGCAATGACACGCCATTTTATTTTCAGAACATTGATGCGATCTAATGCAATGAGTCTGCAAAAATCCGTTAAAGCTAGCTCCGCAGAAATAAGCCAAACCCTCTTTTTTATGAAAACTTTGTCCAACATGTTAATGTATTTGTAGTTATTACATTTTCTCTTATAGGATTTAAAAGTTGTGGTAAATGTTCCTTGGGTACCTTTCACATTTATAATAAGAGTATTATGCTTAATCGGTTACATAACGTAAATGGAAGGGGGGAATTGCTCAAAGATGGTCTTTGGTAACTAGTGCGTACGAATTCGGTAAAACAAATACGAGTTATTAAATGATACTATTGAATAAAACATTGACTCATGCTCCTTTAGATGGCACCCAGAAATTTTACGTAATATCTTGGGCGCTTCATCAGCGTTTTTAACTAAGGACATCGAGAGTTATTCATATAAGGATTACTATCACAAAAATACTCGTAAATAGGCTTAACCGTAAAAAGTGCAATATATGAAACATCAACTCATTTATTCTTAGGACTGTTTTCTGTAGTTTACTGTACGAAATATGAACAATGAACTCAGTAGCAGTTCGTCTAATAGAATACCAGATCTCTTAATAGAAGTTAATTATAACATAATTTTAGTTTAGCAACTGTAAAGTTTAGCAATTATAAATTTGTTTTTGTTGTATTTTTAAGAAATACCATGAAACACAAATGTATATTTGCTACTGATATTAAGACGTACAAAAATCGATAAATACTATTTTTTGTTGAGCTGCTATAGAAAGGAAATGAAGACAAGCCTCAAGTGCTTAGATATGAATTGATACCAATTTGGAAAGTTGTGTAATGTTTAAGGGAGGCTTAAATTGTACATAAAGTTTTTATTCTTCATAATATTAAATTTAAAGTATAGATTATTATCATAAATATAATATCATATCAAGTGTTAATCTTCATTTAAATTGAAAAGTCTTGTTCAAATACTATTTATACAAGTAAGCCAGCCACAGCCAGCGCTTCATTATCTAAGCTGTGTTTTACAACTGGATTAGGGATTAGCTTACATGCAAATGATGGATGCACATCTGTTGAACGTAGTACCGTAAACAAACTATTAAATCAAATTTTTGTCTCTTTCCGGCAACCTAAACCATTTCTTTTTATCTCTTTCACAAGAATTGAAGTCAAAATAAATATTTAATAATAAAAAAGGAACATACAACAACCTTTTTTCAAGTGTATAATATAAAGGATTATAACATTTTTTGCTGTAAGGGTTGCCTTTACGACTCTTTGGTTAATGGACTGTCTTTATGCACATTCAGCGACTAAGCTTTCGTAGCTGTGTTAAAGAAAGGCAAAACCTGTAAGCACAGTTTTACATCTTGTGTGTGTACGTTTGCGTAGTCATTTTCTTCTAAACTATACAGTGGTTTTATGATACGGTGTTACCATTCGTTTAGAGATTTACCTACTTCCTGAAGATTAATATGTATATATACAAAAATCAGCGTTTTATAATCAAGTCGAAGAGCTTAAGCGAATCGATTTGTTCGAAATTGAGTTTAAAATAGTATGGTCATTGTAGCAATATAGAATTATTTTTCTATTCTATTTTAAATAAAAATAAAGTTCTTATATATGATAACAAGCGACTCACGCTCGCTTCGCTCGCGTTCGTCCCTAGGTACGTTTTCACGGTTAGCTATGTTTATACATAAATAGTAGCTTGCTACTCCTAAGATATTTATTTAAATTATATAGCGATAGCGACTCACCCTCGCTTCGCTTCGGGTTCGTCCCTAGATAAAAACAAATCTATCACGGGAACCGTACATTTTTCCGGGATGATATATAGCCTATAGCCTTCCTCAGTTGACGGGCTATCTAAGGCAAAAGATTTTTTCAAATCGGATTAGTAGTTTCTGAGGTTAGCGCGTTCAACCAAACAAACAAACTCTTCAGCTTTATAATATTAGTATAGATGTTCACGTTTTTTAATGTCTCTCTTTTTTATTTCATCTTTTTCGATTCTCTGTCAAAAACTAATATATATGCTCTTATAAAAACTTTAGTTTTTATATACATATAAATAAAAAATATAAAACATACATATTTGTACGCACAATACCTATTGGTAAGCATCAAATTACACCCCGCGTGTACTTTATGTTTAATTATTTAAAGTATTCTGTACACATATGTATTTATGTACATCTATACTAATATTATAAAGCTGAAGAGTTTGTTTGTTTGTTTGTTTGTTTGTTTGTTTGAACGCGCTAATCTCAGGAAGTACTGGTTGGAATTAAAAAATTCTTTTTGTGTTGGATAGTCCATTTATCGAGAAAGGTTTTAGGCTATATAACATTACGCTACGACCAATAGGAGCGGAGTATAAATGAAAAATGTTGCAAAAACGGGGAAAAATGATTCCTTTTGAGAGCTTCCGTTGCGTGCGCTGCGTAAACGGTTAAAGTTACATAAAAATCATGTATGGCGGGATTGTTCCTCTTTAAAATTTCTAAAAAAAAATCTTTTAAGGTTGACTCAATATAACCCGTTTTATGGTAATCAAATTTGTTCTAAAATAATGCATTACTTCCGAAGGTGTTTCTATAAACATGATATTAATCCTTATCCAAATAAATATGTTATTCATCACAAGTATTTAATTTTGAACAAAATTGCTCCTGACATCATTTGATTTAAACGAATATCTTAGGAGATATCATAGTTGTAAAATATACATATTTTACGCGGACTATGTATGGGTGAGCGCGCTCTCAGCCCGATGCAAGGCAAGGGCGGGGCGGTCGTGAGGGGGAAGGGCGCTGGCCGCCGCGCCGGTAGCTCTGCGAGCAGTCACTATTCCACGCGGACGAAGTCGCGGGCAAAAGCTAGTTTATTATATAACGTTAAAACTAGAAATAAATCCATAAATAAACAAACTTTAATATTCATAATATCTATTATTAGTAAGGATTACTTATTATTTGGATTATATTTTTTAATGTAATATATTCATTTTCAAAATAATAAATACAATATACGTTTTAAAAAGGCCAAATTTTAAAATAGAATAACTGTTGTTTGCAATTAATTTCTTTCAACGTCTCCGCGTTTGAGCATAATACACAGTACCAATACATTCTAAAGTAGGCTTCCATCTGCCCTAGTTTTTAGCATTTGTTCTCGTTTGAGGGACGTTTGAATTTTTACAAGCACAGAGAATCGACCGACCAAGATATAAATATTTTATATATGTATATTCAAATGTAGCAGCGCAAAGTATTATTGGTTTCACTTTATATTTTTAGCTTTATCACGTTTATTTTACTAAATAATCAATTATCATAGCAATTTTATATAACTAATCAATTTTATTATGTAAGCTCTCAAAATATATAACAAATAGCGCCCTATTTAGATTAAGTTCAGTCGTCATCGCAACGCCACACAAATTATGATGACGAAGGTTCTATTATTCTTAATGCAATTATTATCTATACATATAATAAAATTCTAACTGAGTAAAATCTGTGAATTAAATATTTTTTGGAAAATCTTATTGAAATAGTCATTATTATCGCTGTCTGTCTGTCTGTATGTCTCTCTGTCTGTGACCGCATCACGAGAAAACCACTGGACAAACTTTGATGAAATTTGGTATGATGATAGCTGGTTAATCGGGTCAACGTATAGGATACTTTTTACTGCGGAAAAATATTTCATCTTTGAGAAATTTATACTAAACTTTTAAAATATAACTAGGGACGGACCCGAGCGGAGCGAGTGTGCATCTCTAATTATAATAAATAATAAATTCTATCAAATATAGTAATTGGATATACGAAAAATTGTAGGTATGTCAATATATAATCTACCCTAAATAAACCTTTTTCAGTATGTTTCCTTTTTGATATATGAAACAGCACACATCAAAACCCATTTGATACATGTGGCACGCTTGTACGAATGATTACCAGTTTATTTGCTGAAATACCATGTGTTCCATAAAAACCATACGTTTCAGTTGTAATATTTCCCTTACCAGTATACCGTAAATATTATGCTATTAAAATATATCGTCTACCTGTTATATTATAAAAATGTTATAATTAAATAGCTTTGAATTATATTTAATGTGAGTAAAATTATAATGAGTCTAGCATTGCCCGCGGCTCCACCCGCGTCTATACGCCCGAAAACTGTTTTTGTTAGGTTCTAAATATTAATGTATTCCAGTACCATTGCGCACCTTAAGATTGAGAAAAATGGTATCAGCAATTCCTCAAATGTCTTTAATTTCAAATCAGGAAAAAAGTGCTTAGAAAGTGGACCGGGTTCAAACCACTAATACCTCACTTCCTAGATTTTTTTAGCTACAGTTATGGGAAAATCGTGATGATAAAACTGCATGTGTAATAGAAGTTAATTAGTTTTCCAGATATGTAATGAAGTCGATCAGCTTTGGGCAGCAAGGTGGACTGTAAAGTAATACTCTTCGCATTAATAGGAGACCACTTAATATTATTATACTTAAACCACTTAAAATAATTTTGGCGTGATTTTCTCGAATTATTACAGCTAAAAAAATACGCTATTTATGATAAAAACGGCAGTGTTATATGATTATACCATACTCGCTAGTATAGAAATAGAATCATCCATAAAAATAAAGCTTATATAGCATGCGGTACTATCAAAATATCTACAGCCTTAAATTTTGTTTGATAAGTAATAAGTATTCTTTATATTTATTTCTTATTTAACTTTTTTGTATCTAATATATTTCTAAACACATTTTAGAGGAAGTCCATCGGAAAATAAGAAAGAATATAGTGTCGCTTCGCCAAAGCTTCAGCACTTCATCTTCTTTGTAATATTCGAATGGGGTTACATATAATATATTTTCCCTTTACTTGTGACTTAAAGAGGTCAACTACAGTCAAACGGTTTAGTATTCAGATTAAAATTAATAAAAGATTTTTATATTCTCAAACATCAATATTAAGTATTATTTATAGTATTTACGTTATTCTCTAGACTCTAGAGTTTATGAACCGATTCATACAAATTATTTCGTCAATAGCCTTATTGATAGATACATTGAATGCCAAATGTAGAATACTACATAATTAATATTATTTTGATAATAAGTAAAATTGCTGACGAAAACTAGTAAACTAAAAGAAGCTTTATTAAAAGTTTTGCTAAAATTGAATTTAACTAAAATATGTATTTTCTGAATTTTTTGATCTATCTCTTTAATACACCATTATTATTAATCTTAAGTTACTTTGAACTTGACATAAATATATGTTTCTATGTTTATTTAATACAATACACTACAATAATAGCTCTTCAATTGTAAATTTTCACTATGTAGGTTAAATGATAGTAGGAAACATTGTCCAATCACTTGTGGGTTGCGGTCCTAACCGCCATGTCAGGAGGATATTTGTTGAATCAATACAAATTACACATAACGTACTGACGCAATATAAATTTGTGATCAAAATTAACAACAAGTCTTTACTTTGTAACTTCCTTTTCTATGTGACATTGTTGGTGTTTAGTCTCGTTCCAAACACACCTTTATATTTGCCGTACCAACAGGGACGAGATGAATGAATGTCTTCAAAGGAACGTAAGGGTCGCATACAGAGTCTTATCTGTCAACATGCGTGAAACTTTTAGGGTACCTATACGCTTTAGAAAGTTATAAACATTGTTTTGTTGAGTGTAGTTATTTTATTATATTTAAATATTAATTTAATATTATAAATGTGTGAGTTGGTGTGTTTTTCTTGATATGCTGATCTGAGGATTTTTTTGTATCTATACTAATATTATAAAGCTGAAGAGTTTGTTTGTTTGTTTATTTGTTTGAACGCGCTAATCTCAGGAACTACTAATCCAATTTGAATATTTTTTTTTTGCATTAGAAAGCCTGTTAGTTGAGGAAGGCTATATGATATATCATCCCGGAAAAATGTCCGGTTCCCGTGGGATAGATTTATTTTTGTTTAGGGACGAACCCGAAGCGAAGCGAGGGTGAGTCGCTAGTGTATTATGTTTTGGCTGCAGAATCGCATTAGTTACTTACTTTTGTCATAGCTCATAAAGAAATCTTGGGATTATTAGTAGGCACATAGTGTAATAGTTAGTAGGAAAAGTGAGGAAGTGATTGCACATTTTAGCCTTACTAATAAGATTGAAGAAGTCTTCCCGACTGTCCAAATTACTTAACGAAAACAGTGACCACTTAGACCCATTTGGGGACTCATTGCAAAAGTATCGTAATAAAGTGTTCTCTTGTATTTTAATCAAATAATTCTTGTATACCTTAGCTGTTGACTTAACTTCACAATGTGTTATACAATTTAATTATTTTAGGCATTTTTGATGTAATTTTTACTAAATTAATAATGTGTCAATAATTTATATTTATATAAATTACGCTTATAAAATACACTTCCAAATTATTTAATAGCTTTAATGTTTGTATTTTTTTTAATTACGATAGTTTATAAGTAATTTTATTTATATTTAAATTTATTGATATTTAAAATTGTGAATTAAAATTAATACATGCTGTATCCACTTTGAAAGGTAATGCATTTAGGATTAAGTTAAATTGTGTCGTTAATTTAAAAATGTTTCAATGTAATTATCACTAGTGTATTTAAATAAAAAAAAAGTCTTGCAAATTCTTCATCGTTTGCCTGACATTTATTGATCCTGGCTATTGTCAGGGTTGCCTTCCTGCTTAGCTTCCTCCACTATGCACGGTCTTTAGTGTCATTCTGTATAAGTCCATTGGCTCTCATGTCCTGCTTCACGTCCAGCCATCGCTTGCTTGGGCGTCCGGGGATGAAAAAGTCTTGCAAACTACTTATAGATATACTCTTATATATTTACCAATTTCAAGTATCAGAATCTTATCTTTCGATTTCATGACTTATTAGAGGTACATATTTTTGCGGCCACTGACGGGGGGATGGTGGTGGGTGCCCTGACCGTGGGCCGTCGAACGCGGTTGGGGCGCCAGAGGATGAGGCCGCTTGCGGCGATTGGTGGTGTGGACCCACTTCGGTGGGTGGTTTGGGTGCCACATTTTGTGGTGGGTGTGGGGCCTCTCTCCCGTCGTGGCTGCATCTGACGGCGTTGCGGCCACTGGTTGCGGGGTCGCTTGGGCGATCCTGCGACGGACGGGAGGGGGGCGGACGCGGTGGGGCTGCAGGGGAAGAGGAGTGTCGGTGTGTCGTTGCCGCTCTCCCTGTCCTCTGCAGCCGTGGGAAGGGTGCCCACTTCGGTGGGCGGATTGGGGCCGCTCGACGAGGCTTCCGTTTGCGAAGCCACGATGATGCGGCCACCGGTGGCGGGACCGCTTTGGCGATCCCGTGATCGGACGGGGGGTGGGGCCGGTTGCGGGACTATGTTAATAGGCCCGCAACCGGTAGAGGGGCGGACCGCGGTGGGAGGGGAGCGCTGGTGCCTCGGTGCTGGCCTCCTCGCCTTCCGCGGTCTGGACGGGGCCGCCATCGTATGATAGCGGACGCGGTGGGGCTGCAGGTGAGAGGGCTGGTGTTTCGATGCCGTTTCCCTGTCCTCTGCAGCCGTAGTGGGGCTCCTTCGGGGGTCCCACCAGACGGTGGTCTTCGGACCTGCCGCCGGGGCGTCGCGGAAGTTATGCGCAAGCGTTCCCGCGGCGTCCCACTATGGCGGATGGGAGGGGAAGCTTGGGGTTTAGTGGGTAGTACCGGCTCTTCTAGCCGGTGAGCCCCACATAACCACCTGGGGGTTCAGGTGGTATGCGTAAATGCATTCCCCAAGGATAAAAAAAAAAAAAAAAAAAAAAAAAAGAGGTACATATTTGACATTCCAATTTCTACTTCATCTAGGACAAATATTCAAGCATAGTCATAGCAAATCTTTACGCCGTTGTCAAGCGGTAACCATAGAATAGTTAATGCGTTCTCTTCTACGATAGAGAGAAAATTCTGTAAAATATGGACAAATGGACTAAATGATGAATGAGATATTCTATTTATAGAAATATAATAAAAAAAAATATGTGTAATTAATACATTTTGTATGAATTGGTCGCCCTTTGAACTATAATGGTTTATATTAAACTCACACAGCCTCGGTATGTCACGCTGGACATATAATTTATTCATTTTCATAAATTTCCTCGTTCATACATAATTATTCTGAACGCTCTCGTTACGCCTCCCGTATATGATGATTTACAATCATCTCCATTTTTCAAATATATATCGTTCACATTGGAAAAAAATATATCGAAATAAACATTTATGTCTTTAAAATTAAAAAAAAGTTTATTACTACTTCGATAAAATAACTTAATAATTAATAGTTTAACGCAAGTAAGCAAGTAAGTCGTCTTTATAATAAGTGTTCGTTTAGTGGTCTTAAATCGATAATTACTATGGAAAGCTTAGAGAAAATATATAAATAGAATTTAACCAACGGGGGAGACCTAACTTAGTACTTTAACTTTACCCAACTAAAACACCTTTGTAAAAATCAATACGGGCATTAAATCTACACTGGAATTAAATTTACGATAGAACACTAACGAAAAACATTTCAGGCACTTAAATTTTATTGCCTACGATTAGTAAAGCTTTCAAGACACTGTTTTGCTTCTGAAAAATATTTTCAAGTATATTACAGATAAATCAGAATTTTTACATATGCATTACTTTTTGCTTTTATAATTTACGGTACGTTTTAACGGTTAGTAAGGAATATATATACATAGGTAAGGATTTTTTACCTTACCCACTTGAGAAATGATTGATTCCCCAAACAAACTATTACCCCTCTTTTCTGGCCCTTAAGGAATGATTTCCAGAATAAAAACTATCATATGTACTTCCTAGGGTCTCAAACTATCTATCTCCACACCAAATTTTGTCCAAAACAATTCAACGAATTAAGCGTGAAAAGGTAATAGACAAGCAGATAGAGTTACTTTTACATTTATAACATTATTCATTACATACATGTTTAATAATTCCGTGATTAAACTAATATCCTTTAAAAGAAAAACATCTTATGTTGTTACATATAAATAATCTAATTTAATTTAAAATTTAAAAAACCCCTACACAAAAATGGCTGAACCGATTTTGATAAGACATGTCTAAGAACCACCGCTAGAAAACTTGCTTTTAAATAAAAAAAGCAGCCAAACCACCCGTTTAAGAGTTATGGTGCCACAAACAAACACATATAGCGGTCAAACTTAAACACCCCTTTTTTTACGTCGGGGGTAAAAAATGTATAAAAGATATCAGTTATAATTGAATTCCAAACACACCACTATTATAAACTCGAAAATTTGCGTGTTTATATTTGCTTCTCCTTCACGCTGTAACGGCTGGACGGATTTGGATGAAATTCCTACTACTGCTAGTAATTTGCCAACAAGTACCGCTGCCTAGAGACCTACCTGGTACGCACTTAGAGACGTACTCGCGAATCGAGGCTAAATAGCTTTAAAAGTATAAAAAATATTCGCATCCATTATCCACAAAATGGTGGAAACAGCGTTGCTCGAACTTTAAGCTGGATCGCAGGGAGCTCTCTCTGTGATTGCAATAATGCGTATGATACTTGGCCACTAGGATACGTTTGTAATACACAGGCACAGTATAGTCGTAGTGTATACGACGACTTTGTATCGCTGGTGTTTGTGAAGCGTACTCTTGGCAACGGAAGTACCCTGCAGTTGATGCATTTTCGTTCTCAGAAAATATTGCTGTGCTAGTTTTTGATACGTTATGCAACGTACAGTTTCATGTTCAATGATGTGAATGAGATTCAAATGACTTTTAGACGACGGTAATCTGATAAAGATGGAATTCAGTCAGTCGTAACTTATTCACTATGTGCTAAATGTTTTGCATATTAAAAATTAGAATTTATATATAAATTATCTTCTATCCGATCGCAAATATCTATATCACTACATAGTATAAAACAAAGTCGCTCCCCGCTGTCTGTATGCTGCATATATGCTTAGGTAAATCTTTAAAACTACGCAACGGATTTTGATGCGCTTTTTTTAATAGATAGTGATTTAAGAGGAAGATTTATATGTATAATAAATGCATAATATAATAGAGAAACACTGATAATTTTAGAGGTTTCCTATGTGATGTCGTAAATATACACATTTTTTGCTCTTACATTGCAAACGCTGGCTGAACCCTACGAGCTAGATCAAAATAATGAACTGCAGTATTGTACACCTTAAAAAGGTCTACAAAAAAGACCGCGATGGTATATGTCTATCTCTTAAGGATAACATACTATATCCAAGCTAGGGACGAACCCGAGAGAAGCTGAGAACCCGAGAGAGGGTGAGTCGCTTGTACTAATAATATTATCAAAAGGGTCACTAGTTTTAAATAACTATCAATTTCACATAATATACGACAATCCTTTTTATTGTTTCTTCTTATGTTTATTAAGACATTTTACTTTAATAATAAAATTTATGGACCTAAAAAATGATTTCAAAAGCCTGTGTATAATATTGTGCTTATAACTTTGAAGTGATTGAATGTAATTTCAAAAAGATTTTTTCTTTATTCGCACTATAGGAAGTCGAACCGTTAAAAAATATTTGGCTATTGTATTGATCGACTTCAAAATAGATGACGTATTTTATTTATATGTGTAATATATGTGTTCGAATATAGAACACTTCAATATTTTGATAGTTGTCAATATTGATTGAGTAATAAAAAGGGATTTGAAAGCAAATGTATTATTACTAATAATTATCCAAATATTACATTGGCGACGAGAAATATCGAATTCACGAGGATTGGTTTATTATGTTTAGCATAATTTGGTGACTAAACAAAGAATAAATAATGGCAGAACGTAATATCGTTTCAACGTTTGGTGGTATTGTTATTTTTGACCATCATACACAAGATTGGAGCATTTTTAGAAGTCGATTCATACAATATTGTGTAGCTAATAATGTACATGATGAGACTGACCAAACTGGTGTGAGACGACGGGCCCTTTTGCTGACATCTCTAGCTGAGAATACCTACCGCATCGTGAAAGATTTAGTTTTTCCTGATGATTTGGATGTAATTCCATTCAAGCAGCTAATAAAAAAATTAAATAATCATTTTTCTGCTAAGAAATGTACCTTTGCCGAACGATACACGTTTTATAAGGCGGAACAACATCCAGGTGAGGATCTAGTAGAATGGGCAGCACGGGTGCGTAGATTGTCGCAATTCTGTGGTTTTAAACTTGAATTGGAAAATGCTTTACGTGACAGGTTTGTATTAGGACTAGAAAATATAAAAGAGAAAGAAAAATTATTTGCTGAAAGCATAGAACAGTTAACTTTTGATAAGGCATTAGAGCTAGCCCAAAGCGTGCGATGCGCACGACATGCAATACAATCTACCCAACGTCTTGATCGAGATCAACCCATGATGCAAAGTCAGCCAGTTTTCGCTTTGCAACGACGGCAAGCGAGAAACAGTGATATTAGTGCTGCTACCCAACGGCATTGTGATGTGTGTGGTTATAAAAATCATACTAAAGAAAATTGTAGATTCATAAATTACACATGTCAAAATTGTAATAAGAAAGGACATTTAAAGAAAATGTGTCAAGTAAAAATTAATAGAAATAACTTTTTAGGTACTAATGACGATAGAGATGGAGATAATAATTTTAATTTATTTAATTTACAGAAATGTATAAAAGATGAGCCAATTACATGCCATATATGGGTAAGCAACATAAAAGTATTGTGTGAAATTGATTGCGGTAGTTCTGTGTCTATTTTACCAACCGCAATATATAATGAATTGTTTAAAAATAGTAATAATTATTGTTATCGTTTGCAAATGTGTAATGAAATATTTAATTTTTATACGGGGATGAAAATATCTCCAATAGGGTTTGTAGTGTTGCCTGAGGTAACATATGAAGGCCGTACTAATCCACTAAAGTTTTATGTTTTAACGTCTAATGAAAAGCGCTTGCCACTTTTAGGTCGTGATTTTATGAGATTATTCGATCTTCATCTTTGTAATCATGACTGCAAAAAGAAGGATATAAATAGCATTGAAAATAATTTATTAAATAGTAAATATGCTTTGTTATTTAGTAAAGAATTAGGTAGATTTAACAAATATAAGGTAACTTTAAAAATAAAGCCTGAGGCGGAATTGAAATTTTTTAAAGCTCGGCCAGTTCCTTTAGCATTGAAACCTAAAATAGACAAGGAATTAGATAATTTACTTGAATTAGGTATTATTGAGAAAGTAGACCATTCGGATATAGCTACCCCCATTGTTCCGGTATTACGGCCAGATGGCAATGTTAGAATTTGCGGTGATTTTTCAGTCACATTAAATAAAGTAATATATTTAGATAATTTTACAATACCACGTATTGAAGATTTATTCGCTAAACTTCACGGCGGTGTAGAGTTTAGTAAGTTAGACCTCTCAAGAGCTTATTTACAACTTGAATTAGATGAATCGAAAAGGTTTACTTGTATTAATACCCACAGAGGTTTGTATTGTTATAATAGACTAGTTTTTGGTTTGGCAAATGCCCCATTTATTTTTCAACGTACAATGGAACAATTATTAGGTGATATTGATGGCGTTTGTATTTATTTAGATGATATTTTAATTACAGCTGCATCGAGAGAGACTCATTTAGAACGCTTAGAATTAGTTTTAGATAGATTGCAAGAAGCAGGTTTAAGATTAAAACCAGAGAAATGTGAATTTTTCAAGAGTTCAATAGAGTATCTTGGTTATGTTATAGATAAAGATGGATTGCACAAATCAAAAACTAAAGTCGAGGCTATATTAAAATGTGAGGCTCCAAAAAATGTTAATGAGTTAAAATCGTTTTTAGGTCTAGTCAATTATTATCGATGTTTTGTACCAAATACTTCTTCTGTGCTTTTCCCTCTTAACTCACTGCTAAAGAAAGGCGTACGATGGGTTTGGGGTAGAGATCAAAATGAAGCTTTTAATAAAATTAAACATGAATTAGCCTCAGAACGCGTGTTAGCTCATTATAATCCTAAATTCACTACCATAGTGACTTGTGACGCAAGTCCGACTGGTCTAGGCGCAGTGCTATCACAGTGTCAACCAAATGGTTCTGAGCGGGTTATAGCATATGCTTCACGTTCTCTGTCTAAAGCTGAGATTAATTATGCTCAAATTCAGAAGGAAGCAACTTCAATTGTATTTGCAGTTAAAAAATTTAACCATTATTTATACGGGCGTTCGGTGCCGTTTGTATTACGTACGGACCATAAACCTCTTTTAGCTATTCTTGGAAATAAAAAAGGTGTTCCAATTTTAGCAGCAAACCGATTACAAAGATATGCTCTATTTTTGTCAGCGTATAATTTTAATATAGAATATGTTAAGAGCGAAGATAATATTGCTGATTTTTTGTCGCGTGCTACGATTACGGATAGGCCAGATGAACCTGACGGTATTGATCATTCTTTATATATAGATTTTATTGGTGAAGTTGTTTTACCTCCCATTGCTGTTAATGATATTAGAAATGAAACTAAGCAGGATGTGGTTTTACAAAAAGTGATTAAAATGATCAATGAAGGATGGCCTCGTAAGGTATTAGACCCCAGTTTAAAGCCTTTCTTTTTGTGTAGAAATGAACTTTCATTTGAAAATGGATGTATATTACGCGGATATAAAGTAGTAATTCCTACAAGCTTGCGACAGAAACTTTTAGACGAACTACATAGATCACACTTCGGTATAGTTAAAACAAAGTCAGAAGCAAGATCGCGTATGTGGTGGCCAAATATTGACAGAAATATTGAAGAAAATATTGGTTCTTGTAGTGTTTGCAACTCGCATAGAAGTAACCCTCCACATGCGCCACTTGCATCTTGGCCTTATCCTAAAGGTCCTTGGGAACGTGTTCATTTAGATGTATTCTTATTTAATGGAAAACAATTTTTAATCGCAGTTGATGCATTTTCTAAATGGTTGGAATGTTTTTATATGAAAAAGATTGATACTGAGTCAGTTATTAGTAATATAAGTGAAATGTTTAGCAGATTTGGATTAGTACGGACTTTAGTAACTGATAATGCTACGAATTTTTGTTCTAATGATTTCGAGGGTTTTTGTCGATTAAATGGTATTAAACATTTAACTAGTCCTCCTTACCACCCCCAGTCAAATGGACAAGCGGAGGTTTGCGTCAAAACAATTAAGAGCGGCTTAAAGGCCATGGTAACAAATGATATGAGTTTAAGTAACTTAATGATTAAAATGCATAAGTTTTTATTCGATTATAGGAATTCTATAAATTTAACAACTGGATTTTCGCCTGCTCAATTAATGTTTGGACGACCTCTACGTTGTCGACTAGATTTAATTCGTGATTGTACAAAACTACCTGTTTGTTTTCCCACGTCATCTGTAGCTAGAGATAATGTTAGTAATGCTCAGATATATCAAAGTAAGCAATTTAAAGGTAAAAGAAATGTAAAATTTATAGTTGGTGATAAGGTGCTTGTAAAACATTATTATTCTATTGGCAATAAGCAATATAGCATATGGAAAGTAGGTATTATTAATAGTTGTATCGGTTCTCGTTTGTTTAAAGTGTTCATACCGGACTTAAATCTTTTTACAAAAAAGCATGTCGATCAATTATGGATGTATAAAGGAAGTTCATCATCGGATAACGATATAAGTTCCATTGGAGATTACGTAAATGAAAATGATATTTTAGAAACGAAAGATACCGCGTCCTGTTGCACAAATAAAGAGGTTGAGGATGAGAAGGTGACACTAGACTTAAATAATGAAATTTCCGATGATGAATTTTTTGACGTAGATCCACCTGATGTGCATGAACCAGTCGGTAATATGCAATCACAGGTTGATCGACGTTAAATAATAATACTCTGGGTATTTGTGAATTCTAAGTAGAAGTAGAAATAGTAAAGATAATACGCTATTGGGATCTACCCTTAGTCAATATTTACTTTTTATCTCCAGAAAAAGGGTTCAACTAGACTTACTGGTTGTGTATAATCGTCGTAACACGAGATAGAGACGCGGGGGCTCAATAGTCCGTAATATTATCTATGATAAAATAGTATATGGAATTATATTCGTTTTCTAAATGTAAAAGCTATAAAATGCTAAGCGCTTAAAGGCAACCCTTTGTACAAAGTTTTCAAAACTTTGTTTCTAAGAAATTTTAGATTCAATTGAATTTTTCGTACTAAAAAGATGAGATGGACTCCTTCTAGTAGAGATTGGTCTATTGTGACGAAAGATTTATTATATAAAGATATATTGTGGAGAAAAGGGAGGCTTTTGCCCTGCAATGGGACCCACGGGCTTATTATAACAATAATAAAAAGAAAAAAAAACATAAATACACGTATTGTACATAATATGTATTATGAAGTAAAATTAATTTATTAATAATTACATTATTAGCCACCTTTCGTCACTATTGTGTTAAAGTAAAACTTTATTATCAAACAAAACATCAAAAGAAAAACAATTCGAAATAGTTTGTCTGACATTTATTTCAACAATAAATATCATTGTCACCTTTCGGCCTTTATGACAAAGGCCTAGAAATATTTGCTGATACGTACATTTACAGGTCACCCGTTTCGTGACTCTATACTATTATTGTATTGAAAATAAAATATTGACTTTAACATCACAAAGGTTTTAAAAATATAAATTCTTCTTTTGTATAATAATTTGCTTTTTAGTTTTTATATTAGTATAGAGGACACTAATGGTATAGTTTGATATGTGTGTGACAGGTATCTTAGTACATTGCATTAGGTTTTCTTTTAAATAACTAGCAGCTCACCCTCGCTTCGCTCGGGTTTGCCTCAAGGAAAACAAAAACTAACCTATCCCACGGGAACCATACATTTTTCCGGGATAAAAAGTACCCTATGTGTTATTTCAGACTATAATTTATCTCTGTGCCAAATTCATCCGGATCCGTTCAGCCGTTCTGGCGTGAAAGCGAAACAAACATCCATACTCACAAACTTTCACATTTGTAACATTAGTATAGATATAGATTATTAATATATGAATTATTCGTTCTATTTCGGCATTGCCATTCAACGCGGTAATGCGGCTAGCATTCTTTCGCTCATGACGCGGACATGACTTTTACCGTAATAATTAAGAGTACATTTGTTTTGTATATATAATGAATGTATTTGTAATTTTCTTTATTGTAACTATTAATACAATGTTTATCCTAATAACACGTAATATATAACTAAATATTATTATATAGAGCATATTGCCTCAATATAGGCAGTAAATATGTAAAGAAGTGTTTAAAAAGCTTAGAGTATTTTAATGGAAGTCAAGCCTGTTCTGTCAAGCCTGAGGAGTCCGACTGGATGGGTACCACCCCCTTATCTATTTCTGCCGCCAAGCAACAATGATTGCATTGTTGCGTTCCGGTTTGAAGGATAAGGTAGCCAGCGCAATTACAGGCAAGAGGAATATCATCTTAGTCCTCACAGTGACAACGCACCTGCCGGCTCTGTATTTTTGTTACCTAAAACCTAAGTGCATGAACTGTAGGTGTTATGGGCGACAGGTACTGCTTTCCATCAGGTGGTCTGTCTGCTCGTTTGCCACTGAATCTTCTGCAGGATCACATTTGTCCTCAACCACACCCCGAAGGTGGACCTAATGAAAATATCTACTAATATAAGAGTTTGTATGTATGTAAGGGGTAATCTCTGAAAGTACTAATTCGATTCTGAAAATTATTCTTCTAATAGAAAGCTTCTCTAATAGAAAGAAAGCTCTTCTAATTGAAAGAAACCGTCGAGTGCTATAGGCTATTTTTATTTGATAAAAATGTACTGTAGGAATTCATAATAACTTATTTGAAGTCAGATAAAAATGCCCTTAATTTACTTTATCGACTATTGTTAAGTACCGACACACCCGAGCGAAGCGAGGGTAAATCGTTAGTCTTTGTAATAGCCAGCTGACCCCAACCACACATTACCTCTATTCACCCGATCTTGGGATTAGGGGTAATTTTTGATGAGGTTACCTTTCTCACCGTCTATAACTTTCAAGATGCTCACACTATCCACTCTGCTATTAGAGAGGCATCAACAGTTACAAAGAGTAATGCAGGTTGCATTACTCTTTGTAACTTAGCAATAATAATAAATAGTAACAATGATGCAATAATACATTTGTATTATTCACTTGTATTTTTTAGAATAACAATCACATGTTACTTTACCTTTATTTTGTTCTTGGTAAAATAAACTCATCTTTTAAAGACAAAGTTTTATCGTTCTAGTCTGAGACTCATATTTATTGTTTTGGCAATCAACTTGAAAGGTTTCATACAAGACCGAACTTTGTTCTGAAGTACAAGTTGCCGTTACACTCAATGCTTCCAAAAGTTTGGGAGCCGTATCTTTACTCTGTGTGTCGTGTGAACACTTGCTATTATTTGAATTAAAGCTCTAGTTAAAGTTTGACTGTATGAATAATTAATAATTTTCTAATAATAAAAGCGAATTGACTAACACATTTTAGCTTTTGTTCATGAAAGATATGAATAAATAATGTTTACTCGTTTTATAAATATATGAAAGTTAATTTAAAATTAATAAAAAAAACATTATAAAATGTGCCATGTTACGTCATCACACTACACTGTTAAGCAAATCAGCTATATTTAAAATTACCATGAAAACTGTGAGGATTTAAGGTTTAAAAGTATGCTAATTCCAGCTAGAAGATTTTCACAAAGAAAATGGGTCATGGCCGCGCCAAGCAGGAAAAAGTATTTTTCTTAGCGCTAAAATTCTGTACGGAAACCACAGTTTTGTGGCTCACGAATTTATTTATTAAATGTACATCGTATGGTATAAAATGAAATTACTAGCCCGATAAGGGTTTGATATCTATTAACTAACCCTAATCAAAAACTAATTGCACTAATAGTTCATCTAAATCAATTTTAAATAAGATTAAGAGTATCAATAGTATAAAGCGTAGCACTTTTAAGTAATGTACACTAGAAATACATACAAAAATTCATTACTCATATGACGTAAAGATATATTTTATTAGTAAACGAGCGGCTCACCCTCGCTTCGCTCGGATTCACCTCTAGATAAACAAAAACAAATCCCACGCGAACCCTACATTTTTCTGGATAAAAAGTAGCCTATTCTGATGTGTGAACTATATTATTGTAAAGTGTCATTAAAATCCAATCAGTAGTTTTTGTGTACTAAGCTGTATAAGTTACTATAGTTTTTTAACTATCCCACGGGAACTCTTTGATTTTAAGAGATGAAAAGTGTCTAAAATTTTGACCAGGGATATAAGGTACTACCATGCAAAATTTCATCCTGTACAAACAGACAAACAGTGACATAGGCTACTTTTTACCGCAGGAGATTATCTAATTCCCACGGGAAAACACGTTTTAACACAACCTAAAAAAATTGGTATTATTATATTAATATAAAAAAAATTAAAAGGCAAAAAAAGACTTGGTATTAATACTCTTCAATATTTATTATTAGTATTTTTCGAAATTCATCCTATGAGGGGGTAAAATAGGGGATGAAGCCTACCTTTTTAGAGTTTTTTTTGTAGTTATAGCGCGGGCGAAACCATGGTTTCTGCTAGTAATACAATAAAGTATTAATAAATAATTCATTAAATTATTATTATTAATATTTTTGTTTTATATTAAATCATATTATACTTAATATGAAAATCTTACGGATAGTGAAACTTAGAAATAAAATAGATAGATCAAAGAGTTAAATAGTAAATACTCTCATTGGCACAGTGACTTTTATGAAATTATAAAATTTCATATATTTGTATTATACGATTTTGATTAAATAATATTTATCTATGTATTCAGCCCTTTTTAACGTCCCACTGCTGGGCACGGGCCTCCCTTCAAGACGAGGGGGATCAGGCCATAGTCCTCCACGCTGACCAAGTGCGGGTTGGCGGACTTCACATGTCTTTCGAAAACTTGCTAGGTTCTCTCAGACATGCAGGTTTCCTCACGATGTTTTCCTTCACCGTAAGGCAAGTTGTAATCAAGTTAGAAAATGATTCGCACATGAAAATATCAGAGGTCCGAGACCCGGGATTTGAACCCGCTTCACTCGGTTTCCCAAGCGAGCGCGTTACCACTGGGCTACCACTGATATAATAATATTTATCTATACATATAATAAAATTGTAACTAAGCCGAATCTGTACAATAAATTTTTTTTGGAAAATCTCATTGAAATAGATGTTATTGTCGATACAGATGCCGAATCTATAGTTTTTAGAATTTTTCTCTGTCTGTCTGTCTGTTATCGCATCACAGAAAATTCACTGGAGGGATTTTGGTAAAATATGGTATGATGATAGCTGGTTATCCGGGTCAACATGTAGGATACTTTTATTGTTAAATCTACACTAAATGGTAAAACGTAAGTAGGGACAAACCCGAGTGGAGCGAGGGTGAGTCGTTAGCATAGGTATATACTTAGAATACTAAGGTCATAATCTTGCTTATTTGAAGTCCTAGTTTACTTTTTACAACTGACTACTAATGTCTAAAATACTCGCATATAGTATTATACGAGTATTTTAGAAATAGTATAATTTAGAAAAAAATGAGATTTAGGGAAAAATAGCACGCGCTTTCGCGTTTATCGTATCAATAGGGAAAAAGGGCGCAGATAACTTATTAATTAATAATTTTAATTTAATTTAATTCCCTTGTTATTAGCTTCAAAGCGTGCTAGTTACTTCGCCAATGTCACGTGGAATTAATAATTCAAATGCAACGTATTTTATAAACTAACTAGCGACTCACGCTCGCTTCGCTCGTGTTCGTCCCTAGGTACGTTTTCACGGTTAGCTATGTTTATACTTTAATAGTAGCTTGCTACTTCTAAGACATTCATTTAAATTATATAGCGATTTACGTCACGTACGTACGTTATTGCGTACGCCGTACGCGAATTTTGTTCACAATTTCATGTGTTTTAATTTTTTCCACGGAACCCTGATTCATTTCTAAAATAAAAGTAGCCTAAGTTACTCCTTATAACAACAGCTATCTGCCAGGGAAAGTCCCGTCAAAATCGGTCCAACCGTTTCAGAGATTAGCCGGAAAAAACAGACAGATAGACAGACGGACAGACAGATGGACAGACAGACAAACAAAAATTGTAAAAAATGTTGTTTTGGTATGTGTACCGTGTATACATCCATATGCATTTAGTAAAAAGCGGTTATTTTAATATTACAAACAGACACTTCAATTTTATTTATCTGTATAGATATCATTTATAATAATAATATTATTATTTTGTTACCAGGCTGCAACAAAACATATTACGGCGACATCGGACGTACATACGAGCTTGAGCTTCACAGACCAAGGGAAGACCTCGTACCTTATGTGTGCCTCCTTACAATAACTGCTGCTGGTGGGATACATGGGGATTTAGTACAGGTATGTCAAAAGGTGTACATTTTTTAACTGACTCCAAAAAAGGGGAAATTCTCAATTCGGATGTTTATATTTTTTTTATGTATGTTCGGGCATAACTCCGTCAATATGTATAGACGGATATGCAAAATTCTTTTTTTGTTCGAATGAGGTTTATTCTGAAATGGTCCCATTTTTTGAAAAAGAAATTTAGGGATGATTGATTTTTCACCTATTGAATTTTTAAAATACTTTCTTCTTATTTTGCTACTAATATGTCTACACAAAAAACAGACAAATAAAAACTTCTTTAAAAAAATAAAAACCGACTTCAAAAAAAAACACAAAAAATTGCTGATTGGTAGTTTTTATTTACAATAGATATGAGATACCTAATAAGTTATTTTTGAAGTCGGTGTGCTTTGATTTGTATTAGCTGGCACCAACTTCGAAAATATCTGCGTAGGTGTCTCAATAGTAAATGAAACTACCAATCAGTTATTTTTTACTTTTTAATGTTTTCTTTTTGTCGGTTGTAATTGAATATATAGATATATATAGTTTTTTTATATATTAATTATAATTATACAGAAAATGCAAAGAAAAACCATAAATGTCACTCGTAGAAAAATACTAAAGGCTTTTTAATAGATTGTGGGTCCAGTCCATTAATATAAAATGCTTAAGATACACAATTAGTGTCTCAACAGTGTCCTTAAAAAAGTACACTATTCGAAATAGAATTGCACTTTTTTAAATCTCTTTTGTTCATTGCTTTTCTGTGACTAGTGACTCACCCTGGCTCCGCTCTGGTTCGTCCCTAGTTACGTTTTAACACTTAGTATAGATTTCTCAGAGATGAGATATTTTCCCGCAGTAAATAGTATCCTATATGTCGGATCCAGATAACCAGCTATCATCATACAAAATTTCCTCAAAATCTGCCCTGTGATTTTTTCGTGATACGTTTCCAAACAGACAAAAATTCCAAAAACTATAGATTTGGACAATTTTTGGGGTTTTTGTCAGTTTGTTTAATCATTCACCATGCCATAACGATAACAATATTGTTGAATATATATTAATAATGATAATAATAAAGAAACCAACATAAAATTTCAGTCCGCAATATCACGAATGTTGAGAATTGGTGTGCTGAATAGAATTGCAATTACATAAAATAAAACTACTCTACTTAAAAAAGTTATTTGTAAAAAAATTGCTATATAATATATTACTAAATAATATTCGTAACTTTACAGTTCTATTACTTATTTATTATAAATTCTTTTGAAGGCTTCGGTAGCTGCGTGAACTGGCAAAATGTAATAATATTTATTTGTAGGGCCGCTTTATCGAAGAATCCACTTACAATTTCTTTTGAGCGTCCTTCGTAAATTCAGTCCTATTGTACTTTTTCTTGTTAACCTAAGTGGATAAAGTGGTTATTATTAACTTTAATTAAAATGATGGGCGCATTTTAATATGTCTTAATGCTAGGAGTAGATTACTTTGGGTCGAAGTATTATGATACTTACATTGTTGTGAAAATGCAAACATTACGTGACGTTTTTTTAGAAATCTCTGGAAATCAGTTGTCTTTCCTTAAAATAATAGGGCAAAAGGCTTAGGGGCAAAGAAAACCATTAATTTATAATATTATAATAATAGTTATATTTAAGTATCGTGCAAATATTCATAATAATATGGGCTTAATACATAGTTAATCTTGAATTATAAGGGTAATCTTTAGAGTGCAAATAATAAATATTTTTTTAAATTTATATTCGTATTTTAATTTTATATTTATCGCGTAAGAATTAAATAAAACGTTAAACTGGGCTGTATTAGCTTGTCTACATAAGATCGGAAATGCTGTTATATGCCTTTAATAGCCGTCCGCAATAAACCTTTGTGAAAATGGGGACGAAGTCAGCGTTCACACACGTTCGTACACTTTTTGTTAATTTTAATCGTGATTTTTTTACCTCATGTAACAATTTAAGGAAATCTTGCCTATGATATAATAAGTTACATAAATACATATGTAGTTATATACTACAGTACAGTATATAACAGAGATAAAATCACTTCTTATTTCATTTACTTTAATGTAAATATTGTATACACCTAATAACCCATACTAGATGACCTATATATGGGTTTTTAAAGATATTTGGGTATTTATAAGTAGGTATGCATCTTATAGATAATAATTAAAAAACTCTTGTTTAAATTTAAATATTTCATGGAATATTTTTAATTGTTAAAATTACAATGTTTTTTTCGCAAGATTTTATCCTTACCATAGTCCCTATCGATTAGTTCGATTAATATGGTGTCAATGTATTTTTTTGCATTTTTAGTCAGTTCCATTATCGGTATCCTATTTCAGGTAAGCTTTTTCAAAAAATTCAGTTATTATTATTGTTTAAAATAAAATAATTTTCTTTGAATAAAACAAGATAGCTTCAATATTTAAGTTACTTTTCTTCTATGTGTCATCTATTAGTTCCATCCTGTATATTCTTACATTACACACACACCTAATAAACAGCTTTTTGATACATTTTATTAGTATAAAGTTAGATAATATAAAGAACCAAAAAAAGCTTAACAGGAGAAAATTTCTGAATAGATCATGTCCCTTTAAGATAGAGAATAAGTTTGTATGAATGTTGATAATATCAATATTACGAATATATATGTACGTATTCTTTATTTCGCTCCACAAAGTTACATAGCTATTACAATAAAGCTTCGAGCCAAGGAAAGATATATGTACACCTTCTGAGAATTGAGACAGTGTATTCAATAACTTAGTTTTCACTGTCTTGACAGAAAGTCTTAAGAGGATTCTTGTTAGATTATCTATGTGTAGAATTTTATCTAGAGAAATTTTTTGGTAAATATCTCGAAAATGAATACCAATATTATGTAATAACAAAGTAACTGACATATTTTTTCATAGTAAGCAGTTTTTTACGTAACTAAATATGATGTTCTCCTGACCGATTCCGGCCACGGCGGCCAATCTCATCGAGACTAGCCAACTGCGCAGGAGATATTATAGATAGATAGATAAAAATTAAAATCGATGATGTATGTGAAATTTTCAGACAATCTTCAGATTATCGGATTCTTCTTCTTCTTCACGATCGGAAATTTGAACGCGAGCGAAGCCGCGGGTGCTGCTAGTTTTGCTAAAAATTTCAAAGATTATTTTATTACGTGTAAAGTAAAAACTAAACAGGTTATTTTTAATGAAAAATTTTAACACACTCTCATTTAATGTGAATCTGTAATCATATGTTTATATAACTACGAAAACATTTCACATTTCCATCGTTTTTACTACGTTTAATAACATGCTGTTGAATCCGACAACCTTGACATTAAAAGCTTAGCACCGAGCTTTTTAATTCAAGTCCACTAAAAGAAAAATATTTCATATTCTGTTTATTCATATTTATGAATTCAAAGTCATTGAGTCGTGAACTCGTACTTATAACAGATATTTTTATCATATATTTTTAATAATAAATGGAGTACAAACATTCGTACTCATCACACAGATAAATGTCCCCAGCGGGCCTCGAACCCGCGACTGCTGGCACAGCAAGGGTCACTAACAACAAACTGAACTAAACGTGTCGTCAATCTGCTTTTCTTAGCAACTCTATCTACCCGATAAAGAAAATAATTTAATTAAACTAATTGTTAAAATGTTGGGACGAACCTGAGCGGAGCGAGTGTGAGTCGCTAGTTATATAATATACTGTTCACTACTTTCGACACATTTTACTGTTAACGAAAACACTACGCTGTTTTAAGGCGAGGATTACAGATTTTCGGTGTTATAAACTTGAATATAAAATTACAACATTATTTTCTTATTGTTATTGCGTAACAAATAAAAACCTTATTAATGTGATAAAAGCATCATTTTCATTTAGTTTTACTAGTTTTATATCTCACCCTCGCTCCGTTCAGTTAGTCTCTAGTTACGTTTTGACGTTAAGCTCAGAGATAAGATATATTCCCGCAGCAAAAAGTATCCTATATGTTGACCCGGGTAACCAGCAATCATCATACAAAATTTCATCAAAATCTGTCCAGTGGTTTTCCAGTGATGCGGTAGCAGACAGACAGACAGACAGACAATAATTCTAAAAACTAAAGGTTTGGCTTCTGTATCGATAATAAAGTCTATTTCAATAAGATTTTCCAAAAAATATTCAATGTACAGATTCGGCTTAGTTACAATTTTATTATATGTATAGATTTCTAACAATAGAAATTGACGTAACAACTCCATCATCTCGTCTTTGTTAATTGAATACTTACTGGTCTTAATATAGATCTTTCATTGATTATGCGATCCCCTAGCGTAATAGACACTGCTATTTAGATGTATCAACTTACCGGTGGTAGGACTCTGTCAAGCCTGAGGAGTCCGACTGGATGGGTACCACCCCCTTATCTATTTCTGCCGCCAAGCAACAATGATTGCATTGTTGTGTTTCGGTTTGAAGGATAAGGTAGCCAGCGCAATTACAGGCAAGAGGCATATCATCTTAGTCCTCACAGTGACAACGTACCGGCGGTTCTGTATTTTTGTTACCTAAAATTTAAGTGCATGAACCGTAGGTATTATGGGTGACAGGTACTGCTTTCCATCAGGTGGTCTGTCTGCTCGTTTGTCACTGAATCCCATAAAAAAAAACTAGAGCACTGTGATAGTTATAATACATCCATCTATAACTTTAAAATTATGCCCATTGGATATAATAGAATGGCATAGCTCGTTCGCTTTTTCATATTATCATATACACTAATCTTAGTCTTAAAAGTAAAGTTAAATTTTTAACCAAACGTTCTTTGTTTAAGCTCTATTCAGATAGCATTTGTTTGGTTTATTAGTGATAAAATTCTTTAAGATACAGGACTAGCTTCTAACATATTATAATGGATTCAATCTATATAAAATTATTAACCTGATTTCCGGTAAAATTAGTCCCGCGGGTTTCTTATAAAGGCGTAAGTTCTATTGCTGGAAAGTTGTGTAACTTTTTCTCATATATAATTACGGTTCTTCTCGTGAGAGTGTTAACTTCCTTGCTATAAAAAGAACAGATAATATATACATATAATAATATATACAATATCGATGACAAAATAAAAATAGGTTTAAACAGTCTTAAACTACAAAATAGAATGTTATCTATAACTGTTTTTTGAATAAAAATTTAGTTTTCTATTCGTATATTCAAGAAATAAATCAAAAACTCGAAAAATACAACACTTAAAGGCTCATTGTTACTGTACATACAATGTTATAAGCGGCTCGACTTGTAAATGCAGCGTAGTCAGGTGAGGTAGAGCGTATTTTAATTCCGAGCCCTGTATTCAGAGCTATGATAACAGACCCTTTCAGCCCTTTAACCTCGCAATTATGAGGTCACTTCACTTGCGTTTAACATTTTAGAATTTGTTCGCGTGAGAGAAAAATATTTTGTCACGATTTTTGGTGTTTTTTAAAAGCACTCTACGTTTTTGTTCATGTCAAATTTAAACTATTTTGCAAATTATGACTTGTGAAGAATATAATAAAAAGAAATAATGGCGCTTAATAAAGTTCATTGGTAGTACTAACTACCGATGTTTATCCCTCGAAAATCATGGGTTCGATTCCTGTGCAATATGTATACAATACAGTACTAAATCAATCTATTCTGTTAACAATACTCTAGACATTTTGTGTCGCAAATGTGTTTTTCTTATAAGCACCGTATATAATTCCATATGTATTTAGTATAAAGCTGTTATTTTGACATTATAAACAGACACTTCAATTTTATTTATCTGTATAGATATATAGATAATTATGTACCGAACTTAGATAGGACAAAATTTCACTTGCTACAGAAAATATACATTTTTCGGTTTTACTTCAACTTATCTTAAAATATTATTTGAACTTCGAAGTCAAGTTTGAATCAAGAATACCATTTTGTATTGTGTTAAGTGTATTGTTAGTAAGCTATTTTATAATTAACGTTCATTAATTACTCTCATCGTATAACCAGACTAGACATAGTAAATAATATGAGACCTAGAATATAACTAGGTATAGGAATCAATCTAAGTAACCTATAAATAACTTGTGAGTAGGAGCCAGTGTAAACTAATAAAGCAATATGTTTTGAGAGTACAGACATAAATAAAATAGAGCTTGACCAATAATATCGGATAGGCATTTATTTATACTAGTATCGTTTTTCCTCGATTTCGATTGAACGCGATCAAACTACTTTCATTTAATTTCATAAAGTATTTTCAAAGGGAATTCTTTCACAATGCATGAATTTTATTTAGCGCTTGTTTAATTTGATATATGTACCCAAGAATTGAGTCTGTTAGATTTTGCACGGTATCCGATCACATTCAACAATTTATAATTATACTAGCGACTTATTCTCGCTTCGCTCGGGTTCGTCCCTAGGTTCCTTTTAACGGTTAGTATGGAATAGATAGAGTATTCTTATATATGCATAGGTATAGAAAAGTAGGTAAGTACTTCAAAAAATAAAAAAAATTATATCCCTTACTAGAAATGATTGATTCTCTTTACAAATAATTTCTGGGATAGAAACTATTCTACATCCTTTCCAGGGTCTCAAACTACCTGGATCCCAAACTTCATCTAAATCAGCAGATTAAGCGTGAAAAGGTAATAGACAGACAGACAGACAGACAGTTAATTTTGCATTTAGTATGGATGCAATAGCTAAAACTATGAGTAAAAGCAGAAAAAACAAGAATTGGAACCATTTAATCAATGATAACCACATTTTTTTACTTGACAAATATTTTTTATATACCAGCTGTTGTATTTTTTTAATACAGTGGCGTACGGTGAAACTGATAAGAGAACTGAGATTTATATATGCAAAAAAAAATATCTTATTTGATTCTTTAAAAAGTCATGAAATAATAATTGCAAAATTCAGCTGGGGTGGTCTAGTGGCTAGCGTGTACGGCTCTAGATCTGGAGGCACTAAGTTCGAATCTCGGGTCGAGCCAAGTTTAATTATTGAGTTTTGTGTTAAGACATTCTCAGTAGCAGCCTTACGTAGAGATGGGAAGTTGACGGTGTTTCTCTCTCCTGCCTCGTGCGCTAAGACTTTCACCGGTTGTCTCGCATTGCCCCAATGGAGTTTGAGTTTGCGACTTAATACACCTATAGAGAGTGCATTTGTATTTGCGAGCATACTTATTATTCCATATGTTATTTAAGTATACTATAATTTGTGTATTAATTATAACTCTCAAATTCAAAATTTAAAAAACCACCAACACAATGACCTACTTATTGAGTCCATTTGAATGAACCTAAACACGGTATCTCTTCAGTATTTTAATGAAGACTTGAGAATCTTGCAGATTCCAGGTGACACTGCAGCATCAGGCTCAGGTTACCATATTGTTGCAATGTCATTAAAGTAACGGGATATCAAGTTTCAAATCGATTAGATCTGTGAAAAGTTTTCATAAGTATATACCGTCCAGAAAAAACCTGATAGCCTGCTAACGGCTGAACTATTTTTTTTTATCTATAGCTAAGAACAGGCTAAATTAATTCACCTTTAAAAAAATAGTAAAATCGGTTGATCTGTTTGAGCGCTAAGATGCCACAGACAGATACACAGATACGCACGTTAAATTAATATAACTCCCCTCTTTTAACGTCGGGGTTAAAAATAACGTAGGTATATACATTTTTGTATGAAAGATATTGCTTAATAAATTATAACAACTCCAAAAGTACCTACAAATTTGAAACTATACCGTAATTATAACGCTTAACTGTACAAGATTCTTATAACTAAAGTCATTTAAGAAAACTCATTTCTGGAGTGTTTAGTGAAGTGACGACACCTTAGTTAATTTCTTCATTACTCATTCCTTTTTAATTTAAATGACCCATTGGTTAAAATATTACCCTCTAATTTGCATTTCATAAGTAACCTTCCATTACTTCTTCCACTTTCTTTTTTAGAGATATTTTATTTTCTATTTAGCTTGAAGTTTCAGTTAATTTGCCATGAAAAATATTTCCAACCGGCAATTTAAATTAAATAATAAGTGTTAAACGTATATAAAGGTTAACTTATATATAATAATATATATCATATACGTATATTATAAGGCAGTGGTAAAACAAGTAAAGCGGTTTTCAATCCTAGGTCTCGCACATCTGATAGCTTCATGAACGAACTATTTTCTACAGCCTTTTAAGGCCTACAGTGCTCTAGATCATTGTTTTGATGTATCTGTTAATATTTAGCCATCGTTAGCTATATTTATCTAAAATCGACTTGACAGAACCACATATTGTGTTTTCTCGTGGGAATGAAGATCTTGTACTACTAGTTATCCTAAATATTGACTTGAGTAATAAATTATTACTATATAAAATTTGTTAAAATCTGTTCAGTACGTATTGCGTAAAATGCACACAGATGTACAGACATACAGACAGACAAAATTTTCAATAACTATTGTTTTGGATTCTATATTCTGTACCTACACAACACGTAACAGAAATTGGTTCAAGTTTGAGGATCGCAATGTGATGCTATCTATAAATTAGCCTTCCTTATACAGGCTATAAAAAATTCACTGATAATTCCACATAGCATACTCAAAGAAATAAATTGATAAAAAACCTTAAATAATTATCTATATATATAAAAATCAATTGCTGTTCGTAAGTCTCGCTAAAACTCAAAAACGGCTGCACCGATTTTAATAACTCTTTTTTTGTTTTGTTCAGGGTGTGTCAGAAGTGGTTTAAATAATAAAAAAAATAGCGAAAACTCATAAGAACACCTGGAAAATCAAAAAGTTCAAAACTGTTCATTTTGTATGGGAATCACTATTTCGGATTATCCGTCTACAAAAATGCGTCAAGTTTGAGTAGGAAAAAAATAACATATAAATATATACATATATAGTATATCTATTCCATATTAACCGTAAAAAAGTATCTAGGGATGAACCCGAGCGAAACGAGGGTGAGTCGCTAGTATATAATAAATTTATTTAACGATATTATCAGTAAACTAGCGCTTGGTTGCTTCCCCATACAAATTTTCATCCCCATTTTCACCCTCTTAAAGGATGATTTCCGAGATAAAAACTATCCAATATCCTTCCCAGTCTCTAACTATCTTCTTACCCTTTCATTTAAATCGGTTCAGTAATTTCGAAGCCTATTAAGTACCAACAAACAAACAAACAAACAAAAAACTTTCCTCTTTATAATATTAGTATAGAAGTATAGAAGAATGGGGAATGGGAACCCATCCCAATAAATATTTTAACTTATTATTAACTCTTGCTTCCGCTGCACCTCTATTAACTTCCCTTGAGATCAATAAATATCCAAACTTTGCATTGTTTAAAAACGAATATTGTATTATATATTACGTATATTTTACTTTATCAGTTTTCCTTCTATCGTATGCGTTTCTTGATCATTCTTGGTTAACGTGCTTGTAATTTAGTTACCATCATCATATGATAGGTGGTACGCGAGTTGAGCGTGAAAATTCGAAAATTATTATTATGACCAAACACCGAGAAACCAAGGGAGTCTGTTATCTATTTGGGGCATATTGAATATATCATACATATATGCAAATGTGAGGCATAAAGGTTGTAATCGCAACTCATTATTAAATCGATACATCATTTTAGTGCTCTTAAATTTTATTTTCTCCAAATATTACCTATTTTTGAGTGACTGCAAGAAAGAAAATTTACAATTCAATAGTATTTTTCGTGCAATATCAAGATATTATGTTGTTACATATATTAATAGTGAATTGATTCATTGATGTATTTACGTTAATACAACGTACGAAGTAACGTTAAGGTAAAATTTGTTTTAAATGTGCAAAGAGGATAAAATATCTACTTATTTCATATTTTTTCTTAAATTAAATTCTTCCTATTAAGTTATAATATATAAAATAATAAACATCCAAAATGTTACATGGAATTTTCCTGTTTCATCAACTAATGTCCTCTACAAAGGCTGTACAGGCATTAGTGATTACACATTACGTAATGTATGCTGGTAAAGCAGGTCACCCATACTTATCCGGTGGCCGGAAATATTTTTTCTACTTTTTAAATCTAAATAGTGCTTTTGGATATACTTTCAAAAATATAATGCTCATAATATTATAGCTATTATAAAAATCTAACTTGTTCTAGTTAATTTTTAAATTATATTATTTATAGAAATACTAGCAGAACCCGCGGCTTCGCTCGCGCTAAAACTCATCTCCTATTTTACCTCCTTATGGGATGAATTTCGAAAAATGGTAAAACACGTACATATCTATTTAATTGTGTTGAAGAGCATTAATACTAATAGTTAATGTAAAAGACACGTACGTACGCGATAACTAGAAGTCGTGAAGTGTTTTAACAGGCGTAGTAAATTATACATTTCTGTTACCCTCAGACAAAGAAATAATAATAAATATAATATTATAGAACTAGACATGAAGCTAGAGAACGTCAAAAATAATGTTGTAAAATAGTATACAAATGACGATTTGTATATTACGTGGTAAGTAAATAAATGCTTTTAAATAAAAATAGCTAACAGATTATAAATAAAAATGAGCTAATATTATAGCTATCTCTCATTTAAGGGTTGGAAATAGAATGCTTTAAAAATAATTATAAAGAAAAGAATAAATTATATGTTTTATTATTCATTTTTCATTCTGATTTGTATATTAATTCAAATAATCTATACATATAATAAAATTGTGACTAAGCCGAATCTGTACATTGTATATTTTTAGGAAAATCTTATTGAAATAGACATTATTATCGACACAGAGGCCGAATCTATATTTTTTAGAATTCTTGTCCATCTGTCTGTCTGTCTGTGACCGCATCACGGAGAAACCACTGGAGAGATTTTGATAAAATTTGGTATGATGACAGGATCCTTTTTGCTGCTAGCTGATAAATCTATACTAAATGTTATAACATAAGTGGGGACGAAACCGAGCAGAGCGAGGGTGAGTCTCTAATACATCTATAAAATTTCCTTTATTCTTTAAAGAAAGTAAACGATCTATATGGCAAAATCTAGACTAGTAGCGTAAACAGAAAATTGCGCTACTATTTTTGACTTTGACATTTATTTTGGCGGACTCAGTAATCAGTTTATATAATTCTTTAGTCTCAGTTACTGCCATATATTATGCTGGTAGAGTTTCAGTACGAAAGCATACCGTATAAAGTTCAAAAATAATATTTGTTCGAAAACGTATTTACTTATGAAAGAGGCCTAATTCCACGTAACTTCGGAAATATAAAGCAGGGAATGTTTTTATTACTTCTTTCTTTTATTATAATTTTTTTATATGTCTCTTTTATGTTGTACAGTTATACTGGGGTGAATATTATTATTTGTTTGGATGGCTGAGTTCATAATACTTTTTTATTTATCTAGTTTTATAAAAAATGATTTCTTATTGTCTATACTAATATTTATGAACGCTGCAACAGGATGATCTTCCAATTTAAACAACAGTTATAATTTTCTTCGTTTATTCTTATAAATGAGCAAAAGTTTCAGCAACAATAATGATCAGATGTCTGCACTCTGCACTGCTCGAAGCAATGAATCTATATGCCTTATTTAACGACAAAAAGGAAATTACAAAAAATAAATTCCACCCGTTTTACAGCGCCCCCTTACGAAGTTATGTATTATAGTTTTAAAGTTGACAGTGCTGCCATTAGATAGTCAATACAAGTCCCAATAAAATAAATCAATCTATCTATACTATAATAAAACTGTTGAGGTCGAATGTCTGTACATAGAAAAAAATGTTAAAAACCGAGTCAGGGGGATGTAAGAAGAGCATTAGAACAAATCCATTTTTTTTTTTTCAATTTTTTTGTTTCTCTGTCTGTTTGTCTGTTTGTACGGGCTAATCTCCGCATCTGCTGGACCGATTTAAATAAAATTTTGCATGGTGGTACCTTATATCCCCGGTCAACATCATAGATACTTTTCATTCCGAAAAATTAAAGAGTTCCCGTGGGATAGTTAAAAAACTATAGTAACTTATGTAGCTTAATACACAAAAACTACTGATTGGATTTTAATGCAACTTTACAATAATATAGTTCATACATCAAAATAATAAATAGGCTACTTTTATCCCGGAAAAATGTACGGTTCCCGTGGGATAGATTTGTACAATAATAAAACAGTAACTTGGCGAAATCTGTTCATGAAATATTTTTTCAAAACAACGTCTGTAACGTATTTTGTATACACTATAGTATACAAAATACGTTACAGACCCAAAACAAAAGTTTTTTTTGTCTGTTTGTCTGTTTGTCTTTTGTGTATGCGCGTTTCACGCAAAAATCAATGAATCGATTTCAACGAAATTTGGTGAAATGATAACTTATTACTCGGGTCATATTATATACATTGATATACATCTATAATAGTCAATTGTAAGACGAAGATATGGTCTTATTAAAAAGTTAATACAATACAAACTAGTAGAAATATAAAATTATAGCTCTATCTATAATATCGTACTAGAAATTTCTTTTAAAATCATATGTGAAAAGAGTGATGACTTTTGAAGACGCAAAAGAAGTAGGCCGAGACTGTTACGCTTAGCACGTATGCCTCTTATCCCATCGCAGGCAATATAATAAGTACGTAGTTAATACATATGTATGAAATTCAATTCTGTCAAGAAATGTTCTTATAATATTAAACTAGCGACACTCGTTCGCTTCGCTCGCGTCCCTAGGTTCGTTTACACGGTTAGCTATCTTTATACATAAATAGTACCTTGCTACTCCTAAGATATTCATTTAAATTATATAATGATTTACCCTCGCTTCGTTTGGGTGCGCGGAAACGCGGATTTCGTTCACAATTTCATGGGTTTTAATTTTTTTCGCGGAACCCTAATTCTTTTTCTAAAGTAAAAGTAGCCTAAGTTACTCCTTATAACATCAGCTATCTGCCAGTGAAAGTCCTGCCAAAATCAGACCAGCCGTTTCGGAAATTAGCCGGCACAAACAGACAGACAGACAGACAGACAAAAATTGTAAAAAAATGTTGTTTTGGTATATGTAACGTACTTAATACTTAACGTATACATCCATATGCATTTAGTAAAAAGCGGTAATATTACAAACAGACACTCCAGTTTTATTTATCTGTATAAATAAGCAATGTATATATATACAGAATGACTTTTTCGAGTGGGCGTGCATGGCTAAATCCGAAACTATGAGGAATAGCGAAAAGTACTCAAAGGAGTCTCGGGCCCGATTTTCATGAAAACTAAAACTGCATCATTGGATTTTTGAAAAATCAATTTTCCTAGCCAGGAATCGAACCTGTTATTTCGAAAAAAAAAACACATACTGTATAATTACACCATTCGATAGTGTTGCTAATAAGAAACGCATTTGGGAAGTCATGACATACGGTAAACTTAAGGAAAGAGCTCATTTTTAACAAAATGTTTTTTTATTGTTATTTACTTAGTAAACCTTAACAGATCAATTATTCAAAATGATAGCCGTTGTTTTCAATACATAGCTGGATTGGACGTTTTAAGGATTGTACTGCATTTAGCATTACAATATTATTGATTCCGTTCAGAATATTTTCCAAAGACCGTTTCAAGTCATCAATTACATTATACGTGTCTTTATAGATTTCGTTTTTTACATACCCCAGAGAAAATAATCTAAGTGTGTAAGATCTGGTGACCTCGCTGGCCATGGCGCAGGACCATGCGTTGCCATAAAATTTTCGCCAAACTGCTGAATCAACATCTCTTCTACTGTATACATAATGTACTGTATACATAGGTATACATAAATATACATACATGAAAATACAAAATAAAATCATCTTAGCAAGTACTTACTATAAATAATATGTCGAAAATGAATTGCAAATGAAAATTCCATAACGTGGAACTTGGATTTCTACCCGCTTCATTTGTCTACATATGCCATCGAGCGCGTTAGTAATGTCTTACCACAAGAAAATATCGTCGATTAAATATTGGAATATTATTATATGTATACAGCCCTTTTTAACGTCCCACTGCTGGGCACGGGCCTCCCTTCAAGACGAGGGGAATTTACTATAAGAAAACTAAGTAAAATGCAAATACCACTTCTAAATTTTAAATAATTAACTATAATTATTGACGTTTAGTATGGATTTCTCAGAAATAAGATATTTTCCCGCAGTAAAAAGCATTTCATCAAAATCCCTCCCAGACAGATAGACAGACAGATAAAAATTCTAAAAACTATATATCCGGCCTCTGTATCGATTATAATATCTATTTCTATAATATTTTCCAAAAAATATTTAATGTACAGATTCGGCTTAGTTACAATTTTATTATATGTATAAGTAATCTATTGGGGTTTGTTGCCATGACAACCATTACAAATTAAATATTTAAATACTATTTTGTTGGCAATTGCAGCGCATTCACGAACTTCAAAACTTTCTCTTAGTCCTTTCCTCGTTGAGCACGAGATATATAAATGTGTTACGCTTTAAATTAAATGCCCTTGTAGGATGCTTTAAACTATTACGATAGACTCGATTTAGTTCAACCTGAAAAGATCAAAATAAAAGAATTGAACTCAACAAAGTTATTTGCCAACTCAACCAAGTTCCTCGGACTCAGATATAAAAGTTTAGAGGATGCACAAACTTATCTAATAAAGGGTTTTATTAACCAGACTTTTTCATTCCTGGTTTGTTTCTTATATTTTGTCTTGTTGTTCAATTGTATAGGTACATTTTTAATTAATTCCTTTTTAGTAGTTAAATTAATGTTACAAAAAAAAAAGTTTTTTTCTATTTAGAGGAATATATATAATGGGCTCAAATAATAAAGTATACAATACAATTTAATCACAATGTTATAAACTTGAACTAGTAACTCTAATAATTTAACCATGCAACGGGTTTCCGATACCGATCAGACTTCTACATTCGATATCGAAACACAACTCTCCAAAGTCCCGCCGCGATCAAATAACGTTACCATTCTATAATACATCTTCAATGAATGTCATGATGGCGTCAATCACGCTCAAGACGTAGCCTCTGCTCTTAACTTGAATTTTAGATTTATTTAAGAATAAAAACTAAACTAAATAACACAGTGAATTAAACAACACAACATAGTGATTTTTGACGTAATGTTTGGCTCAGTTTGTAGTGACCCTACTTCCTGTGCTAGCGATCGCGGGTTCGATTCCCGCTGGGGACATTCATTTGAGTGATGAGCACGAATATTTGTACTCCAGTTATGGGTATTTATATCTATAATATGTATGTATTTAAAGTAATATATGTGTAGTGTATCAACTATCTGGTATCCATAATACAAGCCTCGTTGCTTACCATGGATAGTGTTGTGTATTAATGTCCCAACATATTTACATTTATTTTATTTAAACAATAGTAAGGTTTTACATTCTAACACAAAAAGGTAACTAAATCCTCAATTAATTATAGGATTTATGTATGGTAGTCGTTGTGGGGGCGTTTAAATCAAATTTTATCTGAAATTAATGATCTTATCTACTACTAGTGACTCACCCTCGCTCCGCTCGGGTTCGTCCCTACTTACGTTTTGACGTTTAGTATAGATTTCTCAGAGATGAGATATTTTCCCGCGGTAAAAAGTATCCTATATGTTGATCCGGATAACCAGCTATGACCATACCGAATTTCTTAAAAATCCCTCCAGTGGTTTTTCTGTGATGCGGTAACAGACAGACAAACAGACAGACAGACAAAAATTCTAAAAACTATAGAACCGGCCTCTGTATCGATAATAATGTCTATTTCAATAAGATTCCAAAAAATATTTAATGTACAGATTCGGCTTAGTTACAATTTTATTATATGTATAGATTGGGAATACATATAATGCGTGTGTGCGAACGTGCATATGTTTGTTTCTCCTTGACGTTGAAGCGACTTTTTGAATTTGAATGTAATACACAGATAGACTATGACCTAGAGTAACAGAGAGACTATTGTTAGTAATAAAAGTTATCAAGAGATGGCACTGCTAGTATGATACATATAAAGCGATCGAGCGTAGCGACAGTATTTCACCAGTAAAATCATCATTTTTGTTTCACTTACGTATGATAGTCATTTGATAATAATTGAAACCATTTATACCTTTAATATCTCACCACAACGTGACGTATATTGTAAAAATAAACAACATAAGATTTTTTATGGTTTAACTGGCTTCACAAACTTTTTGGAAAAGAAATCTTCTAAATTTTAGAGCATATAAATTGAGGTATTCATAAAACTAGTGGCTAAAAAGCACACGTTATAGTTTTAAAAGCTAAAATAACCATCAAAATTCTAAAGTTAATTGAAGAGCATAGTTTTACTAGATTAATTCGGAAACGAAACTAGTTCAATATCAAAATTCAATATCATAAAAAATTAAAAAAATAGGACACGATATAAATAACATATTTTAGATGCATTCATTTCCTATGGAAATTAATCCTGCAGATAAAAAATGACCTATACTAATATATAAAGCAGAAGAGGTTTGTATGTTTGTACGCTCTCTCTCGTATGCGTATCTCTGGATCTACTAGTCAGAATTTAAAAATCTTTTTGCTTTTTATATCCTATATCTTGAGGAAAGTTATTTTGTATCACACAATTAAACAACGCGGGCAGAGCCTCGAGAGAGCGCTAGTAATCATATAAAATACTTCATGAATTGGAGTGTGGAGGTGGTTGAGATGAGGTTCTTAGGCTATCTAAGAATGTATAATAGATGGAGTGGAAGTATTAAGGTCATGGCCTCAATTTTTATCGTGAATGAAATTGTATTTAGGGCCGCATTATAAGTTCTAAGATTTTTACATGATTGAAAGTGTTTTAAAGACAGAAGGACTTTTAATAATTTCTTAGTTTTTCTGTTTAAATTTTATATTCAATTTTACTAATATTAAAAATGAGAAAGTAAAGATGTTTGTTACTCAATCACGCCAGAACGACTGAACGGATCTAGTTGATTTTTTTTGGCACAGAGATAAATTATAGTCTGGAATAGCACATAAGCTAATTTTTATCCCGGTAAAATGTACGATTCCCGTGGGATAGATTTGATTTACTTTTTCTAGAGGCGAACCCGAACCCGAGGCGTAACGTGGGTAAGACGCTAGTATATTTTATATATTTTAATTTGTTAAAATTTTACAGCATCTGCGGAATAAAAATATCTATGTCTCTCTTTGGTTTATAAATGTATAATAAAACTAGCGACTCACCCTCACTCCGCTCGGGTTTATCCCTACTTACTTATAACGTTTAGCATAGATTTCTCAGAAATGAGATATTTTCCCGCAATAAAAAGTATTCTATATGTTGACCCGGATAACCAGCTATCACCATACCCATCAAAATCCCACCAGTGCTTTTTCCGTGATGCGGTTACAGAAAGACAGACAGACAGACAAAAAATCTAAAAATTATAGATTCGGCCTCTGTACCGATAATAATAACTATTTCAATAAGATTTTTCAAAAAATATTTATTGTACAAATTCGACTCAGAATTTTATTATACGTTAGCGACTCACGCTCGCTTCGCTCACGTTCGTCCCTAGGTACGTTTTCACGGTTAGCTATGTTTATACATAAATAGTAGCTTGCTACTTCTAAGATACTCATTTAAATTATATAGCGATTTACATTACGTACGTACGCCGTACGCGGATTTTGTTCACAATTTCATGGGTTTTAATTTTTTTCACGCAACCCTGATTCTTTTTTCTAAAATAAAAGTATTTGCTCCTTATAACAGAAGCTATCTGCCAGTGAAAGGCCCGTCAAAATCGATCCAGCCATTTTGGAGATTAGCCGGAACAAACAGAAGACAGACCCGAAAAAAGGTCCGTAGATTCCAATTTTAATATAATAATAAAACTTTCAAAACTGCCTAATACTTTCATAATATTTTTCATTATATTAAACTAACTTGACCAACACAAAAAAAATACCTGCTGAGCCGCAGCATCTCCAATGCAGACTGTACTTGGAGTGAAGGTAGAGGAACATTTAGAGCTTTAAGCAACCGCAACATTATTGAACCAAGATTAGTTCGCAATTCACAGACTCAGGATAGAAAAATGTCACAAGACTTATGGATTAATCGCTCAATAGTGCAGCGTATTGCAAAATATTATTACCATTTTGTACTATATAAAATCAGAACAGCTTAATTGCTTTTACTATTTATGGTTGCTTTAACCACGGCCCGAAGCATAATTATTTTAAATATTTAATGTTAAAAGAAAAATTGTCTACAATAATACAAAACCCTGAGCACCAAAATGACAAGATTTGGTCTTTTTTTACCTAAAGTTGCTGCAAGCGTTTTTCGCCAAAGCGTAGAAATATGTACCTAAATATTTACATCTATATATTTGCTTTGAAGGAATCTTTGAAAACAAATAAATAAAAGTGTATTCTTCATATCTTATAACGTAAATTGTCTTTAGTTCGCGTTTGGATATAAAACGATAGGACAGTTGGTAATAATATATTATAGTACTAGCGACTCACCCTCGCTCCTCGGGTTCGTTCCTACTTACGTTTTGACGTTTAGTATAGATTTGGCAGAGATGAGATATTTTCCCGCAGTAAAAAATATCCTATATGTTGACGCAAATATCCAGCTATCATAAATCATACCAAATTTCATCAAAATCTGTCCAGTGGTTTTTCCATGATGCGGTCACAGATAGACAAACAGATAAAAATTCAAAAAATTCGGCTTCTGTATCGATAATAATGATCAATGAGATTTTTCAAAAAATAGTTAATATACAGATTCGACTGAGTTAGAATTTTATTATATGTATAGATTAGTCATATATAGTATTAATAGCATAGTTAGCGTTATCTTGTGTCTTCTTCACTACCCTATAATACAAAGTAAGAAGTGTACCTTAATCTTAAATTGTAACAAATTTTAATACCTCCACCAATTTCTTAAAGCCATTATACAATACTACGAACCTACAAAATTCTCCCTCCACTTGTACGTCACACAAGTTAGTTTTAATTAGTTGTCGAGGGTCGAATGCAATGCATACCTATATAAAAATTCGAGGAACTCAAAAACATTCACGAAAATGGTTCACAACTAGTTCTCTTTAGGAATGTAGCAGATCTTAGTCTCCATTTATAGCAAGCCAGATATATTATTTAGTAGTATTTCAGAATTCTTTGAATAAATATTTTATACATTTTATGTAGTTCGATAAAACTTCACCTTTTGATTCTAACAGATGCTCTTACTTTTATAAGCGTTACGAATGCTTTGTTTCATTGCGAGCATAGATCAGTTTTTTATTTTTTTTATCTGAAACCTATGATCTAGAACACAAAATAAAGAACACATTGATCAGTTACTACTATTCATTATGATATCTAAATACTTATACTATACTAGCAACTCACTCTCGCTTCGCTGGGGTTCGCCCCTAGGGGATTGTTTAAATTAACGTAACTTTTTTATTTATGCACCGATTAAAAAAAAACAAATACTAAATGTTAAGTGAAGCTTACCATAATACATTAATTGTAACTGCACTCAAATCCGTTAAGCTGTTTCTAAGATTAGCACGTACAAAGGCACAGGCAAACAGACAAAAAAATCTAAAAATAATTGTTTTGGGTTCTTTTGCGTTAATAAAAACCCGCCCAATAATAGTATATGCAAATATGCAATTGCATATAATCCGGTCTATATTGATTATATTATTGCATACTAATTAATAAAAAAGACTATAGTAATAAAAGCACTCTATATGTAAGCTAACAAAACTTTGAATAATATTTCATATCAGTAATGTTCAACTTCACGAGGACGTTTCGCCGCATATGAGTTATTGCTTCACTAGAAATCTAAGCAATTTGCCTCTAGAGCGTTTTCAATGAAAGGTAGGTAATGATAAAACTGCGTAGGTTCTTCATGCCTGCCGCTCTGTTAGCGTGGTAGGAGCATCGATAAACAACAAGCAAACTGCATGTTATTCTACAATGTTTTTAATCTTGATATGCGAAATGATTCTTATTATTTATTGTAAACTAGGGACTCATGCTCGCTTCGCTCGCGTTTGTCCCTAGGTATGTTTACACGGTTAGCTATGTTTATATACATAAATAGTAGCTTGCTACTCCTAAGATATTCATTTAAATTATATAGCGATTTAGCCTTGGTTCGCTCGGGTGCGTACGGCGTACGCGGATTTTGTTCACAACTTCATGGGTTTTTATAAACAAAGAAGGCGGCGCAGGCGCCGCACGTCTTTCTCAGAGCGGACTAAAATGGCGTCACCAAGGATGACGTAATATCGCAGGAATGTGCGATGCGAAGCAGATCTGAAATTCTTGCGGTGCGTTCGTGCGAATTCGCAGATATTTGCGATGCGATGCGAATTCGCGGTTTTGTGTGGGAGCCCTTATACATAAATAGTAGCTTGCTACTCCTAAGATATTCATTTAAATTATATAGCGATTTAGCCTTGGTTCGCTCGGGTGCGTACGGCGTACGCGGATTTTGTTCACAACTTCATGGGTTTTAATTTTTTCCAAGGAACCCTGATTCTTTTTCTAAAATAAAAGTAGCCTAAGTTACTCCTTATAACATCAGCTATCTGCCAGTAAAAGTCCTGTCAAAATCCATTCAGCCGTTTCGGAGATTAGCCGGAACAAACAGGCAGACAGACAGACAAAAATGTAAAAAATGTTGTTTTGGTATATGTACCATGTATACATCCATATTATGCATTTAGTAAAAAGCGGTTATTTTAATATTACAAACAGACACTCCAATTTTATTTATCTGTATAGATTATACCTAGATAGGAAAAAATACTATTAGAATTTTACAATAAAAAATGGTGACGAATAAGACATTATTGCTATGATATTAATTTTAAAAGTTTAAACTCAACAGATGCGTTTGTTCCACGATGTTAATTAGAGTCGATCTGTATGTATAAATTATAAGATTTCATCGTTTCCATTAATTGTAACATACAATTTTCGTTTGAAACATCCTTACAATAGACTGTATCTATTATTTCGATAAAATAGTGACGGTGTACCATTATGCATTTTCCGTTGCCCCCACTTCAGGTTACCTCTCTTAAAAAATATTTAAATGTAGTTCTATATTTAAATACAATCATATTCTTAAAAATAAAATAATGCTTCTTTGGAGTGAAACTTGATATTTTCAGTGTTTAAGACATTTTTCTTCCATGTCCTGTGCGTTTGTTCCTCGATGTTAGAGTCGATATGTATAATTTGTAAGATTTCATCGTTTTCATTAAATCTAACACGAAATGTTTGTTCGAGAGATTTTATCCTTACCATAGACTCTCTCAATTAATTCGATAATGACGGTGTCCTTTTTTGCATTTTTATTTTGTTCGATTCCCGGTTCAGGTAATCTTTTTTTTTTAATTAAATGCAGTTTTTATTATTTAAAAAACAAAGAAATGTTTCCTTTGAGTCAATCTTGATAACTTCAATATTTAAGGTACTTTTCTTCCATGTCCCATCGATTTGTTCCACCTGTATAAAGGATAAGAATTTGTTTTTTTTATTTGTTTGAATGCACTAACTTCAGGAACTTTAAGTCCCACTTTCAAGATTATTTTGCATTTTTGTTATGTATCTACATCACGCTACGACAAAGCCAAACAAGCAAACGTGGGCAGAACTGCGGGCAAATGCTATTACGTAAAAAAATAACAACATCTATAAAAACATTTTTATGTAACTTCGTGGTTGTAAACAGGAAAAACAAGTGTTGATAAAGTAAAATTTCAATGAAGATATTATAAAGTAAATTTTGGTCAATAGCTTCAAGTATACAATAGCTGTTTGGGAAACGACAGTCAAAATCAATACTAAGTAACGTTTATATTACCCCATAAAGAGAATTGAAGCGTCGGCAGTTTATTGATACCGCCTATTCCTCATTGCAAAGTTTAATAACAATAGGAAGAGAATCCTTAAGATATCCCATTAATAATAATATTAAATTTGCTTTGTATAATAATCCATTTAAATAATTAAAAGCTATTGGTAAGCGCATTACTTGAGTTCTCGAGTCTAAATCCGATGAGAACGGTTAGACTGATGTGGTATGGTTTTTAAGTGTTCACATTCGAACCATAACATTATATTTTTATATAAAAAAACGTGTGTGTGTACTTATGTACGCACGTAAGAAGTTATACTTCTTTAGCGTAATAGAAAAAATATGGCTGAATATTTCATCCCGTATGTCACAACTCTCTGTTTGTAAAAGGAATAATAAATTAATAAAATAATAAAAATGGCATATTTGGCATATTACAATTATATATTTATAGAATATCATTTAAGGAAAGAATATTATAATATAGTACCTGGGCGACCGAGCTTCGCTCGGAGTTCTTGAAAGATTGTATATTTTACATTAAGTGACTAAGTGTTACTGAGAAAGTTGTATAGATGTCGCGATAAGAACAATTTTCTTTTTAATTTGGCTTAAAAATAATTTTACATTAAGTGACTAAGTGTTACTGAGACAGTTGTATAGATGTCGCGATAAGAATAATTTTCTTTTTAATTTGGCTTAAAAATAATTTTACATTAAGTGACTAAGTGTTACTGAGACAGTTGTATAGATGTCGCGATTAAATTTTGCGTAGAATAATGCATAAGAAAAACGCATGAAAACTCGAAAATACGCGTTTTCCCAGACATGTGACTAATCTAGATCAATTTTTCGCCCCCGAAAGCCCCCATATACCAAATTTCAGCAAAATCGTTAGAGCCGTTTCCGAGATCGCCGGTATAAATAAATAAATAAATAAATAAATAAAGATATAAATATACAAGAATTGCTCGTTTAAATATATAAGATATTATTTGTCAGACAATAACAACGGTTACATTGGCAACAAACAGTTTTCAGCTAACTTCATCAAATCAATCTGTCAACAGGAAAGGGGTTAAACATCTATACTAATATTATAAAGCTGAAGAGTTTGTTTGTTTGTTTGTTTGGTTGAACGCGCTAATCTTAGGAACTACTAATCCGATTTTGAAAAATTCTTTTTGCATTAGATAGCCCTTTAACTGAGGCTATAGGCTATATTTCATCCCGAAAAATGTAAGGTTCCCGTGGGATAGATTTGTTTTTGCCTAGAGACGATCCCGAAGCGAAGCGAGGGTGAGTCGCTAGTCACTTAATAAATTGGACCCAAACAGGAAAAACTAAATAAAACCATTTAAAAAAGGCTCAGACAGTATATTTATGGTGTTCGTATACTCACTTAAAAATAACTATTATAAAAAGAAATTGTTTGTTTTGTCGTCTTCTTTGCTTTCCTAGGACAGTCATCTGATTGGCATTGATATGTTGTTGTAAGCGTAGCCCTGAGGCTACGCTTACAACAACATATTTACGTTAACAACATATTGTACGTTAACGGTACCATATCAAAAGTCTGAACTTTTGATATGGTACCGTTAACGTACAATAGCTGGCACATGTCGTGTCTGATAATTGAAAATGTATTAGCCTGAATAGGAATACAATCATTTTTACGATACGTTTGGCTCACTTTGTAGTGCTACTTGCTGTGCCAGCGGTAGTGGGTTCGTGTCACGCTGGGGGCGTTCATTTGTGTGATGGGCATGAATGTTTGTACTCCAGTCATGGGTGTTTATATTTATATTATGTATATATTTAAAGTTATATATGTGTAGTGTATCAACTATCTATTATTATCCATAACATATGCCTTGTAGCTTACCAAGGAACTAGATGGTGTTGTGAGTTAATATTCCAACATAAATATAATATATAATAGGGAGCAGGAATTATAAGTACATTTATACGTATATTCATATGTACGTGTCCTTTGTCCACTATTCAACTGTGGAAAACGAAGTCTCTTGTAAACACTTAATATAAAGCTTCAGTCCATTCGGAGTAGTCAAAGATATTGATAATGTTTAATAATATAATTTTTATAAAACTAATGTTTAGTTTTCTTTTAATTAAAACTAGTAGAACCCGCGGCTTCGTCGCGCTAAAACTACAAAAAAACTTTAAAAAGGTAGGTTTCATACAAATTTTCATCCCCTATTTTACTTTTGGGATGAATTTCGGAAAATGCTAAAACACGTATTTATTTCATTGTATTTAAGATCATTAATACCGAGTAATTCTAATCATAAATAGTTTTTTGGGTTGTATCTCACCAAATTTCATCAAAATCTGTCCAGTGGTTTTCTCGTGATGTGTTTCCAGGCAGACCGACAGACAGACATACAGACAGACAAAAAAAATCTAAACACTAAAGATTCAACCTCTGTATCGATAATAATGACTATTTCAATAACATTATCCAAAACAATGTACATATGTACAGATTCGACTCAGAATTTTATTATATGTATGTATAGCTTATTTGTTTTGAAAGTACAGATATTTTGTTCTCCGTATTTTTAGGTAAGGATGCTTAAAATCAAATTCTTAACTAAAATTTGAATATAAAAACTTAGTAAAAACATAATAATTTAATTAAGACATCATTACAGAAAATTAGTTGCCTTAGAAATAATCTGGAAGGCCTCTCTCACGTCCCTAGTAGCGTCGGCCGGGGGTTTATCTCCAGCGATTATCCACGTAGATCCATTGCTGCCGGAGTTAATTACGCCTATTATGCCCGCTACTGCCGATGTAACTCTGAATAAAATGAACGCTTTATCAGATTGATGTACACGATGTTTAAATTTGATTGATGGAACGATTTTTAATAACTACCGGCGTTGTTATTGAAATTCTGTTTAGTGTTCTTAATAATAAGCAGTGGTAGTCCAGGAATAACTCGTTACTCGCACCTCTTATGTGGAAATTATCTTCAACATAAATGACTGACTCACGGTGAAGGAAAACACCATACATGTCTGAGAGAATCTATCTAGTTTTCAAAAACGTGTGAAGTCCGCCAGTCCACCTTGGTCAGCGGTGGAATATGGCCTGAACCTCCTCATATTGAAATAAGTCCCATGTCCAGCAGTGGGATGTTTAAAAAGGGCTATATACGTATTTATTATTTATAACTCTATTTTTTTGCAATTAGTCTTTAACTACCCCAGAAAAAGCAACTGTACTGTAAATAAACTTACATCGAGGAAAATAAATTAAGCAACGGCTTTCGCCACGATTAGACATTTTCGTGTGACATAAACGTTAATTTAATTTATGCAAAGTGATTATGCCTATGCAAAAACAGCTTTTTCCGAGGCTTTTTTAGATATTGCATAGAATGTATCGCGTTTTGTCTTAAACTGAGGATTCAGCTTTCGGCATATCACAAACGAATTTAATTTCGCAAATGTGACTACCCATAAAATGTGGAAATTGGAACATTCCCGTCTGTGGCTCATGCATAATGCATGCTCGACAACATTCCGAGTTACCTGATGTCGTTCATCAAACTTTTGTACCATTAGTCTACGTTCAAGCGATAATTTGTAAAATGTAATATTTTTAACGTTCTAAAGTCTAACAGTGAATTTAAACCCTTGACTTAATCTACTAAATCCTTAGTCTGCTATAGAAAGTATATACTACATAGTATATATATATATATATATATATATATATATATATATATATATATATATATATATATATATATATAAAATATTACTTTATTAATTAAAAAACTTCCAAGCAGACAATCATTATTACTTAACCATGAAAGATTGACACAAATTTTGTATTTTCTTGATAACAGACCATTGGACCTACGCTTGTGTGTATTCTAAACAACTTTGCTTAATCGATAAACGATAAACCTATTAACAACATCTTTGCAAGCAAACACTGTTACCTGAATACATACAAATTAAAAGGCCCCGAACCATTTATTACTAAGCATTTACAGCAGTTTTGTATAGTATAACATATTAGCTTACTGTATATGAAAAAGTTTATATGTATGTTTGGTACTCTGCACTAAAATAACTGGACAAATTTGGGTGAAATTTAGTACACAGATCGGCCTAAAACACTAAGGCTATTATGTATGTAATAAAATTTGCCAAAAAGGTAGTGGTATCTGCATATGACATGAAATACAAAATGTACCTATGGACAGGCCTGGGAGAAACCAGAATAAGTCCATAGTAAGACAGTTCTCTTTCAGTAATTTGCGAAAGTGTTAAAATTACCTCTGTCTATTAGAAATTTCCATGGCCACATTCTGCTCCTTTATGTAGTTATGTCTGTGAAGCAACGCTGTGTCAGTAGGGCCCAAACATACTGTGATAATACGTACTCCAGTGTTTGCATATTTTTCTTCATTCTAAAATATAGAAATATTAAATCACATTTATCATTTAAAATATGCTATTCCATCTATGTTATAAATAATTATCTCTTGGTTACTTTTGCATCAGGATAAGAAGTTGCCGATATAACTTCATCCTCCCATAATTACGTTGATTCACTGTGTAAGAAAGGCAAAAAAAAAACACATTTTCGCAACTATTTGCTTGACATTAGTGATGTTAGATTTGTAATGAGAAAAATGACCATGTCCTCGGAGATAAAAGTCGTAAGTTCGATTTATGTATGGATATTGATATGTATATTTTATAATCATGTATGGAAAGAATCTATTATCTCTCTGTGAATAAGATAAAACCAAGTGTTAGGTACTGCCATGCAATGCGTAGCGTGTCTATTCAGACAGAAAATGATGAATGGAGTAAAAATTCAATGCGCTCTCTGTCAACCTCCCTATGCAAGACTGTGAAGGTGACACAAAATCGATTAACCAAGGTATGAGGTTTTAAAATATTTTTAAATACGTGTATTTTTTTAACTATCATCTATTGTTTATAACTAATAAACCTGACTGAACTGTCGATAAATGATGAAAATAATAAAATATACATATTTGCGAATTCAATGTATATACATCGTGTGATTATCAAAGTACAATTAAAAAATTCTAACTAAAGTATGTAAGACCATTCCAAGTCAATATTAAGAAAGCTAAATTAAAAAGAAACTAGATTGAGTAAAAACGACTTACTTAATAATTAATATCAACTCTCACGATTAATTTAAAGACACTTCTTAATATATTTCAAAGTCCTCCTTCGGGAGCATTTAGGTTATAATGAAAGGTACGTTCATTCTTAATTATATAACGAAAAAATCATGACACTTACTGCAATTTGAGTACTAAACTGTAGTACAGCTAACTTCGTAGCAGAGTAGACAGGGGGTGATTTCTGCTGTAGAGCTTCTACTGATGACACATTTATTACAATACCCCCGCCGCCTCCATTGTCCACACTCATCAACTCTAACGCCTTCAATGTACTGTTGATTGTTGCTGTCTAGATAAAACATTTTATTGTCATTAAAATTTTGTAACATATTTACTGTAAATATTAACTTATATATGTAAATGTACATGCCGTCATTATAATATCTACGTTACTGATAAATAATAAAATAATATAATAAAAATACATATATGTACATTTAGGATATATTATAATAAAAGCTAATTTAAATCAGATACATATTTTAAAATAAAAATCATACAAATTCATTATTACATTCTATATTATATATTTAAAATATAATACATAAAACCTTCATCAATTTATGGATTTAACTAGCGGCGAACAAAAATAAACCTATCCCACGGGAACCGTACATTTTTTCGGGATAAAAGGTAGCCTATAATAAATAAGTAAATGTGTTATTCTAGGCTACAAACTATCTCCGTGCCAAATTTCATCGAGATCCGTTCAGCCGTTCTGGCGTGAAAGAGTAACAAACATCCATACATCCATACTCACAAACCATTTATAATATTAATATAGATAGAAAATCTATGAAATAAACCTAATATCTTAAATTACATGGTACTATACAGTCTTGATAGCGGTGATCAATGAATGTGCTTAGTGAAACAGGGAACTCTCATGTAGCCATTTAATGTAGTATCCGTCCAATCGCAAATTCGATGTGGAAACTTCAACTGCAAAATACTTACTAAATTAACATCGACAGTTTTCTTGTGAAGTCCCTCTGCGACACCAATGACGGCAGCATTGTTGATAACAGCATCAAGTCTTTTATATTTATCTATTACTTGTTGGTACGCTTTTGTGAGTTCTTCATCGTTTGAGACGTCACATTTTATGAACTTGGCTTTCAAAGCACCGAAGTTGTTCAATAGTTCTCCCTCTAGACTTTCCCCCTCACGTTCCAATATATCTAAGAAGGCGACGTGCTGTAAGTACGTACATATACATAAATTTCGATCGAGTTCAATTTATGAAGTTTTATAGACTTGCCCTAACAAAACTTTTATATTAAAATGCTGAGCGTGAATATTAAAACGTTTGAATTTTAGGATGTTAATCTTTAATACTACAATATAAATTCTATTTTTATTGCAATAATATAAATAATAATAAAGCAGTAACATAGCGAAATCTGTACATGAAATATTTTTTTAAAAACAATGATAGTAACGTATTATGTACACAATATAGACCGCAAAACAATAGTTATAAAATGTTTGTCTGTTTGTCTGTATGTCTGTTTGTGTGTGCGCGTTTCACGCTAAAAGTGATAAACTGATTTCAACGAAATTTGATGTTGTGATAACTTACTACTCATGTCAACATTAGGATACCATTTACTTCAGGAAAATCTTTCTTTCCCACTGGAAAACGCAATAACTGGTTTTATCGAGTCCTCTTTAGAAACCTTTAGCTGGCTAAACCTTAAGACATATATCGAAAACAATGTAATAAAAATTGTAGGTCTTGAAAAGGCCTACAGAAAAGTATTAAGTATATGTCTATCTCATAAGGTACACTCGCAATACCTATTCTTATCTTTACCTATAATAAAATTACGTGTCAAATCAAAGTCAAGTCAAAAAAATCTACTTAATCAATCATTTCTAAGGGATAATATTTTTTTATAATACTTACCTACTTTTTATTCCTATGTATGTACATCGCAATTAAGTTAAAGGAAATCAATAATTAAATAATGCATAAGCTTTTTACAATCATATAATTATAGAATATCCTATACGGAAAAAATTATATATCATTTGTCAGACAATAACAACGGTTACCATGGCGACAATTAATCATAATAGCTTTTATTTAATTTATGCACATTCATCCCACACTAATAAATATTTATTTTTATAATAAATATATATTTTCATACATAATAATAATTATATATATATATATATATATATATATATATATATATATATATATATATATATATATATATATATATATATAATTATTAATAACAAATTTGACTCTTCACTTCCTCGATACAAGAAGTTTTACTTCAAAAATAATATATCAAACTTATGTATATCTAAATATATTATATATTTTTACATTCTAATATACCCAACATCTTATAAAAATAATAATTTTACTTTTTAGATACTCAGCTAGATAAATATATAAAGAAACACATACACTAGCGTTTTGGGTTAGTAAGCCTCTAACTAGACCCGCCCCAATGCCTGCCGCACCTCCTGTCACTAATATCACTTTTCCTTTAACGCTCCATTTGACATCTGCCATTATTGTTCACAACTCGACTGTATCACACTTACTATCACATATAAAACATTACCGGTAAAAAATAGATTCGAAATATCAGTTATCACTACAAAAATGATATGTAATTATTTTGATAGGGAACTATCTACTGATAAGAGGAATAAATAGTTCCAATATTTTACGATTGTGTTTCCTAACAAAGAATTAGGACTGTTCTGTGATTAATGCGTTATATACTAGTTAAATATAGTTTGACTTTGAACTTATCAACAAGATTAGTGAGGACGTGGTGTTTCTACTCTGACTTAATGTTTGTTTGTCTGTCAATATTGATATACATATGATGTTGATATACATATGATGTTGATATCAATATATTGTTATCGTTGTTATTACAAGTGCCATGAACTTCTATATTGTATTTAAAGAAATAGTGATATAAAAAAAAGCGTGTAGTATAATCTCAATTTCGATCTTTTTAAATTAATGTAGAATATTTATTTTGTCCTCTAATGTGGGTAAAGAACGTATAAACAATGGTAAATGTACATAAACAATCAAACTAAAGGATGTGTTTGTTAAATATGCATAATAATTATTTATTATTGTCAACTTGAATGCTGCTTTATAATTTGTATAAAAATCACTAAAAAGCTACAGTTTATAGTATATATAAGAAAAATAATGTATGAAATAAAAATAAGTTAAATGAACAATTAGCAAAAACATCAAAGGGTTAAAGGTTTTTTTAATAAAGTAATAACTCATCTGTACCTAGGTTTCTGTAGTCCTAATAAGATGTCAGTGCTATGCTTAGGGATCATATAAATCTATGTAATCCGTTCTTCGCACGGTCTTACCGGTCGTGTTGTATATCTCCTGCCCACAAAGTTAGTCTTATTACGAGTACGAGTAAGATTGCCGTCGTAGCCGAAATCGTTTAGGAGTACATTTTTTATATATTTTTATAATCTTTAAAAGAAGTTTGAACAACAAAGTTATATTACACAAATCTTAATTGATTGCCATTGTCCATACCTTCAAGAATATATATCTTTCCCAAAAATAAGAAATAAAAATATTAGGAAAATTTAAAAAAGTTTAAAAAGAAGAACATTTTGTGTTATTTTATTCAAATGATATTCCTTTTAAAATAAAATTACGTGCGGGTATATTTCCATATCACAAGTTTCAGGTTTATTTCCGAACAAAGGCGGTAACTGAATGAAATTTATTAAAATTCATGGAGTTTGTAAGTGCTCCTCAAAGGCATGTTAACCGCGAGCAATCTCAGTTTACATGAAGTGGTCTCGAAACTCGCCTCTATAAGATGTCTTAAGGCATATTTTGAAACATTCTGCTAATTTAATCTATTATTTTTTAGTTCTCTATAATATTTGACACACCTGTAAAATACAGTAACCTGTAAAATAACCATTTTTGAAATACACTGAATACTTTTAAGTTATGGCATATCTCTTCTTTGTCACTGTAAAGTACCCTTCAATACGAGGAGTTTACCAATCTGGTCATGTGCGAGTTGGCGAACTTCACATATCTTCCGAAAACTTACTACGTTCTCTTAGACATGGAGGTTTCTTCATGCGAAACTATGCGAAATCATGATATTTTCCTTAACCGTGGCAAGTGATAATCATATTAAAAAAGAGGTGCGAGACCTGGGACTTGAACAAGCTTTTATTTGGTTATCCGAGCAAGCGCGTTACTACTGTGCTGCCACTGCCAACTGACAGTTAAAACTTAGCTAAAGTTAACTTAAAAAATAATGTAAAGTTAGAATACCTAAGCTAAAATTTAATATACGAGGTCAACATATTTTCTAAAATTACATTACAGGCTATCTCATCTTCATTGTTACATGACCGGTAGAGGGTCACTTGATCGAAATATAACAAGCTATCAGACGTCCCGAAACGTAATTTAGGGTAAAATGAACGTTTAATATTGTGTACGCCCTGTATGAATTTTACTTTGAAAATTTATTTTATGAAACACGTTTAAGATTTATAAATATCAATTTAAAGAGAAGTAATATGATGCTATATTCGTTGAATTATAGTACCAAAATTATTATAGATATACTTTGTAATGTAGCTATACATAATTACATAATATACTTACTAAGAATTATTACTTAAAAGAAAAATATTAATTACAAACGACTCGCCATCTTTTCGCTCGGGCTCGTCCCTAGGTACGTTGTAACGGTTAGTATGGAATAGATAGACTTATATTATAAAATAGAATTATATTATATGATATGATATATAGCCTTCATCAGTTAACGGGCTATCTAATGCAAAAATAATTTTTCAAATCGGATCAGTAGTTCTTGAGATTAGCGCGTTCAACCAAACAAGCAAATAAATAAAGTTTTCAGATTTATAATATTAAGTGTAAATACTAAAGACTATCGACTTAGCTCTATTAAACACGGCTCAGCATCCCTAGGTGCCTAACAGCCTAGATATATTACTCCAGGTCATAATCTCTTGTGTAGGTCCTTTTCATCTAAATATGTTTAGCCATCTAATGTGAAGGAGTAAAAATTAACGCACGCACAAACAAACTTTCGCATTTATAATAGTATATTTTCTTTTAATTTTTTCTTGTTGAAAATGGTATTTCCTCGTTAACGACATTAATTAAAATCCTGTTTCTCACCTTCCATAATCAAAATGCGACCGTCAAAATTCTAAAGTAATATTGAAAATTCGCTGTTTTCACAAAATACCTGTCTAGCAAGAAAATTAAATGGTATTAAGTGTAATTATAAATCTATGAAACATATTTCAACCGAATAAAGAAGGCGTCAGGTGACTAAAATTGTGAGAGACGTATACCGTCATACTCGCTCTGCTCGCGCGGAAAATACAATTTCAACGGCAGACATGTTGCTGCCTTTGATAAAATTTAAATTTACTCGAATAAGATGTGGCGTTTCAATTCGCACCCAAATACTAGAAATGTGTGAACTCGCAATTGTTTTAAACAAAGCTCATTTTAATTAAATAAGACGTGTTAATTGTATGCTTGAAATAAATTACTTAAGATGAGCTCTCCGTTCACATATCAAAATTAATTACCATTTCTTTTGCACTGTTTTCTGACTTTCTTTACCTTTTTAAGGTTTCATACTTATAATAAAAAAATGATCATCGAATTATTTGTAAGGCATGATGCAAACTGTGATAGCTTGACCGACGTTTACAGTCTATTTTCCAAAGAAATAAAACTATAATTTTTGAGTAAAAATATATGTAGGCTTCTCGGTGAAATTACTCCTAATTTCCATAATGTTTCCAATTAGAAAAGCAAGTACTACCCACTAAAACCCAATAAAACCTCTCCCGTTTTAATGGGGCATCGCAGGATCGCTTACGCAATCAACTACGATGCTTGCAGTCTGAAGAAGCAGACCACAATAACCATGGAGTTGCTCCACAGTCGCTATCAGAGAAGTACCAGGAGCAACCCGCATGGTACACCGCTTACCGAACTACTGAGGCTACTAACCCCCCCGACAAGGTTAACACACGTTAGGGGGGAATAATGTACGGACTACGGAACTCTCTACAAGTCTACTCATACGAGTCCGAATCATACTTAAGATATTTTTTAGTAATCGAACAAACGGCAAAATCGCTTCTGTTATATTTACCTATTCTCAATAATGAAAAGTGCATGCTCTATATATTTTTAAATCACTGTAACGAACAGGTTGTATTTTTCTTTCTATCTACATATAAACAATACACGTTGCTATATTTATTTCATAAGTTCACATATTATAGTATAGGTATAAATCTTAAAAATTTTATTTAAATTTAATATGAAAACACCATAAGTATTTTTATTACCATAAGTATAAACTATCTATGCATTAAAATACACACAAAAAGAAAAATGCGGACGAATAGTACTTCTTTTTTAACTCGATCAAATATCATATCGTCTCATTATTTACTTTTTTCTTCAAAAATTTGTAACCAAAGCAACGTATTATTTACACACATTTAAAATCACAGTTTGTATTCCGTATTTTTATTTAAAAAAAAAACATAGGTACTGTCCAAATTGCACTGCAGACAGCATTATACAGCGATCAGCTATTCATGGCGTCACCCCGCCTCACGGTTATTACTGCAAACATTGGGCGAGGTAGAGAAATTATATGGAGAAAGAAACAAAGTATGAAATACTTTTTTAGGCATGACGTAATCAGTCTTATTACCACCCTTCAGGGGTTAAATGAAAAAAAATGCTTTAATTTTTGTACTTTCATCGACTCAATATTAGCAAATACTCTGCGTAGTAATAATTATAATATATTTACTCTAAACATTATGTATATATTTGTATAGAAAACTTACTACATATTTTTCCTTCACTAAATTATAAGAGCAGTATGGTACCTTCAAGTATGACAGGCAATTTTTCATGAACAGATATTACTACAATTGTTTCTATAAAATTAAAACCAATTCCTGAAATTTTAATTGAAAATTTCATACAATTTTTTTATATAATTGTAGTGACTTACTCACGCTTTGAGTTCCTACGTACGTTTTAAATAGATAAAAATAATTATGCTGAGTGTACCTTTGGAGATACACACATGCGATTATGAACTATTTTGTAGGTCTTTTTAAGACCTACAATTTTCTTGTACATTGTTGTGATGTATCTCTTAGGTTTAGCCAGCGTTAGTCACGTAACCGTATGAAAACAGTTTTATTTTTGACAAAAATGTTCTTTCATAGCTGGTACGACATACTACACCACTTTTTTTTTATTTAATAAGGGCGAAATCTTCTAAAGATATCCAACCAACGTACGAAATGGTTAAGATATGTAGGATTCTGACCTACTAAAACCCCTCGGTTATCATTTACTGCATATAACGGAAAGCACATACTACGCCACCTACTGTATGTTAATTGTACCTACTCGTATTGTGCCTATTACATTCCCGCAAGTGCAAGTTAAAAGTTGACTAAGTTTTATCGCAAACAAACAAAGAAATAAACATTGATTGATATTTGAATCGTATTTCTATAAAATACTAGCGACCCTAAAATACTAGCACCCTCGCTTCGCTTCGGGTTCGTCCCTAGACAAAAACAAATTTATTCCACGGGAACCGTACATTTTTCCAGGATGAATATCCTATAGCCTTCCTCAGTTAACGAGCTATCTAATGCAAAAAGATTTTTTCAAATCGTAAGTAGTTCCTGAGATTAGCGCGTTCAACCACACAAACAAACAAACAAACTCTTCAGCTTTATAATATTAATATAGATGCCAAAAAATGTGATAGACATTTCGTAATAAAAATAAGGAAAAAACGTTAATTTGTATGTATTTTTCAATTTCATTATACCACCTCTAATATATTAAGATTTCCATTTATTATTACGTCGGTTCCAGTGTATTTTTTTGTTTTCAAACAAATAATAATCGTTATTGCTTTGAAATTTTGGTGAACTGATCTTGACGTATACTCAGTAAGTGTTCTGTTCCGGAGAAATTTGTATCGAATTGTGTGAAAACCTAAGCCTGTAGTAGATAGATAGTCTTCTGATTGTTCATACGGGTACATATGAAAAAAGTTTGAATTTCATCTATACCTTGGGAAATCGAACGTAAAATGCTTAGAGCGGTTTATCTAAAGACCTTTATTATATACTTCTGGACATGTGGACCTATTTTGAATATTTATATCGTATTTTACGAACGTGATTGTTAAGTAAGCTATAGCTATTTGTTTAGCAAAAAAAAAACTATGAAGTAAACTTTATACTCAATACTTTGCGTTCTTGTATTATTATATATATAATGGAATGTTAATTTCAAAATTAAAAATGTAGATAAATAATTAATTAAGGATCTCTTCGTGGCATAAACTGCTTAATTTTAAATTTATATTGTTCACAGATTTTATTCGACAGTTTTACCCTTGGGCGCTTTACTTCTTTTACGGACGATGGCTGTCCAGATGGGTATATGCAAATACAAGAGGCAAGCCGCCCGCAAGTAGGAGGCTCATGGTGTGGTACTTCATGGGGTCCTTCTATATACTACAGTGAAACGAAATCTATTACGCTAATAATACGCTTATTACATTTATCAAAAGAACAAAATAATTATAATTTTGATTTTCGAATGGCATATAAAGTTTTGAGAAAAGAATTCGCAACTGTCAGATATGGGGGTACACCACCTTCAGGTAATCATTTATTTCCTTCAATATTTTCTTTCGTTTTAGTATTAAATTACAAAAATATATAGTGAAAGATATCTAAAGAAATAAAAATATTTCAAACTAATAAGCAATTATTGGAAAAAACATAATTTTTATTACTTCAAGTTTACCATGTTCCCAATAAAATACATATTTCTAATAACCATTACTTTCAGAGCGCCCCTTTTTCAAACTGAGACCAATGTTATATCCAGTAAACATATCACGCGAAGAAACGAATGTAGGAAAGACGACAAAAACTCCAGAGTATTACCTTGGGGATTTGATCTCGGGGACATATTGCTCTCGGATCTTCAGTGACTGCGATCGTAAAAACTGTAGATTACAGTCGCCGAACTTTCCCGGTGTATACCCAAGAAATCTAACTTGTTACTATGCCGTTCGACAACACGAAGTGCCTCAAGGGAAACATGCCCTGATTGTGGTCAAACAACCAAATGGTCAGTTGGTTTCAATCAGAAGTCAAAAAGCACTTTACGCACCATCACAAAATGATAGAGAAAATAACGGGAGGGAATTAAAATTTTGGCAGCAATGTGATGAAGTACAGGATTATGTGACGGTTTATGATGGATATACAACTAGAGATCCGGTTATATTGAGGTTTTGCGGTGGAGGTGTATCAGTCCCAGAGGCAATATCTAGCGGACCAGAATTATTAGTTGAATTCACGACATCGCCCTTCGGTACATTTCTCCAACCTGTAACAACGCAATCATTACATGGATTTCAGTTAGAAGTTGAGGTGAGCATTTTAAAAATATTGTTTTGTGTTCAAAGTAAAAGTAAAATTTACACTTGAAGTTACCAAATATTGCTTTTAATTAAAGGTATAAAATAATAAGTTGTGCCTTAATAAGTCTATAAAATATTTTTGTTGAATTATTTGTGTTTGTATATTATGTTTTATAGGTAAGAACATTATTTAATAATTTTGCTAAATTCATCGCATGTATAATGTATATATTATAAATAAATGCATGAATTTAAACTATACAAAATGTAAGACTAACATATTATATCTTTAATGTAAGACTAAACATGTGACCTAACCACACCGAAACGTAAAATAAGAAATAGAACTCAGGAAAAGCAGTTACTTCATTTTCATTTGCTCTCGGATATTGGAAGAAACCAATAGTAGGTAACCTCAAAGACAATCTATTATCATTAGTGCGACTAGATCGAGCTTGCTACGTGCGAGCCGGACATAATGTCGTTAAGCCAACAACGATTGAACTTTTCCTGAAGCTTTTATTGCCGTAAGTTACGTAAGCTCTAAATGTGATTAAACTTTTTGTCTTTTGGCTTAAGTTTTGAATCTTGCCTTTAATGAAAACCTTTTAATTATAAACATTATCTATGGAATTAATGATGATATTCATTGTCACTACTGTAATTACCAAAGCCTGTTCAATCGCTTCAATTTCAATATTGATTATATTTCTGTGCTCTCTTTTCAAATACGAAATAATCTATAAATACTAGCATTGCCCGCGGCTTCGCCCGCGTTCAGATGACTTAAAACCAAATACTTAGGTTTTATATATTACTATACTCTTGCATTGTAGTTTTTGTATTTTTCTCAGAAATGAGAAATTTTTCCGCGGTAAAAAGTATCCTATATATTGACCCGGATAGCCAGCAGCCAGTCATCCGAAATTTCATCAAAATCTGTCTAGTAGTTTTCTCATAATGCGGTAACAGACGGACAGACAGACAGACGGACAGACAGACACATAGACAAAAATTCTAAAAACTATAGATTCGGCCTCTGTATCGATAATAATGACTATTTCAATAAGATTTTCCGAAAAATACTTAATGTACAGATTCGGCTTAGTTACAATTTTATTATATGTATAAATTCATCATATTATACCTACTATCATTCATCTGTGAAAATGAAATCATAATATTCATTTAGCAAGTATCATCCCAAGATACAAATGAAGTTCTTTTTTATTCATTTAATCATATAATATAAAAAGAGGGGAATAAGAAAATAAATTATTCAATTTTAAGAGAATCACCACAGAAAACGATCGAATCAACTTACGGTAAGCTTTTTGTTCAAAAACTTACAATTGTTTTTAATCTACTTAATGTGTCACTGTCTTTGAGATAAGTTTAATCCTACGGTTAAAATATGATTACAAATGAGTTTGTGCCACAAAACTCTTCATAGTTCATCAAATTCGAAATTTGGTTAGAATTCGCTTCCCCTGATCAACTTTGAATGCAAACTTTCTATTAGATCTATTTCTCCGTTTTATTAAATTTAGGTTTGTTCACGTTGTTATTTAATAATTACTCATTCCATTCGCTATCTTCTCTATAAATAAAAATATAGCACCTTAATTAATTTATTTACACATACTGAAATACACAAATACACAACTTGAAATAAGTGAGAATCGAACCTAAGACGCTTAAAATATATAGTTTATTCATTTCTAATGAAGATTCATTATCATGATGCGTGCCTGCATATAAATATGTCTATTTGAATGTCATCACAGCAGCTCATTTTAATGAGTTTTCTATTCAGTAAACTATTCAATGACTGCTATAAAACTAAAGTCAAACAACAGCAGGCTCTATATTTGAAAGATACAAATCATGAACGATATTTCTAATATTTGAATTTTTCATTTTGCCATATTTTTTGGACCAAAAAGCTTAGTTGAATTGATTCTGAACAATGGTGAAAGCTAAAAATAGGTTAAAATTTTGTATCTGTTAGCAAAACGAGATTGTTCCGAAATATCTAAAAGATCCTTCAAAGAAAGAGGTTTATGCTGTGAATTCCGTGTGAAGGTAAAGTTACGATTGTTTAATTTTTCTGGCTGAGGGCCTCCTAGTATATAATTTAAATTGCAATGCTTGTTTATTATGAAACTTATAGGTATTTAAGGCACTTCATTATTAGGGAGCAATTATAAATCCGAACAAATCGCGAACCTTGTTTGGGATAACGCCAAAAACTTTATTAGTACACAAGCCGCATAGCCATAACAATGAAACGTCCATAATTTCTGCAGCCGCACCTATGATTATTATATTTAATAAATTAGGTCATGACCTCATTGTATGATAATCTTCACTTGTACGTAATATTATTTTTCCTCACAAAAACAAACAAATCTTGTTGCTTAAACATGTGCTCTTATTTATATGGACGGGGTTGTATTTACCTTGTCTCCCTTACAAATAAGATTCTCGTTTTATTACTTTCTACCTGTAATACCAATAGGCTTAAGAAGATTTGAAAAATCACATATACTACGTACACTAAAGTAATGTTATGTGTTTTAGAGCTTGTCTTCGAAATTACACCGATACTCCCAAAAGTCACAAAACTTTTATTATTTCCATTATTTTTAAATGAATATATCCAGCTTAGTATTCGACAAAAAAAGATCACTAACCAAGAAAAAATAAATTTCAATAGAACAAAATAAACCTCTCAAGACATGAATCCAATTCCTTATTTGTTTACCTAATATCTGTTAATAATTAAATATAATATATGATCTCAATTTTACACTTAATATTTTAGGTACGTTTTGTGGACCAACAATCACCAACCTACGCAAAAAATAAAAGAGCATGCGAATTTTGGATTAGAGGAACAGGTCGGGGAGTTTTAGAACATCCACAGCATTCTCTTCCACCGAATACAACGTGTCTATATCATATGCAAGGAATTGATACTTCAGGCCCTTCGGGGAGGAACATTATTTACAGAAGACAATTTTCGGCACCACGTTTTAGAGTGTGGTTCTCGGTATTAAAATTTTATGTCACTAATGCAATAAATCCGAATTTGCCGGAGGATGAGTATTGTGGAAGCCATTTGAATATTTGGGATGGTCCTATGAGAATATCGCCTGGCTGCAGCGATATTTTTTGGTAAGTCTATACTAGATATTTGTGGAATAAATATTGTACTTAATAAATGTAAGTTTTCCAATTTATAATAATGGCTTTTAAACTATCGAAATTCTTTTCTCTTCTTTTCAATTTGTCCGCTGCCGAAACATCTATTTGTCTTTATCCAATTATGAATTTAATTAAAAAAAGTCGTTATGCTACTATGCATTTTATTAATTATACTAAAGAGAATAATAAAGAAAACAAAATATACTTTTAAAAAGTGGTAGGGGTAGAATTTAGAACATTTCTTTCTTAGCGATAACATTATAGAACTAGCTTGTTAAAATTTTATATTTTGAATTTGAATCAGCAAACCTTGCAATTTTGAATTTATGGAAAAAAATAAAAGGGATAGAAAAACGCTTTTCTGTATATTTTCAGTGATAAAGAAAGATCAGTACAAATGTCACGAGCTACATCTCCACAGTCTGTAATTGTTGGACGTCCCCCAACAAATGCAACGTTAGTCGCGAGATTCTGCAGGGAACGTGCACCTCGAACTTGTGAACATGCTTTATTAAGAAAATCTAGAGCATGTGCCAGAACAGAAAGTTTTTTGTCAAAAGGAGACTCTTTGACTTTGGAATTAAAATTAACTCAAGGAACCGCTTTGAAGTAAGAATTACTGCACTTTTAATTTTGTCAATTTGGAAACAATACGTTTTTTTATTATATCGCTTGCCACAAGTGAAACTAATAAAATGGTTTTGAGATTTAATAATACAGCATAAAATAATAAATAACAATAGGATGACTAAGATAGCTCAATTATTTTACTTTTATGGCTATAATATAATTCGCTTACATCATCCGTAAGCATAAAAAAAATGCTTCCACTTTATAATTTTGTACAATCTAAACTGCGTACAAATGCCTAAATAACAAGCAATTAATTACAATTTATCATAAAAAGTTTTTAAATATTAAATATTTCGAGCTTATTTAGAATTTTATTTCGTTTTTATTTCAGACCAGTTTTCTTTAAAGCTTTGTATGAATTCGTCGATCTCCATCAAGATGGAGAGCCGTGGGGCCGCGGACCGTGTTCAAGACGCTTTGTCTCGAGATCTTTTCCTGAAGCACCACCTGATCCACCAGTCACATTTTCTTCGCCACGAGATGTTTTCTTATACGGCAGAGGAGGCAATAGAAACATAAGGTATTATAATATGTTACATGACACAATACATAATTTTTTTTTATATATTTATCATTAATATATTGTACTAAAAACAGTTACAAATAGTTACCGTATGTTATTGAATTTAAATGCGAATCATTATTACCCACAAAATATAAGTTTAATTTAAAATATACGATAACATCTTTTTAGTTGCACATATCGTTTTGAGGCGAATCCAGGGGAAGTGGTACGTCTTCGTGTATGGGGAATTCGGAACGGCGGTAGACTGTGCAGATCCGTTCATTCTGCACATTCTCCTTGGTATAGATGTGGTGGCAATCCTACAGCCGCTATTAGAATATTCGAGCGTCCATGGAGAGATAGCGGTCCTGGTGTGCCGCGAGATTGCTTATGCAGGTGAGTCAAATAAGTAGCTGCTTGTAATTGAATCTTTCGGAGCAATAATAAAATTCTAACTAAGCCGAATCTGTACATTAAATATTTTTTTGGAAAATCTTATAGAAATAGTCATTATTATCGATACAGAGGCCGAATCTATAGTTTTTAGAATTTTTGTCTGACTGTCTGTTACCGCATCACGAGAAATCTACTTGACAGATTTTAATGAAATATGGTATGGTGATAGCTGGCTATCCGAGTCAACATATAGGATACTTTTTACTGCGGAAAAATATCTCATTTCTGAGAAAAAATATAAAAACTGCAATGTAGGAGTATACTAATATGTAAAACCTAAGAATTTGGTTTTTGCTCATCTGAAAGCGGGCGAAGTCGCGGGCAATGCTAGTAAAATATATAATCGTCAATGCAATATTTCATTAATATTATTAGAAGTAATAAGATTTTTTAAGTAGAAATATTTGTGTTTTTTTTTTCAATTTAAAAAAATATATATTAATTATTTATATAACGACTTTAAGACATCTAACACCTTAGTCTCTCTCGTGACCATGATTGCTGTAAAGCAATCGAAACGTAGGGAACCAAAAATCAAAATAAATCTGCGAAATAATACGAAGAGATAATTTTATTTGAAATGTCAAATATTCGCGTAAATCTAAAAAAGCATTGTTAGAAATATTTGTGTTTAAAAAATCCCGATGAAATCAAAGTCTATTAGGTATTTAATACGTATTTAACTTAACTAATGATCGCCGCGTGGTTGAAAATCAAATATAATTCATTATGTTATATATTTATTGTCTTGCGTATATTACAATATTAATCTATTCTCAATTTGACCACAGACTTTAACAATAAACAAAAGAGTATGTATGTGTATAATATACATGATAGTGTGTGTAATGTTTTTTTTTTATTGATTTAATTAATTTTTTATGTATAATTAAAAAAAAACATACTAGCATTCTGCACTGTTTCTCTATATAAACTATACGTGTGGAAAATTTCATACTCCTCCGTCCGCGCAATTTTTGTAAAATGGGGTAGGTACAAAGTTTTTGCTTCGTGTATTAATATATATGTATATTACTTGTGAAGTATGGCTTGCTCTAAGATAAAGCATATTTTTGAATAAAAGTCCGTAACAAAATCACATTGGTGGAAAGGGACGATTTCAATAGTTCTCTGTTTGTCCCTGTGAATTATCATAAAGCTTTTTCTGTACAACATACAATATATATTACATAATGTACAAACAAAAGTTATGTGTAACAAGATGTTAATAACAAACAATATTTTGTCATTGTAAATGTTTACCGCGCAAAAATATGTATAACATTTTATATATACAATTTTACTAGCAAATATTCTATTTCACATTTCCAGTGACGTGAACGAGTATGAATTCACGTCTACAGCAATGGTGGCAGAGCTGAAATTTGATGTCGTAAATATGTCGGCGGTTGACGATTTTCGGTCTTTTGGCTTCGAAGCATCCGTGGAATTTATTCGTCTTGATAGCGTTTGCGATAGTACTCACAGGGTGTACGGAGCTAGCGGAGAAATGAGATTGTCAGCCCATGCCCCAATGTCAGATTCAGTAAGTATGATTAAAATTGATAGGATGAATAAAATTAGCATTTTCGTAGTGTTTCGTTTATCTGTTAATCTATTACGCCGAAACTGCAAAATGGGTTTAGATAATGGTGATTGGTGAGCGATATTGAATAATGGTCGCAGGGGTTAGTAATTAAATTCGCCAAAAGATTACAAAAATATAAATTCAAAAGACATTTAGGGACACACTCAGGCAAAGCTACGGCAAATCGCTACTAACAAATAAGTTACAGGCAAAGAAAAATAATTCCCAACCAATTTCATGTTTTATTTTATTTATAAATAACATAAAATATGAAATTTAATATTTTATCTTATTAATTTCAGGAGCGTTGTGAACATCGTCCTTGGCTAATAGACCCAGCACCAGGCCGATATTTATACCTACAAATTCAAGGCAGTATTCTTAAAGAACCGGAGCTAGATAATTTCACGTTACAAAATAATATAACGGTTGCTCCAGATTTGGGACACATGTGCCGAACGCAAAACCGATTAGCGGTGTATGCTGGAGGCTTAACTCCGATATTTATATGCCCAAAGCCTCCAGAAGAACAGGTAAAATGCTTTTAAATTAATTTATTCCAGGTAGTTGGGGTATTTTAATCAGAGTAATAATGTATATTATTATCTATATATAAAAAAAATTGTAGTGTCTGTTTGTAATATCAAAATAACAGCTCTTTACTAAATGTATGTATATGAAATTATATACGGTACTTATAAGAAAAACACAATTTTTAACATTTTTATCTGTCTATCTGTTTGTTCCGGCTAATCTACGAAATGGCTAGATAGATTTTGACGAGACTTTAACTGGCAGATAGCTGATGTTATAAGGAGTAACTTACTTTTATTACTAAAGTAGCCACTTTTATTTTAGAAAAAGAATTAGGGTTCCGCTAAAAAAAAATCAAACGTACCTAGGGAAGCACCCGAGCGAAGTAAGGGTGGGTCGATAGTATTAAAATAATATAACTAAGTAAGTTAATATGTTATATGTACGTCTAATGTCTATGTAACTACAGGACAATTAAAATGACATTAAGTATTGTTCAATATATTGTACACTAGCGGCTCACCCTCGTTTCGCTCAGGTTCGCCTCTAGACAAACCAAAACAAATCTATCCCACGGGAACCATACATTTTTCTTGGATAAAAAGTAGCCTATTTATTATTCTGATGTATGAACTATATTATTGTAAAGTTTCATTAAAATCCAATTAGTAGTTTTTGTGTACTAAGCTGTATAAGTTACTATAGTTTTTAAGTATCCCACGGGAACTCTTTAATTTTCCGGGATGAAAAGTATCTAAAATGTTGATCGGTGATATAAGGTACCACCATGCAAAATTTCATTTAAATCGGTGTAACAGTTTCGGAGATTAGCCCGTACAAACAGACAAACAGACAAAGAGACACAGAAACAAAAAAATTGAAAAAACGATTTCTTTTAAATTTTTTTAAATTTTTTTGGATTTGTTCACTTTCTCTTCTTACATCCCCCTGGATCGGTTTTTAGCATTTTTTTCTATATACAGACATTCGACTTCTACATTTTTATTATATGTATAGATGGTGTAGTTATAACAACGTAAATAACTAAAAAGATGCGAGACTTCAAATTCTGCGCTTATTAAGTAAAAAATTAAACCTTTGTAATCATTTTAATAACTTTACAGGAAGATGATGTAGTAGAAGTATTTTCGGAAGGTTGGTCGAAAGAAGTTGATCCCCTCGCTCGACACGTGCTAGCGCCGCCGCCATCCCCAGACCGCTTTGATCTTGACTGGCCCAGGTCATTATCTGTTGAGCTTATTCCTGCTGAGAGTGGTTCTTATTATGTAACGTGGTTGGAACTTTCTAGAAGGTATTTTAAACTTTTCAAAGAACTTCTTATAAATAAAATTAAATACTATTCGACATTACATTATCAAAATGGACACGTAACTTAAGATAATTCTAGACTTTCTTATATAGATTTGAAATATTATCCTCGATGGTAATTAAAAATTAATGGTATGGATAAAAAAATTAAAAATTTAAATTAAAGTTCTGCATTGTAAAATACAAGATACCAATAAATATATTAACTTTATTACCTACTCTATTGCGTAAGAATTTCATTCCTAGAAATTTATAAGCTCTTTCAATATGACACATAAGTTTTTTTTTATTACCTTTATACAAACCTAATTTTACACAATACCTACGTATAAAAGAGCATTTTTAATCTTACAGTTAGTCATATTAATGTATGATCAACAGACTACGGCTAGTCAAAAAAAATCCGTTTTTCTCCTTTTGAGGACCCTAAAACCGTCCTGGCTAAACCTAAAAAATATATGAACGATTTTTTCAGACACCCAAGCGAGCGCGGCGGAGTGTTCGCTTTATCTGGGGAATGTCAATACCGATGTACATCATTAGATGCTTGTATAGAGCCTTCGTTATGGTGTGATGGGATCGCACAATGCCCGCAAGGAGAAGACGAACGCCTCTCACAGTGTTCTGCCTTATTGAGAGTACCCGCGCATTACGCTGCGGCGCTACTCGCTTTTACTGTATTAGCTGCTTTTGCTGTGGTAAGTGTTTTTTTTTTGTTTTGTTTGTCTTCATATGTCATAGTTTTGATCTTGACCGGGGCTTGGTTTTAATGTCTTCGTTATATAATACTTCTAGGCCTCTTACATATACATATGTGGTATGTGCTTTATTTGAACATATGTATGAGCCTTTTTGATATTAAAGTTTTCAAAGAGAAAATCTGGAATGAGCGTTTATTTATCAGGATTACAGAGAAAAAAAAAGAAAAAGTGTGTGTGTGTGTGTCAGCTCCGGCGCACGTCTGGAGTTTACTACTTAAGTATGATTTTCTTTGAATATGCAATAGGCATTGAGGGTAAATAAACGCATCTCTTATAATACTGAAAGCCATTTTTTATTTCTATTCTATTAACATTTCAATACCGAATCATATTGATTCGGTAAGATACGGTCGACGACACGTTTGGTTCAGTTTGTAGTGACCCTACTTACTGTGTCAGCGGTCGCGGGTTCGAGTTCCGCTGGTGGCATTCCTTTGTGTGATGAGCACGAGTGTTTGTACTCCATCACGTCATGGATATTTTTTACGGATATTTGTAACTAGTGACTTACCCTCGCTTCGCTCAGGTTCGTCCTTAGGTACGTTTTGCCGCTTAGTATGGATTTATTTTTTTCAATTTTTTTCTCTGAATTTTCTCAATGTTTTAATAGTTATTCTGCTATTCGGGGTGAAGACATAACAAAGATCATAAAAATCGGTCCAGCAGTTCTTGAGCTATAAGTGTTGTAACAAACCCGACTTTGTTTTATATATATGTACATAGACTATCAGAATCCGCGGCTTCGCTCGCGCTAAAACTACAAAAAAACTCTTTGGCTTTAGGCTATTAGTAATAATTTGATGGCTGTGATGACTTTGAATTGTGTATGATTGTGAATGAGTATGATTTTGACCCGCGCATCGAGGGTTCCGTACCGCCGAATATTGCGCTGTTTTTACTAACATACTATATACACACAAATAAAATTTTAATGTTTTCGCAATACATATTTTATCAATTATAAAAATAAGTTCGCGTTTCATCCCGTAAGGTCGTTTACATCTATATTGCTATTTAAGCACTTGCCGACATTTAAATTAAATATTATCTGGCATAATTATATAACTTTGGTGACCATAAAATTGTATGCTGCCATACATCAATATTCGAATGATGAAGTCATAAATTTTGAAAAAAAAAACTTAAAATGAAACTAGTGTAGCGGAGCGAGGGCGAGTCCCTAATTACGTTTTGACGTTAAGTATAGATTTCTATAGATGAAATATTTTCGTGCAGTAAAAAGTATTCTATATGTTGACCCGTATCTATCATCGTCCTACATTTCATTAAAATCTGTCCAGTGGTTTTCTCGTGATGTGTTCCCAGACAGACAGACAGACAAAAATTCTGTAAAGTAAAAAGTAAAAAAATTATGTATAGACGGATTTTTATATTACTACTATCGTCTCGCCCTCGTTTACATTAACGTTAACGTTTTAACGGTTATTATGGATATCCCACGGAAACCGTATTTTTTATTAGATAAAACACCTATATGTTATTTCAGATTATAATCTATCTCTAAACATCCAGATCTGTTCAGCTGTTCTGGCGTGATTAAGTAACAAACATCCACCCATCCAAACTTTTTCATTTATAATATTTATGGGATTAATAATATTTATGGGATTACAGATAGCAGTAGCGCGTTCATGCCGCAGACGGCGGTCAGCGCTACAACAAAGACTCAAAAGCCTGTCTTCCGATACGGCGATTTTCGATGAAAAAGAAGTGATTTGCTGACCAAGCGAGGACTCTGTGCGTTATGTGGAAGTCGACAGAGTCACCACTGTGTGACTGACTTCTAGCGCAGAGTCTGAAAAATCTGTACGTACGTTGTTTAATCTTATCTCTTGATTTGTATTAACGAAATTATATTGAGTACATTACATTATTGTACGTCTAAAACCTAGAGGCGTCTACAATATTAAAAAATAAATACGAAGCTCAAACGTAACATCATTTTTTATAACTAACGTATTCAATGTAATTTCACCCTAAAATAAAAATCATCAGTTGTTCGATTGAAAAAAAAGCTATTATTATTAGTAAACTCTAGTCTTCGATTGGGATAAATAAAGTTGAATGAGTAGATATAAGCGGTTGGTGAAAACAAAACAAAATTTGCTCCATTATTAATAATATTATAATATTAAATATATTATTAATAATATTATAATATTATACAAATGTATATTGTTTCAAGTACATTTTGGACCAAATACAGTTGATCGGTCTATGAGTCCACATTACAAGCCGTCTGACATATTTTATTTTTGACCTTATTAAATTATATTAACATATATTGACAATATTGTTCTGAAATTGAACATTAACGCACAAATACTGAACGACCGATCGACTAGAGGCACAACTTCCGTTGGAATCTTTTGATTACTCGATTGTGATTTTAAAATCGTTGTATATAGTTAAATGTAGAATTCCTTAAGAAATACTCGTTAATAGTTATATTATTAGGCTTTACAAGGATATCGTTGTGGCAATAATTCTGTTTATATTGTGTTAAGATGATTGTAATCACCTGTGTTCTTATTGTTATTCTAAATTTGTATACGTGATACTATACTGCCATTTTAAATGAACATGTTCATATTAAACTTAACCAAATTAATAAAGTATTCTTTAATCTGATAAATAATTATACAAAATTTACTTTACAATCAAACAATATATCGTCTATTGACGAGAATATTGCAGTGACGGCCGCAAACTTGCCACAAATAAAATATTGATTTAAAAACTAGCGTAAATTTTAAAATGATGATTAAAAAAAAATCCAAATATGAAATATCCTAAATTGTCGTGTAAATAAAATTAAACACTATTCATATCTTAGAAATGTATTAAAGTGATATAAAAATTGTTTCCCAAGGAAATTATTGAATTCTATAAATACGTGTTAACTATTAGTCAAACTGTAGACTTGAGATCCTATGAACACCTCGTCGTATTAACAATAAGATAATGCGGTTAATGAGAGTTAGGTTATGTAATTACATTATACGCTGCAATTATACTTATATACTTATTTAATTGGGTATGGAAAAAATATGGTAAAAACTTCATAATAAGAATGAGTTCGATAAAAATTATGTATTTTTTATCTTTACGATTTATCATTTACTTTTACAAGATAGAGGTACATTTTCTATTTTTCTTACATGTAAACTAAAGCAATCAAATCGAATATGTCTTTAAAAAACAAAACATTATTATTATTATTATTTTTAACTTTATTAAAACCTGTACCTACGAAACTATAAGTTATATTTCATTAGCTTTCGTCAGTTATATAATTTTTATAATTACGGGTATATAAGTATAATACGACCACATAGATTCTAAATTCGATAAAAATATAGAAACTGTTAAACTATCGAGGTGTAGATGTAATTTATAAAGTGTTCTTTATCGGTAAAAAATATATATTTCATAAGTGGAAATTATTTCATCACGTTCGTAGTTTAACGAACGTATAATATAATAATTTTGTTAATTTTTAAGATTTGTTAAATTAAATGTAAGTTATTAGAAACTGGGTTTAAGAGATGTTTATATCGTCTTCCATAATGTACGTTGATTCCGGATTTCGTTTCCTTATGTTACGCCGTTAGGTTGAAAATCCACAGAGTACGTCATTTCGATAAACGTCAAACTCTTAATAACCTTCTTGCTATTTACGTCCTTATTCTGAATAATTAAAATAGTTTATCTATGCGCATTGTATGTTAATATGACACACATATTTTTGGAACGAAATTCCTTACCGCACTTGGTGAATGATCACGACACTTTTTGTTATTTATTAAGAGCACCCTGTGACGTCATTACAAGTACCAGGCGATCATAAGTGTTAAGAAATGTATGCAATAAGTAGGTTGTATTCACTCTTATGACGCGATCTTACATATATAATTAACATTCCTAACAAGTTTATGGTCCCCTAGTATTCTGACTATTATTATCATCAGATATTATGAGTTAAAGACAGCCCATATTGTAACGTCACCACACCACCATCATATCAGGCGTACATAAGTGTTAAGCAATGTATTCGTAAGACATTCGTACGCACTCTGTGCAAGCCTTTTTTCGATGAGCTTCAATATGTATAATGTACGTTGCTTGATATTTATAATAATACTCTAGTAATCGTGACAATTTTTACGAGCCGAGGGCAGAAAGCGAAAGGAACTTCGTTCCTACCAAATGTCCCACGACACCCTCTTTTTACTGTATTTTTATTATTCATACTTATTTTTATCCATTTATAGTATTATAATTTTATTCAGTAATTTTACGTTTTTGTAAACTTTGTGGATCGTCAGCCTTTTAACAAATCTAAAGGTAAGTTTCCACTAATGGAAGTGAACTATTATCCAAATCAGGTATTATCCTGGAAGACAATAATGAGGGAAAATAGCAGTTTAAGCAAAGATACTAATTTCAAATCATTCAAGACGAAAAGTAATGGTGATATAAGAAGTTTTTAAAATAAAATTATTTATTGCATGAAAATAATATGTTTTATTTCAAATCCTAGTACTCGTCTTAGCAGTGCATCCACTACAATAAATACAGTCTTAAGGAGTGTCTCGTTTTTGACCCTGAGTTTTGTTAAAATTGAATTATCCCGTAAATATTAATATTATTTAATTATTATTAAATATTATATAGAAGAAATTTTAAATTATCAAATTTAAAGTTTAGAAGTACCCAGTTTTTCGTTGACTGAATTACTCAGTGTGTTTGTTGTTTCTTCATGGTGTAAAATATTTTTAGATGTATCATGTACATACGTATATACTACGTTAGAAAAGCCACGGGCAAAAACTAATGTTTTCTGTAAAATTCAACACGTTTGCTCTCTTCCTTTAAGGCTTGAATAATACATAAAGATGAATCAATCAGAAAAGACATTAATCTATACTAATATTATAAAGTGGAAGGATTTGATTGTTTGTTTGTTTGCACCGAATAGGCTCCGAAACTGCTGAACCGATTAAGATGAAATTTGGTAAGAAGATAGTTTGAGACCCTGGGAAGGATAAAGGATAGGGAGGATTTTTATTCCGGAAATCATCTATTAAGGAAGTGAAAGTGGGGATGAAGGTTTGTATGGGGAATCAACCTAGGGAGCGAATCCGAGCGAAACGAGGGTGAGTCGATTGTTTTATATAAATAGATTGATGTTTTTTTAAATTATCATCTTAAATATAATAGGTAATGGCTACCTCAGATGCTATTTGCTATGAGAATCTTTAGTCTGTGTTATCGCCACTTACCTACAGCTTGCCACGTAGACTTTGACCTAGGTGGAGACACAGGCTCATCTAGGCTAGGGACATCCGGGCTAATTAAACGTAATTAGCTAGTAGGTACTTAATACTTTTTTTACAAATGCATTGTAGTGTTCTTTAAATTATAAATTGCTTTAACCTCAGATTGTTGTTGTTAAGCTATAACAATGATTTATAAATAAAAAGGTTTTTTTTTAATTATGGATTTTATTTTATGTTAGAAGTCAACAGTAAAAAACACAAGTCAATTATAACTTAATTCTTTAGATACACCTCTCTCTTATTAATATGCCAAAATAAATAATATATCTACAAAAAACAATTAACAACTTTAGATAAAATACTCTGCCAAATAAAAAAAACTTATAACTTATTAAAAAAATATACAAATCTGTTTCCGTATCTCCTACATACAAAATAATACAATTTTCAAGACTCTCTGTACTAATATTATTACATTATTATGTACGTAATATATGTTATATTATTATGTATGTAATATATGTTATATTATTATGTATGTAATATTTGTGTGTATCCAGACGTTTTCTATAGTCCCACTGCTGGGTACATGCCACCCTTCACATGATGAGGATCAGGCCTTATTCCACCACGCTGACCAAGTCAGATTAGCGGACTTCATATGTCTTTCAAAAACTTGCAAGGTTCTCTTAGACATGCAGATTAAATTTCTCTGAGATAAGATAGGTAATCATGTTGAATATAATGCGCCCAATATAAATATCAGAGATGCGAGAACCAAGATTTGAATCCGCTCCACTTAGTTTAACAAGCAAGCACGCTACCATTGGACCACTAATGCCTCAATTATTAATATTATATATTACATTACACAATACACGTGTATTATTATTGAACCTGTTAAATTATTATGCACGCATAAAATCTTAAGTAATGCTGAGGCTAATAATGGTATACTAAGTGTTATAATATACATATAAATTCAATTTCACAATATTATTATTTATAAACATAATTCGCTGAACTGTACTAAACTGTTAGCAAAATGTGTGCAGTAAATAATAAAACAATCTTGGAAAACGGGATTTCTTGAAACTATCTATATTAAGTTTAATATTTTTATGGATTTACATACATTTTGTAACGATAAAAGTGTGAAATAAGAGATTATCAATTTTTGTTCAGTTACGGTACACCTAATAAAAATTACTTTATATTCTTTTCCTATAGCCACAATTCCCTTCCACCTTTAAGCCCTTAAGTTTTTACACTATTTAAAGTGAACACACTACAATACACCTTGAAACAATATTTCATAGGCCTTTTTTACATTATTAGTAATGTCTTCTGCTGGTTTATTTGAAGTAACAAGCCAACTGCTTCCGCTTGAACCGCTTTCTAATGCAGTAATAAGGCCTTGGACCGCCGAATCTATACTGTAATGTGTAAAGAAATAGCGAATATTGATTTTGTTTGTTTTATACTTAGTAATATGATGAAGTTAGTGAACATTTTATAAACTAGTTTCATTATTAGTTCACAAAATATCTGAAATCTATACATATAATAAAATTGTAACTAAACCGAGTCTGTACATAAAATATTTTTTTGAAATACTTATTGATACAGAGGCTGAATCTATAGTTTATAGAATTTTTGTCTGTCTGTCTGTCCGTTACCACATCACGGAAAAACCACTGGAGAGATTTTGAGGAAATTTGATATGATGATAGCTGGTTATCCGAGTCAACATATTATAGGATACTATTTACTGCGCGAAAATATCTCATCTCTGAGAAATCTATACTAAACGCTAAAACGTAAGTAGGGACGAACCTGAGCGGAGCGAGAGTGAGTCGCTAGTGTACTATAAATAGATTTTTACAAACAAACAATTTACGACGAATATTTTGTAAAACAAAATAGCTATATGATGTTGACTGCTATTTTTTTATTTCGAAAGGCAATTTTACGATATGAACTAAACACTACATATCATTTATCTCAGTAGAGTAAGTAAATAGTACGGCAAGTATTTGACAATAATAAATTATTTTAATTTAGGCTTGATGCATACCAAATGTAATCGTTGTTTATTACTCTAAAATGGGTTATAACAAGTAAATGTTTTTGTGGTTATATTAGTTGTTTCTTCAAATGTTACCTTTGACAAGGAAACTGCTTTAAGGCGACCTGCAATTCCTCTCCAAGTCTTTCATCGATACATCCGTTTTCACATTTAATAAGATTTGTATCCGTAATGCCGAAACATATTGCAATCACTCTTACATCAGATCGTGTAAAATTTTGATTTTTCTGTAATAGAAACAAATATTATTACATAAAAAAAAATTAAATCCCAGATATATAGATCCCAGATAGATAACACCCATATAGAAAACTGCAGAGTTTGTTTCTTTAAATGCACTAATCCCAGGATGTGCCCGTTTTAAAGCCTATTTATCGAGGATGATTAAAGACTTAGGTAACACTGTGAGAGCGAAATAATTCTATAAAATTAAAGGACGCGGGCAGAGTCGCAAGAAAACGCTACTAAATGTTATTTTTTTATATATTGGGACGTTAACATACAGCACAATCTAGTTCCATAGTAAGCTACTAGGCTTGTGCTATGGATGCCAGATAGTTGGTACACTACACATATATAACTTTAAGTACGTACATATTATAAATATAAACACCCATGACAGGAGTACAAATATCGTGCTCATCACTGAACTCGCGACTACTGGCAGAGTGGCACATCAAGTAGGGTGACTACAAACTGAGCCAAACCTGTCGTCAAAGTTATAATAACACATAAATATAAATCTTTAGGCTCTCATTTATATATTTATCAGCTCTCTTCGTTCTTTTTCGAGGATCTGATCTTAAAATACTTATTTTGTTTTCTAAAAGTCCTCTAGATTGAATTTTAGTGACAGTTATTTTTTCATGAACTTTGTTGGACTTTTCTCTTATTTTATGCCACATAATAGTTTGAAAATTAATTTAAGTTACTTAAATAGCCACAGAAACATCACTTGAATACAAACTGACCTATTTGACATCTGATTAGTTCATTTCTAATACCTATTGTCTAATAGACCCTGTAATATTCAATAGACTCTGGATATCTCTACAAATGAAACGTCTTGGAAACGTGACAGCTTAGAGCACTATATTAGTATTAAGGTAAAGGAGCTATATAAGACTCTTATATCTATGTGTACTAGTTTCATAATGAACGCAAGTTTGGAATAAATAAAAAGCCGGCAGTCAGCGTTGCCATAAAAGGTATGTTCCCAATTCGTTTCAACGAATAGGTGATTTGTAACAGTCTCTAATATATTTAAACGAGCAATTCTTGTATATTTATTTATACCGGCAATCTCGGAAACGGCTCTAACGGTTTCGCTGAAATTTGGTATGTGGGGATTTTCGGGGGTAAAAAATTGATCTAGATTAGTCTTATGTCTGGGAGTTTTGGAGTTTTCGCATTATTCCACGCACAATATGCTCCATAATTTCCCACTTTTTGGGCATAAACTTCGTGCTCAAGCGGTCAAGGCACAAGGTTGACAATCATAGGCGTCCGGGCTCGAATCCCAGTCGATTACAAAGTTTTTACTTTTTTTTTGTATTTATTCAAGTTTTTAGTTTTAAAAAAAAAAGAAAATTGTACTTTTACTTCACATTAATGACAACAATAATCATTATTTATTTTATGATATTTTGCGATAAATCTACTTGTTATTATGTATTTTACACCTCTTGAATCAAGTTTGCTCTTTACTAATCAGAACAATTCGATATAGACATTAGATAATAATTATATTATTAGTTTCTATTGCAGGTACAAATGCAAAAAAAATACTTTTATTTTAGATCTTTGTATTATATTGTTTATCATTGTTAGTGGTGGCAGTAGCTTACAAATCTACCATTTACTTAAAAACAAAAGGGAAAACCAGAACGTTATTTATTTTATTTTCTAACACTTTCGAAACATATTCTTTTATTTTTTATATAAAAACGTAATATATTTACAAAACAACTATATTAATATATTTGATGAATATCATTTATCTTTAGCTAACAGTTTGTAGTTTGTACTATTTTCATTTTGTTGGCATATACCTGTCATCTATACATATACCTAATAAAACTAGCGACTTACGTTCGCTTCGCTCGGGTGCGTCCCTAGGTACGTTTTAATTTTTTAGAGCGAAACCCTAATTTTTTTTCCAAAGATAAAAGTAACCTAAGTTACTCCTTATAATATTAGCTATCTGCCAGTGAAAGTCCCGTTAAAATTGGTCCAGCCGTTTCGGAGATTAGCCGGAACAAACAGACACTTCAATCACTTTATTTATCTGTATAGATTCTAACTGCGTCGCATCATACATTAAATATTTTTTTGGAAAATTTTATTGAAATCATAATTATTATCGATACAAAGGCCGAACTTATATTTTTTAGAATTTTCGTTTGTCTGTCTTAAAACCACTGAACAGATTTTTATAAAATTTGGTATAAGGATAGCTGGTTAACCGGGTTAACATTTAGGATACTTGTTACTGCGGGAAAATATCTTATCTCTGAGAAATCTATACTAACCGTTAAAATATACCTAGAGACGAAACCGTACGGAGCGTTACGAGCGCAGGAGTTAAGGAAATCATTTTTTTTATAACACTTTATTGCACACGAAAATGGTACATTAACAAAAAAAAAATTACAATTAAAGAGATGTGCCAAGGCGCTTATCACTAAAAGTGATCTCTTACAGGCAACCGATAGAAAAGGATACAAGAAAATAAGTGAGAAGAGCCGACAGGTGCATAAAGTGCAATCATTAAAACTTCATATAAACAAACTTACATAAAAATTTATATATATGAAATACTTATTTCATCATAAATATTTTTATATGAAAACATTATTATATACATTAATAAATTACATAGTACGGCACTAATGGACAGAATAACCTGCTGTGATAGATAGTGTCTTTTGAGACGTTTTTTTTAAATGTGCTTACCGACTTCGACATTCTTATTTCAATTGGAAGCTCATTCCAAAATTTTATCATCATTACTTGTCTAGACATATAATAAAATTCTAACTAAGTCGAATCCGTACTTTTTTTTTGTTTTTTTTTGGAAAATCTTATTGAAATAGACTTTATTATCAATACAGAGGCCGAATCTATAGTATTTAGAATTTTTGTCTGTCTGTCTTACCAGACAGATAAATGTAACCAGATAAATGTAAACAGTTTTAATTTACAACTTTTAATTTAAGATCAAACAATTAATTTGAATATCCAAATATAGCAACTGTTTGTTTATAGTTTTACGTTTTCACTTCTGTCGGCAGTCCTCATGACTGCTTTTTTATAGTTATTTCTATTTATTTTTCTTATAATTTCTGCTTACTGACAAAAAATAATAATCTGTCAGTTACATTTAATAGGTGAAGGGAGAGATTACACGCCGTTTGTCAATTTTCATACATTTCACGCAATTTTCTTAAGTTATTTTTATGTAGGTAGCTTAAATAGCCTTTCTATAATTACATGGCACACCGCATCACGAGAAAACTACTGGATCGATTTTGATGAAATTTGGTATGATGCTAGCTGTTTATCGAGATCAACATATAGGATAGTTCTTACTGCGAGAGAATATCTCATCTCTGAGCTAAACGTTAAAACGTAAGCAGGGACAAAACCGAGCGGAGTGACGGTGAGTCGCTAGTGTACATATAAAATTGTGTCAATAAAGAATTTTACTATTATTTATTCGTTTATGAAATAAACTATTGGTAACTAATAAATTATTGTTAATTAATTTATAGTAAACATTCGTCCGCCTCGTACATTGTGAAAACCTACGGAACATATAGTGTTCGCAACAAACCACGGCTTTTAAGAGTTTTGTTTGAATAATATAACACTTAACGTTTCGCACATAAAGTACTCTTAAAAATTTGCATTTTCACAATACCATTGTTAATGTAAGTTATAAATAAATGTTATATCAGTATTTAGATAGAACATTTTATTTTTTCTATTTTTTTCTGTAACTACAGTTCTCTATTATTCGTATGCATTAGCTATTTAAACATGAGTTTTGCTTTGCAAATTTTTGATGGAGGATAACCGGTTAATATAAGCCCACAGATTTAGCCGACGATTATTTTATATTTATTTATCTTGAAACATGATTTAAAAACATTCTTTTTATTATGCACATGCAAATTATGTAAGTATTTATTCTTAATTACATAAACATTATAATGAAATATAAAATTATACTTAATAATTAAATTATACTTCAATAATAATTACTTGAAGGATTGTATAATATCACCATCTATACATATAATAAAATTGTAATCAAGCCGAATGTGTACATTAAATATTTTTTTGAAAATCTTATTGAAATAGACATTATTATCGATACAGAGGTCGAATCTATAGTTTTTAGAATTTTTGTCTGTCTGTCTTTCTGTCTGTTACCGCATCACAGAAAACCACTGAAGGGATTTTGAATGAATTTGGTATGGTTATAGCTGGTTATCCGGGTCAACATATAGGATACTTATTACCGCGGGAAAATATCTTATTACATTTCATTTGAAATCTAAACTAAGCCTTAAAACGTAAGAAGGGACGAACCCGAACGGAGCGAGGGTGAGTCGCTAGTATATCATAAAATATAACTAAAAAAACTTTAACATATAACTTTCTCCTATTCCTTACTCTACTCATAAAACTCAGGGTTAAATCGTAACATCCTCTATTAAGCAAATTGTGCTAATTATTGATACAACTGGATATGGAACTGTATATTACTAAGAATAAAAAATTTGATTTCTTCATAATTGATATAAAATAACAACGTCTGTTTGTTATTTTCCTATGTTTTGTGAATGAACGGTTGCGTATCATTAACCGGGCATAGACCGGAATCAACTGTATTTCTCCTCTTACCTAGAGAGTTGCAAATGACAATATTACTTAATGCCGTTGCATCTGTAAGATAAATTTTAAAATATACATATACTAGCGACTCACCTCGCTTCGCTCGATTCAAGTCCCTAAGTATGTTTTAATGGTCAGTATGGTATACAAATCTTTAAATATCTCTATAATATGAATGTATTATACATATAAACCTTCCTCTTGAATCACTATGTATTAAAAAACCGCATCAAAATCCGTTGCGTAGTTTTAAAGATCTAAGCATACATAGGGACAGACAGCGGGAGGCGACTTTGTTTTATACTATGTATTGATGAGCTTTGGCTCAGAGGCTTGTAAAATTTAAAAATGAGTAATAAAGACATTGAGACCACAATAAATAGTAGTAGCTGTAATATCCTGTTTAACTTACACGTTCAATATATGTATAATGTAAGAGGACTCAAGTTCTAGAGAAAGAAGTGAGATTGATAAATCATTATTGTTAATCGTAGAAGTATTTCTAATATCTTATTAAGATTATAAAATATGAAATTAATTTATTGATCGACTCGCCTTAAACGTTGCATCCAGGAATATTAGATTTGTAAAGAATATTCTAGCGAAAACATAGAGCGCTAAGTTTTTAACAGCTCATAAAATTTATTATTCCACAGTACCGGATTGACCGAGCTTCACTCGGCGCTGGTTCTTTTTGTAAAATCGAGTTTTTTTGAAACTTAAAAGACTTAAAAAGACTTTTTGGAGACTTAAAAAGAAAAACTAGTCCAATCTAGATATAAAATTTAATCAAAATCGTTAGAGCCATTTCCTAGATACACGAAATAAATTTAATTATATAGGTACAAGAATTTATTATAAGATATTTGCCACCTATACATATAAAAATTCCGTAATCAAATAACATATAAAATATTACTTACACCAAGGCAGTTGCTAAATTGTAGAACAGCACTCTTAGTTGCACTGTAGACTGGCAGAAGATAACTCTGCATCAATCCCACTATAGAGGATATGTTGATTATGGTACCACCCTTCCCTCCTTGATCTTTACGCATTAGTTTATAAGCTTTGAGTGAACCAGTTATTAAAGCTGTCTGTAAAAAAACTTGATATTAGCGTTAATCAAATCCATATATTATTATACTAATATTATATATGTTAAAGTAACTCTGCCTGTCTGTTACCATTTAACAACAAATTTCGACAATATTGAGAATTACATATGTATGTATATTGTATCTTGGGAACAGGCATAGACCTTGAACCCCGCCCGCTTATCACGAAACCGCGGGCAATAAGTGGTGAAATGTAGTTTATAGATATTGTAATTTAATCTTTCCAAGACCACTATACAATAACGAACGTACATTATGAAGTCCTGGGTATGGTACCCTAAGCTAATTTTCGTAAATAATTTATACTCTTTTTTTATAATTGTCTATATTTCAACTAGTGATACATCCTCCCTCAAATTAGATCCACCTCAAGCTGCCTCCTCTGACGCTCGAATTTGAGAAATGATGGATTCCCCATATGGTATAAAAACTTTCATCCCCTATTACACTACTATTGAGTTTTATTTTTGCGAAAAAAGGTAGTATAAGTCCTTCTCCAGTATCCAATCTATTTCTATACCAAAATGTCACAAGCAGAGAGACAGACATACAGATTTTCACATGTACTCGTATAGGTAATATTAGTTTGGATACCAGAAGGTCACTCATAATTATATCACTAAATATAAATTATACTTATTTGTACTTGGCTTTAAGTTTTACTCGGCAAAGTTTCTTTTATGTTTAAAATGGCGTCTGTTGTATTAGTTTATTTTATCATTCATAGGACATATTCAATCTTCGTGATGTTACTATAAATTATATATAAGATAAAAGGATGACATCATAAGATGAATTCTCAAGCTATCATGCAGTTTTATTTTAAACTAACATAATATAACAAGGTCATCCGCAAGTATAATTAGAATGTTTTATACTGAGAACAGCATAATAATAAGATACTGAAGAATAAGCATGTTTTATGCTTAACTGAATATGATTTTAGATTATTTTTAACCTAATTCAAAAGAGGAGGTTCCCAATTCGGATGTTTATCTTTTTTTATGTATCTTCGGGAACTACTTCGTCATATATAAATGGATTTGCAAAATTATTTTTTGTTCGAAAGAACCTTATTCCGAAATGGTTTCATTTCAATTTAAAAAAAAATCCACCTTAAGTGTAAAAAATAGGAGATGATTGATTTTACACCTACTAAATTTTTAAAATACTTCATTCTTATTTTGTTACTTTTATGTGATAAGTCTACATTAAAATAGAAAAAAATTAAACATTAAAAAATACCGACTTCATAAACACTAAAAAGTAAAAAAATAACTGGTAGTTTTCATTTACTATTGATACCTAATCAGATATTTTCGAAGTCGGTGCCAACTGCCAGCCGATACAAATCAAAGCACACCGACTATATTAAATGAATCATTATTTTTTTTAACTTTTTAGTGTTTTTGTTGAAGTTAGTTTTTTCCGTATATATTTATATACGTCAACTACTACCGACTAAAACCCAACAAAACCTCCCCCGTCTTAATGGGGCATCGCCGGATCACTTACGCATTCAACCACGACGCCCCGACAGTAGTTCGGAAGCAGACCGAAGCAGACCACAACTCCTTGGGGTTGCACCAACGGTCCACTCTGATATCAAAGAAGTACCAGGCGCAACCCGCATAACACGTCACTGACCGAGATGGGCCGGACGCTAACGAGCCCCACCACCACGACAAGGTGAACACACTTTGGGGAAGATAATATACTAGTATACCCTAACATTAAAGGGAAAATCAAATAGGCTAAATTTTTTACTTAAAGTTCAATTTGATTTAGCATTCAACTTCACATATTGCAAATTTAATGTTGTAATATTTAATTCGCAATATATGAATTACATATTCAAAGGTTCCAATTAAACTTATTAAATCAGATAATATTTATACGATAAAAGTATACATATTACATGTATAGGTCTTTTGAAAATACATTTACGTTTTTAAGGGTTCAATATCGTAAAAGGAACGAAATTCTATATGATATCTTGTATGTCAGTATCGGCATACGTCTGTCATTCTATTTATCTATACAATTTATCTATACAAATTTCGAAAAGAAAACTCAATTAATTGTAATAATCTTAATTTCAATAAATTCTAAGCTTATTTTAAACATTTGTAACAAACAAACGAAATATTTCTACATTAACCTAAAACTTATATTGTGAAGCATTTCCTGTTAATAAGTAATTAAAATTCCATGCAACGTGGAAATTATTTTATCTATACATATAATAAAATTCTAACTGAGTCGAATCTGTACCTTAAATATTTTTTGGAAAATCTTATTGAAATAGACTTTATTATCGATACAGAAACCGAATCTATAGTTTTTAGAATTTTTGTCTGTCTTTCTGTCTGTCTGTCTGTCTGTTACCGCATCACAGAAAAACCATTGGAGAGGTTTTGATGAAATTTGGTATGATGATAACTGGATATCCGGGTCAACATATAGGATACTTTTTACCGAGGGAGATTATTTCATTCCCACGGGAATACACGTTATAACACAACCCAAAAAATATTTATAATCAGAATTTCTTGAAACTTGGTATTAATGCTCTTCAATACAATCAAATAAATGTATTGAAGAACATGTTTTAGTGTTTTTTGATATTCATCCCATCAGGAGATAAAATAAGGGATGAAAATTTGAATGAAACCTACCTTTTTAAAGTTTTTTTGTTGTAGTTTTAGCGTGAGCGAAGCCGCGGGTTTTGTTAGTGACAAATATTTACGTAAATTGATCAAAGTACCATAAAATTATACGTATGACTCACCACATTGATAGCGATCTCCTTTTCAAATATAGTCGGATGATCATTCATAATCCCAGCATTATTCACAACTATATCAATATAACCAAACTTATTTACAGTTTCATCAAAAGCTGTGTGCAATTCATTCGTGGTGACATCACACTTAAAAAATTTCATCTTATTGTTTCCATGTTTGGTATTTAGCTCCTTTTCTAAAGCTTTCCCTTGCTCTACGTTTACATCAAGTACAGCTACATGCTGTAAATTTGCATAGTTGTGTTATATTACTTGAATATATTTGAATAATATAATAGTTATAAATTAGCCCTTTTGCAAAAAAAAACGGGCACTTTGGATATTTTCTCTCTATCTTAAATAAACATTACAAGAAAGAGGTTTTATTAAATTAATTTGACGATGTAATTTATCATGTTATTTGAAGTATCCTGTTATGAAAGCATACGTTCCAAATTAAATTTTTAAATTAACAATAGAAAACTAATGATTATTGTAAAATTGCGTTATTAATAGCGCTAATTGTACAAATGTGACTTTAAAATAATGTCTAATGTCAAAATAACTTTTTGATACGGTTGATAAAGCTATAAAAAGTAAAATTATAGCACTACTTGAGGAAGGTTGTTCGCAAACTTATGTGTCCCAGCGGCTAAATGTTAGTAGTTCACCTGTCAAGAGAACTTGGCAATGGTATCAAGAGACCAGTTTGATTAAAAGAAGACCAGGTTTGGGAAGAAAGCGATGCACAGAACCATGAAATGACCGCTTTTTCATGAATTAGACGTCGCGGAATCGTAAGGCGTCAAGTTTGGACGCAAAGAAGAACTCTGAAAATTTAAGAGGAGTAGAAATTAGCTCGTGGACGATCAGGAGGAGCCTGCTGACATCAACAGTTACCGCCCCGGATGTCTAAATTACTCTGTGAGCTCCGAGTTGCCCGACTTCAGTTCGCTCGAAATTATGCATCATTGACTTTGGAGGACTGTAACAAAGTATTATTTTCTGATGAAGCTAAAATCTCTATGTAAAGATTAACGCCGACGAGTGCTGCAAAGATCAGGGAAACCGTATGTGGACATGTGTTTCGAAGAAATCACTCCTTACGGGAGAGGCTTCGTTATGTTTTGGGCAGTAATTGATTCGATGGAGTGTACGGAGTTAGTTTTCATAGAAAATGGAACATTAAATGCACACCGGTATATTATGAAAGTCCTAATTCTACATGCACAACCCGCATTAACTGCTTTTGGAAAGATTTCATTTTTTACGGACGACAATGATCGCGCTGACCGTTCTGGCGATGTGGAAGTATATGCATGAAGTTGGGAACTGTCATTTAGATTGGCCAGCTCGAAATCCCGACCTCAATCCAATTGATCATATCTGAGATGAACTAAAGAGACTAGCAATATCAGTGCAACCTGCTCCATAAAACATCAGGGACCTAAAAAAAGTCATTGCAGAAGAGTGAGAACGTATTCCCAACAAGATGTTATTTATAATATCGTGGAAAACATTCCCTCAAGGATGCAAGCTATGATTTTGGCAAGCGGAGGTCACTCTCGATATTACGATTTTACATTTTTAACTTTTTTAAATAAAAAAAAAAATAAAAACGATTTTTCTGCAAAGGCAGAACCAATAAAGATTGGTCCACTTCTTATTGTTTGGACTTGTACATCGACTTTTGTGAGTTCATCGAAAATTTATGAAAAAGTTGCCAGCAATTAAATCACGCATATTAATTTACATATTAAGTATACAGGTTACGTTAAACAAATAAATATAATTGAATTAACTGAATCGGCCTTTGGACGTAAATTTCCTTAGATGCCCGTTTTTTTTTTTTTTTTTGTAAAACAGTGTATTTATTTTACTTCAAATAAGATAAGGAAAAATATTATTTACGACAATTAAGCAATAATATAATTACAGGTAAAAATTTAAACATAAAACATAGTATGAAATTACTAAAATACTAATTAATAATTAACGTTTTAGTAATTTAGTAAGTACTAAACTTACTAAATTACTAAAGTAATTTGCTAATAACAAAATGTTAAAGTATAACCATTAACCATATTGTAATAGATTTAGCAGTATGATAAAATATATATTACAATGTTACTTAACGTTGATGTAAACTGTACAAAGTTCTTATAAAATGTACTCTAGCATGAATATTAATAGCATAATAACACAAGAAATATAATAGTGAGAGAAAAACTAACTGAAAATTTATTTTTACCTACATAATATATCTACATTGAAATCTGTTTAGATATTTTTAGCTATGTTTATAATTATAGTTGTATAGAAGGAAATACGATAAAATAATTCAGCTTCTTTTCAATGTAATATTATAGTTTGAAATCCTTGCTTATCAACTATACTAAGATATAAAGCTGAAGAGTGTTTTTTTGTTTGTTTGAACGCGCTTATCTCTGTATGTGCTTAAAATGATAAAAAAGTAAAATTACAATTAAAATGATTTTGTGTAATTTATGGCATATCAGCAACTCATCCTCGCTTTGTTCGGGTTCGTTCCTAGTGAAAAACAAAAATAAAACCACCCCACTTCGCTCGGGCAAACCCCCAAAAGAGATAATTTTTGTCTACTTAGTTAACAAATATCATCATATAAGTTTATTTTGCAAAATGTTTATACATATGTACTCTTTCTATTTTTAAAAACCGTATGCGAATTTGTACAGTAGTTATTGAGGTATGTCCGAACGAATACAAATTCCACTTTAGATTATAATATTAGCGATTATATTATATGTGAAATTGAAAATGAAAATTAAGACACCTTTATAAAAATATAATTTATTTAAATATATATAAATATAAGTACCTTTGCCCCCTTGTCCAATAACGCACGAGCCACTCCAGATCCTATGCCGGTAGCGGCCCCAGTAATTAGGCACACTTTATTTTGTATGTTCATATCGGTCCGCTCTCTGCCGCTATCAAACACGACTGTGAGGATGCAAGCGATTGCATCACAGACAGGGCCAGCTGCAATAATGTACGAGCACGTATTATTTACAGTCTTTGTAATCGTAGTGATGTATATTTGTTCATCTTAAACTCAGACTACAGAATTATATAATCGGAGCCTGCCAAAAAATAATGTCAAAGCCAAGAATAAAGAAAATTTTATATGTTCGAAATATTACTTAATAATTTACAATATTTGAGAAGAAAATAATATGAATAAAAAACTTAGAATATTTTATAATCATTTAGAGTTCTCTTGCCCTTGACAACATAATAGCTGTTTATTCTATATACATATACATATATATACGTATATATATATATATATATATATATATATATATATATATATATATATATATATATATATATATATATATATATATATATATATATATATATATATATATATATATATATATATATATATATAGGTAAATATAACAATTAAAATGTGTGTACGTGTGTTTTTGCATTTCAAATATTAGTAATTGTTGTTTTCAGAAAATCAGCAATAAACAGCAGCGACCTGACTGAGTTTCCTACAAAATATTCAAATAGTATCCGTACTTGATAAGAATCAAAGTAGCACAGTATCATGCTATCACGCGCGCTTGGAAAGCCAAGCAAAACGGATTCAAGCCCCGGGTTTCGCACCTCTGGTGTTTCCATGTGCGAATAATTTCTAACATATAATTACCATATGCTAATAAGGTAACAGAAATCATCGTAAAGGAACCGAAATGTCTGACAGAACCTGACTAGTTTAATTTTATGAAGTCTTGTTCCCGTGTGTGTTTGTTAAAAAGGATGAATAATGAATACTTAAACTAGGTTTGTACCTAACTATACGATAGAGATATGTGATTAGAACATTGTAAATGTTGCCAATAATTTAAAACTGATCTGTTCTAGCATCTATCGACATTGAATATCAGTCATTGCTCTGAGAACAATGAAGATGAATTAAATGTATTATCACAACACTGTCTTTATCTAATCAAAATGTTAACAAAACTTCTCGCTTGTTAATTTGTTGTCATTGAATCTTTCAGTTTAGAAAGCCTCAGATACAGCCCGAAGTGTGTGCGTTCTCCCCCCTTATTTCAAAGAGCACGAAAAGCCGTCGATCCTACGCCTGTATGCCTGATCTCTCACCGATCGTGTCGAATTGTCGGGAATTCGTGGGAAGCAGAGTATGAGAGTGACAGGAATAGAGAGTGCACTGGCGTCTGCGCGTGCGCCGTGCATAACTGCATTATAATATCTCTTGCGCAATTGGCTAGTCTCTTTTTGACAGACTGAGCTATATCATATTTCTCTACGCGCTTTTCATAACACCCTTTCTACTGCCATCCATTCTTGGGCCAAATCTTCTTTAAGAAGATTATTTTATTTTATTACCAAAACAACATTTTTTTACAATTTTTATCTGTCTGTCTGTTTGTTCCGGTTAATCTCCGAAACGGCTGGACCGATTTTGACGGGACTTTCACTGGCAGATAGCTAATGTTATAGGGAGTAACTTAGGCTACTTTTATTTTAGAAAAAGAACCAGAGTTCCTTGAAAAAAAATTAAAATCCATGGCGAAAATTTTATTGCAACGCATGGTCCTGTGCCATGCGCCAAACTGCTCAATCAACATCTCTTCTACTGTACGGTATTGCTTTAATAAATTATTCAACGAAATACAAAACAGTACGCAAACGGTTAGCAGTAATCAACGAAACGTCGAAAAAACTTAAAATTATTGGCGCCAGGAATTGTGTGGAAAATATTCTAAACGGAATCAATGATATTGTAATGCTAAATGCAGTATAATCCTTGAATCGTCCAATCCAGCTATGTATTGAAAAGGTTTACTAACTTTTACTAACTTGTTAAGGTTTACTAAGTAGGTAAATAACAAAGAACAATAAAAAACATTTTGTTAAAAATGAGTTCTTTCCTTAAGTTTGCCGTATGTCATGACTTCCCAGAATGCGTTCCTTATTAGCAACACTATCGAATGGTGTAATTATACAGTATGTGTTTTTTTTTCAAAATCAACAGGTTCGATTCCTGGCTAGGAAATTTAATTTTTCAAAAATCCAATGATGCAGTTTTAGTTTTCATGAAAATCGGGCCCGAGACTCCTTTGAGTACTTTTCGCTATTCCTCATAGTTTCGGATTTAGCCATGCACGCCCACTTGAAAAGTTCACCCTGTATATCTAATATTTTTTTATATTATTCTTATCTATTTAAATATGTGTCCTACTAAAAAGAGAACTGCTTTGAGAGATTACATCTCATATGGTAAATTATTCATTGATGGTTTATTTAGATACACTATTGTGATGCAGTAACGTGTGTTAAACTTATTTGATTAGATAACAGCGCCGCCGGCGTAATAACTGGGATAAAATTACCAAGCATTAAAAAATTGTAGTAATCTCTAACGATAGATTGTTTCATTAAATACACTAGCAACTCACCCTCGTTTCTTCGTTTCGTCCGGGTGAGCCTAAGATAATCCTTATAAATTCAGCTATTTGCCAGTGAAATTGCCATTAAATCAGTTCATCCGTTTCGGAGATTATCCGAAACAAACAGACAAACAGAAAGTCATACAAAGAGACAAAAAAATTAAATATTGTGTTTCTTTTATAAGTAACGTATATAATTACATATTATAGCATTTAGTAAAAAGCTGTTATTTCGACATTACGAACAGACAATTCAATTTTATTTAACTGTATAGAAAAAGCTGTAGAAGTTACAACTTAACACATTAAGATAAATCTGTATTCTAAAAATTATGCCAAATTAGTTTAATTTAAGAATTCTATGTTTCATTTATTTTAATAATAAATGTTTAAACTTATTTAATGTGCCTTTTAAGATTCTCAACTTGTACTGTTAATTGTTGTGTACGAAACAAGGGGTACTAGAAGACATTAAATAACTAAGCTTGACGAATACAATTCTCCAAAAAAAAAAAAAAAAAATTCAATATTCTTTCTGCCATGTTTGAATATATTATTATAATAGTATACAATTACATATATCTTGAATAAGTAGGATAGGTAGGTAGTGGTAGCCCAGCGGTAACGCGCTCGCTTGGTAAACCGAGTGAAGCGGGTTCAAATCTCGGGTCTCGCACCTCTGATATTTTCTTAAAAAACTTAATTTTATAAGCCTTATCCACTCTATCCGTTTAATCTTGTAGGTTACAAGAAACAAGCCAAACGCTGCCACTTTTTCCAGTTTTGTAGGCCTTAACAGTGCCTTGCGCCGCTTCTTCAGCACTAAAAAATAAGCACAAAACATTAATATAGACACCAAAGTTTTAAGTCCAAAAAATATATATACAATCAACATTAGAAAAATAAAAAGTTGGCTTCTTGATTTTCCTACGAAATTCTTTTTTTAAAATTAACTCAAGCTTCCTAAGTAAGATAATGGTTGTATAGTATTAACGACGTCTATCTTGATCTAATTAATACTTACATAAGAAAATACCATTCTACTTTAATTGTTCTTTACAAATCAGTGAATCAGCATTTATATTTTAAACTAGCGATTTACCCTCGCTTCGCTCGGGTTCGCCTCTGGACAAACAAAAACAAATCTATCCCACGGACACGAAACCGTACATTTTTACGAGATAAAAAGTAGCCTATTTGTTTTTTTTTTATCTATGAACTATATTATTGTAAAGTTTCATTAAAATCCAATTAGTAGTTTTTGTGTATTAAGCTGTATAATTTACTATAGTTTTTTTAACTATCCCACGGTATATTTTTTTCTGAGTCATTTTATGATAAAAATTGTTTTGTAGTAAATTAAACTACAGAAAAAAAAATTATACAATAAATGATTTTATCGTACCAGCGCTGGAAAGTCTACACGAACACCAGTTTTGGCTAAAAAACTCATTTCCATACCACCATGAGGTAGAGTAAGTTGCGCGATTTTTTTTGTAATTTTCTCAGTAGGTATAATTGCAATGGATTTTTCAGATAAAACAGTTCACTTTATTAAAAGCCATGGCAGTAACGAACGATAGACTTGTACTGATGATTCAGGCAGAATATTTATGCTCTGTCTTATTTTACATGTGATGGACCTAATAAGCCGTGGTAGGCCAGTTTATCAACTCGTAGTAAAATAACATTCGTAAATATAGAAAAAAAAACACGTGATAGTGTACTGTGTAGATGTAGGTACTGGACAAAATATTCATTTTGCATAAAAGATCACTATATAAATTATATTTTATGCATATTTATATGATATTTTATTCGAGAACATTTATTTACGTATTTCTATATGTTCAGTAAAAAATGTATAAGAAAATTATAAAAAACCTCTGATGTATAATGCAAATCTAAATAATGATGAACTTAGTTGATAATTGTATTATAATTAGAATTTATATAAGTTTTATGGAATTTATATAATATGTAATTTATAATTTAACTAGCGGTTTACCCTCGCTTCGCTCAGGTTCATCCCTACCTGTACGTTTTAATGGTAAGTATAGAATAGACTATATATACAATAATATATGTACATTGTACGTAGTATGAAAATTAAAAAATATATACATATCCCTTCTTTGAGAAATGATTGATTTTCCATTTAATCTTCCATCCCCCTTTTCACCCATAAAAACTATTCTATGTCATTCCCAGGGTCTCAAAATATTTTCATACTTTTCATCTAAATCGGTTAAGCGGATTAAGCGTAAAAAAGTGACAAACGGACAAACAGACAAACAAGTTACTTTCGCATTTAATATTAGTATGATATATAAAGCTGACTTTTTAATGGTGCTGATCTATCATCATCGGCTTGAGCTGAACGTTGATAAGTTTATTTATTTATTTATGTATTAAGATCTACCAGCAGTTTTACAATTATACACATTTATGACTTACATATATATATACAAGTGAAATATAGGTTAGTAATTGTAAATCTATTTAAAGGTAAACACAACATGCTCAAAAATCAATTAATTGTATCAGAGAAATAAACAATTAATGTGTGCGATTAACTAGTATTAGTAAAGACGTTAACTAGTATTACGAAAGAAGAGTATGTCGAATAGTGTGGTTGCGAAACAATACTGCCATACTCTAAAATGAGGGGTATTATATAATACTAGCGACTCACGCTCGCTTCTTTCGCGTTCGTCCCTGGGTACGTTTTCACGGTTAGCTATGTTTATACATAAATAGTAGCTTGCTACTCCTAAGACATTCATTTAAATTATATAGCGATTTACGTTACGTACGTTATTGCGTACGCCGTACGCGGATTTTGTTCACAATTTTATGGGTTTTAATTTTTTTTCGCGGAACCCTGATTCTTTTTATAAAATAAAAGTAGCCTAAGTTACTTCTTATAACAGCAGCTATCTGCCAGTGAAAGTCCCGTCAAAATCGGTCCAGCCGTTTCGGAGATTAGCCGGAACAAACAGACTGACAGACAGACAAAAATTGTCAAAAATGTTATTTTGGAGTGTGTACCGTGTGCATTTAGTAAAAAGTGGTTATTTTAATATTACAAACAGACACTCCAATTTTATTTATCTGTATAGATAATTTTTGTACTAAGCTTAAAAATCCTTTCTGTGACACGGATAATAAAACCCAAAACTTTGGCCGCCTTTTTTATAACCGCGATTAGGTATATGTGGCTCCATATCCAAGATGAAGTGGCAAAAGAAATAAGTGAGTGGGCAGCAGATGAGAAATCTGGGATAATGCGTACGGTGGAGGAAGAGTGGTGTTCAATGAAGAACAAAATATTAAACATCAATGAGACACACTTGAAAAGAGATTGGATTCCTAAGCAAAGTTGGATGACAGACTTTAGAAATTCCCTTAAACTGGCTTCTCAAGGCGCGTGATATTACGAGTCGCGCCGCGCCCGCTCGCGCTTCGCGCCGTGTGAAGACAGTGGCTCGACGCAACTCGGGCTGGCGCGCTATGGCCTATAAATGTCGATAACTTCAAAGGCGCGGCGCGAGCGCGCTCGTGAAGGCGTGGGCGCGCCTATGCCACTTGCTCCACCAGTAATAAACGCGACTTTATTCTTCAAATCGCACATGTTTGAATTACGATGGAAAGTTTATGAGTGACTTAAATTGTATCATGTATGTAATAATATTATATACGAGAAATATCCTTGACTTTCGCTTAATATAAGAAAATAATTATAAGATATACAAAAATATATATTCAAAAAATTCATTTTTTTATTATATTAACACAAATGTATATATTCTTTTTTTCGTAGGATTAGTTGAATAAGCCTATCAATCAATCAGCCTATCGCCGTCCACTGCTGAACAAAGGCCTCCCCCAATGAGCGCCAACCATCCCGGTCCTGGGCAGCCCGCATCCATCCACTGCCAGCCACTGAATTAGCCTACGTATTAACCAAATTAGGCTTTAGCAAAATTGTAACAATTAGTTTTTTTAAAGGCTTTTTTCAAAGTAGTCTGGTTTTTTCGTAATACTGAAACAAACAGACATACTAATGTATGTATTAAATACCTATATTACATGTAAATATAACTGTTACATAATATTACTTAATGTAAAATTATTATAATTATTATCATCATATTAAAGCATTCGTAACTAGGACGTTGGTCTAGGTGAACTTATTATTTTATGGATAGTATAAGACATATATATGTTTATCATCTAATTACGTCCCATCATTACTAATAACATTAGATCAAATAATATATATAAACATATATTTTATACCTTTATATCAGCAGAGTTCTCCTACCTAACCTCAATGAGCGTTTCCCATTCCTTGGGTGCACCCATTCTCGTCTTCTCCGCTCTGAAGAACACGACAATGGAGAACTTCTCCGCTCGATAATCTAACTCTAACAATCCTTTCTCACTCTTCTTCCTTTTATAGTAACTCCTTCACCATCACGGCTTCTCTGGAACTCAAACCGTCAGGCATGCGAAAACGCTTAAAAAAAATTAAAAATCTTTGAAGGACCACTTTCACACACTTTGAAAGAGGATTCTTTGTGGAGTGTATTGTTATTAGTACGTATTATTGTTATCTTTATGAACTTTAGTGTAATTCTTGCTTAACTTGTCTTTTTATATTTTATATTTATATCTGTATAATATAGGTATAGTTATATTTTACTTGTATTTATTATATATTTGTATAATACGTAAATGTATAAATATATACTCTTTCTAGTGTCTCTTTATTTATTATTCGCGCCCCTTCTATCTTAGTTCTTATTTCCTACACCTAAAGGTTGCCTGGAAGAAATCGCTCTTTTAGCGATAAGGTCAGGCCGCCTCTTGTACCTTCTTCTATATTTTGTATATTTTCTTTTCTCCTTTTGGGTGTACAATAAAAAGTTATTTATTTATTCATTCATTCATTCATTCATTCAGATTTAGTATTTAGATTAATAAATGGCATCATATAAAACATAATATATAGAACCTCGTTAGTCTTGGCTACCAAGTGCGACTGATCAGGATGTTTTGCGTTTTCATCCCCAGTCCGACTAAGTATAATTTATTGAGGCTTTCAGCGTGGTTTGCAAAAAGTCTGGATTAAAGTTATCTATGTAACTGTTCCATGCCTCAAAAACATCTAAAGCCGTGTCACACAGTGGTGTCAAATTGTCGTCCCAATTACGGGGTAAAAGGCATAAAGAGTGCACTTGTGTTAATGCACACATTTGTACATTACAATACCTATAAGATCAATCTCACTGACGTCAGCCTATGAATATATAATATACGTAAATGTTAACAAAAGAAAGGTGTATATTAAAGTTTTTTGATTAATTGTACGTAGGGGATATGATGACTTGGGATAAGGTATCTATACTAATCCCGCGAAAGTGGGGTACATTAGCGCTCGATAACCCAGCCGGGCGTGAAGCTAACAGACTCATTGGGAAATGGTGGGTTGCTCCTGGTACTTCTCTAATAGTAGAGTTGACTTTTGAACGAACCCCCTGGCTATTGTGATGTACCTCGGTTCGGCCTCGTGCTTAAGTGCATTAGTGATACTGCGGAGCGTCTTTAAGACAGGGGAGGTCCCTTAAGGTTTAAGGAGGTAATACTGGCATTCCTAGCCGGTGAGTCTCACATAACCATAACCACCCATGCAAGTGGTACACACAAATACATTCCTCGACGTTAAAAAAAACGTATGTGTGTACTTATGTACGCACGTAAGAAGTTATACTTCCTTGGCGTAACAGAATAAAAAGATTTTATCCCGTTTATAACAACTCTCGGTTGGTAAAAGGAATGATAAATTAATAAAAAAAATATAGCAGTGAAATTTAAACAAATTAATAATGAAATAAGGCATATCAGACATATTGCAATCATATATTTACAGAATATCATTTAAGGAAAAAATATATGAATATTACTAGCAGCTCACTCTCGCTTCGGTCGGGTTTGCCTCAAGACAAACAGGAACAAATCTATCCTACGGGATTCGTACATTTTTTCGGCATAAAAAGTAGTCTATTTGTTATTCTGATGTATGAACTATATTATTGTAAAGTTTCATTAAAATCCAATCAGTAGTTTTTGTGTACTAAGTTGTATAAGTTACTATAGTTTTTTAACTATCCCACGGGAACTCTTTAATTTTCCGGGATGCAAAGTATCTAAAATGTTGACTAGAGATATAAGGTACCACCATGCATAATTTCATTTAAATCGGTCCTACAGTTTCGGAGATTAGGCCGTATAAACAAACAAATAAACAGAGAAATGAAAAAATTGAAAAAATCTAGATTTGTTCTATTTCTCTTCTTACATTCCCCTGACTCGGTTTTTAGCATTTTTTTTCTATCCACAGACATTCGATCTCTACAGTTCACATTATATGTATGTATATATGTATAGATATAGATATATAATTTGTCAGACAATAACAACGGTTACTATGGCAACAAACAACTAACTTCATCATGTCGCTTTTTGTTTGTCGATCGGTGTGCACGCGCATCGTAAAAATTTTACCCTCATATTTTTTTCAAAACGTCCTAAAAGAAGTATAACTTCAAAACTGTATTGATACAATATTTATCTAGTATAATATCTATTCTATTTTGAATTTGAATTATCCAATATTCAAAATGATCTACCTTAATTTTTGCTACTTTATTACACTGAATAGAAGATGGTGCAAGTTCAAAAAGTAACAATTTTTATGAGCTTTTATTTACTGTACAGACAACAAATTTTGCAACAACGTACCACTCTTCATAAAGTAAATGCTTTAAATCTTAAAGACTATATTAATTTCCATTATATATCTAAAGAGATTACAAAGACATTTAGTGTAAACCTCTTAACGAAATATTAAGCCTCTTTGCTCTGTAACATGCTCTCTATCCGGTGGAATAAAACGCTCTACCTGTATTTGAATAATTTATAAATATATTTTAGTTTATCTATCGTCGTGATCGTCACTTACTTAATAGCCAACCCATGAAGTCTCCATAAAATACAAATAATACTATAATTTATTTAATTATTTATTTATAACGTTAATATATTTTCATAATTTTCATGACTGCAGGGAAATAGTTTCACTCAAACTTTTAGGTGATCATCATCGTACAACGGTAACAGTACAGAAAGAAATATTGAAAAAAAAAATCCATTTTTATATTGTTCAAGATTAACATTATTTAGAAGAAGTAAATAAAACTGTAATAATAACTAGAGGAGCTAATGGCGTAGGTGCCAGTATTGTAAAAGAATTTCTTAAGGAAAATGTAAAGGTAAGTCAATCCGCTTAAAGCGGGAATCGGAGACTGGTATGCAGCAGTGGATCTTAAAAGGGCTAAATTATTTGTAAATTTTTCAGTACATCGCAATATTAGATATTGAAGAAACTTCTGGAATTAAATTTGAAAAAGAAATTTTGTCCATATATAGAGAGCAAAAAGCTAATTTCTTTAAATGTGATGTTACAAATGCTAAGGAGCTATTTGCATTATTTAGTAAAATAGCAGAACAATATGGAACCATCGACATAGTTATTAACAATGCAGGTATTGCTTATGAGGGACTAGACAATTTTAAATCACAAGTCGAAGTAAACTACGTAAGTAATGTATAAAATCAGAATTATAATTATTAAAATATTTTAGAAAATTCGGTATATCTTTAGATTGCTAGAATTATATCGATCACTTCTTTATAACCTAAGAATAAGATGAGTAGTTACATTATGAATGATTCGAAATATGGGAACAGAACTGGTCTAGCTTACTGTGGTAGAAATTGGAACTATCTGGCACCGTTTAGCGCTACGACTGCCTCCATTTCCAACTACTTTATGTATTTAATATTCTTTTAAATGTATGATAATTATATATTTAACTAGCAACTTACCCTCGCTTCGTTCGGGTGCGTCCCTAGATACATTTTAATTTTTTTCAGCGGGATCCTAATTCTTTTTCTACAATAAAAGTAGCTTAAGTTACTCCTTATAACATCAGCTATCTGTCGGTAAAAGTCCCGTTATAATTGGTCCAACCGTTTCGGAGATAAGCCGGAACAAACAGACAGACAGACCAAACAAAAAAAAATTAAGATTGTGTTTTTCTTATAAGTACCGCATAAAATTTCATATGCATTTAATAAAAAGTTGTTATTTTGACATTACAAACAGACATTTCAATTTTATTTATCTGTATAGATGTAGGTTTTTTTTTTTTTTTTTTTTTTTATAGTTGGGGAATGCATTTACGCATACCACCTATCCCCCAGGTGGTTATGTGGGGCTCACCGGCTAGAAGAGCCGGTACTACCCACTAAACCGCAACTTTCCCCTCCCCTCCGCTTTAGTGGGACGCCGCGGGATCGCTTACGCATAACTACCGCGACGCCCCGGCGGTAGGCCTGACGGCCACCAAACCAATGAGGCTGCTCCACAGTCCACTCTGCTAAACCAGAGAAGTACCCGGAGCAGCCCCACCAATCCACATCGCCCATCGAAGTGGGCACCCTTCAATCGGTTGCAGAGGACAGGGAGAGCGGCAACGACACACCGACACTCCTCTTCCCCTGCAGCCCCACCGCGTCTGCCATCTAAGACGGTGGCAGCCCCGTCAAGGCCGCGGGGGGCAGGGAGAACGGCGCACCGAAATACCGGCACTCCTCTCCCACCGCGGCCTTCCCCTCTACCGGTTACGAGCCTGTTTTCACAGTCCCGCAACCGGTCCCCACCCTCCGGTCGCGAGACCGCCGAAGCGGCCCCGCTCCCGGTGGCCGCAACTCCGGAAGCCGAAGCCTCAACGGAGAGCGGCCCCGTCCTGCTTTGGTCCGCGCCGGATTTCTCCGGTACCACCCGCTGGGTCCAAACGGGTGGCGTTCCCCGATCCGCCACCTGGGGACGCGCCCGGTAGGAGTTGGCTCTCCCCCGGGTGTATAGATGTAGGTGACTTATAACATAATATATTTAATTTATCATATTTATATATTAAACTTCTCATACAATATATTTATATTTATATTATATTTAATTTACGTGTTGTGTGTATGTAGGTGTGTATATAATATAATATTAATACGTAAATTAAATATAATATAAATATAAATATATTGTATGAGAAGTTTAATATATAAATATGATAAATTAAATATATTATGTTATAAGTCACCTACATAGATATTCTTATTTTACTTTATATATTTAATATTCTTTTAAATATATAAGGGGCAGAAGGAAGGAATGAATTACATGAAGGCGTTACTTTAGGTACTTTTTTGTGTGGACTAAATTAGCAGTATATTATAGTAAAGCTGATATACATACTTTCATAGTATGATATTTCTTTTTATTTTAGACTGCAGTAGTCTCATCAACTCTTAAAGCATTGGATTTAATGCGTGTAGATAAAGGAGGTAAAGGAGGGACCATCATCAATATAATTTCTCCTGCAGCCTTAAAAATACAATCACCTACATTCTCCGTTTATGGAGCTACTAAAAGTGCAGTTCTTCAATTTACTACTTGCATAGGAGTAAGCTTGAACATATTTTTTAAATTATAGTTAGCTATAGTAAAATATAATATTTTTAACATATTATGATGAAATTTACAGTTTATTTTAATATTTTTAATTTTATTTAAAGCTGCAAGGGTATTATACGACAACAAACGTACGAGTATTCTCAGTATGTCTTGAAGCATCTTCTAACGAGATCCATAGAAAACAGGACTCCTATGAGAAATCTGTTAGTCCTAATTGCATGTAAGTTTCTTCTTAGCATAGAAAATTATGATATATTTTGGAAGATGAAATCATTATTAATTGTTTTTTTTTTTGAATTTGTTAATAGGACTAAAGCAGCACAAGGAGTAATTTACAGTTATAAGAATGGTGAAAGTGGTAGCACTTGGCTTATAAATGATAATAAAATCGATGATATCACACCTGACATACGTCGTGCTTACAAAATCATGTCAACAAAGGCAAGTCTATTCATGTTAAATGAATGACATTTCACCTACTAAGTTGTACTAATTTCGAATTGATACCATTAAATATTTTGAAATAATTATAAAATATTCTTGTTTTATTGAATATATCACAATCACAATTATGTATCACAATATTATAAGAATGTGGCTAACATCTTGCCACTATTCCACGCGGACATGACTTGTACAATAATAACTAACAATAAGTATACATTTGTTTTGTATATAATAATTATTATTAATAAAGTATACCTATTCATAATTTTCTGTAAATAAAGTATTATGTGAAACATTTGCATTTTGCAATTTTATAAAATAAAAAAGATCGGAACCTTTAGAATCAGCGCCGTCTATTCATTATTTAAGTATTATCAATTTCTTTGTATGGAATGGGATGAGATTAGTGACAGACCGAAGATTCGTTTTCGGTTTCGGCCAGTTTCGGCTAAAAAATCTAGTTTCGGCTATAATATCAGTTTCAGTCAAAAAAAGCCGAATCTTCGGCCACGCCGAAACTCAGTAGTAATGAATTGTCTCACTTCGTTCGGGTGAGTTCGTACATCGTGATCTTCGCCAGTCACCGGCACGACTGCATCGAGTTGAGGCTATGAGTACACACACACGACTATTATGAATGCAAAAGTGTGAGCGATAGTGTGTGTATGTGAATGAGTGTATACTACTCTCTGTGGACTACCTCAGTAGTCAAGTAGTAGCAAATACGGCTGCAGATCCAGAGGGTACAATATAGTATTAGTTCTCAGTAGAAAACCATAAACAGCCAGAAGTTAAAAATATGGCTGTATTTCAACTATGTGACTCGGAGAGTATGTATAGCCGTCGGTGCTGCGCTTCTTCATCGGCAATGTAAAAAAATCGTTTCGAATTGTCGTGCCAGCGGAGTTTGAGAATAACGGGATAAAAAAAAGAAAAAATTCTATATAAGGAAATGGATATATACCTACTTAAGTTTTTCCGGTTCGTGGCTGCCCTTCAAAAACTCTTCGGCTATCTAATATCCATTTTGTTGGTACTATTATAACGTGTTAAAATTTTAGAAAACAACAGTAATAATTAAAGTGTCTTATGAATATCTATCAATATGATACCATATTAATTGCTATTTTTACGTATTATCTTAAGCTTTATTTTAAAAGACTACTTTTTTAAAGATTCGGATTCATAATATAATTTAAAGGCAATTAATAATTATAATTATTTAAAAATTAGTTTAATGATTTTGTTCTTAAAACATTTCTTTAAAATAACTTTACTGTCATTATTAGGGTTCCATTCCCAAAGGGTAAAACGGGACCCTATTACTAAGACTCCGCTGTCCGTCCGTCCGTCTATCTGTCTGTCCGTCTGTCACCAGGCTGTATCTCATAAACCGTGATAGATAGTTAAAATTTTCACAGATGATGTATTTCTGTTGCTGCTATAATAACAAATACTAAAAAACATAATAAAATGAATATTTAAGAGGACTCTTATACAGCAAACGTGATTTTTTATCTCGTTTTTGCTCGATATTGATAACGGCAACAGGTAGACGCTTGAAATATTAACAGCATATTTAGTTATAACAGCATATATAGTTTAGTTATTTACTTTAAAAAAAAAACAATTAAAATAAAATAAATATTTATGGGGGGCTCCCATACAACAGACATGGTATTTTTGCCGTTTTTGTAGATAATGGGACGGAACCCTTCGTGCGCGAGTCCGATTCGCACTTGGCCAATTTTTATTAAAAGTATTTTATATGAATACTAGCAGAATCCGAAGCTTCGCTCGCGATTTCGAAATTTGATGCAAATATGTCAAAGGGATAAAAAGTTTCATACAAACTTTTATCCCCTATTTCACCTCCTTGCGGATTGAATTTTGAAAAATCCTTCTGTAGTGGGTGCCTTCGTCATATGAGAAATGTATTCAGCCCTTTTTAACGTCCCATTGCTGGGCACGGGCCTCCCTACAATACGAGGGGGATCAGGCCATAGTCCACTACGCTGGCCAAGTACGAGTTGGCGGACTTCACATGTCTTTCAAAAACTTGCTAGGTTCTCTCCGACATGCAGGTTTCCTCACGATGTTTTCCTTCACCGTAAAGCAAGTGGTAATCATGTTAGAAATGATTCGCACTTGAAAATATCAGAGGTGCGAGATCCGGGAATTGAACCCGCTTCATTCGGTTTCCCAAGCGAGCGCGTTATCACTGGGCTACCACTGCCTAACTGAGGAATACGTGTGCGAAATTTCAATTTTCCTTTTGGCCTGTGCTCAATACATCAGTCAATCACTTTTGCCTTTTATATATGTACTAGCAACTCACCCTCGCTCCATTCGGGTTCATCCCTAGTTACGTTTTAACGTTTAGTATAAATTTCTCACAGATATGTATTTTCCCGCAGTAAAAAGTATTCTATATGTTGACCCGGATAACCAGCTGTCGTTATACTAAATTTCATTAAAATCTGTCCAGTGGTTTTCTCGTGATGCGGTAACAGATAGACAGACAGACCGACAAAAAATCTAAAAACTATAGATTCGGCCTCTGCATCGATAATAATGTCTATTTCAATAAGATTTTCCAAAACATATTTAACGTACATTTTTGGCTTAGTTACAATTTTATTATATGTATAGATATAGGTAGATAAAACGCAAAATGATTTTCGTGACAAATAAAATTATTGCATATTAAATTTTATGGCAATTTAAGTATACAATATACATATAATTACTTTATTTTTCTATAAATAGCAACGCATATTTTCAATTCACTAATTCTTTGATTATTATAATAATGTTTAGCGTACAAGATAAGGTAGCAGTAGTGACAGGAGGGGCGAGTGGTATAGGTGCATGTATTGTTAGGGAATTTTTAAACGAAGGTGCAAAGGTACGAGTCCTATTAACGCCATTTTAAAACTCAAACTTATCATATTTTAAGAAATAATTTATACACATCATCAGGTGTAGTAAACCCTTTTCTTTTTTTTATTTGACTAAATAACAATATAGAGATTGTTAAGAAATGTATTTTTTTCTTGCTACAGAGTGAGTTTTTAATAGAAAACTTACTATAATATGTATTATGTATAGATAAGCAACCTGCCTGTAAATTTTACGTCAATGACACAGATCTAATATCAAGCTAAGTTACTTTCGCCGCAAAATATATTTTTGTATTCAGCCCTTTTTAACGTCCCACTACTGGGCACGGGCCTCCCTTCAAGACGAGGAAGATATATTTTATCAAGCATTTAAAAAAAGCTGTTAATTGTTTTTCAATGTTACTTATATTTAAAACAAATGTTTTATTTTTTTTCAATTGATTTGAGCAATTAATAATTAATGTATGTATACTTAAAAGATATGTTCAAAATTAAAATCTGATATTATATATTACAGTATGTAGCAATTTTGGATGTGAATGAAGATATTGGAAAAATGTTTGAAAAGGAACTTATTCTTAGAAAGTACGGAAATAAAATAGATTTCTTTAAATGTGACGTTACAAATTATGATCGAGTAGGTTCTATTTTTGAAGAAATTGCAAAGAAATTGGGAACCATTGACATAGTTGTTAATAATGCTGGTATTTTAAATGAGACTATGGGTGTTTATAAAAAAGAAATAGATATTAATGTTGTAAGTATTTAAAACTTTAAACTATTTGTAATAAGTAATAAATGTATATGAAATAGCTAATTATGTTTGTTTGTTCTCAATATTGCAGACAGCATTGATATCGTCAACATCTAAAGCTATAGAACTAATGCGTGAAGACAGAGGTGGAAAAGGAGGAACTGTAATCAATATATCGTCAGTATCAGCATTAGTTCAATTTTCACCAACAGCATTTGTTTACGCTGGAACTAAAAGTGCAGTGCTTTATTTTAGCACGTGTATAGGAGTAAGTTAAAATTGTTGGTGTGCAAATTATATTTAAATTGTAGCTTTAATGAGTAAAATAGTCTTTCGACATTACAATGTAGCAAATATTGCGATAAAGATTGCATAGAAACAAATAGCTAATATTGTTGAATTTTTATTTAAATTATATTTTGTTAACTACATATACGTATGTCTTTAGTCACTTTAACGGCTTAAGTGACTGATAAAATACCTAACCTAAAATATAATGTATCTGTCGCAGCCAATTAGCTTAATTAGATGTTCAATTAACAGCCTAGCCTCTTAACTAAACGGCTCCATTCTATTAGCGGCCTGAATGATATTCAGCCATCGATCAAGCAGCTAGGCAAATAACTTGGATCGATAACGTTTAACTACTTGCCTAGCCTAGTCATTTATATAAGTTAATAAAAAAAATTCATTTAATATTTGGATTCTTCTAATATATTTTTTTTAATTCTAGTTATTTTCTCAGGTCTCAGGTCAGGTTTCTGGTCTCAGGTCTAATCTAACCTACCCTTTTTGCCGAGTATGCCATGTGATAAACTGTTCATTTAATTACTTTACATAAATAAAGAATTCTTAAAATTTAAATATTTCATATATTTTCGTCACACTATTACCTTGTTCTATGAACAGCCTAAGCGTCTGCCAGCCCGTTCATTAAATGTTGTATTAGATCAAGCCGCTAGTTGAACGGCGCCATTTTGTTAAGAGACTAGGCTGTTAATCGAACGGCTAATTAGGCTAGTTGGCTACAACATATCTAACACGTACATTTAATAATGAAGTTTTATACTTTTACTAGGATTTAATTGCTATATACATTTTTAATAGCTGTACGTATTTTCCCTGCAAGCACTTCTCTTCGGAATAAAGTTCTCAGAATTCTATTTCACTCTTAATATTTATTCTTTATCTGAGATCTGATGAATTAATTTTAATTTATAGTATTACATTTAAAATATTTTCAGACGAAAGAGAATTATCAAGAAACCAAAGTACGGATATTGACCATTTGTTTCGGTATAACGTCGACATCTTTGCTTATAAACTATGACAGTTTTGATCAAGATATTGTAAGAAAGGAGAAACCCAATTTTGGGCCCTGATGACTAGGAACCAAATATATGTCAAAAAAACCCTAATTTTTTTTTGATTATTCTATTAAAATCTTAATTTTATTTGCAATGGCCAAGTTACGAAAAAATGCATTTTTCGATATTGCATAATGTAGACCAGGGTAGAAGCCTTTAAAAATAATAAAAAGTGAAATAAAATCGTAGTAGGATGAAACCCATTAGAAAAGGAGGGGAATATTATAAAAATGAAGGGAAAAATAATTTACGGGCGATCTGAGGTCGGGGAGGGGATGGGGGTGAGTTTTTAAGGGTAAAAAACGGTTTTTCTCGATTTCCGGCAAAACTAAAAGTCCTATCGAAAAAAGTCAAATGGCAAAGTTGTAGGTAATAAAAAGATCTAAAACTTTTGTATTTACACTTTTTTCACATAACCTCAAAATTTATGTGAAAAATTCAAAAAACCAAGTTTTTGGTTTTTTATTTTTATCTTTTACAAAAAAATTTTTTTTTAACGAAATTTGGCGAAAACTTACCTTTTTATGTCCCAAATACGCTGTAATTTATTTGATTAAAAATATTTATTTTTTCACCTTATTTTGAATTAATATCGAAAAAACACCCTAATTTTCAATCGAAAACTCACCCGTCAAAATATCAGCTTTTTTCAAAAAGTTGGTATGTTTTCTGTTCGTTGAAATCTCTACTTTTTGATGGTGAAAAAAAAAATATATGTTACTATAGTAAATATTCTCAGAAAACGCAAAAAATCGAAAAAAACTCGAATTCGAAATTTTTTTAATTTTTATAAAAAATTTTGAGCTATTTATTAAAATTAACACTTTAATTACTCGAAAAACATTAGATTACATGTTACATTGATAAAAAAAAATGCAAATAAGAATATACTACTATAATTAACAAACAAATCAGTTAATAAAATTAATATTTAATAAGACATTTACAATATTTGGAGAAAGTTGTCGAATCTTCTTTAAATTATATGCGTAGATGTCTATTTATAACTATTTTAAGAAAAATTATATACCTGAGTGACCTACGAAAAATAGTAGCCCATCAAAAGGTATTTCATGGAGAAGTGGGGAAGGGGCTAGGCGAGTCTGGGTCTTACTACATACATACCTACTATTTCGTAGCAGCTGTTACAACCGTTAGCCTAACCAGTATTCGAAATACAGTACAATATACAACATCGTTTATAAAAATACACGTGCACGCTGAGTTTCTTGAAGATAATTGTGACAAGTTTACTTAAAAAAAAAAAATTTTCGAATCTGCATAGGAAGGCAATTACTATATCTATTTTTGTCTGTATCAATCAACTCAAACATAAAAATCGTAATATTTTCTTTAAAAAATAGTATGCTTAACGTAACGTAACCTAAAGATTGAAATTAAATGATGTTTTAGTACAAGATAAAAAAATAATAATCTCCTTAATTTTGCACAAACAAATTTAGTTAATCCCATGGAAAAAAAATATATTTCAAAATACATGAAAAATATTTTAAAAATCTATAAAAAATATATAAAATATATATCATAAATATATTTGTAATAACAAACTTTTGGCCGATTTTCATATATATTTTTTACATTTCAAATATATTTCAGATGTATTCAAAATATATGAAATATAAAAATAAAAATATTGTAATGAATAACGTAATCAGAATAAAGTATCTACATTTAATTGTACGATTTACATTTATATTTTTATATAATGAGATTTTCTATGACATAAATGTAATTAGCATTAAATAAATCAACTTTTTAATTGAAACAAATTGCAGCAATCACATTTTTTAAATGAAATTATTTATAATAATTAAAAAAAAATTTCGAATTCGAGTTTTTTTCGATTTTTTGCATTTTCTGAGAAGATTTACTATAGTAACATATATTTTTTTTTTCACCATTAAAAAGTAGAGATTTCAACGAACAGAAAACATACCAACTTTTTGAAAAAAGCTGATATTTTGACGGGTGAGTTTTCGATTGAAAATTAGGGTGTTTTTTCGATATTAATTCAAAATAAGGTGAAAAAATAAATATTTTTAATCAAATAAATTACAGCGTATTTGGGACATAAAAAGGTAAGTTTTCGCCAAATTTCGTTAAAAAAAAAATTTTTTGTAAAAGATAAAAATAAAAAACCAAAAACTTGGTTTTTTGAATTTTTCACATAAATTTTGAGGTTATGTGAAAAAAGTGTAAATACAAAAGTTTTAGATCTTTTTATTACCTACAACTTTGCCATTTGACTTTTTTCGATAGGACTTTTAGTTTTGCCGGAAATCGAGAAAAACCGTTTTTTACCCTTAAAAACTCACCCCCATCCCCTCCCCGACCTCAGATCGCCCGTAAATTATTTTTCCCTTCATTTTTATAATATTCCCCTCCTTTTCTAATGGGTTTCATCCTACTACGATTTTAATAGGTTTTAAAAATTAACGTCCCTGGTCTAAATGCTCCTATAAACGGATATTATATCTTATTTATTTTGTAAAATGTCAATATAAATTAAATGATTTTATAGAACTGTTCTATTAAAAATTATAATCAATTTATTTGAGAATTGATACTGTACGGTTTGCGTACATTTTTGTACAATTTAAACTGAATTATATTTTAAGTATAACGTTAAAAAATAAAACGAAAATCCAAAATATGATTTATTTTTAACGCTAAATAAAAACCTCCTTAGATGTTAAATATCTGAATATGAAAATCGTATGACATAATATTGTCATTTGCTTTTTGGATTTGTACGCAAGTAAATGTGTTTTAACCGAGTCCTAATCTCTATCGAATTTTTTATACTTCTGCACGTATACTATATAACTAACTAATAAGTAATAACTTAAATAGGCATAGAACGCAATTCCGACCAATAGATGTCAATACAAATAATCTAAAAGATTTTCCTGAGCTATGTTGTAGTGATTTAAAACATCTTTTGGTTTTAAAAAAGACAAATGTTACACTTCTCAAAAAATCAACATTTGTAAATTAACGTTCGGAACACCAAAACAAACTTCAAGTAATTGGCTATTTGACAATTCTAACGATAAAATATTTAATCTGTTGGAGACAGTAGCTTATGGGTCCACAATAATTATACAATATGTTTTTTGCATTAAAATAAATTGTAAATATTTTATTTTTGAAAAATAAATTTGAGTTTTTTTATCTGTGGATTACAAATACTGAAACGCTGGCGGCCATGTTTGTGCAGCGTGTGACGTCACCTTTCACATAACAAAACATCGTGTGTTTTATCGTTTGCACTTTGCTGAGAAGATCACTCTAAAATATTTTAATTAGTGCTTGTGAGAAGTTTAACGAAATGGAGCCGGGTTACACAAAAGCTGATAGTGCAAATTTACCAAAAATAGATTCATTTATGGTTGCAAATTTTTTTGCATGTAATCCTGACTTTTGCTCAGCCGAGTTTCGGAATGTAAAAACTTCCGTGTAAGTACCGAAATGAACAAAGTAATTATGTATAATTTATTGGTAAAAGTTAATGTGTATAGTTCTTAAGTCAAGTAGTAAAAATTTTATAAAATAATTTTAAATTACTTAAAGGTTATGTTGATAATTTTAGATCTTCGCGACAGTCGTATGGTGAATAATAAAAATAATACTTTTAAAATTAAAAAAAATTATGTCATAAAAAGAATTGTTTTTATGACATGTTTTATGTACAAAATACTGGATTAAGTTTAATTTATTTTCAGTAAATCAGAGGCTAAATTGATTGCTTTTAAATACTTACATCGAAGTGATCTTCACAAAAAAAATTGCAGATTTATCAGATGTAAAATTCAACTCTCAGCGTGCTAATTGTAACCACTGCTTTCGACGTTTAGGACATTTAGGGACGTGTATAAACAATTTGTCAGGATATTTAACTGTAGAACTTTTACACATAGGTACGGCACACGTCTTGTAGCTTGTCATTTTCATAAAAAATATTTATATTCTAAATATATATATATATATTAACTTATATGAGCTTGCCAATGAAAAAGCTGCAAACTTTTAGCTTAAAATATGTTTAAGAGTTGGAGCATCGTAGCATGGAAAATATATAACATGTTATATTCTCCATGCATCGTAGTTAGCTTTACTTAGTTTATTGACATATGACGTCACAGCCAGGAATGTCACGTGATGTGCTGTTTTCGCGCGACTTTCAAATTACTGAAAGATTAATATATTTTTTTCCGAATAAATAACGCTTTTTTCAGAAAAAAATAATTGTAAGAGGTATAAAATGAACCTACGTATGTTTTAAAATATCTTTCCGAAAACTGTCAAATAGCCAATTGTCAATGTAACATTGATTAAAAGTGTTAATTATTTTAATTATAATGTGGGATTAAACTATGTTAAATATACCGATGTCGTATTGAAATTAATTATATATTTCTTTATTTATATAATAGGAGTTATTTAATAAATATATATTAAATATTTTGCCACGCCTTTTGTATTAAGCCTACAATTACATTTTGATTAGTTTTGGAACAGTCCTGAAATGACATAAGAGTGGCTACATTCATTTTACTGCTATGATGACGTCATCTGCGTCAAATTATTGTATCTTTGGGTACGTATCAAATTAAAAAGGCCTGATCATATTATGGGAAATATGTAAGGGCGAATGGCTCTTATGTTATAGAAGTGCACAGAGAGGTGAACAGAGGGTTATTACAGGAGCTGTTTATATCTGAGACTACATGGTTATTAAGAGGAAGAATAAAATCAAGACATATAAACAATAAAATATATGTTGTTTATATTTTAGTTGACAGCTCTTTAAGTGGGAGAAATGCAATAATGCGATATTAATGCAACTGTATTGTGGGGAAAAGAACAGTGGGTTGCTGTGCCCGCACAATGAACATGATATGGTTTCTTGGTTGAGTACGACACCAAGATTTTATATCACCTGCACAATTATTAGACAATATTTTAGTATGTTAATCTGATGACGATGATGATTTATAAAATAAATTATAGCATCTAAGTATTTCTTTTATTTCTACATATTACTGCACCAAGTTGTCTTATTGGAATGGGTGGCAGGTAGGTGCAACAGATTAGTCCTATTAAGTAAACATGTTTTGTGCGCTTAACTATAGTTTATAATTTAGATCTTACTATGATTTATCTAATTTAAAACACTAAGGATTATTTTTATAGTAGATATACGTACAAGACACGTACGCGCTTTCTAAATGCTTCAATAAAAAAACGCGGTAACATGTTGTAGATATAATTATAGAAGTGTCTGTAAGAGACCCCGTGCGCTCATCATTTACAAAAGCAGTTAAATACTCTATGTCATTTACCTTATTGAATTTGTCATGTAATGATGTCTCATATGTCAAAATATAACGTAAAATCTAACCTAAAAATCGCGTATTTAAAACCCGATTTAACTAACTTGGCTATCGCTGGAGCCCATGAAAATTGGCCTTATGACGTTTTTCTAAATATATTATTTTATGACTAATTTTCAAGCCTGTAACACCGGGCCCCAGTTTGTATGGAGATTGGTTTTGTCCTTTCAAAATTATTGAAGCTAATAAAGTAGTCATGGAAAATGGGATGTGCCAAACGTATGTATTTTATATAAATTAAGTTAAAATATCAGATTTCTAAAATTTCTTGTACAAATTCATATATAACTGCATATTTTCAACGTTTGTTTCTATGATAGTAATTACACATGTATATGTTAGTAACTATATGTTAGTACGTAACTATATTGCCATAATGCTTCCCTCACTTTATCTACAGAAATAGAAAGTAGATTTTGTAACTCGGTAAATGTAAATAATTACAAATACTAATATAAAAAGAAAGTTCTTTGATAAAAAACGGACAAGTGTGAGTCTGACTCGCACACCATTTATAACCGCAAAAAAAATCCTGTGATTTAACTAAAAAATGACGGTTTTCGGAATATCGCCTTTAGTTGTTCTATAAGGCATTGTTTCTTGCCAAATTTCATAATTCTAGGTCTAATTATGTGGCATAAACGGCTGTATCTTTAGACTGCGTTAACTTAGAAGTTTGATTTTTTCACTGTTCTAAGGGATTGGAGTCCCAAAGTATTTGATATTAATTTCAACTTAATACTTCCACGCGTTCCCGAGAAAAAGGTTTTTGACAGACAGACCAACGAACAGACGGACCGACAGACAGAGAGACGGATAAAGAAGTGATCCTGTAGAGCAATTTTAAATAAAATTATCATTACAGATTTTTTCTCTAATTTATTTTGATTTTTGGTTCCCGACGCGACATTTCAAATGCTTTATAACAATAAAGCTGTACCTAAAGAACTATAGCTGTAAAGCATTCGAAACATCAGGAACCAAAAATTAAAATAAATTCGTGAAAAATCCAAAAACATAGGTTTATTTAAAATGTCAAATATTCGCGTAAATCTAAGAAAGTATTGTGATCTTATAGGGGGTTCATTTTTTTCTTTTGAAGTACGGAATCTTAAAAAACGCAAGAGTTATTAATAACGCATTGTCGGCTCCACCATCAGTCACAAAAAATCATCAAAAACGTCCATATCGTGGTCATGTCACGTCATGCTTTTTATGGTACTAATATGACAATGATTATACTATATTTGTGTTATGAACGTTGTTATTGAATAATGACTAGGTGACTGCAGAAAATGGTAGAAAACAATACCATAAAGGTTAAAAATAATTCACTTATTTGTCTTTTGGTTTCAGACCTGAAGCTGCAGCCGTAGGCGTAATTCAAAGTTACAGGAATGGCAAAAGCGGAAGCACGTGGTTGATTAATGAAAGTGAAGCACAGGATATTACTGATCTAGTGCATGAAGCTTATAATGTTATGTCGTATAAACTTGAGACACAGTAAACAACATTTTTGAAATAAATATTTTTAAAGTTTTACAATTATATAATTTACTTCCTTTATATTGTACCGGTATCATAGCTTTTAGTTTTATATAGTTTCTAGTTTTATATTAAAATCTTACAAAGATCGTCTTCAAAAAGAACACTAAAAAGTAAAAAATAACTAATTACTAGTTTTCATTTACTATAGATACCTAATCAGATATTTTCGAAGTCGGTGTATTTTAATTTGTATCGGCTGGTACCGTATATAATAATGGACCTTCTTAAAATTTCAAGAACTTCTACTGGAAACTATCAGTACTCGCCAGACCCTATCCTAACTGACTTTAGTTTTTCCAGAATTTAGATGCCTTTTTATAAGGGAAAATACCAAGTGTTAGGAGGTGGTAAAAATAGCCTTTAAAGAGTTTATTCATTGACGTCCCCAGGTTTCTACAAGAGAGGCTTCAATGAAGTTCCTTTAAAATAGCAAAAAGTACATAAAGGCCAGTACTTCCATTACTTAAACTAGATTTCTAACAACATGTAAAAAGTCTAGAAACTGTTAAGCAGTTAAGATTTTTGAAACTATAATAATAATCAATAGGGTTTTTTATAGAGATTTATCCCAAGAAACTTACTCGATATATTTATAAAATAATAAATAAATATATATTTATATAACTGTTATTTTATAAATATATATTAGACGGAGAAGCAAAATTCTGAAATCTGCTTGACATCACCGTTAGTGGTTACATTACGTTGGGCAGAACGAATCGATCGAGAACTCATTCTCGACACTGATCTGACTCCAACATATAATTTATCCTTAAATAATCCACCAGCGCCACGATCACCCAACATTATCCATATACGAGTATCACCAAAGAATATTAAGATTGTAACAACTCAACTCCGCTGGAGGCGTTGCCTTTTCTCTTAATTAAATTTTGATTAGATGTAACAATACATAGTGACTTTAAACAAAAATAAGGTTTTACATTCTACAGACACATAAAATATACAGAAAAATCTAACAAATCAAATTAAATTGTAATTCATTTTTAATAATTCACTTCCTTCGTCATATTTTCGTCGGATAAAACATTCTTTTTTGAAGTCGGACCACCAGATGATATTCCCAACACTATTAATTAATGATATTAAACCTCAATAAAAATTAAATAAACGAAGTGTATATTCGTCCTTTAATAGGACGAATAAAAAATAATTATACGTCTTTTATGAAATTTATAAATTATCGGGAAGGACGAATACACTAATAACTTATTTATTAGACTATTCGTCCTTCCTAAGTAGAAAAGTAGCTTGGCTCAGCTCGGTAGGTTAAGGTTTTTTTTTTCTATACAGAAACCGCTGCACTTAAAAATATTTTTTTAATCTTAAAAACTCTTGAACAAAAAAATCGTTGGAAATTAAAAAAATAAGTTTTCAGCTCGGTATTTTTTATTCGTCCTTGTGTAACAGCCTTGAATAAAACATCAATTGTACCCATAGTTAAAACATTATTATTTTATCATACATACTTTTCCCCCATAATTGTCAATAATAATAATAGTTTAAATTTTGAATAAATCAATACTACCAAACATGTATTTGAAAAAGAGTTTTTTTCAGATTTTAAAATATTATGCTATTAGGCCCTAATATATATTTGTGATGTTATTAAGTAAAAACTAGTTCACTAAGAATTGACTCACTCACAGGCTTATCGGCTATGGATAGCCAAGTAGAACCACTTTCGCCGCGTTTAATCGATTCTATTACACCAAATGCCGCAGATTCCACTCTGAAATAAAATAGGATAAAATAAAATATTTTCTTATCTATTCCTGATGTCTTCAATGCATAATCCAAGAATAATATCTTACCTTTCTTTAACCTAAAAATATCATTATCCCATAAAATATTTATCTTAAAAATTATAAATTATAGACTTAAAAATCAAAACCTTACATTCGTAATAAATTAGTAACTAAGTGTCGCTGCGTTCAAGCCCAAAATATTATAATCTATGACCTTTTTACTACGACGTCAAAATTCTCCCTTTAATGTGAAGAGGATAATAATATATTATAAAGACCACCGCTTTCGCCATATTGCCTTAGTTAATGTTACTTACTAGATAACTTAAAAAAACTTACTTTTGGCAAGGATGAGACCTTATTATATTCATCATACTTTTTTCAATTTCTCTGTCAAAGTTTCCTATTTTATCCACAGTGAGAAGCGAGGTATCTGTAGCTCCAAAACATATAGTCAACACACGCACTCCTGTTCTATCGTAATACTCAGGCAACTAAAAATAAAGTTTGTCTATTCCTTCATCCACAATACTAAGTAATAGATAAGTATGGGTAACCAAGCGTATTTTTTTTTTGTAAAATTGTGTTTTTTTTTTCGATAGAAAGAGATATAAAATCTGGGTTATTTAAAAAAATAGACTCCTATATTTAAACTTAGAAGCAAAACCCTAAGAACAAAATCTGATCCAAATCATTTCCGAGGTAATCGAAACAAAATATATTATCTATACGGATAAATAAAATTGGAGTGTCTGTTTGTAATATTAAAATAACCACTTTTTACTAAATGCATATGGATGTATACACGGTACATATACCAAAACAACATTTTTTTAAATTTTTGTCTGTCTGTCTGTTTGTTACGGCTAATCTCTGAAATGGCTGGATTTTGATGGGACTTTCACTGACAGATAGCTGATGTAATAAAGAGTAACTTATTTATGAATAAAATGGGGTCTTAAAAAAAAATTAAAACCAAATTATTTTTTTTTGGGAAGCAACCCAGGGGCAAACCCGAGCGAAGCGAGCGTGAGTCGCTAGTTAGGTATATAATAACAGATTATAAGATAGGGTAGTAAGCTACCTTGATTATGATACATGGGACATGGACAAGATGTTATTTTACAATCGTTTGCAAATAGAAATGTAATAACATAAATATTATTTTAAATTGGAATGGAATCTTGTTTTACCAGCACGTTAGAGATGTTTCTCAAATTTCCACCGTTAGTAGAAAATATTATAAGTTTTAATATAGATAATATCGTATTACAAATATATAAATTTATTTTTACAATGTACAGATATGACATTATTTTATTGTTTTCAGTATATTTGTTTGTTGATAATTTTACATATATATTCCTTATGTAGAACAGTCTGTATATAGTCGGTATTAGGTACCTACGATGGAAGAAGTGGATGAATTCCAATATCTTTCTTTCTATAATTTTGTACATTTCTTTTTACTCTCTGATTATAAAATCAACAATTTTCAATTTTTTCTTTCATTTGCCATTCAGAGACAGATGAAAGAGTAGAGTTTATTAAAATTGTTGATATCAGTATTAAAATATATGAAATAAAAAAATTAAAATATATTTAAAAAAAATGAAATTTCAAAATTCGACCATCATTATTGAAAACAGAATTTACCTAAGTATGAATCAATTATAATTTACATGGCTAACGCTGGCTAATAAGTCTTATATAGATATATATATATATATATATATATATATATATATATATATATATATATATATATATATATATATATATATATATATATATATATATATATATATATGTATTGTATTAATAAATAAAATACTATTTATTTTTAACTCTTTTTAGAGAAACATGGTTACTTTTTAGGTATAGGTACAGTAGTTTTTTTATTGGTCCTCACGCGCACTTCCTCGGTGTGCACTAAGAGAATCGAGTGACAAATTCCTCAGTTTTCCGCTTGATAGGTAATGCTACATTGTAGTATCCAATTTTTGCTACTTCACTTACCAAATTGATTTCTATCTCTTTCTTGTACTTCTCTTTGCTGTCGTTCATGATGCCAGCATTGTTAATAACTACATCGATATAACCTTGTTCAGTTAAGACAGCATCGTATACCGCCATCAAGCAGCCCTCATCTGTGACATCACCTTTAAGAAACTTAACTTTACTGGCACCATATTTTTTGTTTAATGCAGTTTGGAATGCAACTCCTTTGTCTTCTGTAACATCCAAGAATGCCACGTGCTGAAACGACAATAAGATTACTTTAAATATTTTCACTTAAACATAATTAATTGATTCAAACCTGGTGGGTGAAGTGATTGGATATCATAATACAATTATGAAACAAATTACCGACTTATACGAAAAATATACTCCATATCAAACTAATATTACTGTCATTAGTGAAAAAATAGTCTAATAATTTTTAACCAACTTTAAAAAATGTTCATCTGTATATTTCTTTTTTTTTCAATGTACATATATCATATTATGTTCAGCGATATTTCAGATATGGCTTGGCCTGTTTTGCTACTTTAAACTGTAGTTATTCTATTAAGATAGATTCAGAGGTGGTCCTGTGAAATTTTCTTTGACATAGAGTTATCCGTTTTCGAGAAAATAAAAAAAAATAAGTAAAAAATTTTTTTAAGTTTAACGGTTTTATTTGAAAAGAACAATGTACCAAAAGCTAAAAAACAAGTAGGTACTCGTAGGTCCTAGATACCAGTCATCACACCAATCTCATCATCAATCTAGGGTATTGATCAGACTCAAACATAAAATACTTTCATGGCAACGACATCAAAAATATTAGATCCCGTTCAGTTTTTTTTTTCTTTTTAGTATCTAGAAACTCGTTTTATTAATGTCTGGAAGTCGGTTTATATTTTATTTTTTAAGTTTTTGTTATATTTTTACTTAACAACTACAAGACTTACAATAAGCTTACTTAGCTAGACTTAGTTTTATTGATTGTTTTATTGATAGCTTGCTTGACATTTTGTTGCAAAATAAGTAACGTATAAAATGGATCTAAAATTGAATATTTCAATTGAAAAGATTATATTTAATATAAAATACCTAATTCAGGATAATGTATTTAATTTTGATTCTACTATTATTAAAAAACTCAATATTATTTTCTATTTGATTCTTGAAAGTTAAACGAATTGTTGTACATTTAACTAAACTTTTGAAATTTAATTATCTGAAAGACGAATATGCAAGGATACCGAAAATATTATGTGAATATAATAAATAATGAATTTCATCCCAGAGGGTGTCCTGCCAAGTGTCTGTCCGATATTTGTTTCAGGGCATACGGGTACGCGACCCCGGGTCCTCGAGCCACCACTATCATACCTTCATCCAGTCCGTGAAAGTGGTGTCCTCTCCTCCCTTTTCCTGCTCCTCTTTCCTGGCCCCTTCCCGCTCCCCCCACTACCTCCCTTTTTGACCCACTCCTTACCCTGGTTTTTTTCCCACTATATGTGGGGTTTTTGGAGGTCAGATGGCAATCGCTCCATTTAAAACCAATTTTGCCATGTAAATAAGGACAGTAACAAAAATGCTGGGTACGGCTAGGGCGTTGCCGCTAAACGACGCGCAGGCACATCGCCCTACACCTGCGACAAGTGGGCAAGGGCACGGTTAAAGACGTTAGTACCCAGACGGAAACTCCGCTTTGCTACGTGGAATATTGGCTCTCTAACAGGACGATGCAGGGAACTCGCAGATGTACTCATGAGACGTCGGGTCCAGTGTGCTTTCCTTCAGGAAACTCGCTGGAGGGGCAATAAGTCCCGTAATATCGGACAGGGTTACCAGCTTATATACACTGGGTCACCTTCAGGTAAAAATGGTGTAGCGGTAGTGCTTTCTGAAGAGCTTCGGAATGGTCTCCTAGAAGTTGACCGTTGCTGCGACCGGCTGATGCGGGTAAAGGTACTGATTGAGGGTGTTGCCACGAACTTAATCAGTGCCTATGCCCCCCAGGCAGGCTGTAGTGAGGCCGAGAAGGAGTCCTTCTGGGAGCAGTTTGAAGAGGTACTACGTGCTATACAGACTACCGAAGTAATAGTCGTTGGGGGGGACTTAAACGGTCACGTCGGTAAGGCAGCTGAGACATATGAACGTGTCCACGGTGGTTTTGGTTATGGTCGTCGCAATGCAGAGGGAGTAAACATTCTAAGAACCTGTATTGCGTCTGATCTGGCCATCGTGAACACGTTCTTCCAAAAGAATGCTGAGCACCTTATCACGTATAAGAGCGGGCCCCACTCAACTCAAATAGACTATCTGCTGACCAGAAGGTGTCATATCGGCAAGGTGACTAACTGCAAAGTCATTCCGGGTGAAAGCCTGACGGCCCAACATCGTCTCCTTGTCATGGACTATTTGTTTACCCCGAAAAAGAAACTAGCCGAGAAACGCAAACCTTGAATCAAGTGGTGGTTACTGAATGGGCCGATGCGGACTGACTTCCTGGCGGAGGTTGAGAAGCAAAACCTATTGATTCACACCGAAACCGCCCAGGAGGCTTGGGATCGAGCACAGTCGTTAATTACCGCGGTGGGAAGGCGAGTTCTTGGCGTTTCTAAGGGAGGACGAGTCATCGACAAGGAGACATGATGGTGGAATGACCAGGTACAGGGGGCGATTCGAGAAAAGAAGACTGCGTTTAAAGAGTGGCAGCAAACCAACTCTCCTGAAGATAGAGAAGAGTACAATGCAGCCAAACGTGCCAGCAAGAGAGCTGTAGCCAGAGCCCAGCCCAGCCCAGAAAAATGTTGCAAAAACGGGAAAAAATGATTCCTTTTGAAAGCTTCCGTTGCGTGCGCTGCGTAAACGGTTAAAGTTACGCAAAAATTGTATATGACGGAATTGTTTTCCTTTAAAAGTTCTAAAAAAAAGTCCGCGACAGCATGTCTATTATTTAAGGTTGACTCAATATAACCCTTTTTATGGTAATCAAATTTGTTCTAAAATAATGCATTACTTCTAAAGGTGTTTTTATAAATATGATATTAATCCTTATCCAAATAAATACGTTGTTCATCACGAGCATTTAATTTTGAATAAAATTACTCTTGATATCATTTGATTTCAATGAATATCTTAGGAGATGTCATAGTTTTAAAATATACATATTTAACTTTGCGCGCTCTCAGCCCGATGCAAGGCGAGGGCGGAGCGGTCGTGAGGGGGGAGGGTGCTGGCCCCCGCGCCGGTAGCTCTGCGAGTAATTTTTTTATACAGTGAATGATTTTATCGTACCAGTGCTGGAAAGTCTACACGAACACCAGTTTTGACTAAAAAACTCATTTCCATACCACCATGAGGTAGAGTAAGTTTCGCGATTTTTTTTTTTGTAATTTCCTCAGTAGGTATAATTGCAATGGATTTTTCAGATAAAACAGTTCACTTTATTAAAAGCCATGGCAGTAACGAACGATAGACTTGTACTGATGATTCAGGCAGAATATTTATGCTCTGTCGGCAGTTCTTATTTTACACTAGCGACTCACCCTCGCTTCGCTTCGGGTTCATCCCTAGACAAAAACAAATCTATCTCACGGGAACCGTACATTTTTCCGGGATGCTATATAGTCTATAGCCTTCCTCAGTTAACTGGCTATCTAATGCAAAAAGAATTTTTCAAATCGGATCAGTAGTTCCTGAGATTAGAGCGTTCAACCAAATAAACAAACAAACAAACAAATAAACAAACAAACAAACAAACAAACAAACAAACAAACAAACAAACAAACAAACAAACAAACAAACTTTTCAGCTTTATAATATTAGTATAGATGTGATGTACCTTATAAGCCGTAGTAGGCCAGTTTATCAACACGTAGTAAAATAACATTCGTAAATATAGAAAAAAACACGTGATAGTGCACTGTGTAGATGTAGGTACTGGATAAAATATTCATTTTGCAAAAAAAATCACTATATAAATTATATTTTATGCATATTTTTATGATATTTTATTCGAGAATATTTATTTACGTATTTCTTTATGTTCAGTAAAAAATGTATAAGAAAATTATAAAAAATCTCTGATGAATAATGCAAATCTAAATAGTTAAATGTTGATCTGGACTGCACGTCCGACCAAATTGCCAACCTCACCTGCACGTGGTGCCCCCTGCTAGATAACAGACGAGACCCTGGCGACCGATCAATGGTAGTATAACCATGCGTATCCAATACAGTGATTGGAAAAGGCTAGCAGCGACCTTGAGGTACAAGTAACCTCTAAAATGTCTGGTGTAGAAGGCAAGAAGAAACCACTGCACTATTTTTCCCTAGTTATCGTCAGTTTTATGGAAAAGTCTAAGAAAGACGAGTTCCTGGCATCCTTTAGATGGGACAGAGGTGCTAAGAATCCCCAGGCGAAAAAGGCAGCAAATGAAGATAGGAACGTGGAACGTCAGAAGTTTAAAGAGTCCAAAAAAAGTCTACAATGTCTGCAAAGAAATGCAACGAATGAAGATTAACATCATGGGACTAAGTGATATCAGATAGATAGGCAAAGGTAAACATCAAATAGATAATAACTACACAATGTATTACTCTAGTTCTGACGATAGCTCCAACAAGTATAGGGTGGGAGTAATCATAAACACAAAATGCGTTAATACACCTGTGAACTTAGTACCAAAATCAAACCGAACTATTTTACTTCAAATAGAAGCCAAGCCGAAAAATATCAACATCTTACAAGTGTATGCATCCACTACAGATGGGACGGATCAAGAAGTTCGAGACTTTTATAAGGAAATAGATGACTCGCTCCAAGTTAGAATACAAAGTAAATTAAAAGAAAAGGGATAACTTATGGCAAACAGTGTGTTGCGTACCTCGGTCTGTCGAAAGATAAAGATATGCGGCGCAGAAGCTTCAACGCGCGCCGTGCCGCGCCGCGCCGTAAGAACGGTTGGCGCGGGCTCGCCCGTGGCGCGTATTTGTACGTAAACATAGACTCGGCGCGGCGCGACTCGTGATATCACGCGCCGTGAGAAGCCAGCTTTACAATGGCAGCGCCTATGCCACTTGGTCCACCACTAACTAACACGACTTTATTCTTCAAATCACACATGTTTAAATTACGATGGAGAGTTTATGAGTTACTTGAATTGTCTCATGTAGAAATATCCTTGACTTTCGCTTAATATAAGAAAATAATTATAAGATATACAAAAATATAAATTCATAAATATTCATTTTTGTTATTATATTAACACAAATGTAGGTATATTCTTTTTGTCGTAGGCTTATTCAACTAAGTATTTACCAAATTAAGCTTTAGCAAAACAGTAACATTTAGTTTTTTCAAAGAAGACTGGTTTATTACGTAATACTGAAACAAACAGACATACTGATGTATGTATTATATACCTACATTACATGTAAATATAACTGTTACATAATATCACTTAATGTAAAATTATCATAATTATTATCATCATATTAAAGCATTCGTAACTAGGACGTTGACATAGGTGAACTTATTATTTAATGGATAGAATAAGACATATGTTCATCATCTAATTACGTCTCATCATTACTAATAACATTAGATCAAATAATATTTACAAACATATATTTTATACCTTTATATCAGCAGAGTTCTCCTACCTAACCTCAAGGAGCGTTTCCCATTCCTTGGGTGCACCCATTCTCGTCTTCTCCGCTCTGGCCATAATCTAACTCTAACAGTCCCTTCTCAGTCTTCTTCCTTTTATAGTACTCCTTCACCATCACGGCTTCTCTGGAACTCCCTACCTCAATCCGTTAGGCATGCGAATTCGCAAAAAAATTTTAAAAACCTTTAAAGGACCACTTTCACACACTCTGAAAGAGGGTTCTTTGTTAAATGTATTGTTATTAGTAGGTATTATTATTATCTTTATGAACTTTAGTACAATTCTTGCTAAACTTGTCTTTTTATATTTTATATTTATGTCTGTATAATATAGGTATAGTTATATTTTACTTGTATTTATTATATATTTGTATAATACGTAAATGTATAAATATATACTCTTTCTAGTGTCTCTTTATTTATTATTCGCGCCCCTTCTATCTTAGTTCTTATTTCCTACACCTAAAGGTTGCCTGGAAGAAATCGCTCTTTTAGCGATAAGGTCAGGCCGCCTCTTGTACCTTCTTCTATATTTTGTATATTTTCTTTTCTCCTTTTGGGTGTACAATAAAAAGTTATTTATTCATTCATTCATTCATTCATTCAGAGTTAGTATTTAGATTAATAAATAGCATCATATAAAACATAATATATAGAACCTCGTTAGTCGTGGCTACCAAGTACGACTGATCAGGAAGTTTTGGGTTTTCATCCCCAGTCCGACCAAGTATAATTTATTGAGGCTTTCAGCGTGGTTTGCAAAAAGTCTGGATTAAAGTTGTAACTGTTCCATGCTTCAAAAACATCTAAAGCCGTGTCACACAGTGGTGTCAAATTGTCGTCCCAATTACGGGGTAAAAAGCATAAAGAGTGCACTTGTGTTAATGCACACATTTGTACATTACAATACCTATAAGATCAATCTCACTGACATCAGCCTATGAATATATAATATACGTAAATGTTAACAAAAGAAAGGTGTATATTAAAGTTTTTTGATTAATTGTACGTAGGGGATATGATGACTTGGGATAAGGTATCTATACTAATCCCGCGAAAGTGGGGTACATTAGCGCTCGATAACCCAGCCGGGCGTGAAGCTAACAGACTCATTGGGAAATGGTGGGTTGCTCCTGGTACTTCTCTAATAGTAGAGTTGACTTTTGAACGAACCCCCTGGCTATTGTGGTGTACCTCGGTTCGGCCTCGTGCTTAAGTGCATTAGTGATACTGCAGAGCGCCTTTAAGACAGGGGAGGTCCCTTAGGGTTTAAGAAGGTAATACTGGCATTCCTAGCCGGTGAGTCTCACATAACCATAACCACCCATGCAAGTGGTACACACAAATACATTCCTCGACGTTAAAAAAATCGTATGTGTGTACTTATGTACGCACGTAAGAAGTTATACTTCCTTGGCGTAACAGAATAAAAAGATTTTATCCCGTTTATAACAACTCTCTGTTGGTAAAAGGAACAATAAATTAATAAAAAAAATATAGCAGTGAAATTTAAACAAATTAATAATGAAATAAGGCATATTAGACATATTGCAATCATATATTTACAGAATATCATTTAAGGAAAAAATATATGAATATTACTAGCAGCTTACTCTCGCTTCGGTCGGGTTCGCCTCAAGACAAACAGGAACAAATCTATCCTACGGGATTCGTACATTTTTTTCGGCATAAAAAGTAGTCTATTTGTTATTCTGATGTATGAACTATATTATTGTAAAGTTTCATTAAAATCCAATCAGTAGTTTTTGTGTACTAAGTTGTATAAGTTACTATAGTTTTTTAACTATCCCACGGGAACTCTTTAATTTTCCGGGATGAAAAGTATCTAAAATGTTGACTAGAGATATAAGGTACCACCATGCATAATTTCATTTAAATCTACAATTTCGGAGATTAGGCCGTATAAACTATAAACAAACAAATAAACAGAGAAATGAAAAAATTGAAAAAATCTAGATTTGTTCTATTTCTCTTCTTACATTCCCCTGACTCGGTTTTTAGCATTTTTTTCTATCCACAGATATTCGACCTCTACAGTTCACATTAAATGTATGTATATATGTATAGATATAGATAAATAATTTGTCAGACAATAACAACGGTTACTATGGCAATGCACGTAAAAAACTGTATTAATACAATATTTATCTAGTATAATATCTATTCTATTTTGAATTATCCAATATTCATTCATTTCATACAAAAAAATGCATCTACCTTAATTTTTGCTACTTTATTACACTGAATAGAAGATGGCACAAGTTCAAAAAGTAACAATTTTTATGAGCATTTATTTACTGTACAGACATCAAATTTTGCAACAACGTACGACTTTATATAAATTTCCATTATATATCTAAAGAGATAACAAAGACATTTAGTGTAAACCTCTTAACGAAATATTAAGCCTCTTTGCTCTGTATCATGCTCTCTATCCGGTGGAATAAAACGCTCTACCTGTATTTGAATAATTTATAAATATATTTTAGTTTATCTATCGTCGTGATCGTCACTTACTTAATAGCCAACCCATGAAGTCTCCATAAAATACTAATAATACTATAATTTATTTAATTATTTATTTATAACGTTAATATATTTTCATAATTTTCATGACTGCAGGGAAATAGTTTCGCTCAAACTTTTAGGTGATCATCATCGTACGACGGTAACAGTACAGAAAGAAATATTGAAAAATCAAAATTTCTAAAAATCTTCATTTTTATATTGTTCAAGATTAACATTATTTAGGAGAATTAACTAATATGTATAGTTTAGTAAATAAAACTGTAATAATAACCGGAGGAGCTAATGGCGTAGGTGCCAGTATTGTAAAAGAATTTCTTAAGGAAAATGTAAAGGTAAGTCAATCCGCTTTAAGCGGGAATCGGAGACTAGTATGCAGCAGTGGATCTTAAAAGGGCTAAATTATTTGTACATTTTTCAGTACATCGCAATATTAGATATTGAAGAAACTTCTGGAATTAAATTTGAGAAAGAAATTTTGTCCATATATAGAGAGCAAAAAGCTAATTTCTTTAAATGTGATGTTACAAATGCTAAGGAGCTATTTGAATTATTTAGTAAAATAGCAGAACAATATGGAACCATCGACATAGTTATTAACAATGCAGGTATTGCTTATGAGGGACTGGACAATTTTAAATCACAAGTCGAAATAAACTACGTAAGTAATGTATAAAATCAGAATTATAATTATTAAAATATTTTAGAAAATTCGGTATATCTTTAGATTGCTAGAATTATATCGATCACTTCTTTATAACCTAAGAATAAGATGAGTAGTTACATTATGAATGATTCGAAATATGGGAACAGAGCTGGTCTAGCTTACTGTGGTAGAAATTGGAACTATCTGGTACCGTTTAGCGCTACGACTGCCTCCATTTCCAACTACTTTATATATTTAATATTCTTTTAAATGTATGATAATTATATATTTAACTAGCGACTTACCCTCGCTTCGTTCGGGTGCGTCCCTAGACACATTTCAATTTTTTTCAGCGGGATCCTAATTCTTTTTCTAAAATAAAAGTAGCCAAAGTTACTCCTTATAACATCAGGTATCTGTCCGTAAAAGTCCCGTTAAAATTGGTCCAACCGTTTCGGAGATAAGCCGGAACAAACAGACAGACAGACCAAACAAAAAAAAATTAAGATTGTGTTTTTCTTATAAGTACCGCATAAAATTTCATATGCATTTAGTAAAAAGTTATTATTTTGACATTACAAACAGACATTTCAATTTTATTTATCTGTATAGATATTCTTATTTTACTTTATATATTTATAATATTCTTTTAAATATATAAGGGGCAGAAGGAAGGAATGAATTACATGAAGGCGTTACTTTAGGTACTTGTTTGTGTGGACTAAATTAGCAGTATATTATAGTAAAGCTGATATACATACTTTCATAGTATGATATTTCTTTTTATTTTAGACTGCAGTAGTCTCATCAACTCTTAAAGCATTAGAATTAATGCGTGTAGATAAAGGAGGTAAAGGAGGGACCATCATCAATATAATTTCTCCTGCAGCCTTAACAATACAATCACCTACATTCTCCGTTTATGGAGCTACTAAAAGTGCAGTTCTTCAATTTACTACTTGCATAGGAGTAAGCTTGAACATTTTTTAAAATTATACTTGATTTTGATTATACTTTGAATTTACAGTGTATTTTAATATTATTATTTTTATTTAAAGCTGCAAGGATATTATACGATAACAAACGTTCGAGTATTCTCAGTATGTCTTGAAGCATCTTCTAACGAGATTCATAGAAAACAGGACTCCTATGAGAAATCTGTTAATCCTAATTGCATGTAAGTTTCTTCTTAGCATAGAAAATTATGATATATTTTGGAAGATGAAATCATTATTAATTGTTTTTTTTTGAATTTGTTAATAGGACTAAAGCAGCACAAGGAGTAATTTACAGTTATAAGAATGGTAAAAGTGGTAGCACTTGGCTTATAAATGATAATAAAATCGATGATATCACACCTAACATACGTCGTGCTTACAAAATCATGTCAACAAAGGCAAGTCTATTCATGTTAAATGAATGACATTTCACCTACTAAGTTGTACTAATTTCGAATTGATACCATTAAATATTTTGAAATAATTATAAAATATTCTTGTTTTATTGAATATATCACAATCACAATTATGTATCACAATATTATAAGAATGTGGCTAACATCTTGCCACTATTCCACGCGGACATGACTTGTACAATAATAACTAACAATAAGTATACATTTGTTTTGTATATAATAATTATTATTAATAAAGTATACCTATTCATAATTTTCTGTAAATAAAGTATTATGTGAAACATTTGCATTTTGCAATTTTATAAAATAAAAAAGATCGGAACCTTTAGAATCAGCGCCGTCTATTAATTATTTAAGTATTATCAATTTCTTTGTATGGAATGGGATGAGATTAGTGACAGACCGAAGATTCGTTTTCGGTTTCGGCCAGTTTCGGCTAAAAAATCTAGTTTCGGCTATAATATCAGTTTCAGTCAAAAAAAGCCGAATCTTCGGCCACGCCGAAACTCAGTAGTAATGAATTGTCTCACTTCGTTCGGGTGAGTTCGTACATCGTGATCTTCGCCAGTCACCGGCACGACTGCATCGAGTTGAGGCTATGAGTACACACACACGACTATTATGAATGCAAAAGTGTGAGCGATAGTGTGTGTATGTGTATGAGTGTATACTACTCTCTGTGGACTACCTCAGTAGTCAAGTAGTAGCAAATACGGCTGCAGATCCAGAGGGTACAATATAGTATTAGTTCTCAGTAGAAAACCATAAACAGCCAGAAGTTAAAAATATGGCTGTATTTCAACTATGTGACTCGGAGAGCATGTATAGCCGTCGGTGCTGCGCTTCTTCATCGGCAATGTAAAAAAATCGTTTCGAATTGTCGTGCCAGCGGAGTTTGAGAATGACGGGATAAAAAAAAGAAAGAATTCTATATAAGGAAATGGATATATACCTACTTAAGGTTTTCCGGTTCGTGGCTGCCCTTCAAAAACTCTTCGGCTATCTAATATCCATTTTGTTGGTACTATTATAACGTGTTAAAATTTTAGAAAACAACAGTAATAATTAAAGTGTCTTATGAATATCTATCAATATGATACCATATTAATTGCTATTTTTAAGTATTATCTTAAACTTTATTTTAAAAGACTACTTTTTTAAAGATTCGGATTCATAATATAATTTAAAGGCAATTAATAATTATAATTATTTAAAAATTAGTTTAATGATTTTGTTCTTAAAACATTTCTTTAAAATAACTTTACTGTCATTATTAGGGTTCCATTCCCAAAGGGTAAAACGGGACCCTATTACTAAGACTCCGCTGTCCGTCCGTCTATCTGTCTGTCCGTCTGTCACCAGGCTGTATCTCATAAACCGTGATAGATAGTTAAAATTTTCACAGATGATGTATTTCTGTTGCTGCTATAATAACAAATACTAAAAAACATAATAAAATGAATATTTAAGAGGACTCTTATACAGCAAACGTGATTTTTTATCTCGTTTTTGCTCGATATTGATAACGGCAACAGGTAGACGCTTGAAATATTAACAGCATATTTAGTTATAACAGCATATATAGTTTAGTTATTTACTTAAAAAAAAACAATTAAAATAAAATAAATATTTATGGGGGGCTCCCATACAACAGACATGGTATTTTTGCCGTTTTTGTAGATAATGGGACGGAACCCTTCGTGCGCGAGTCCGACTCGCACTTGGCCAATTTTTATTAAAAGTATTTTATATGAATACTAGCAAAATCCGAAGCTTCGCTCGCGATTTCGAAATTTCATGCAAATATGTCAAAGGGATAAAAAGTTTCATACAAACTTTTATCCCCTATTTCACCTCCTTGCGGATTGAATTTTGAAAAATCCTTCTGTAGTGGGTGCCTTCGTTATATGAGAAATGTATTCAGCCCTTTTTAACGTCCCATTGCTGGGCACGGGCCTCCCTTCAATACGAAGGGGATCAGGCCATAGTCCACTACGCTGGCCAAGTACGAGTTGGCGGACTTCACATGTCTTTCAAAAACTTGCTAGGTTCTCTCCGACATGCAGGTTTCCTCACGATGTTTTCCTTCACCGTAAAGCAAGTGGTAATCATGTTAGAAATGATTCGCACTTGAAAATATCAGAGGTGCGAGATCCGGGAATTGAACCCGCTTCATTCGGTTTCCCAAGCGAGCGCGTTATACTGGGCTACCACTGCCTAACTGAGGAATACGTGTGCGAAATTTCAATTTTCCTTTTGGCCTGTGCTCAATACATCAGTCAATCACTTTTGCCTTTTATATATGTACTAGCAACCAACCCTCGCTCCATTCGGGTTCGTCCCTAGTTACGTTTTAACGTTTAGTATAAATTTCTCACAGATATGTATTTTCCCGCAGTAAAAAGTATTCTATATGTTGACCCGGATAACCAGCTGTCGTTATACTAAATTTCATTAAAATCTGTCCAGTGGTTTTCTCGTGATGCGGTAACAGATAGACAGACAGACCGACAAAAAATCTGAAAACTATAGATTCGGCCTCTGCATCGATAATAATGTCTATTTCAATAAGATTTTCCAAAACATATTTAACGTACAAATTCGGCTTAGTTACAATTTTATTATATGTATAGATATAGGTAGATAAAACGCAAAATGATTTTCGTGACAAATAAAATTATTGCATATTAAATTTTATGGCAATTTAAGTATACAATAAACATATAATTACTTTATTTTTCTATAAATAGCAACGCATATTTTCAATTCACTAATTCTTTGATTATTATAATAATGTTTAGCGTACAAGATAAGGTAGCAGTAGTGACAGGAGGGGCGAGTGGTATAGGTGCATGTATTGTTAGAGAATTTTTAAACGAAGGTGCAAAGGTACGAGTCCTGTTAGCGCCATTTTAAAACTCAAACTTATCATATTTTAAGAAATAATTTATACATATCATCAGGTGTAGTAAAACCTTTTCTTTTTTTTATTTGACTAAATAACAATATAGAGATTGTTAAGAAATGTATTTTTTTCTTGCTACAGAGTGAGTTTTTAATAGAAAACTTACTATAATATGTATTATGTATAGATAAGCAACCTGCCTGTAAATTTTACGTCAATGACACAGATCTAATATCAAGCTAAGTTACTTTCGCCGCAAAATATATTTTTGTATTCAGCCCTTTTTAACGTCCCACTACTGGGCACGGGCCTCCCTTCAAGACGAGGAAGATATATTTTATCAAGCATTTAAAAAAAAGCTGTTAATTGTTTTTCAATGTATGCTTATATTTAAAACAAGATGTTTTATTGTTTTTTCAATTGATTTGAGCAATTAATAATTAATGTATGTATACTTAAAAGATATGTTCAAAATTAAAATCTGATATTATATATTACAGTATGTAGCAATTTTGGATGTGAATGAAGATATTGGAAAAATGTTTGAAAAGGAACTTATTCTTAGAAAGTACGGAAATAAAATAGATTTCTTTAAATGTGACGTTACAAATTATGATCGAGTAGGTTCTATTTTTGAAGAAATTGCAAAGAAATTGGGAACCATTGACATAGTTGTTAATAATGCTGGTATTTTAAATGAGACTATGGGTGTTTATAAAAAAGAAATAGATATTAATGTTGTAAGTATTTAAAACTTTAAACTATTTGTAATAAGTAATAAATGTATATGAAATAGCTAATTATGTTTGTTTGTTCTCAATATTGCAGACAGCATTGATATCGTCAACATCTAAAGCTATAGAACTAATGCGTGAAGACAGAGGTGGAAAAGGAGGAACTGTAATCAATATATCGTCAGTATCAGCATTAGTTCAATTTTCACCAACAGCATTTGTTTACGCTGGAACTAAAAGTGCAGTGCTTTATTTTAGCACGTGTATAGGAGTAAGTTAAAATTGTTGGTGTGCAAATTATATTTAAATTGTAGCTTTAATGAGTAAAATAGTCTTTCGACATTACAATGTAGCAAATATTGCGATAAAGATTGCATAGAAACAAATAGCTAATATTGTTGAATTTTTATTTAAATTATATTTTGTTAACTACATATACGTATGTCTTTAGTCACTTTAACGGCTTAAGTGACTGATAAAATACCTAACCTAAAATATAATGTATCTGTCGCAGCCAATTAGCTTAATTAGATGTTCAATTAACAGCCTAGCCTCTTAACTAAACGGCTCCATTCTATTAGCGGCCTGAATGATATTCAGCCATCGATCAAGCAGCTAGGCAAATAACTTGGATCGATAACGTTTAACTACTTGCCTAGCCTAGTCATTTATATAAGTTAATAAAAAAAATTCATTTAATATTTGGATTCTTCTAATATTTTTTTTTAAATTCTAGTTATTTTCTCAGGTCTCAGGTCAGGTTTCTGGTCTCAGGTCTAATCTAACCTACCCTTTTTGCCAAGTATGCCATGTGATAAACTGTTCATTTAATTACTTTACATAAATAAAGAATTCTTAAAATTTAAATATTTCATATATTTTCGTCACACTATTACCTTGTTCTATGAACAGCCTAAGCGTCTGCCAGCCCGTTCATTAAATGTTGTATTAGATCAAGCCGCTAGTTGAACGGCGCCATTTTGTTAAGAGACTAGGCTGTTAATCGAACGGCTAATTAGGCTAGTTGGCTACAACATATCTAACACGTACATTTAATAATGAAGTTTTATACTTTTACTTGGATTTAATTGCTATATACATTTTTAATAGCTGTACGTATTTTCCCTGCAAGCACTTCTCTTCGGAATAAAGTTCTCAGAATTCTATTTCACTCTTAATATTTATTCTTTATCTGAGATCTGATGAATTAATTTTAATTTATAGTATTACATTTAAAATATTTTCAGACGAAAGAGAATTATCAAGAAACCAAAGTACGGATATTGACCATTTGTTTCGGTATAACGTCGACATCTTTGCTTATAAACTATGACAGTTTTGATCAAGGTATTGTAAGAAATTTCAAAAGTATTGAAGCTAATAAAGTAGTCATGGAAAATGGGATGTGCCAAACGTATGTATTTTATATAAATTAAGTTAAAATATCAGATTTCTAAAATTTCTTGTACAAATTCATATATAACTGCATATTTTCAACGTTTGTTTCTATGATAGTAATTACATATGTATATGTTAGTAACTATATGTTAGTACGTAACTATATTGCCATAATGCTTCCCTCACTTTATCTACAGAAATAGAAAGTAGATTTTGTAACTCGGTAAATGTAAATAATTACAAATACTAATATAAAAAGAAAGTTCTTTGATAAAAAACGGACAAGTGTGAGTCTGACTCGCACACCATTTATAACCGCAAAAAAAATCCTGTGATTTAACTAAAAAATGACGGTTTTCGGAATATCGCCTTTAGTTGTTCTATAAGGCATTGTTTCTTGCCAAATTTCATAATTCTAGGTCTAATTATGTGGCATAAACGGCTGTATCTTTAGACTGCGTTAACTTAGAAGTTTGATTTTTTCACTGTTCTAAGGGATTGGAGTCCCAAAGTATTTGATATTAATTTCAACTTAATACTTCCACGCGTTCCCGAGAAAAAGGTTTTTGACAGACAGACCAACGAACAGACGGACCGACAGACAGAGAGACGGATAAAGAAGTGATCCTGTAGAGCAATTTTAAATAAAATTATCTTTACAGATTTTTTCTCTAATTTATTTTGATTTTTGGTTCCCGACGCGACATTTCAAATGCTTTATAACAATAAAGCTGTACCTAAAGAACTATAGCTGTAAAGCATTCGAAACATCAGGAACCAAAAATTAAAATAAATTCGTGAAAAATCCAAAAACATAGGTTTATTTAAAATGTCAAATATTCGCGTAAATCTAAGAAAGTATTGTGATCTTATAGGGGGTTCATTTTTTTCTTTTGAAGTACGGAATCTTAAAAAACGCAAGAGTTATTAATAACGCATTGTCGGCTCCACCATCAGTCTCAAAAAATCATCAAAAACGTCCATATCGTGGTCATGTCACGTCATGCTTTTTATGGTACTAATATGACAATGATTATACTATATTTGTGTTATGAACGTTGTTATTGAATAATGACTAGGTGACTGCAGAAAATGGTAGAAAACAATACCATAAAGGTTAAAAATAATTCACTTATTTGTCTTTTGGTTTCAGACCTGAAGCTGCAGCCGTAGGCGTAATTCAAAGTTACAGGAATGGCAAAAGCGGAAGCACGTGGTTGATTAATGAAAGTGAAGCACAGGATATTACTGATCTAGTGCATGAAGCTTATAATGTTATGTCGTATAAACTTGAGACACAGTAAACAACATTTTTGAAATAAATATTTTTAAAGTTTTACAATTATATAATTTACTTCCTTTATATTGTACCGGTATCATAGCTTTTAGTTTTATATAGTTTCTAGTTTTATATTAAAATCTTACAAAGATCGTCTTCAAAAAGAACACTAAAAAGTAAAAAATAACTAATTACTAGTTTTCATTTACTATAGATACCTAATCAGATATTTTCGAAGTCGGTGTATTTTAATTTGTATCGGCTGGTACCGTATATAATAATGGACCTTCTTAAAATTTCAAGAACTTCTACTGGAAACTATCAGTACTCGCCAGACCCTATCCTAACTGACTTTAGTTTTTCCGGAATTTAGATGCCTTTTTATAAGGGAAAATACCAAGTGTTAGGAGGTGGTAAAAATAGCCTTTAAAGAGTTTATTCATTGACGTCCCCAGGTTTCTACAAGAGAGGCTTCAATGAAGTTCCTTTAAAATAGCAAAAAGTACATAAAGGCCAGTACTTCCATTACTTAAACTAGATTTCTAACAACATGTAAAAAGTCTAGAAACTGTTAAGCAGTTAAGATTTTTGAAACTATAATAATAATCAATAGGGTTTTTTATAGAGATTTATCCCAAGAAACTTACTCGATATATTTATAAAATAATAAATAAATATATATTTGTCGGAGGAAGCTATGAGTCGAGTTGATTGTTGTTTGCAATAATTAATACTTATATAAATACTAATAAATACTTTTAAAATTCTTAATTTGATTTTATTTGATTTGTTACATTTTTCTATAATTTTAAAACCTCATTAATCTAATAAAAGTTATAATATTGTAATTAGCGTAACGACCAATCAGAGCAGAGCACGTGCCTCGAGCGGGGTCGAGGCGCCGTCTTTACTTTAAAAGGGTCCGTTGGTTCTTGGGAGAGGGATTCGAGTGATAGCAACTGATCGAGTTGGATCTTGAAAAAGTATATCGCTTCGTTGGTTGGAGTAAGGAACGGTGCCCTGAACCCGCTGCTCAGTCTTGGCTGTTACTTTCGTTTCGTTAGATAGTGTCATTTTCATCAATAAGTGTGTGTATAGTGAATATTGTATGTAAAGTGAATAATCTGTGTGTGAAGTGAATTTGTTTAATTAAAATACTACGAAACTGTTCTATTGAGTTTGTGCTCGCATCTTACCCAATGACGCCCACTAAGCCCGCAACTACTGATGTCGATGTCGAAGATAACCATGTTTCTCCGACATCAGAAGTGGGATAAGGTGCAGGCACAAAACGTGAGCGAATTGACAGCGACGAATGACGGATGGTGTGCGTTATTTGAAGCGCAACAAACCAGTATGAAGTTACTGGTGGAGGCGCTAACCAAACCACCGAATATCGAGGATAAGAGCATCACGCTGCCTAAATTTCAGCCGGAAGATGCAGACACTGACGCCCGGGCCTGGCTGACAACAGCGGACATCTGTTTATCGGATAGTGTGGTATACAGGGAAGTAAATAAGTTCTCATACTTAGTAAGGCCATGAGAGGCTCAGCTGCAACATAGTTTTCTCAGATAGCTTTTCGTAATATGAAATGGGTAGAATTTAAAGAAATTTGTCTTTCTCGTTTCGATACGTTAGAAACATGTGCAGCGACGATATTAAAGATGCTTACTGGTAAACCGTAAAAAGGTGAATGTCTTGCTGCATATGCAAGCCGTTTATTTACTTTTCTCATGTCACGATGGAGTAATTTAGGCAAGGAGGGAATGGTGGTATCCTTTTATACTTGCACACATGTGGCAAATCGAGCCAAGGTTACAATGCAATATTTTTTTCTGAAGAAATAACTACCCGACGTAAAATGCAACGTGAACTAATGGCTTTTTCTTATCGCAAGTGGAGCTACCAAGAAACAACAAAGACCGTTGCAAGCACTACACAAGATAATAAACGTCCTAGGCTATGTTCAGCTTCAACAAAATGTTACGCTTGTGGAAAGCTTGGTCATAAATCTTTTGAATGTTTCAGTCGGTCGCATGACAAGCAGCGAACAACTCCAATCACTGAGCGCCCCTGCGACTTGCTACAAGTGTGGTGTTGAGGACCATGTGGCATCGCGGTGCTCAAAAACATGGCCGGTTGCGGGTAGCAGCGCACAGTCCGCTGCCGCACCAAGCGTTGTGAAGCGAGTGGACGTGTGTGGTATGAAACCTGTCATCGGGATAATTACGCAATTTGGTGAGCAGTTTTCATTTTGTTTTGATTCCGGTGCTGATTGTTCCTTAATTTAAAAAGTCTCTCGCAAGCTTGTTGGTACATTGTATCGTGCAATAGTTACTTTGACTGGTGTAGGAAAATCTAGTGTATTATGTGACTCACAAATTTTATGCAGGGTCGTCCTTAGTGGCCAAGACGCACAAATTTTATTTCACGTTATACCTGATGATTACCTAAATAACCATATTTTGTTTGAACGCGATTTGTTGGCCTTGGGGTTGTTAGTACACATATCAAGTGATAAACTTACTATAGTAGAGAAGCCCTCTCTCGTTAATATTTGCAACGTAGGTAACGCGGTGGCTGATTTTCATGACGTGGATACCGATATACCTGTTAACCTTAAACCACGGCTAATAGAACTTCTTAGCTGCTTTAAGAACTCATTTGTTGAAGACACGCCTACTAGTAGAGTAAAGACAGGTGAATTAGAAATTAATTTAGTAGGTTCTAGCAAAATCGTGCAACGGCGGCCTTATCACTTGAGCCCTGAAGAGCGAGTGATAGTATGTAATAAATGTAGTGATAGTTCACTTAGTTATCTGCTGGAGTTATTAGACCAAGCATTGAAGTCGTTTGTAATGCGCGCTAGGCAACGAACGCGCATTATACACACGACTGACCCGAATTTTTATTCGCGTACTGCGCGGCCTAGCCGCTGCCGGAAACCGTCGCTATGAGTTCCGAAAGACTGATAGCTAACGAGCTGTTGGCGTTTATACAGCACGCCATCGACACCATGGACGAGGTCAGCATCATGCAGATCTGCAAGTCGAGCTTTAAAGAAGAGGAGATTTGCAGAAGCAAGGTGATGCTTTACGACACTCTCGGCCAGGCCGACCGAATGCCCACACGCAGAAGGGATGAAAAGGGGGAGAGAAGTCTTCAGGACATCATTAATCTCCTGAAGTCAACCGATCCTGACGACGTGCCCGCCTTCGTGGCGAAGCAGCTGCACAAGCTGCCTCCCGTTACGTTCGATCACGTCGACGTCACCAGGCTGCTTAAGGACATCACCACGCTGAAAGCTGGCTTGGCCGAGGTACAGTTTAAGTTAGTGATTTCCGAATCTACCATCAGTGAGCTGCGTGCAGAATTATTATCATTAAAAAATAATGGTTCTGTAAGTAGGTCGCCGGAGTTCGCTAACGTAAACACACGTCGCGGCGCTCAAATTGACTCCATCAGCAGTTTGTCGTCGCCGCCGGTTAATGCTGAGGTGCGCGAATCGCGCAACACAACGATGCCCGCCACCCACTCCCCTGCCCCGCAGATGACGTCGAGTGCGAGCGCGGTCATGACCCCGCCGCGTGCATACGCCGCAGCCGCAGCCGCGCCCGCCCCCGCCGCTGCACCCGCCCCGCCAATCAAGCGGCCCTCGAATGGAGGGAAAAAGAAAAGCCGGAGCAAACCAGCTGTCCAGCAGATGCCACCGTCGGGATCGAAGAAACAATCCGACGAGGAGGGCTTCATTAAAGTGGAGAGGAAGAAGAAGAAGCCCTCATGCCGTAACATCTGTGGCACAGCTCCGAACCAGCTAGACCATCCGCTGCGTCCTGCCGTACCATCGACGCCGCTGTATGTGTCCCGACTGCACTGGTCTACGAAGGTCGAGGATGTCGTAGACTACGTCCAGAAGAAGTCCAACTTCAAATTGAGGGTTGAACGGTTGGTACCTCGTCACAAAACGAGTTTCAATTCGTTTTTGGTGAGAGTGCCGACTCATCATCTGCCAACCTTCATGGAGAAGGACTTCTGGCCGCAGGGCGTCGTGTTTCGGAAGTTCCGAGGTCGTTTGCCCGCTGACACACCGTCGACAAGTGTCAAATAGATTTAGATTATAGATTTTATATATATATGTTAGTTTTTAAGGTATATATACTATGGGCCTCTGTTTACATATTTAAGATCTTTTTGTAAATATTGCCTGAAATAAATGAATAAATAAATAAAAATAAATAAAAAATCGCCTTTCTCTAGCCCAATACTCTTAGTGAAAAAGCGAGATGGTACCGCTTTACCACCTATTAGCTAACAATAATTCTAAAATAATTTGGACCGCGGTGTATGAGGCAATTAGACAAGATATAATATCAGTATTGACTTCATCCCCAGTTTTGATGCTTTTTGACCCAGAATTACCTATAGAGTTACATACGAACGCTAGTAGCGAAGGTTACGACGCAATCCTCTTTCAAAGAGCTGGATCCGTGTCTGTCAGATGACAATGATGGTAAGATCTTCGTACTAAATTTACTTTGTTTAAAATAATTAGTTATCGGAGTGTGTGTGTGTGTTTGTGTGTTGCAAATAAATTCTCTTTATAAGATATCCTAACAACGTGGTGGTTGTTAAGGCTTGGTTAAGCTTTGTGAACGAGGTGGCTACTAAAAGGCGAGGTGGTTATTAAAAGGCGAGGTGGCCATTAAAAGGCGAGGTGGCCATTAAAAGGCGAGGTGGCCATTAAAAGGCGAGGTGGCCATTAAAAGGCGAGGTGGCCATTAAAAGGCGAGGTGGCCATTAAAAGGCGAGGTGGCCATTAAAAGGCGAGGTGGCCATTAAATGGCGAGGTGGCCATTAAAAGGCGAGGTGGCCATTGAAAAACGAAATTGGCAGAATAAGAGGCGAGGTGGCCACTTAGATATTGTCAATAACCCAAAATGTGTAACGCGATAAACGGCGAGGTGGCTGTTTCGATACTACTGACTTAATTTACTATGTAACATAGTCTATTAGGATTCAGATTCGATTATGAAAGGCTTATTGTTATTAAGGGCACATATTTTATAAAAACATCTTAAACGAAGTTGTTGCGCAGAAGAGAAGTTGTAATTATGTACACGATTCCCTTGGTCAGGAGTGGCCGAACTATACAAAATATCTTTCTTTTCTGCAGATAGTAATCATACGCGGCCTTCAACATCACACGAGGGCGTGTGATACGTCAGGACGGCCGTGTCGGAGGAAGCTATGAGTCGAGTTGATTGTTGTTTGCAATAATTTACATTCTAATTACTTTTAAAATTCTTAATTTGATTTTATTTGATTTGTTACATTTTTCTATAATTTTAAAACCTCATTAATCTAATAAAAGTTATAATATTGTAATTAGCGTAACGACCAATCAGAGCAGAGCACGTGCCTCGAGCAGGGTCGAGGCGCCGTCTTTACTTTAAAAGGGTCCGTTGGTTCTTGGGAGAGGGATTCGAGTGATAGCAACTGATCGAGTTGGATCTTGAAAAAGTATATCGCTTCGTTGGTTGGAGTAAGGAACGGTGCCCTGAACCCGCTGCTCAGTCTTGGCTGTTACTTTCGTTTCGTTAGATAGTGTCATTTTCATCAATAAGTGTGTGTATAGTGAATATTGTGTGTAAAGTGAATAATCTGTGTGTGAAGTGAATTTGTTTAATTAAAATACTACGAAACTGTTCTATTGAGTTTGTGCTCGCATCTTACCCAATGACGCCCACTAAGCCCGCAACTACTGATGTCGATGTCGAAGATAACCATGTTTCTCCGACATATTTATAAAACTGTTATTTTATAAATATATATTAGACGGAGAAGCAAAATTCTGCAATCTGCTTGACATCACCGTTAGTGGTTACATTACGTTGGGCAGAACGAATCGATCGAGAACTCATTCTCGACACTGATCTGACTCCAACATATAATTTATCCTTAAATAATCCACCAGCGCCACGATCACCCAACATTATCCATATACGAGTATCACCAAAGAATATTAAGATTGTAACAACTCAACTCCGCTGGAGGTGTTGCCTTTTCTCTTAATTAAATTTTGATTAGATGTAACAATACATAGTGACTTTAAACAAAAATAAGGTTTTACATTCTACAGACACATAAAATATACAGAAAAATCTAACAAATCAAATTAAATTGTAATTCATTTTTAATAATTCACTTCCTTCGTCATATTTTCGTCGGATAAAACATTCTTTTTTGAAGTCTGACCACCAGATGATATTCCCAACGCAGCTATTAATTAATGATATTAAACCTCAATAAAAATTAAATAAACGAAGTGTATATTCGTCCTTTAATAGGACGAATAAAAAATAATTATACGTCTTTTATGAAATTTATAAATTATAAGGAAGGACGAATACACTAATAACTTATTTATTAGACTATTCGTCCTTTCTAAGTAGAAAAGTAGCTTGGCTCAGCTCGGTAGGTTAAGGTTTTTTTTTCTATACAGAAACCGCTGCACTTAAAAAATTTTTTTTAATCTTAAAAACTCTTGAACAAAAAAATCGTTGGAAATTAAAAAAATAAGTTTTCAGCTCGGTATTTTTTATTCGTCCTTGTGTAACAGCCTTGAATAAAACATCAATTGTACCCATAGTTAAAACATTATTATTTTATCATACATACTTTTCCCCCATAATTGTCAATAATAATAATAGTTTAAATTTTGAATAAATCAATACTACCAAACATGTATTTGAAAAAGAGTTTTTTTCAGATTTTAAAATATTATGCTATTAGGCCCTAATATATATTTGTGATGTTATTAAGTAAAAACTAGTTCACTAAGAATTGACTCACTCACAGGCTTATCGGCTATGGATAGCCAAGTAGAACCACTTTCGCCGCGTTTAATCGATTCTATTACACCAAATGCCGCAGATTCCACTCTGAAATAAAATAGGATAAAATAAAATATTTTCTTATCTCTTCCTGATGTCTTCAATGCATAATCCAAGAATAATATCTTACCTTTCTTTAACCTAAAAATATCATTATCCCATAAAATATTTATCTTAAAAATTATAAATTATAGACTTAAAAATCAAAACCTTACATTCGTAATAAATTAGCAACTAAGTGTCGCTGCGTTCAAGCCCAAAATATTATAATCTATGACCTTTTTACTACGACGTCAAAATTCTCCCTTTAATGTGAAGAGGATAATAATATATTATAAAGACCACCGCTTTCGCCATATTGCCTTTGTTAATGTTACTTACTAGATAACTTAAAAAAACTTACTTTTGGCAAGGATGAGACCTTATTATATTCATCATACTTTTTTCAATTTCTCTGTCAAAGTTTCCTATTTTACCCACAGTGAGAAGCGAGGTATCTGTAGCTCCAAAACAGATAGTCAACACACGCACTCCTGTTCTATCGTAATACTCAGGCAACTAAAAATAAAGTTTGTCTATTCCTTCATCCACAATACTAAGTAATAGATAAGTATGGGTAACCAAGCGTATTTTTTTTTTGTAAAATTGTGTTTTTTTTTCGAAAAGAGATATAAAATTTGAGTTATTTAAAAAAAAAAGACTCCTATATTTAAACTTAGAAGCAAAACCCTAAGAACAAAATCTGATCCAAATCATTTCCGAGGTAATCGAAACAAAATATATTATCTATACGGATAAATAAAATTGGAGTGTCTGTTTGTAATATTAAAATAACCACTTTTTACTAAATGCATATGGATGTATACACGGTACATATACCAAAACAACATTTTTTTTAAATTTTTGTCTGTCTGTCTGTTTGTTACGGCTAATCTCTGAAATGGCTGGATTTTGATGGGACTTTCACTGACAGATAGCTGATGTAATAAAGAGTAACTTATTTATGAATAAAATGGGGTCTTAAAAAAAAATTAAAACCAAATTTTTTTTTTGGGAAGCAACCCAGGGGCAAACCCGAGCGAAGCGAGCGTGAGTCGCTAGTTAGGTATATAATAACAGATTATAAGATAGGGTAGTAAGCTACCTTGATTATGATACATGGGACATGGACAAGATGTTATTTTACAATCGTTTGCAAATAGAAATGTAATAACATAAATATTATTTTAAATTGGAATGGAATCTTGTTTTACCAGCACGTTAGAGATGTTTCTCAAATTTCCACCGTTAGTAGAAAATATTATAAGTTTTAATATAGATAATATCGTATTACAAATATATAAATTTATTTTTACAATGTACAGATATGACATTATTTTATTGTTTTCAGTATATTTGTTTGTTGATAATTTTACATATATATTCCTTATGTAGAACAGTCTGTATATAGTCGGTATTAGGTACCTACGATGGAAGAAGTGGATGAATTCCAATATCTTTCTTTCTATAATTTTGTATATTTCTTTCTACTCTCTGATTATAAAATCAACAATTTTCAATTTTTTCTTTCATTTGCCATGCAGAGACAGATGAAAGAGTAGAGTTTATTAAAATTGTTGATATCAGTATTAAAATATATTTAAAAAAAATGAAATTTCAAAATTCGACCATCATTATTGAAAACAGAATTTACCTAAGTATAAATCAATTATAATTTACATGGCTAACGCTGGCTAATAAGTCGTATATTATATATATATATATATATATATATATATATATATATATATATATATATATATATATAGATATATATATATATATATATATATATATATATATATATATATATATATATATATGTATTGTATTAATAAATAAAATACTATTTATTTTTACTCTTTTTAGAGAAACATGGTTACTTTTTAGGTATAGGTACAGTAGTTTTTTTATTGGTCCTCACGCGCACTTCCTCGGTGTGCACTAAGAGAATCGAGTGACAAATTCCTCAGTTTTCCGCTTGATAGGTAATGCTACATAGTAGTATCCAATTTTTGCTACTTCACTTACCAAATTGATTTCTATCTCTTTCTTGTACTTCTCTTTGCTGTCGTTCATGATGCCAGCATTGTTAATAACTACATCGATATAACCTTGTTCAGTTAAGACAGCATCGTATACCGCCATCAAGCAGCCCTCATCTGTGACATCACCCTTAAGAAACTTAACTTTACTGGCACCATATTTTTTGTTTAATGCAGTTTGGAATGCAACTCCTTTGTCTTCTGTAACATCCAAGAATGCCACGTGCTGAAACGACAATAAGATTACTTTAAATATTTTCACTTAAACATAATTAATTGATTCAAACCTGGTGGGTGAAGTGATTGGATATCATAATACAATTATGAAACAAATTACCGACTTATACGAAAAATATACTCCATATCAAACTAATATTACTGTCATTAGTGAAAAAATAGTCTAATAATTTTTAACCAACTTTAAAAAATGTTCATCTGTATATTTCTTTTTTTTTTCAATGTACATAATATATCATATTATGTTCAGCGATATTTCAGATATGGCTTGGCCTGTTTTGCTACTTTAAACTGTAGTTATTCTATTAAGATAGATTCAGAGGTGGTCCTGTGAAATTTTCTTTGACATAGAGTTATCCGTTTTCGAGAAAATAAAAAAAAATTAGTAAAAAATTTTTTTAAGTTAAACGGTTTTATTTGAAAAGAACAATGTACCAAAAGCTAAAAAACAAGTAGGTACTCGTAGGTCCTAGATACCAGTCATCACACCAATCTCATCATCAATCTAGGGTATTGATCAGACTCAAACATAAAATACTTTCATGGCAACGACATCAAAAATATTAGATCCGGTTCAGTTTTTTTTTTCTTTTTAGTATCTAGAAACTCGTTTTATTAATGTCTGGAAGTCGGTTTATATTTTATTTTTTAAGTTTTTGTTATATTTTTACTTAACAACTACAAGACTTACAATAAGCTTACTTAGGTAGACTTAGTTTTATTGATTGTTTTATTGATAGCTTGCTTGACATTTTGTTGCAAAATAAGTAACGTATAAAATGGATCTAAAATTGAATATTTCAATTGAAAAGATTATATTTAATATAAAATACCTAATTCAGGATAATGTATTTAATTTTGATTCTACTATTATTAAAAAACTCAATATTATTTTCTATTTGATTCTTGAAAGTTAAACGAATTGTTGTACATTTAACTAAACTTTTGAAATTTAATTATCTGAAAGACGAATATGCAAGGATACCGAAAATATTATGTGAATATAATAAATAATGAATTTCATCCCAGAGGGTGTCCTGCCAAGTGTCTGTCCGATATTTGTTTCAGGGCATACGGGTACGCGACCCCGGGTCCTCGAGCCACCACTATCATACCTTCATCCAGTCCGTGAAAGTGGTGTCCTCTCCTCCCTTTTCCTGCTCCTCTTTCCTGGCCCCTTCCCGCTCCCCCCACTACCTCCCTTTTTGACCCACTCCTTACCCTGGTTTTTTTCCCACTATATGTGGGGTTTTTGGAGGTCAGATGGCAATCGCTCCATTTAAAACCAATTTTGCCATGTAAATAAGGACAGTAACAAAAATGCTGGGTACGGCTAGGGCGTTGCCGCTAAACGACGCGCAGGCACATCGCCCTACACCTGCGACAAGTGGGCAAGGGCACGGTTAAAGACGTTAGTACCCAGACGGAAACTCCGCTTTGCTACGTGGAATATTGGCTCTCTAACAGGACGATGCAGGGAACTCGCAGATGTACTCATGAGACGTCGGGTCCAGTGTGCTTTCCTTCAGGAAACTCGCTGGAGGGGCAATAAGTCCCGTAATATCGGACAGGGTTACCAGCTTATATACACTGGGTCACCTTCAGGTAAAAATGGTGTAGCGGTAGTGCTTTCTGAAGAGCTTCGGAATGGTCTCCTAGAAGTTGACCGTTGCTGCGACCGGCTGATGCGGGTAAAGGTACTGATTGAGGGTGTTGCCACGAACTTAATCAGTGCCTATGCCCCCCAGGCAGGCTGTAGTGAGGCCGAGAAGGAGTCCTTCTGGGAGCAGTTTGAAGAGGTACTACGTGCTATACAGACTACCGAAGTAATAGTCGTTGGGGGGGACTTAAACGGTCACGTCGGTAAGGCAGCTGAGACATATGAACGTGTCCACGGTGGTTTTGGTTATGGTCGTCGCAATGCAGAGGGAGTAAACATTCTAAGAACCTGTATTGCGTCTGATCTGGCCATCGTGAACACGTTCTTCCAAAAGAATGCTGAGCACCTTATCACGTATAAGAGCGGGCCCCACTCAACTCAAATAGACTATCTGCTGACCAGAAGGTGTCATATCGGCAAGGTGACTAACTGCAAAGTCATTCTGGGTGAAAGCCTGACGGCCCAACATCGTCTCCTTGTCATGGACTATTTGTTTACCCCGAAAAAGAAACTAGCCGAGAAACGCAAACCTAGAATCAAGTGGTGGTTACTGAATGGGCCGATGCGGACTGACTTCCTGGCGGAGGTTGAGAAGCAAAACCTATTGATTCACACCGAAACCGCCCAGGAGGCTTGGGATCGAGCACAGTCGGTAATTACCGCGGTGGGAAGGCGAGTTCTTGGCGTTTCTAAGGGAGGACGAGTCATCGACAAGGAGACATGATGGTGGAATGACCAGGTACAGGGGGCGATTCGAGAAAAGAAGACTGCGTTTAAAGAGTGGCAGCAAACCAACTCTCCTGAAGATAGAGAAGAGTACAATGCAGCCAAACGTGCCAGCAAGAGAGCTGTAGCCAGAGCCCAGCCCAGCCCAGAAAAATGTTGCAAAAACGGGAAAAAATGATTCCTTTTGAAAGCTTCCGTTGCGTGCGCTGCGTAAACGGTTAAAGTTACGCAAAAATTGTATATGACGGAATTGTTTTCCTTTAAAAGTTCTAAAAAAAAGTCCGCGACAGCATGTCTATTATTTAAGGTTGACTCAATATAACCCTTTTTATGGTAATCAAATTTGTTCTAAAATAATGAATTACTTCTAAAGGTGTTTTTATAAATATGATATTAATCCTTATCCAAATAAATACGTTGTTCATCACGAGCATTTAATTTTGAATAAAATTACTCTTGATATCATTTGATTTCAATGAATATCTTAGGAGATGTCATAGTTTTAAAATATACATATTTAACTTTACGCGGACTATGGGTGAGCGCGCTCTCAGCCCGATGTAAGGCGAGGGCGGAGCGGTCGTGAGGGGGGAGGGTGCTGGCCGCCGCGCCGGTAGCTCTGCGAGTAATTTTTTTTATACAGTGAATGATTTTATCGTACCAGTGCTGGAAAGTCTACACGAACACCAGTTTTGACTAAAAAACTCATTTCCATACCACCATGAGGTAGAGTAAGTTTCGCGATTTTTTTTTTTGTAATTTCCTCAGTAGGTATAATTGCAATGGATTTTTCAGATAAAACAGTTCACTTTATTAAAAGCCATGGCAGTAACGAACGATAGACTTGTACTGATGATTCAGGCAGAATATTTATGCTCTGTCGGCAGTTCTTATTTTACACTAGCGACTCACCCTCGCTTCGCTTCGGGTTCATCCCTAGACAAAAACAAATCTATCCCACGGGAACCGTACATTTTTCCGGGATGCTATATAGTCTATAGCCTTCCTCAGTTAACTGGCTATCTAATGCAAAAAGAATTTTTCAAATCGGATCAGTAGTTCCTGAGATTAGAGCGTTCAACCAAACAAAAAAACAAACAAACAAACAAATAAACAAACAAACAAACAAACAAACAAACAAACAAACAAACAAACTTTTCAGCTTTATAATATTAGTATAGATGTGATGTACCTTATAAGCCGTAGTAGGCCAGTTTATCAACACGTAGTAAAATAACATTCGTAAATATAGAAAAAAACACGTGATAGTGCACTGTGTAGATGTAGGTACTGGATAAAATATTCATTTTGCAAAAAAAATCACTATATAAATTATATTTTATGCATATTTTTATGATATTTTATTCGAGAATATTTATTTACGTATTTCTTTATGTTCAGTAAAAAATGTATAAGAAAATTATAAAAAATCTCTGATGAATAATGCAAATCTAAATAGTTAAATGTTGATCTGGACTGCACGTCCGACCAAATTGCCAACCTCACCTGCACGTGGTGCCCCCTGCTAGATAACAGACGAGGCCCTGGCGACCGATCAATGGTAGTATAACCATGCGTATCCAATACAGTGATTGGAAAAGGCTAGCAGCGACCTTGAGGTACAAGTAACCTCTAAAATGTCTGGTGTAGAAGGCAAGAAGAAACCACTGCACTATTTTTCCCTAGTTATCGTCAGTTTTATGGAAAAGTCTAAGAAAGACGAGTTCCTGGCATCCTTTAGATGGGACAGAGGTGCTAAGAATCCCCAGGCGAAAAAGGCAGCAAATGAAGATAGGAACGTGGAACGTCAGAAGTTTAAAGAGTCCAAAAAAAGTCTACAATGTCTGCAAAGAAATGCAACGAATGAAGATTAACATCATGGGACTAAGTGATATCAGATAGATAGGCAAAGGTAAACATCAAATAGATAATAACTACACAATGTATTACTCTAGTTCTGACGATAGCTCCAACAAGTATAGGGTGGGAGTAATCATAAACACAAAATGCGTTAATACACCTGTGAACTTAGTACCAAAATCAAACCGAACTATTTTACTTCAAATAGAAGCCAAGCCGAAAAATATCAACATCTTACAAGTGTATGCATCCACTACAGATGGGACGGATCAAGAAGTTCGAGACTTTTATAAGGAAATAGATGACTCGCTCCAAGTGACAAAAAATCACGAAATAAATCTAGTAATCGGCGATTTTAATGCTAAAGTGGAGAAAGGAGAAGTCCCACGAGTAGTCGGAAAGTTTGGACTCGGGGCAAGGAATGAGAGAGGTGATATCCTTGTACGATTCTGCCAGGAGTGTGATTTTGCTATAATGAACACTTTAAATTACCTCCAAGGGGATTGTATACGTGGACGTCACTTAAGCATACCCCTCAGCAAATTGTAAGAAATCAAATAAATTACATCATGATCAATAATCACTTTTGTAATTGCATCAAAAGTGCTAAGACTTGGGGCTGATATAAGATCTGACCATGCTCCAGTTATAGCGACAATATCATGTAGACTTAAACAACTAAAGAAGAGAACACAGTACCACGCAACAGATGTGAGGAAACTTAAAGAGCCTAACATCCAAGATGAAGTGGAGAAAGAAATAAGTGAGTAGGCAGCAGATAAGAAATCTGGGATAATGCGTACGGTGGAGGAAGAGTGGTGTTCAATGAAGAACAAAATATTAAACATCAATGAGACACACTTGAAAAGAGATTGTTTTCCTAAGCAGAGTTGGATGACAGACTAGAAATTCCCTTAAGCTGGCTTCTCATGGCGCGTGATATTACGAGTCGCGCCGCGCCCGCTCGCGCTTCGCGCCGTGTGAAGGCAGTGGCTCGACACGCGACTCGGGCTGGCGTGCTATGGCGCGTTCGATCCGCTAAATGTCGATAACTTCAAAGGCGCGGCGCGAGCGCGCTCGTGAAGGCGTGGGCGCGCGTGGTGCGACGCGGACTCGCGCTATTGAACACGTTCATTTCATCTCGACTCATTCGACTGTGAAGTACTCATGCGTGTGTAAATATAGAGTGGTCAAATGACACAATTGCCGAATTTTTAATTTTATATAAATGAATCATCTTTGTGAAACTCGAAAAGTGCAGAGCACAAAAATAGGAATAACCAGCATGGTGCCTGAATTAGAATACAAAGTAAATTAAAAGAAAAGGGATAACTTATGGCAAACAGTGTGTTGCGTACCTCGGTCTGTCGAAAGATAAAGATATGCGGCGCAGAAGCTTCAACGCGCGCCGTGCCGCGCCGCGCCGTAAGAACGGTTGGCGCGGGCTCGCCCGTGGCGCGTATTTGTACGTAAACATAGACTCGGCGCGGCGCGACTCGTGATATCACGCGCCGTGAGAAGCCAGCTTTACAATGGCAGCGCCTATGCCACTTGGTCCACCACTAACTAACACGACTTTATTCTTCAAATCACACATGTTTAAATTACGATGGAGAGTTTATGAGTTACTTGAATTGTCTCATGTAGAAATATCCTTGACTTTCGCTTAATATAAGAAAATAATTATAAGATATACAAAAATATAAATTCATAAATATTCATTTTTGTTATTATATTAACACAAATGTAGGTATATTCTTTTTGTCGTAGGCTTATTCAACTAAGTATTTACCAAATAAAGCTTTAGCAAAACAGTAACATTTAGTTTTTTCAAAGAAGACTGGTTTATTACGTAATACTGAAACAAACAGACATACTGATGTATGTATTATATACCTACATTACATGTAAATATAACTGTTACATAATATCACTTAATGTAAAATTATCATAATTATTATCATCATATTAAAGCATTCGTAACTAGGACGTTGACATAGGTGAACTTATTATTTAATGGATAGAATAAGACATATATATGTTTATCATCTAATTACGTTTTATCATTACTAATAACATTAGATGAAATAATATTTATAAACATATATTTTATACCTTTATATCAGCAGAGTTCTCCTACCTAACCTCAAGGAGCGTTTCCCATTCCTTGGGTGCACCCATTCTCGTCTTCTCCGCTCTGGCCATAACCTAACTCTAACAATCCCTTCTCAGTCTTCTTCCTTTTATAGTACCTTTTGTAGTACAGTAGTTAGACATGCGAATTCGCAAAAAAATTTAAAAACCTTTAAAGGACCACTTTCACACACTCTGAAAGAGGGTTCTTTGTTAAAAGTATTGTTATTTGTAGGTATTATTATTATCTTTATGAACTTTAGTACAATTCTTGCTAAACTTGTCATTTTATATTTATGTCTGTATAATATAGGTATAGTTATATTTTACTTTTATTTATTATATATTTGTATGATACGTAAATGTATAAATATATACTCTTTCTACTGTCTCTTTATTTATTATTCGCGCCCCTCTATCTTAGGTCTTATTTCCTACACCTAAAGGTTGCCTGGAAGAAATCGCTCTTTTAGCGATAAGGCCAGGCCGCCTCTTGTACCTTCTTCTATATTTTGTATATTTTCATTTCTCCTTTTGGGTGTACACTAAAAAGTTATTTATTCATTCATTCATTCATTCATTCATTCAGATTTAGTATTAGGATTAATAAATGGCATCATATAAAACATAATATATAGAACCTCGTTAGTCTTGGCTACCAAGTACGACTGATCAGGATGTTTTGGGTTTTCATCCCCAGTCCGACCAAGTATAATTTATTGAGGCTTTCAGCGTGGTTTTCAGAAAGTCTGGATTTAAGTTATCTATGTAACTGTTCCATGCCTCAAAAACACCTAAAGCCGTGTCACACAGTGGTGTCAAATTGTCGTCCCAATTACGGGGTAAAAGGCATAAAGAGTGCACTTGTGTTAATGCACACATTTGTACATTACAATACCTATAAGATCAATCTCACTGACATCAGCCTATGAATATATAATATACGTAAATGTTAACAAAAGAAAGGTGTATATTAAAGTTTTTTGATTAATTGTACGTAGAGGATATGATGACTTGGGATAAGGTATCTATACTAATCCCGCGAAAGTGGGGCGCTCGATAACCCAGCCGGGCGTGAAGCTAACAGACTCAATGGGAAATGGTGGGTTGCTCCTGGTACTTCTCTAATTGTAGAGTTGACTTTTGAACGAACCCCCTGGCTATTGTGATGTACCTTGGTTCGGCCTTGTGGTTAAGTGCATTAGTGATACTACGGAGCGCCTTTAAGACAGGGGAGGTCCCTTAGGGTTTAAGGAGGTAATACTGGCATTCCTAGCCGGTGAGTCTCACATAACCATAACCACCCATGCAAGTGGTACACTACATTCCTCGACGTTAAAAAAAACGTATGTATGTACTTATGTACGCACTTAAGAAGTTATACTTCCTTGGCGTAACGGAATAAAAATAGCTAAAGATTTTATCCTGTTTGTAACAACTCTCCGTTGGTAAAAGGAATGATAAATTAATAAAAAAAATTGCAGTGAAATTTAAACAAATTAATAATGAAATAAGGCATATTAGACATATTGCAAACATATATTTACCAAATATCATTTAAGGAAAAAATATATTAATATTACTAGCAGCTCATTCTCGCTTCGGTCGGGTTCGCCTCAAGGCAAACAAGAACAAATCTATCCTACGGGATTCGTACATTTTTTTCGACATAAAAAGTAGTCTATTTGTTATTCTGATGTATGAACTATATTATTGTAAAGTTTCATTAAAATCCAATCAGTAGTTTTTGTGTACTAAGTTGTATAAGTTACTATAGTTTTTTAACTATCCTACGGGAACTTTTTAATTTTCCGGGATGAAAAGTATCCAAAATGTTGACTAGAGATATAAGGTACTAGAGATTAAATCGGTCCAACAGTTTCGGAGATTAGGCCGTATAAACAAACAAATAAACAGAGAAATAAAAAAATTGAAAAAATCTGGATTTGTTCTATTTCTCTTCTTACATTCCCCTGACTCGGTTTTTAGCATTTTTTTCTGTCCACAGACATTCGACCTCTACAGTTTCATTATATGTATGTATATGTATGTATATATGTATAGATATAGATATATAATTTGTCAGACAATACCAACGGTTACCATGGCAACAAACAGCTAACTTCATCATGTCGCTTTTTGTTTGTCGGTGTGCGCGCGCATCGTAAAAATTTTACTCTCATATTTTTTTTCAAAACGTCCTAAAAGAAGTATAACTTCAAAACTGTATTAATACAATATTTATCTAGTATAATATCTATTCTATTTTGAATTTGAATTATCCAATATTCATTCATTTCATCTAAAAAATGATCTACCTTAATTTTTGCTACTTTATTACACTGAATAGAAGATGGTGCAAGTTCAAAAAGTAACAATTTTTATGAGTATTTATTTACTGTACAGACAACAAATTTTGCAACAACGTACCACTCTTCATAAAGTAAATGCTTTAAATCTTAAAGACTATATAAATTTCCATTATATATCTAAAGAGATTACAAAGACATTTAGTGTAAACCTCTTAACGAAATATTAAGCCTCTTTGCTCTGTAACATGCTCTCTATCCGGTGGAATAAAACGCTCTACCTGTATTTGAATAATTTATAAATATATTTTAGTTTATCTATCGTCGTGATCGTCACTTACTTAATAGCCAACCCATGAAGTCTCCATAAAATACTAATAATACTATAATTTATTTAATTATTTATTTATAACGTTAATATATTTTCATAATTTTCATGACTGCAGGGAAATAGTTTCGCTCAAACTTTTAGGTGATCATCATCGTACAACGGTAACAGTACAGAAAGAAATATTGAAAAAAAAAATCCATTTTTATATTGTTCAAGATTAACATTATTTAGGAGAATTAACTAATATGTATAGTTTAGTAAATAAAACTGTAATAATAACTAGAGGAGCTAATGGCGTAGGTGCCAGTATTGTAAAAGAATTTCTTAAGGAAAATGTAAAGGTAAGTCAATCCGCTTAAAGCGGGAATCGGAGACTAGTATGCAGCAGTGGATCTTAAAAGGGCTAAATTATTTGTAAATTTTTCAGTACATCGCAATATTAGATATTGAAGAAACTTCTGGAATTAAATTTGAAAAAGAAATTTTGTCCATATATAGAGAGCAAAAAGCTAATCTTAATCTTCTAATTAATCTTTAAATGTGATGTTACAAATGCTAAGGAGCTATTTGCATTATTTAGTAAAATAGCAGAACAATATGGAACCATCGACATAGTTATTAACAATGCAGGTATTGCTTATGAGGGACTGGACAATTTTAAATCACAAGTCGAAGTAAACTACGTAAGTAATGTATAAAATCAGAATTATAATTATTAAAATATTTTAGAAAATTCGGTATATCTTTAGATTGCTAGAATTATATCGATCACTTCTTTATAATCTAAGAATAAGATGAGTAGTTACATTATGAATGATTCGAAATATGGGAACTGAACTGGTCCAGCTTACTGTGGTGGAAATTGGAACTAACTGGCACCGTTTAGCGCTACGACTGCCTCCATTTCCAACTACTTTATATATTTAATATTCTTTTAAATGTATGATAATTATATATTTATCTAGCGACTTACCCTCGCTTCGTTCGGGTGCGTCCCTAGATACATTTCAATTTTTTTCAGCGGGGGTTCCTAATTCTTTTTCTAAAATATAAGTAGCCTAAGTTACTCCTTATAACATCAGGTATCTGTCCGTAAAAGTCCCGTTAAAATTGGTCCAACCGTTTCGGAGATAAGCCGGAACAAACAGACAGACAGACGAAACAAAAAAAATTAAGATTGTGTTTTTCTTATAAGTACTGCATAAAATTTCATATGCATTTAGTAAAAAGTTATTATTTTGACATTACAAACAGACATTTCAATTTTATTTATCTGTATAGATATTCTTATTTTACTTTATATATTTAATATTCTTTTAAATATATAAGGGGCAGAAGGAAGGAATGAATTACATGAAGGCGTTACTTTAGGTGCTTGTTTGTGTGGACTAAATTAGCAGTATATTATAGTAAAGCTGATATACATACTTTCATAGTATGATATTTCTTTTTATTTTAGACTGCAGTAGTCTCATCAACTCTTAAAGCATTAGAATTAATGCGTGTAGATAAAGGAGGTAAAGGGACCATCATCAATATAATTTCTCCTGCAGCCTTAAAAATACAATCACCTACATTCTCCGTTTATGGAGCTACTAAAAGTGCAGTTCTTCAATTTACTACTTGCATAGGAGTAAGCTTGAACATATTTTTTTAAATTATAGTTAGCTATAGTAAAATATAATATTTTTAACATATTATGATGAAATTTACAGTTTATTTTAATATTTTTAATTTTATTTAAAGCTGCAAGGGATATTATACGACAACAAACGTACGAGTATTCTCAGTATGTCTTGAAGCATCTTCTAACGAGATCCATAGAAAACAGGACTCCTATGAGAAATCTGTTAATCCTAATTGCATGTAAGTTTCTTCTTAGCATAGAAAATTATGATATATTTTGGAAGATGAAATCATTATTAATTGTTTTTTTTTTTGAATTTGTTAATAGGACTAAAGCAGCACAAGGAGTAATTTACAGTTATAAGAATGGTGAAAGTGGTAGCACTTGGCTTATAAATGATAATATAATTGATGATATTACACCTGACATACGTCGTGCTTACAAAATCATGTTAACAAAGGCAAGTCAACTATTCATGTTACAAAAATGACATTTCATCTACTAAGTTGTACTAATTTCAAATAGATACCATTAAATATTTTAAAATAATAATAAAATATTCTTGTTTTATTGAATATATCACAATCACAATTATGTATCACAATATTATAAGAATGTGGCTAACATCTTGCCACTATTCCACGCGGACATGACTTGTACAATAATAACTAACAATAAGTACACATTTGTTTTGTATATAATAATAATTATTAATAAAGTATACCTATTTATAATTTTCTTTACTGTAAATAAAGTATTATGTGAATCTTTTGCATTTTGCAATTTTATAAAATAAAAAAGATCGGAACCTTTAGAATCAGCGCCGTCTATTCATTATTTAAGTATTATCAATTTCTTTGTATGGAATGGGATGAGATTAGTGACAGACCGAAGATTCGTTTTCGGTTTCGGCCAGTTTCGGCTAAAAAATCTAGTTTCGGCTATAATATCAGTTTCAGTCAAAAAAAGCCGAATCTTCGGCCACGCCGAAACTCAGTAGTAATGAATTGTCTCACTTCGTTCGGGTGAGTTCGTACATCGTGATCTTCGCCAGTCACCGGCACGACTGCATCGAGTTGAGGCTATGAGTACACACACACGACTATTATGAATGCAAAAGTGTGAGCGATAGTGTGTGTATGTGTATGAGTGTATACTACTCTCTGTGGACTACCTCGGTTGCCTAGTAGTTAGCAAATACGGCTGCAGATCCAGAGAGTACAATATAGTATTAGTTCTCAGTAGAAAACCATAAACAGCCAGAAGTTAAAAATATGGCGGTATTTCAACTATGTGACTCGGAGACCATGTATAGCCGTCGGTGCTGCGCTTCTTCACCGGCAATGTAAAATCGTTTCGAATTGTCGTGCCAGCGGAGTTTGAGAATGACGGGATAAAAAAAAGAAAAAAATTCTATATAAGGAAATGGATATATACCTACTTAAGTTTTTCCGGTTCGTGGCTGCCCTTCAAAAACTCTTCGGCTATCTAATATCCCTTTTTGTTGGTACTATTATAACGTGTTAAAATTTTAGAAAACAACAGTAATAATTAAAGTGTCTTATGAATATCTATCAATATGATACCATATTAATTGCTATTTTTACGTATTATCTTAAACTTTATTTTGAAAGACTACTTTTTTAAAGATTCGGATTCATAATATAATTTAAAGGCAATTAATAATTATAATTATTTAAAAATTAGTTTAATGATTTTGTTCTTAAAACATTTCTTTAAAATAACTTTACTGTCATTATTAGGGTTCCATTCCCAAAGGGTAAAACGGGACCCTATTACTAAGACTCCGCTGTCCGTCCGTCTATCTGTCTGTCCGTCTGTCACCAGGCTGTATCTCATAAACCGTGATAGATAGTTAAAATTTTCACAGATGATGTATTTCTGTTGCTGCTATAATAACAAATACTAAAAAATATAATAAAATGAATATTTAAGAGGACTCTTATACAGCAAACGTTATTTTTTATCTCGTTTTTGCTCGATGTTGATAACGGCAACAGGTAGACGCTTGAAATATTAACAGCATATTTAGTTATAACAGCATATATAGTTTAGTTATTTACTTTAAAAATAAACAATAAATTAAAATAAAATAAATATTTATGGGGGGCTCCCATACAACAGACATGGTTTTTTTGCCGTTTTTGTAGATAATGGGACGGAACCCTTCGTGCGCGAGTCCGACTCGCACTTGAGCAATTTTTATTAAAAGTATTTTATATGAATACTAGCAGAATCCGAAGCTTCGCTCGCGATTTCGAAATTTCATGCAAATACATATGTCAAAGGGATAAAAAGTTTTATACAAACTTTTATCCCCTATTTCACCTCCTTACGGATTGAATTTTGAAAAATCCTTCTGTAGTGGGTGTCTTCGTCATATGAGAAATGTATTCAGCCCTTTTTAACGTCCCATTGCTGGGCACGGGCCTCCCTTCAATACGAGGAGGATCAGGCCATAGTCCACTACGCTGGCCAAGTACGAGTTGGCGGACTTCACATGTCTTTCAAAAACTTGCTAGGTTCCCTCCGACATGCAGGTTTCCTCACGATGTTTTCCTTCACCGTAAAGCAAGTGGTAATCATGTTAGAAATGATTCGCACTTGAAAATATCAGAGGTGCGAGATCCGGGAATTGAACCCGCTTCATTCGGTTTCCCAAGCGAGCGCGTTATCACTGGGCTACCACTGCCTAACTGAGGAATACGTGTGCGAAATTTCAATTTTCCTTTTGGCCTGTGCTTAATACATCAGTCAATCACTTTTGCCTTTTATATATGTACTAGCAACTCACCCTCGCTCCATTCGGGTTCGTCCCTAGTTACGTTTTAACGTTTAGTATAAATTTCTCAGAGATATGTATTTTCCCGCAGTAAAAAGTATTCTATATGTTGACCCGGATAACCAGCTGTCGTTATACCAAATTTCATTAACATCTGTCCAGTGTTTTTCTCGTGATATGGTAACAGATACACAGACAGACCGACAAAAAATCTAAAAACTATAATAAAACAAAAAACTATAATAACTATAGATTCGGCCTCTGCATCGATAATAATGTCTATTTCAATAAGATTTTCCAAAACATATTTAACGTACAAATTCGGCTTAGTTACAATTTTATTATATGTATAGATATAGGTAGATAAAACGCAAAATGATTTTCGTGACAAATAAAATTATTGCATATTAAATTTTATGGCAATTTAAGTATACAATAAACATATAATTACTTTATTTTTCTATAAATAGCAACGCGTATTTTCAATTCACTAATTCTTTGATTATTATAATAATGTTTAGCGTACAAGATAAGGTAGCAGTAGTGACAGGAGGGGCGAGTGGTATAGGTGCATGTATTGTTAGAGAATTTTTAAACGAAGGTGCAAAGGTACGAGTCCTGTTAGCGCCATTTTAAAACTCAAACTTATCATATTTTAAGAAATAATTTATACATATCATCAGGTGTAGTAAACCCTTTTCTTTTTTTTATTTGACTAAATAACAATATAGAGATTGTTAAGAAATGTATTTTTTCTTGCTACAAAGTGAGTTTTTAATAGAAAACTTACTATATGTATTATGTATAGATAAGCAACCTGCCTGTAAATTTTACGTCTATGACACAGATCTAATATCAAGCTAAGTTACTTTCCCCGCAAAATATATTTTATCACAAATATATGTATGCTTATATTTAAAACAAATGTTTTATTGTTTTTCAATCGATTTGAGCAATTAATAATTAATGTATGTATACTTAAAAGATATGTTCAAAATTAAAATCTGATATTATATATTACAGTATGTAGCAATTTTGGATGTGAATGAAAATATTGGAAAAATGTTTGAAAAGGAACTTATTCTTAGAAACTACGGAAATAAAATAGATTTCTTTAAATGTGACGTTACAAATTATGATCGGGTAGGTTCTATTTTTGAAGAAATTGCAAAGAAATTTGGAACCATTGACATAGTTGTTAATAATGCTGGTATTTCAAATGAGACTATGGATGTTTATAAAAAAGAAATAGATATTAATGTTGTAAGTATTTAAAACTTTAAACTCTTTGTAATAATAATGTATATGAAATAGCTAATTATGTTTGATTGTTCTCAATATTGCAGACAGCATTGATATCGTCAACATCTAAAGCTATAGAACTAATGCGTGAAGACAGAGGTGGAAAAGGAGGAACTGTAATCAATATATCGTCAGTAGCAGCATTAATTCAATTTTCCCCAACAGCATTTGTTTACGCTGGAACTAAAAGTGCAGTGCTTTATTTTAGCACGTGTATAGGAGTAAGTTAAAATTGTTGGTGTGCAAATTATATTTAAATAGTAGCTTTAATGAGTAAAATAGTCTTTCGACATTACAATGTAGCAAATATTGCGATAAAGATTGCATAGAAACAAATAGCTAATATTGTTGAGTTTTTATTTAAATTATATTTTGTTAACTACATATACATACATAGTCACTTTAACGGCTTAAGTGAGTGATAAAATACCTAACCTAAAATATAATGTATCTGTCGCAGCCAATTAGCTTAATTAGATGTTCAATTAACAGCCTAGCCTTTTAACTAAACGGCTCCATTCTATTAGCGGCCTGAATAATATTCAGCCATCAATCAAACAGCTAGGCAAATAACTTGAATCGATAACGTTTAACTACTTGCCTAGCCTAGTCATTTATATAAGTTAATTAGAAAAAAAATCATTTAATATTTGGATTCTTCTATAAAAAATTTTTTTAAAATTCTAATCTAGGTCTAATCTAACCTACCCTTTTTGCCGAGTATGCCATGTAATAAACTGTTCATTTAACTACTTTACATAAATAAAGAATTCTTAAAATTTAAATATTTCATATATTTTCGTCACACTATTACCTTGTTCTATGAACAGCCTAAGCGTCTGCCAGCCCGTTCATTAAATGTTGTATTAGATGCTACGACTAGATATCATCCAGGAATCAAGCCGCTAGTTGAACGGCGCCATTTTGTTAAGAGACTAGGCTGTTAAACGAACGGCTAATTAAGCTCGTTGGCTACAACATATCTAACAAATACATTTAATAATGAAGTTTTATACTTTTACTTGGATTTAATTGCTATATATGTAGGTACATTTTTAGCTGTACGTATTTTCCCTGCAAGCACTTCTCTTCGGAATAAAGTTCTCAGAATTCTATTTCACTCTTAATATTTATTCTTTATCTGAGATCTGATGAATTAATTTTAATTTATAGTATTACATTAAAATATTTTCAGACGAAAGAGAATTATCAAGAAACCAAAGTACGGATATTGACCATTTGTTTCGGTATAACGTCGACATCTTTGCTTATAAACTATGACAGTTTTGATCAAGATATTATAAGAAATTCCAAAAGTATTGAAGTTAGTAAAGTAGTCATGGAAAATGGGATGTGCCAAACGTATGTATTTTATATAAATAAAATTGAAATATCAGATTTCTAAAATTTCTAGTACAAATTCATATAGGTACATATAACTGCATATTTTCAACGTTTGTTTCTATGAGAGTAATTACATATCTATATGTTAGTAACTATATGGTAGTAGGTAACTATATTACCAAATTTTAATGCTTCCCTCACTTCATTTACAGAAATAGAAAGTAGATTTTGTAATTCGGTAAATGTAAATAATTACAAATACTAATATAAAAAGAACTTTAAAACATTCATTTTGATAAAAAAAATCGGACAAGTGTCACTTTGACTCGCATACCGTTTATAACCGCAAAAAAAATCCTGTGATGTAACTAAAAAATGACGATTTTCGAAATATACCCTTTAATTGTTCTATAAGACATTATTTCTTGCCAAATTTTATAATTCTAGGTCTAATTATGTGGCATAAACGGCTGTATCTTTAGACTGCGTTAACTTAGAAGTTAGATTTTTTCACTGTTCTAAGGGATTGGAGTCCCTGAGTATTTGATATTAATTTCAACTTAATACTTCCACGTGTTCCTGAGAAAAAGGGTTTTGACAGATAGACCAACGAGCAGACGGACCGACAGACAAACAGACAGAAAGACGGACAACGAAGTGATCCTATAGGGCATTTTAAATAAAACTATCTTTACGGATTTTTTCTCGAATTTATTTTGATTTTTGGTTCCCGACGTTTCAAATGCTTTATAACAATAAAGCTGTAAAAAACTATAGCTGTAAAGCATTCGAAACATCAGGAACCAAAAATTAAAATAAATTCGTGAAAAATCCAAAAACATAACCCTGATTTTTTTTTCTAAAATAAAAGTACTTATGTTACTCCTTATAACAGCAGCTATCTGCCAGTGAAAGTCCCATCAAAATCGGTCCAGCCGTTTAGGAGATTAGCCGGAACAAATAGACAGACAGACAAAAAATTTACAAATTGTTTTTATTTTACAAGTACCATATAAACTTACACACGCAATTAGTTAAAAACTGTTATTTTGACATTACAAACAGTCATATCAATTTTATTTATTAGTAGACAATGATTATACTATATTTGTGTTATGAACGTTGTCATTGAACTTGGTGACTGCAGAAAATGGTAGAAAACAATACTATAAAGGTTAAAAATAAACATTGGCACTTATAATTTCTACAACTCACTTATTTGTCTTTTGATTTCAGAGCTGATGCTGCAGCCGTAGGCGTAATTCAAAGTTACAGGAATGGCAAAAGCGGAAGCACGTGGTTGATTAATGAAAGTGAAGCACAGGATATTACTGATCTAGTGCATGAAGCTTATAATGTTATGTCGTATAAACTTGAGACACAGTAAATAACATTTTTGGAATAAATATTTTTAAAGTTTTACAATTATATAATTTACTTCCTTTATATTGTACCAGTATCATAGCTTTTAGTTTTATATAGTTTTCAGTTTTATATTAAAACTAAAAAAAATCGTCCTCAAAAAGAACACTAAAAAGTAAAAAATAACTAATTGGAAGTTTTCATTTACTATAGATACCTAATCAGATATTTTTTTTTGAAGTCGGTGTATTTTAATTTGTAACTTCAATGAAGTTCCTTTAAAATAGCAAAAAGTACATTAAGGCCAGTACTTCCATTAATTAAACTAGAGCTCTAACAACATGTAAAAAGTCTAGAAACTGTTAAACAGTTAACAGTTTTGAAGACATTGTAAACTATAATAATAATCAATAAGGTTTTTTGTAGAGACTTATCCCAAGAAAATTACTCGACATATTTATAAAATAATAATTAAATATATATTTATAAAACTGTTATTTTATAAATATATATTAGACGGAGAAGCAAAATTCTGCAATCTGCTTGACATCATCGTTAGTGGTTACATTAAATTGGGCAGAACGAATCAATCGAGAACTCATTCTCGACACTGATCTGACTCCAACATATAATTTATCCTTAAATAATCCACCAGCGCCACGATCACCCAACATTATCCATATACGAGTATCACCAAAGAATATTAAGATTGTAACAACTCAACTCCGCTGGAGGCGTTGCCTTTTCTCTTAATTAAATTTTGATTAGATGTAACAATACATAGTGACTTTAAACAAAAATAAGGTTTTACATTCTACAGACACATAAAATATACAGAAAAATCTAACAAATCAAATTAAATTGTAATTCATTTTTAATAATTCACTTCCTTCGTCATATTTTCGTCGGATAAAACATTCTTTTTTGAAGTCGGTCCACCAGATGATATTCCCAACATAGCTATTAATTAATGATATTAAACCTCAATAAAATTTAAATAAACGAAGTGTATATTCGTCCTTTAATAGGACGAATAAAAAGTAATTATACGTCTTTTATGAAATTTATAAATTATAAGGAAGGACGAATACACTAATAACTTATTTATTAGACTATTCGTCCTTTCTAAGTAGAATAAGTAGCTTGGCTCAGCTCGGTAGGTTAAGGTTTTTTTTTCTATACAGAAACCGCTGCACTTAAAAATATTTTTTTAATCTTAAAAACTCTTGAACAAAAAAATCGTTGGAAATTAAAAAAATAAGTGTCCAGCTCGGTAGGTTAAGTTTTTTTTTGCATATAGAAACTCTTGCACCTAAAAATCACTTATATTACATTAAAAAACAAAAAAGTGGTAAATATTCGTAAAAACCGATAGTATTCGGACAAATAATATATTTTTTATTCATCCGATTATTATCGGACGAATAGCAAAAGCCTCCTTTACTCGTCCTATTAAGAGGATTGTGAAGCTAAATAAAAAAAGTAAATTTCCATACAAAAAGCGATAACGTTTTTCCCCCCATTAACATAGTCTTATTTTCATAATTTTTGGAAATGTTGTAGATATAATGAAAAACTAGGTCCGTACGTTTTTATTTTAAAGAAATATTGCGTATTATAGAAGTTATTAGCATCTAAATATCTGTATTTTTGACGTAAAAACTTCCTCGAGCGTTTTTATTTTTTTATAATTAAACTAAACTGAATTACTAAAAAAGGAAAACGTACAGACCTAGATTAAGGTGTACTGAATCTAATGAAACCAAAATTGTCTCATTTCGTAAATGTTTAGGGGGGTAAAAACGTTATCGCCCAAAACAATATTTCAAACAGGAATGTAGGTAATTGCCTCTAAGATTTGCAACTCTCTCTATCGCACCATAAGGGTTGGCAAAGCGAGCGATATGAAACAGATAGCATTTTCTTAAAAACCTACTCGCGCCGTGTATCGGCACTTCACAATCCTCTTAAAAGGACAAATAGTAACAGCCTTGAATAAAACATCGTTTGTATCCATAGTTAAAACATTATTATTATATCATACTTTTTTCCCATAATTCTCAATAATAATAACAGTTTAAATTGTGAACAAAACAATACTACCAAACATGTATTTGAAAAAGTTTTTTTTTTTCAGATTTTAAAATATTATGCTATTAGGCCCTAATATATATTTGTGATGTTATTAAGTAAAAACTAGTTCACTAAGAATCGAATATGCTTTTTTTATAACTTCGGTAACATCCCTCACAGGCTTATCGGCTATGGATAGCCAAGTAGAACCACTTTCGCCGCGTTTAATCGATTCTATTACACCAAATGCCGCAGATTCCACTCTGAAATAAAATAGGATAAAATAAAATATTTTTTTCTCTATTCCTGATGTCTTCAATGCATAATCCAAGAATAATATCTTACCTTTCTTTAACCTAAAAATATCATTATCCCATAAAATATTTATCTAAAAAATTATAAATTATAGACTTAAAAATCAAAACCTTACATTCGTAATAAATTAGCAACTAAGTGTCGCTGCCTTCAAGCCCAAAATTATTATTATGACTTTTTTACTACGACGTCAAAGTTCTCCCTTTAATGTGAAGAGGATAATAATATATTATATAGACCACCGCTTTCGCCATATTGCCTTAGTTAATGTTACTTACTAGATAACTTAAAAAAAACTTACTTTTGGCAAGGATGAGACCTTATTTTATTCATCATACTTTTTTCAATTTCTTTGTCAAAGTTTCCTATTTTACCCACAGTGAGAAGCGAGGTATCTGTAGCTCCAAAACAGATAGTCAACACACGCACTCCTGTTCTATCGTAATACTCAGGCAACTAAAAATAATAAAGTTTTATTAGTGCCTAAAGTTTGTTTATTCCTTCATCCACGTTATTAAATGTATGTACAATTTCCCTACTTCTAAGGGTCTTAACGTAATTTTAGATAGTATTATATATAACCTTGCTCAAAAACTTGGCTATAAAATGCAAAAAAATCAAATCGGACTAGTAGTTCCAGAGATTATTAGAAAAAACAAACATAACACCGAATATTTCATCGAGTTTTTAAAACGTGGCAACAACAACATTTTAGATAAATTTATTAAACATGGCCGAATACATTCATTAAATAACGGTAAACAAACGTATCGAATAAAGACAACACTAACGATAATTTCTAACTTACCCCTATGCAATTACTAAACTGTAATACAGCACTTTTAGTGGCATAGTAGATAGGAAGTAAAGGATCTTGAAATAAAGCTGCAATAGATGACATGTTCAAGACCACACCCCCTTTACCACCCTTCTCCTTACTCATGATATCTATGGCTTTAAGTGTACTTGTTATCAATGCAGTCTGAAATTAAAAGAAAAATGTAAAATTACACTTGTAATAGACAAGTATACCCATACTTACATACCAACCAAGCGTATTTTTTTTTTGTAAAATTGTGTTTTTTTTTTCGAAAAAAGATATAAAATCTGCGTTTTAAAAAAAAAGACTCTTATATATAAACTTAGAAGCAAAACCATATGTAAGAACAAAATCTGATCCAAATCATTTCCGAGGTAATCGAAACAAAATATATTATCTATACGAATAAATAAAATTGGAGTGTCTGTATGTAATATTAAAATAACCACTTTTTACTAAATGCATATGCATGTATACACGGTACATATACGACAACAACATTTTTTTTTTAATTTTTCTGTCTGTCTGTTTCTCTGTTTGTTCCGGATAATCTCTGAAATGGCTGGACCGATTTTGATGGCACTTTCACTGGCAGATAGCTGATGTAATAAGGAGTAACTTATTAATGAAAAATGGGGTCTCACAAAAAATTTTAAAACCAAATTTTTTTTTTTTTTGGGAAGCAACCCAGGGACAAACCCGAGCGAAGCGAGCGTGAGTCGCTAGTTAGGTATATAATAACAGATTATAAGAGGTCCTGGGTTCGAGTCCCGGGTCGGGCCAAGTTTAGTTATTGAGTCTTTCTATATAGTAAGCCTCAGTAACAGCCCGGAGTTGGGAAGTTGGCGGTGTTACACCCCCGTGCCTCGGAGAGCACGTAAAGCCGTCGGTCCTGCGCCTTAACTCTCACCGGTCGTGTCTCGTATCGTCCCACCGGAGTATGAAAGTGACAGGAATAGAGAGTGCACTTGTGCTGCGCGTACACTTGTGCACTATAATATCTCCTGCGCAGTTGGCTAGTCTCAATGAGATTGACCGCCGTGGCCGAAATCGGTCAGGAGGACATTATTATTATAAGATAGGGTAGTAAGCTACCGTGATTATGATACATGGGACATGGACAAGATGTTATTTTACAATCGTTTACGAATAGAAATGTAATAACATAAATATCATTTTAAATTGGAATGGAATCTTGTTTTACCAGCATGTTAGAGAAAAAGAGAAGTTTTTCAAATTTCCACCGTTAGTAGAAAATATTATAAGTTTTAATATAAATAATATCGTATTACAAATATATAAATTTATTTTTACAATGTACGTATACGACATTATTTTGTTGTTTTCAGTATATTTGTTTGTTGATAATTTTTTACATATTATATATTCCTTATGTAGAACAGCCTGTATCTAGTCGGTATTAGGTACCTACGATGGAAGAAGTGGATGAATTCCAATATCTTTCTTTTTATAATTTTGTTTCATTTCTTTCTACTCTCTGATTATAAAATCAACAATTTTCAATTTTTTCTTTCATTTGCCATTCAGAGACAGATGAAAGAGTAGAGTTTATTAAAATTGTTGATATCAGTATTAAAATATATGAAATAAAAAAATTAAAATATATTTAAAAAAAATGAAATTTCAAAATTCGACCATCATTATTGAAAACAGAATTTACCTAAGTATAATCAATTATAATTTACATGGCTAACGCTGGCTAATAAGTCGTATATTATATATATACGACTTATTAGCCATATATGTATTATATTAATAAATAAAATACTATTTATTTTTACTCTTTTTAGAGAAACATGGTTACTTTTTAGGTATAGGTGCAGTAGTTTTTTTATTGGTCCTCACGCGCACTTCCTCGGTGTACACTAAGAGAATCGAGTGACAAATTCCTCAGTTTTCCGCTTAATAGGCAATGCTATATAGTGGTATCCAATTTTTGCTTCTTGACTTACCAAATTGATTTCTATCTCTTTCTTGTACTTCTCTTTGCTGTCGTTCATGATGCCAGCATTGTTAATAACTACATCGATATAACCTTGTTCAGTTAAGACAGCATCGTATACCGCCATCAAGCAGCCCTCATCTGTGACATCACCCTTAAAAAACTTAACTTTACTGGCACCATATTTTTTGTTTAATGCAGTTTGGAATGCAACTCCTTTGTCTTCTGTAACATCCAAGAATGCCACGTGCTGAAACGACAATAAGATTACTTTAAATATTTTCACTTAAACATAATTAATTGATTCAAACCTGGTGGGTGAAGTGATTGTTTAAATTATTTGCCCTTGTTAGTTGTTATCATAATACAATTATATTACAAATTACCGACTTATACGAATAAACAAGAAATATACTCCATATCAAAGTAATATTATTGTCATTTAAGTGAAAAAATAGTCTAATAATTTTTAACCAACTTTAAAAAATGTTCATCTGTATATTTCTTTTTTTTTCAATGTACATACATATGTATATCATATTATGTTCAGCGATATTTCGGATATGGCTTGGCCTGTTTTGCTACTTTAAACTGTAGTTATTCTATTAAGATAGATTCAGAGGTAGTCCTATGAAATTTTCTTTGACCTAGAGTTATCCGTTTTCGAGAAAATCAAGAAAAATAAGTAATTTTTTTTTAAGTTAAACGGTTTTATTTGAAAAGAACAATAATAGTGATGTAGATAATGTACCAAAAGCTAAAAAATTAAGTTGGTACTCGTAGGTCCTAGATACCAGTCATCATACCAATCTCATCATCAGTCTAGGGTATTGATCAGACTCGAACATAAAATACTTTCATGGCAACGACATCAAAAATATTTGATCCCGTTCAGTTATTTTTTACTTTTTAGTATCTAGAAACTCGTCTTATTAATGTCTGGAAGTCGGTTTATATTTTATTTTTTAAGTTTTTGTTATATTTTAACTTGACAACTACAAGACTTACAAATGAGCTTACTTAGCTAGACTTAGTTTTATTGATTGTTTTATTGATAGCTTGCTTGATATTTTGTTGCAAAATAAGTAACGTATAAAATGAATCTAAAATTTAATATTTCAATTGAAAAGACGTAAGAGCATATTTAATGTGAAATACCTAATTCAAGATAATGTATTTAATTTTGATTCTACTATTATTAAAAAAACTCATTTTTTTTTCTATTTGATTCTTGAAAGTTAAACGAATTGTTGTACATTTAACTAAACTTTTGAAATTTAATTATCTGAAAACCCCCGGGACGAATATGCAAGGATACCGAAAATATTATGTGAATATAATAAATAATGAATTTCTTAGGCAAGGTTGGTGTCCAAAGACTACTAACAGACGTTATACCTACAGATATTATTCAATAATATATATTACAATACATAATTTAATTATTAGTTGATACATCATGTGCTTATATGGGTAATATGACAGCATTTTGAGAATATCGTCGAGAATGAATACTTCTACTATTCACCTTCAACATTTTTTTCTTAGCCTAAGTAAAAATGGAAATACAGTAATGAGTGCAGTAAACCAAAATTTATTTGCGCGATATAATTACTCGTATCTAATTAATTACTAATGCTTTACTTATAATATATCCCGATAATAAGTATTATGACAATAATTATCTATTGATTGATGCTTTGCTTGACCTTATAATATATCTAGATAACAAGTGTTATGATGATAAAATATTCTCTTAAGCCGTAAGTAAGTTTGATGCCAATTTTTATATAAAGATAAACTAAAATTTACTTTCCTTAAACAAAAAATTGGCTCTAATATCCAATTCTAACGTATTGGGTTTGTCAAATCAAACAAAATAAGCCCAAACTCGAAGTATCTATTAGTATCCGTTGAAGAGTTCCATTATCCATCTCCTAGCCTAATTAATACATCAGCTCGACGAAACCGAATCACTGCACTAACATCGGAAATACAAATAGGTTAAATTTTCATTAGCTTTTTTTCCACCTTTAACGGTGGTATTTTTTCTTCAAATTTAAATGAGACCAAACTGAATGTATACACTTTCAAATAAAAAAAGAATTTTTCAAGTCGGTTAATAAATGAAGGAGTTCTGAGGAAACAAATATAACAAAATACAACCGAATTCAGAACCTCCTCCTTTTTCTGAAGTTGATTGAAAACGAGCTTAAGCAAATTCATGCAACTCAAGCCGTTTTCCCTTTTGTAGAACTAAATTTTTCAAGTTTTTTGTAATATGTATACTATACATAATTAAAATAAATACAAAAATCAAGAAGCTAACAATAATATAGACGTGTTAACAATTACGTATTATTTTGCGTCAAAGTCGTTATGACCTCATGCTTCCACTTAAGGGTTATAGCGATGCCTCGGTGGTTTATTGGGTACAGATCTGGAGATCCTGAGTTCAAGTTTCGCGTAGGGCCAAGTTTAGGGAATATTTTTATTAAGAAATTCTCAGTAATAGCCCAGAGTTGGGATGTTGGCGGTGTTTCACCCCAGTATTTCAGAGCCCGTGTAGGTGTCAGTCCTGCACCTAATCTCAGTCGTATCGAATTGTCGTCAAATTGGAATTTGAGAGTGAATAGTGCTCTTGTACACTATAATATTTCCCGCGCAATTAGTCTCGATGACATTGACCATCAGAAGGACTTTACGTTAATATGGAATTACACTTAGTATGTAAAAATATATTTACTAACCTTTACATTTTCATCTAATAAATATTCAATAACTTTGGCGCCTATCCCAATGGATCCTCCTGTTATGAACACAACTTTGTCTTTTAAATCAAACGACATCGTTTAACATTGACTGCTCACAATGATATAAGAGAAGCGCGATATTCTTTGCCTGTATTATAGAATTACTTAAGTGTTTTGTTGTGTTGACTATATCTTTAATTTTATTGAATATTATACAAGAGATAAAAGATAGAAAAATATAAATGTATTACTATCATTTGCTCACGGCTTTCCCTGTGTAATGTTTAAACTTTTGTAAGTAATAAAAATAGACATCTAACTTAACTATCTATACATATAATATAATTGTAACTACGCCGAATGAATCAGTACTTTAAATATTTTTTGGAAAATCTTATTGAAAAAAACTTTATTATCGATATTCGATACAGAAGCCAAATTTATTTTTTTAGAATTTTTGTCTGTCTGTTACTGCATCACGGGAAAACCACTGGACAGATTTTGATGAAATTTGGTATGATGATAGCTGGTTATCCGGGTCAACATATAGGATACTTTTTACTGCCAAAAAAATATCTCATCTATGAGCTAAATGTTAAAACGTAACTAGAGACGAACCCGAGCGGAGCGAGGGCGAGTTGCTAGTAACTTTTATAATATTTATTAAATTTATGTACATATATAAGAAGCAATTAAAATCGTACAAGTGTGAATCCAACTCGCACACCAAGGGTTCCGTAATATGAAAAATTAAAATGTTTTCTTTGAACACACTAATTTCCTATGTCCAAAGTTAAATGAAATATTTACCCATCTATATACGACATCTATATTATTACTATTCTCTCTAGATATCCGCGGAAATATGGTATGGACTTAAAATTTATATTTTCAGTCACATCTATGGAGTGCCACCCCTATTTATTTTATTTTTGTAATTTGAATTAATCTAACACTTTACATGACACACCTATTTCAACAACAAGTCTTCAAGCAAAATAACTATGACTGTATATCATAAACGGATGGACAGACGGACAGAAAAACATGACGACGACTTCATCAGACTTTTTTATCAACTTCTAATCATCATATCGACTTGAAACTTTACAAGTTTTGTTTTTCTAATGATAATACAGTTATTTGGTATCACCGAGGTGATCTTGTGATGAGGCAAGAAAGTGGTTAAAGGAACTCTTCAACGGCTACTAGTAAATAGTAAAATAGTTTGAGTTTGAGCTTATTTGGTTTCATTTGATAAGCCCAATATGTTAGAATTATATTTTAGAGCCTGATTTTTAGTGTTACTAATAAAACTGAGTTTTTTATTATGTTAGTCTTTATATAAATTTGGCTGCATCCTAATTAAGGGCTTAACCGAATATGTTATTAAAAACCTTTCTTATTACATCTACACTAAAAATGGAAAAATAAAAACTTAAAAAAATAAAAATAAAAACCGACTAACCAGACATTAAAAGTAAAAGATAACTGAGCGGGGGTTTTCATTTACTAACCTACGTAATCAGATATTTTCAAAGTCGATGCCAGCCGATGCAAAGCAAAGTAAATTTATTTCGATACGTATAAATACATTAACAAATTGATGTAATCATATAATATTTTAACTATAATTATAGTTCAAACCTTGACAAGAACCTACTAGAAATTCATATCTTATCACCTCCTGGATAGTTTCTAAGAAATTAATTGTTAACTGGCACATAAGTGTGCCCGCGCCTCTCGACAAGTTAAAGCATTGTCGGTAATTATAAAAGTCCTATTTTAACCAATTGCCTACCTTAATATAAACTTTTTCAAAAAAAATTTAAAACCAACTTCAAAAAAAAACACTAAAAAATAAAAAAATAACTGATTGGTAGTCTTCATTTACTGTACATAGATACCTAATCAGTCAATGTGCTTTGATTTGTATTGGCTGGCACCGACTTCCAAAATATCTGATCCGAATCTGAAAATGGAAATATCCGAATCTGGTCTATAGTTTTTTGTTTTTATTTTTAACAAAGTTTTTATTTTTCCATTTTTAATGTAGACATAGTACATAGGAGTAAAATAAGAAGAAAGTATTTGAAAAATTCAGTAAGTGAAAAATCAATTATCCGCTATTTACACTCTATCCCCTACACTTAGGGGTGGATTTCTTTTATCAAATTTAAATAGGACCAACTTGAGGTATATGCTATCCAAATAATAGCCTTTCCAAAAATAGAATCATTGGATCCGTTCTACACTGTAAAACTTTTTACAGTGTAGTCTAGATTCAAAAAGAGGAGGAAATTTCCTAATATAACTCTAATTTCCGGAACTGTAGGAGCAATAGTTATAATTTTCCCAGAGGGATTACTACTCTGGCTTGCGCAAGCCACGCCTACTTAGGACATTTTATAAAAAATAATATTAACAGATTAAATATAAAATTTAAGAAATGAAAAACCCAGGGGCTTATTGGATAGATAAATGAACAATAATCCGCCGAAAAAATTTTTTTATCACAATTCTTCAATTAGTTATGCAATAGTTAATTAATATTTTTTCTACTTGAATATGAACATTGCAAGTGCGATAATTGTTAAATAACAAATCTACATTTTTTTCCTTTTTTGAAGCTATTTTTAAAAGGTCTTAGAAAAGATTCCCGTTGGATAAATTAAAAAATTGTTATTTTTTTTCACTATGTTATCAACTCTGTAATTAATATGTAAAAAAGTACAAAAAAACATTTGTAAATGACTTAAGAGTTTTAAAATCAATTTCTTTAAAATGATGTCCACGTAGCCTTAAATATGAAGATTGTGATTTCGCCAATTTTGATCGTCTTATGGCTTTAGCCCGCAATTTCTTAAGTTATTGTTTTTAAGAACAAATGGTATCCGTTTTCTTTGCATCCTGGCACTGTACAATTTGTCATTGGAATTAAATATATACATATAATAAAATTGTAACTATGCCGAATCTGTACATTAAATATTTTTTGGAAAATCTTATTGAAATAGACATTATTATCGATGCAGAGGCCGAATCTATAGTTTTTAGAATTTTTGTCTGTCTGTCTGTTATCGCATTACAGAAAAACTACTAGAAGGATTTTGATGAAATTTGGTAAAATAGCGGTATTTTATTCATTAAAATTCATTTTATTCATTATTTTAATGAAAATTTATTTATGTGTTATTTAGATATTTGACAATAGATGTCGCCATGTGTTTTTAAAATACGTAGTTTTAATTCAAAAAAAATGTACAGCAAGGTCATCTTTCTGATGACGACTTTATTAAATTTACTACTAAATTCTTCGCGGCCCCGCCCATGTTTAAATTTTCAATAAAACAAACATTTGGCCTTATAACTTAGTAATATTTTGTTGGCCGAAATAATTTTCAAATGTAGTATTTGTAAATTTTTATTGTTTAGTAAATAATGTTAATATTTTTTAATCTTTTAATGTAAAAATTGGGCAAATGCAAATCTAACTCGCATTTTATAGGTTTCGTATAGTAAAGTACTGTGTTGTTTTTCTTACTTACGCGTTTTGTTAGGTTAACACTAAAATAAATACGAATAATATTTACGTTTCCACAATATTGACTCATTTTATCAACCGTAAAAATAAGTTCGATTCATATTATTTTATAACATTTTATGGAAAACAAGTTTGTGACTGTTAAATTGACAAAGCGGGTAACTAAAAATATTCCATGTCTCAAAAACTATGAAAAAGTATTTTAAGAACTGTTATACCAGAACTGTTTTAGTTTTTTGTGACACCATTTCTTGGAAGGTAAAGGCTTAAAGGATACAATAAAATGGTTACGACTTTAATCATATTAGCCGAGCCATATGAAATAATAAAAAGTATTTGCTTAGAATATTAAATTAATCAATAGCTGTCTATTAGTAGAGAATGATTAAAATTAATTCCGTAGTTTGAGAGTTTACCGCCCAAAACTAAACAAACAAACAAAACAGAAGTATAGACGTAGATAAATGTTATTGCTAAAACAAAAAGTTTAATATTACTAAATCAAATATGAGATTAACTGAGGAACCTTTGTGGCATTGTCAATCACTGCCATATTTACCAATCATGCGGTGTGCAATGAAATTGGTACAAATGTAAGAGTATACTAATATGTAAAACCTAAGAATTTGGTTTTTGGTCATCTGAACGCGGGCGGAGCCATTTTAAATAAATTGAAAAAAAAAAAAACATCCACGCTATAGAGCTATACTGACTACGGAGAGTTATAGTGATCGCGACATCTGACGGGAGAAAAAGGCAAAATTCTTCCCTATTATAATTTATTATTAACATTTGTGATTCAATGTAAATGATTTTATATTTTATAACAATAATTACTTACTACATTCTATGAACAATAGTAATTAATAAAAATAAAAACATTAATTTATTCTGTAATTTTGCATACATAAAGTTGTAAAAAATACCTATTAATTAAAAACGTACTGGCCAAACCCTTGAAGCTAGAAAATTGAAATTTCGCACACGTATTCCTCATATGACGAAGGCAGCCACTAAGGAAGGATTTTTCAAAATTCCATCCCCAAGGGCGTGAAATAGGGGATAAATGTTTGTATGAAACTTTTTATTCCTTGGACATATTTGCATGAAATTTTGTATGAATTGAGTAGGTACGGCAAAAATAATGACTTACGTATTTCAGCGTTTTCTAAAATTTAACCCTTAAGAGGCTAAAATAGGGGATGAAAGTTTTAAATAAACGTACAGACGTTAAGGCTGTCGCGAATACCGTAGGGTACTCGCGAAATAAATGTTTAATATTCAAATTATTATCTGTCATTAACGTGAGGGTAGTGCAAAGAGTTCGATAGGATAGATTGAGATTTGACACAGACGAGGAACAGACTCGGAACAGACGCGGACGAGACGCGAGCGAGGCAGATCAGGCGCAGCACTGGGTTTAGTCAAGTAAGTGGACTTATTCTACCAGTATGTGAATATTCAGTGTTGTTGCGTGTAAGCAGGTTGCGTGATCAGAAATCAGATTTAGAGTATTAGATTCAGTATACACATGTGTTAACATGCTATCAGAGAAATCAGACCAGTGATGTGAGATCAGTTAAATCAGTTGACTAAATCAGAACAGTTACCAGTTTAGCGAGGCTCGGGGTGGCTATAGGGGAGGTTGGAGGCCACTAGCGAGGGACCAGTCCCTCGTACATTAAATCAGTCATGTTCATTACTAGCAACCAGTAAATCATATGTTTAACAGCAATAAGTAAATCAGATGTTTAGCAGTTACATTATAATTAAGTACGTGTCATGTTATATTCGTCTAATACCAAAGAACAGGGTATTTGGCGACATGGTGGAGGTGCTGGGATTTGACAATTATTATTATTTAAAAATTATACACTAAAGTGATAATAGTAAATCAATACAATATCATATTTTAATTTTTATTCTCAAACATTCAAATGTCGGTTGATAAAATTATAAATAGCGTGATGTTTATAAGTAAAGCAGTTTACCCGCATAATGTCGAATGAATATGGTTTTCTGTTACCTACATCTTCAAAGAAAATTATATATAATATTGAATTTAAATTGAAAAAAGAAATTTAGAATGAGGTATAAATATTATGTACCTATATATAAATAATTAATAATTGTTAGTTAAACGTTGAAAGTTTTAATTCTAAAGAATTTAAAAGGATAAATAGGTAATTTTACAAGTAGTTATGATTCTACAGAGATTACATCTACATGTTTTAAAATTATACGAGTATAATCTCGATATTAATAAAGTGATTAGTGTATGAAATATTTAGTTAATATGTACTTATTATAAATAACAGTACCTACTTTTATTGACGATTTTATTTCATATTTTAATATTCATGATTTTTTACTAAATAAATTAAACAGTACTTGTAGTAAAAAAGTCAGTGTTTCTCAAAGTTTACACTATTGAAAAAAATGGGAATGAAACTGAAAAGACAATAAAAGCTAATAAATGAAATATAAAATTATTCATATAATTTAATTTAATTTCTTATAAATATGAAAACTGGTTAAATATGCCAGGGACAGAGATAAAAAATTTACTTCTGAACTTATGTTAATTTTGTTTGATGGATTTATAATTTATTCAAATATTTTAAATCAGATGACTGTTGTTACTGTTAACATATATAATCAGTTTATGAAAGTTAAAGTTCAATTGTAATCAGTTAAATCAAAGCAATTTTATTTTCTTTTGGGCGGGGAGTGTCGCGAATACCGTAGGGTACTCGCGAAATAAATGTTTAATATTCAAATTATTATCTGTCATTAACGTGAGGGTAGTGCAAAAAGAGTTCGATAGGATAGATTGAGATTTGACACAGACGAGGAACAGACTCGGAACAGACGCGGACGAGACGCGAGCGAGGCAGATCAGGCGCAGCACTGGGTTTAGTCAAGTAAGTGGACTTATTCTACCAGTATGTGAATATTCAGTGTTGTTGCGTGTAAGCAGGTTGCGTGATCAGAAATCAGATTTAGAGTATTAGATTCAGTATACACATGTGTTAACATGCTATCAGATAAATCAGACCAGTGATGTGAGATCAGTTAAATCAGTTGATTAAATCAGAACAGTTACCAGTTTAGCGAGGCTCGGGGTGGCTATAGGGGAGGTTGGAGGCCACTAGCGAGGGACCAGTCCCTCGTACATTAAATCAGTCATGTTCATTACTAGCAACCAGTAAATCATATGTTTAACAGCAATAAGTAAATCAGATGTTTAGCAGTTACATTATAATTAAGTACGTGTCATGTTATATTCGTCTAATACCAAAGAACAGGGTATTTGGCGACAAAGGCTAAGCCTTTAGGACTAGAAACTTAAAATTTCACACACGTATTCCTCTTATAACGTAGGCATCCACTAAGGAAAGATTTTTCAAAATTCAATTCCCGAAGGGATAAAAAAGGGGATAAAAATTTGTATGAATTTTTTTATTTATTGGACATATTTGCATGAAATTTCGTATTTTTTGTAGTTTGATCGCGAGCGAAGCCGCGAGTTCTGCTAGTTATTATATATTTAAGGATAAAAAATATAAATAGAATTCTTGATATTTATCTAGTAGGTACAAGAGTAAAAATATTACAAAATACATAAATATATACCTAATATAATTTAATAATACACTTTATTTATGTAAATTAAGTTGCATGGACTAAGATTTAGTTACTGCATAATTTTTCAACTAATAAATACTTCAACATTTTTTTTATTTTTTATATCATTGCGTATTTAATCTACTGTAGTAATTTAAAAAAAAATGATATCATTAATAATTATTTAATAGGACTTTTTACATAAAGATTTTTTTAATTTTCTAAATATTTTTATTGATTTTGTGTTATATTTTCATTTAATTATAGTATAATTTCTGTAATTTTTATATAAAATGTCGTTGCATATATAATCTACTACTCTTTTTTTATGAGAAATCATTTTTTTCTACCTAAAATGTCAAAGTATAATATACTCGTACGTTAAATTGCGAACGAACTGCAAAATACACTCAATCTATGCAGTTTACCAGGATACTCTTACATCTATAAATATAATAAAATTGTAACTAAGCCGAATCTGTATATTAAATATTTTTTGAAAAATCTTATTGAAATTAATATTATCGATACACATAGATTTTGATGAAATTTGGTAAAATGATAACTGGTTATCCGGGTCAACATATAGGATACTTTTTACTGCGAGAAAATCTATACTATAACTCTGAGAAATCTATACTAAAACTTGTTTAGACCGTGACTGCGGGGTAAGTAGTATTATTGAAAAATGACTATCGCGGAAGTAGAGTCAAATTTATTATTAATAATTAAAAAATATATTTTTTTTTAATTATTCATAATTTTGATTTAAATTTTTATAACAATTATTACTTATAAAAATAAATATTAATTACTAACAAAAATTATGATATTAATATTTTGATTTGTTTTTATTTAATTGCGGAATCTGTACGTTTTTGTTTATTTATTTATAAATCAACATTTACGAATAAACAATTATTTATAGCGATCAATCAAGAACAAACCATGAGCAAACGATATGTGAAAATAAAAATTCTAAAATTAGAAAAAAAAAATCCTGGGGGGCCAAGTTTGGTGAGCCCGTTTGGCTGTATCTGAAGTATAGGTAATTAAATAATCTAAGATGTGATCGCTTGCACGTTCTATTTTCTAGACAATATATTAATTTGAAACAAGTACATATATTATACAATTACAAACAATTGAATACATTATATTAATGCGCCATCATTTGAGTAATCCTAAAATTACAGCAATTACCTACAACCATAGATATATATTATATACGACTTTCATTTTTTCTTACAAGAGCACGTTTGCACAATGTACCTACCTACAGAAAATATATATATTATTTGTCATCCATGATATTATATATCATTAACAAATCGTATATATCATTAACATGTCAAACAAATTGTATAATTATTTATTAAACTTTATAAATATTTAAGATTAATGTTTTCTTTAAAATAAATGAAAAATTAATTCCTGTACTTGCAAAATTAAATCCAACATGAAACGAAATTTGTACGTACATAGATAAAGAACCTACACCATTAATAGTCAGTGACATAAAATATAATTACCTATTTGTTAAGGTGTAGGGTAGACATCGATTTTCTCTATATAAAATACGTACACGTATTATGTATGAAGTTGGTTGTCTATCTTGTTGTTCCTGGTCTATGATCATAATGGAGAATTTTTTTTCTAAAGTTCTAAACATTTACTTGTATTTGTCATCCGTGGCATTTACTGTGACGTTTTGTAGGGATGTACTTAGAGGGAAAAAAACGATTACTAAATAATCGATTTTTCTCTTTGTAAAATAAATCGATTTGTATAAAATCGACTAAATAAAAAATAATCGATTTTATAGGAATGCAACTTTTCGAATAGTAGCAAAAGTTGCATTTTTTTTTGTACATATATAATAATAAAATTACCAAGTCGATAACTAAAACAACAATCTGTTAATTTTTAAAACTAAAAAACAATCCAAATTTTTTTTCAACTTAAGTAATGAGGAAACTGAATAAAATTATTGCTATTAAATAAAACTATCTTTTCGGATTTTTTTGCGGATTTATTTTGATTTTTGGTTCTCGACGATTGTGGACTCTCTTACATTGGACAAACAAAGCGATCCATTAAAATCCGGGTCAAGGAACACATAGCTGACGTGAAATATCGCCGTAATACAACATCTGCTGTCTGCAAATATAGTCAGGACCATGGATGACAAATAAAATTTGTATATTATTTCGAATTATAATTAATATCAAAAATGAAAACCTTCCTATAAAACCGATAACAATGGTTGAATACCGATAATTTTACGATAAAATACATCTCTATTTAATCGTAATTAATACCGATTTCACATCACTACGAACTAAATTCTCCCAGATTTGCATATGACGTCATACCCTTAGAAAGAGATGCGTGGCGACTCAAAAGAAATACAATAGGCGTGAAAGTGACAGCATATTTTGACTTGCCATTTATACCTTAACTGTTCCTAAATTAAGGGAAATATTATGACAGCTCTAAAATATAAATAAATTTTTATGATATAAGAGCTTATGCTAATAGATATTTTATGTTTGATATGAAATATAATTAAAATATAAAATTATTCTATAATAGTTAAAATCATTTAGAATACGATTATATACATCAATAAATAGGACATATGTTTTATAAAGAAATATTTTAAACGCATTTGACTTATGTATATTTTATAATATAATAAAATATTAATTAACATATCCCATGTAGCTATTTTTAGTTTAAAATGGCAAAGTCGGGAAAAATCTTTCTTTGACTATCTTGACCCCCCCGGCCCCCGCTTCGTCTTATTCGCCTTCGGTTTTATGAATTTGGGTTGGTCAGGACCGCCCAAACCATTATATTCGCTTCGACAGACCCCAAATCCTCGCGAAAGAAAATTGATATCGATATCCTAGAATGATTCGGGAAGCCATAGAAATTTCAAATTAATATTTTTTATTTGCAAATGTAATTTATAATTAATTTTAATTTTCTAAAGTGCATATAGACCAATAATGTAGCTTAAATAATTATTATTTTATTTTTCTTTATAGTTGAAATATAATAATAGCAACACTAAAAATATAGATTACTAAACAATAAAGTTCAAAAAAAATGTAATAATTATAATAATAATAGCTAAAATTATATAAATAATATTTCATATTTCAAGTATAAAATAATTAAAATTATAAAATGTTTAAATTATAATTAATAAATATTGTAAGGTACTTTGGTGCTCATTTTCAAAATTTGAATTCATTTTGTTATTTGTGGGTAGGCTGTCTGTAACAACTGTATAATGCCATTGAGACATCTAACACCTTAGTCTCTCCCGTGACCATGATTGCTGTAAAGCAATCGAAACGTCGGGAACCAAAAATCAAAATAAATCCGCGAAAAAATCCGAAAAGATAGTTTTATTTAAATGTCTTATATTCGCGTAAATCTAAGAAAGTATTATTGCTATTAATTTTTAGTACTATTTAACATTTTATTGAAATGTATATAAAACAAAACGATTAATATAAAAGAACGAAATGATTACCTATTAGTCTCAAAACTAAAATACAAAACAAGTTTTTATGTAAATGTTAAGTTTGAACAATAAAAGTACTAAAAAACGAATTATTAACACACAATATATAAGTATCATTTATCATTTTATTAGAACAAAAACAAAATTATACAATAAACAAAATTATACAAAAACAAAATTATATAACAAAAGAAAACTTTAAGTTTAAATAATAAAAAACTAATTCAAATTCATGCAACTGAACTTAATTATATCACTTAACATTTGACTAGAACATAAATAAAATAAAACAATAATTACTTATATTTTTAAAAAATATAATTATCGATTCATAAAAAATCTATTTTTATTATTTAGAGAATCGATTATTAAAATCGATTATAAGAGAATAAATATCGATTAATATAAAAATCGATTATTTTTTCACATCCCTGCGTGAGTGGCTGCTGAGTGCTGTGATTCAGCTACAATCTGTCAAAGCCTGAATGTAGCATCAAGCCACAGTCAGCCATAAAAAATCTTATTAATCGGTGCCTTAACTCAGTGTGTTATAACTACAAATAGTTCTTTTACTTATTATTATTAATCATTCTTAAAAGTACATTTTGTGTACTTAATTTCGTCAAGTACTTAAATAATACAAAATGAATCCATACCAAGTAAGTAGATCGTTAATGTGTTTCTTTTATGTAGTTTGCTTGTTTTGTTTATCACAAAATCAATGGATTATACTCATCGGAAAGGTAATGTAAATGTTTTTATAACGGTTTCTGTTTTAAGGGTCAACCACGTTACCTTCACAATATTGGATTTAGCAACACCGCCCCACAATCATTTGGGAATCCTATGCCAATGCAAGGTCTACCAACGATGGGATATCCAGCGCCTCAACCTGGTTATCCCAATCCTAATACTGGGTCAGGCTATCCTCAACAATCTCAAGGCTATTCTCAACCACAAGGCTATCCACAATCCAGTGGTTATCCTAACCAAGGCTACTCTCAACCAAACTCTGCTCAAGGTTACCCTTCTGCTCAAGGTTACCCTTCTGCTCAAGGTTATCCTTCTGCTCAAGCTTATCCCGCTGCTCAAGGCTACCCATCTGCTCAAGGCTATCAAACTGCTCAATCACATCCTACATCAACCTATCCTCAAGGGTCTAGTTATCAACAACCAAACCAGTATCAAGGATATACCCCCTCAGTACAAAGTCACCAGGCTTATAATGTGTCATCAAGCCCTGTCCATAATGTGCCAAAGGTAAATTTAATTTCTGTACTCAAATCTTCAAGCTAAATGCTAATTTTTATTTTGTGATAAGCAAAACATTGGTGTATTATTTTCTAAATGCTTTTTTATTTGTGTTTATTGAATAACATGCTTCTTATGTCTAAATATATATGATTACAAAATTAACCCGTTCAGAGGCACAGACACGCTGGCATGTCAGTTAACAATTGATTTTTTAGAAATTAACCAGGAGATAATTATGAATATTATAAACAATTCTAATAGCAAAATAGCCACTAAAACATATTATATTATGCTTATTGTATACAATACTCTAAAAATCACCAAGCTTTTTTTTAAAACAATACACTTATTTCGGTGATATTATTAAATATTTATAAAAATTATAATATGGGTCCATTAAAATTTAATGCGAGAGTTTGTATATGCTCATTATAATATATATTATATATAATTTGGGCAATAATTTACTGTATTTTACAGTTATCAAAGTGTAGATAAAACTGTTTTTTTATACAGGGCCCATATGATAAAATGTTACAAAAGTAATAATATAATGGACAAAATAGCTACTTTTAATGGTGAATCAACAAACAGCTAAAATTAAACATTTATATGTATTAAACATTTTGTAGTGATATCTTTTTAAGAATATCCATTTTGTTTATAAATGAATCATTAAAGTTTTCTGGTTTTACTCATACGTTGCACAACTGGTGAGTCATACTTTACACACTATTGTACTATTTTCATCAGATTACATACTGATAAGTGGCATGAGTCCAATTGTTTACAATTGAATGAAAGTATAGGAAATGAAAATATTGATTGTACTAGCGACTCACCCTCACTTAGCTTGAATTTGTTTCTATGTATGTCTTAATGGTTAGTATGGTATAAAAAATCTCCGAAAAACGAAAACAAATCTGTCTCATGGGAACCGTATTATTTTCTGGCATAAAAAGTAATGTATGTGCTATTCCAGAATATAATTTATCTCTGCCAAATTTTATCCATATCCATTCAGACGTTCTGGGGTCATTGAGTAACGAACATCCATCCAAACTTTCACATTTATAATATTTATATGGGATTGAGTTCATAAATTAATTTTTTTTACCACTTAATAATTAATTCAAAGTCATTATAAAAATAATAACAATTTCTTACGTTAAATTGTGGAGTAAATTTAGTTTTAGTTAAAAATAATTGATTAATTTTATTAACAAAAGTTGTCAATTGCTTAGTAATATTTTGATCACAACTATAAACCAGATATGGTCGAAGTGATACTCTAAAGCCACAATTATTTAAAATATTTTTTTTTTCATGAAGGAAATTACCTTAAAAATAATTATCCTGTGTAAATTGATTAAGCTTGTGCATAAGCTAATAATAAATGGTAATAATACCATTTTATTTTTACCAAACCATAAAAAAAAGATATGTTGTGTGTGATATAGTTTAAATGAGTAAATTATAGTATTAGAGCTTATCATTTATAACATATCATTTTTAGCGGAAACTTAGTATAAATAGAATAAATTCATTATTTTTTTTATTAAAGCCACACTAAGTAAATTTTATTAATTAGATTATTTTTTTTTAATTTTGCAAGAATAAAAGCCATAACTTGAACTCTTCTAACTATGATTCTTTATAAAAAAATCATAATTACTTGGTTGCTATGAAAATAAATACATGTACCCGCAAAGAGAACATGATAAATAAACTAAATCAACCATTTTATATTATATATTTTTAATTATAATCCTTTTTCCTGTATATTTACATTTGCGATACGATTTGAAAAAGTATCATACATTTACGAACGTCTATAAGCGGCTGGTACGGTACCTATACGCAGTGACTCTATTCAAGGAACAGTTTACTGCAATTACATTGTTATGCTCACTTCGTCTCTCCGCATACATTTATCACAATAACGAACGATTCAGTCTTGGCTTTGGTCCCCGTTATGGATGTAGTTCGTTCAAATACCTTTGTTTACACAATATCTCGTTAATTCTTGGTATGTGTGGTGATGAAATTGTTGCGCGCGAGTTTCCTTTTCCTTGTGCGTTTCGTCCGTGAAAGTTCTGTTTGAAATAATTAATATGTCCTCGGTCACATCGAATTCTAGTATGCGCAGCGTCTATAGAGCGTCAATTGGCATACGGCGTGGGTTCAAGTCGTTTCGTTATACGGTAGATAATGGCCTTTCTTAGCATATTTCCTTCATGCGCTAATAAATTGCATGAGATGTTAGGTATGTTAAGAGAAACATGTTGCACCAAAAATATTTTCTATTCTCTATAATTTCAATTTCAACTTTAATTTACAGCAATCTGTCATGATAACGTTTGCTATAATAGTTATTTTTTTTTTACGTATAATCTTTTATATATATAATTATAATTATATTCAAAGAATATGTCCAAGACAGAAACTCCTTTTGTTATATTAAGCTCTTCTTTGTGTCTAACCATCTCATAGCCTACATTCATCTTAACACAACGGTATCATATCTGATATCACACACATATACTTACATGTACATTTTTAACGAAGTCAATATCTCATAGTTTTTCTTTTTCTGCAGTCAAAGCCAACAGTTGTGCCAGTAAACCCTTTCGACCCACGCGAAGATGCAGCGATCCTTCGCAAGGCGATGAAAGGGTTTGGAACAGATGAGAAGGCGATCATTCAAGTATTGACCCGTCGCAGCAACGAGCAACGTCTACGCATCGCATTTGAGTTCAAGACTTTATATGGAAAGGTATGTTAGCATTTTTTTCGGTATTAGAAATTTTAATTTAAATAAATACTAGCGGCTCACCCTCGCTTCGCTTAGGTTCGTCCCTAGGTACGTTTTAATTTTTTTGAGCGAAACTCAAATTCTTTTTCTAAAATAAAAAAAAAACTTAAGTTCTCCTTATAATATAAGCTATCTGCCAGTGAAAGTTGTGGTAAAATTGGTCCAGCGGTTTCGGAGATTAGCCGAAACAAACGCATTGACAGACAAAAATTTTAAAAATTGTGTTTTCTTATAAGTACCGTATATAATCCATATCCATTTAGTATAAAGTTGTTATTTTGACATAACAAATAGACACTTTTTTATTTATTGTATCTAAGAATACATTTTAAGGAAAAAAGGCATACCCACTTCAATATCGCTTGAAAGTAATTCCAACTAAGGTATGGGATTATTTTTTGAAATTTATATAAGGTACCTTGGAGGTATGTAAAGGTTAAGGTATTTCATAAAGTACACACAAAAAAAAAACAACCAAATTGAATACTTCTTTCTCATGGAATTCTTACGAAAACATCGAATTCAATGTAAACTATAACAAAGAAGATCAATAAATACCAATTAGTGTACAAAAACTAACCAATTTCACTAAAACGATTAGTGGATTTAAGTAATTCGTAGTAACAGTGATCGATGTGTCCTTGTAGTTTCTAGTACAAGGCCTGTGCACTAAGTAATTAGACATAGCATGGGGTATATTTTTCAATATTCACAAAATTTAATCAGATGCTTTCATACATGCAATTTTACTACCATACATTAATTAATTATTAATATACGCGTATAAAAAAAATCTTCATACAAGCTATGATGTCCTATCCCGCGGATGCCCGTCTTATTAGACATTCTAACATATTTTTAATTTATTTATTAATTTTATTTTTACAAAATAGATACATATGTATGTACTCCTTAATCTAATATAAATTAATTTACTTTACTTTTTCAGAATTTTAAATTTACTTTTTATATTTACTTTTTCAGAATTTTAAATTTCTCTTCCTATTCTTTCTAGAATAATATATTTTATGCCAAAAGTTCAGTAAGCCAATAAGTAATTTTTATATGTAAACTAGCAACTCACCCTCGCTCCGCGCGGGTTCGTTCCCAGTTACTTTTTAAAGGTTAGCTCAGATATTTGCCCGCAGTAAAAAGTATAACCAGCTGTCATTATACCAAATTTCATCAAAATTTGTCCAGTGGTTTTCCCGTGATCCAGTAACAGACAGACAGACAGACAGACAAAAATTCTAAAAACTATAGATTTGGCTTCTGTATCGATAATGAAGTCTATTTCAATAAGATTTTCCAAAAAATATTTAATATACAGATTCGGCTTAGTTACAATTTTATCATATGTATATATTGTAATATTTTATTATTCCACTAGTTTTTGTCCCCGACTCCGCTGTCGTAATTTATTTGTGTAAAATTTCTACGCCGCTAAGAGTCGTAGCATAAGTGGTAAAAATACGCAAAAATATTTTTTCAACGGACAGATACCTACAGAGATTAGCGCGTTCCAAATATAGCTTTATATCAATTTAATATAAATATAAAATAAAAGCTTCTCAATTCAATTATGTTTAGACGGAGCCCACTAAAAAATGTCAAATTCAAAAATAGTAGCGTATTTTACCGCTTATACTACTTACTATTCTCGATTTTGCCATACAGATTGTTTACTTACTTCTAAGTTTTTTTTTTTATATATACATAGGTATTAGTCGTTGATATTACAATTTTTGAAAAGAAAATAGTTATTTATAATTAGAATAGAATTGGCTATTTGACAATTCTAACGATAAAATATTTAATCTGTTGGAGACAGTAGCTTATGGGTCCACAATAATTATACAATATGTTTTTTGCATTAAAATAAATTGTAAATATTTCATTTTTGAAAAATAAATTTGAGTTTTTGTATCTGTGGATTACAAATACTGAAACGCTGGCGGCCATGTTTGTGCAGCGTGTGACGTCACATCGCACATAACAAAACATCGTGTGTTTTATCGTTTGCAGTTTGCTGAGAAGATCACTCTAAAATATTTTAATTAGTGCTTGTGAGAAGTTTAACGAAATGGAGCCGGGTTACACAAAAGCTGATAGTGCAAATTTACCAAAAATAGATTAATTTATGGTTGCAAATTTTTTTGCATGTAATCCTGACTTTTGCTCAGCCGAGTTTCGGAATGTAAAAACTTCCGTGTAAGTACCGAAATGAACAAAGTAATTATGTATAATTTATTAGTAAAAGTTAATGTGTATAGTTCTTAAGTCAAGTAGTAAAAATATTATAAAATAATTTTAAATTACTTAAAGGTTATGTTGATAATTTTAGATCTTCGCGACAGTCGTATGGTGAATAATAAAAATAATACTTTTAAAATTAATAAAAATAATGTCATAAAAAGAATTGTTTTTATGACATGTTTTATGTACAAAATACTGGATTAAGTTTAATTTATTTTCAGTAAATCAGAGGCTAAATTGATTGCTTTTAAATACTTACATCGAAGTGATCTTCACAAAAAAAAATTGCAGATTTATCATAGTAAAATTCAACTCTCAGCGTGCTAATTGTAACCACTGCTTTCGACGTTTAGGACATTTAGGGACGTGTATAAACAATTTGTCAGGATATTTAATTGTAGAACTTTTACACATAGGTACGGCACACGTCTTGTAGCTTGTCATTTTCATAAAAAATATTTTTATTCTAAATATTAACTTATATGAGCTTGCCAATGAAAAAGCTGCAAACTTTTAGCTTAAAATATGTTTAAGAGTTGGAGCATCGTAGCATGGAAAATATATAACATGTTATATTCTCCATGTATCGTAGTTAGCTTTACTTAGTTTATTGGGATATGACGTCACAGCCAGGAATGTCACGTGATGTGCTGTTTTCGCGCGACTTTCAAATTACTGAAAGATTAATATATTTTTTTCCGAATAAATAACGCTTTTTTCAGAAAAAAATAATTGTAAGAGGTATAAAATGAACCTACGTATGTTTTAAAATATCTTTCCGAAAACTGTCAAATAGCCAATTATATTGTAATAAAATCCGTTAGCTATTTTTATTTTAAATCATTGTTTTTCTTGATATTTAGTTCTATGACACTGTTTATATTATTGTTTAGTCTGAGAGTTTCTTATAAAAGTTTCTTCTTATCGAATCCAATCATTTCCGCGAAGAAACATGATAGAGTTTATTTCAGTGAGTTATGAACATATTGACTTTGTAATCACTCAATGTCAGCTGCTGTGTTGTCAACATAAAAAATAATATTAGCGTCAGTTCAAAATAATCATAAAGATAAATGTTTAGTTTGTGATGATGCTTTTGACAACATAATTTATATTGTGTAACAGTTACTACTTACTAGTAAGGATTAGTACTACAGTTTAACTTAATGTTTTATGTAGTTACGTCATTGTACGTCTTTGGAGTAACATGTCAATATTTATTTACTTACTCTACCTACTCTACATCTAATACCTACTGCTCTACCTTCTCTTTGATTTATGCGTTAAATGAATGTCTCAAGTATTTTTTAGTTTTTTTAGTTTTTACCATCTTTTTCCTGTAGTAATAGGTACTTTTCCAAAATGGGAAATTTCTTCTGATTAAATCTTTTTCCCCTTACATTTTTTATACTAATGAATATTATTGATTTTTTTACGTATTCTCTTAATTTAAATAATATTTGTTTATTTTTAAATATACAACCTATTTTGAATTATTAACAGGTCTTCATTTTAGTTATTTGCTTATGAAATCCTAGCATACTACTAAGAGACACAGTTAAACTAATATTGTATTCAGTCCTTTTTAACGGCCCACTGCTGGGCACGAATTTCAATACAAGGGGGATTAGGCCATAGTCTACTACGCTGGCCAAATGCGGGTTGGCGGACTTCACATGTCTTTTGAAAACTTGCGTGGTTCTGTCAGAGATGCAGGTTTCCTTATTATGCTTTCCTTCACCGTAAGACAAGTGGTAATCATGTTGGCAATGATTCGCACATGAAAATGTCAGAGGTGCGAGACCCGAGATTTGAAATTACGTCATTCCGATCCCCAAGCAAACACGTTACCACTGGGCTACTACTGCCTATAAAACTAATAAGAGAAATAATGTTTGTAAAATTTTAAAGTTTCCTTAAATTATTCATTAATGGATTTTTTTTGTTTTCTCTAATAATACTTTTTGAATCGTATATTAAATAGTTTTTATTGGTTATCAGTTTAGAAAGGGCAGGCGGGGAGCATCAATAGGGGCCTGAATGAAGTAAGCAGGTCATTAGGAAGTATATTAGGTATAGTTTTGAATGCTTCTTTTGGAATTAAGAGCTTATAGATGATGGTGTAAAGCATATTTTCCTATGTAAAAATTATGTGAGGCTTTTGTATGTTGCAAGCCTCTACCAAGTTCACATAATGTTTTTATATTTTTACAGAATGTACGGAAAAAATAGACTTATGTCTACAGAAAAAAAATATTTTGGGATATTAACACACAGCACCATCTAGTTCCATAATAAGCTACGAGGCTTGTGTTATAGATACCAGATAGTTGATACACTACACATATATAACTTTAAATACATACATATTATAAATATAAACACCCCTGACTGGAGTACATACATTCGTGTTTATCACACAAATTAATGCCCCTAGCGGCATTCGAACCCGCAACCGCTGGTATAGCAAGTAGGATCACTACAAACTGAGTCAAACGTGTCGTCAAATAAAGAAAATAAGAAATATACTTTACATAAAATAACTTTAGAATTTTTTTGGGAGTAATAAGTTAAAGTAATTATTGCTTATTCCCTAAAGGTAGTTCACACCCTTTTATGTACTATATTAGAACTACTCCATGAGGTAATGAATTTTATGATTATGGTTTTTAACGTTTATTTAGGTCAAATTTAGTAATATTCTAATCTATACAGATAAATAAAATTGAAGTGTCTGTTTGTAATGTCAAAATAACAGCTTTTTACTAAATGCATATGAAATTATATACGGTACCTACCTACTTATAAGATACACACAATTTTTTTTTTATGTCTGTCTGTCTGTTCCGGCTAATTTCCGAAACGGCTGGACTAACTTTGAAGGGACTTTTATTGGCAAATAGCTGATGTTATAAAGAGTAACTTAGGCTACTTTTATTTTAGAAAAAGAATTAGGGTTCCGCTCAAAAAAATTAAAACGTAGGTACCTATTATAAACGTATGAATGAAATAATGTCAGTATTATGATCTAAAATGCTCAGCATGTTTTTTTAAGATATAAAGAAAAACAGGTAAACAGTAAAACCTTCTTCATAACTTATTTGAAAACTCATAAAATATCTACGTCCTAGTATATAAAAATTATATATCATTAATAAAAATTATAGATTTTATATAAATATCGTCGTAGTTATCTGGCGTTATGGCTTTTAAACGAATGCTACATTGTTAACTATTTACTTATTTCTCAAACATTGTCAAAAAACACCTTTGAAAAACATTGAAAGCAATAATGGGATTTTTATAGATTCTATTATAATAGTTTTAAAAGTAATGTAATATTTATTGAAAATATTTTCTCTTAGCGTTTTTAAAGTACGAACATACTAATTAGCTGTTTAGTATAAAGTTGCGACGATTTCAAAAGTTATCAATATATTTAGGGATATGTTTTCTTACTTAAGGATGGAATATTTCCTTAAAATGTCTATGGGACTAACTTAGAGTAGACTAAACGTATTGAACCTTTTCATTAAGAAAAGAAATTTTAGAATCAGTTTATAATTGATGATGATAATTATCAACATATATTATAGTGTGTATATCATCTCTCAAAGTCGATTTCGGTTAATAAAATCTTCTTCATAAAAAGGCACCAAATAATGAATGCGATTTTCTCCCAATAGGATCTTGTGTCAGACTTGAAAAGCGAGACAAGTGGGAAATTTGAAGACCTGCTAGTGGCCCTCATGACGCCACTACCACAGTTTTACGCTAAAGAACTACACGACGCGACAGCTGGAATCGGTACCGATGAAGATGTCCTCATCGAGGTTATGTGTACTATGTCCAACCATGAGATTAATGTCATCAAACAAGCGTATACTGCAAGTAAGTCTTATCATTTTTTTAAATATTCAGGCTATGTCGATTGATTATAGAATATATTTTTCGTATCTTTTTTTAGTTTTCGCCCAAGTTTGGACACATAAATATTTACATTACATACGTAGTATCATAAATATCAAATCTTCCGGTACGAATCGCGCATTATGTTTCGTACTCTGAATGTATTAAAAACCATCGGGGGCGTGTAAACCAAACCTTACCAACAATTGATATAGAAATATATAAATTACTAACGACTCACCCTCGCTTCGCTTCGGCTTAGCCCTAGTGAAAAAGAAAAACAAATCTATCTCATGGGAACCGTACATTTTTCTGGGATAAAAAGTAAACTATGTGATATTCCAGACTATAATCTATCTCTGTGCTAAATTTCATCCAAATCGTTCAGCCGTTCTGGTGTGAAAAAGTAACAAACATCCATCCATTCATCCTCACAAACTTTCATATTTATAATATGAGTATGGATAAGCAGCAAGACATGTAAGATTTATTTATTTATAATGATTATATTTCCACGGTTTCATAGTATTTTATATACCTTTGAGGAGTGATTTTGAAAATATACAATGTTTTATATGGCATCGCTATTGGCATATATATGTATGTCCTTGTTCTAATAAATCTTCAAATGTCTTCAAAATATGTATATGAAAATTTTATTTTCAAATGATATTTATTTTCTGTTCCAATTCATTACTAATTCACCTGATCTAATGCAAAAATAGCCATAATACTAAGTGTAGGATACAAGCAATTCTAAGTGAATGAGTAATATGGTATCGTTACCGTAAATTCAAATTCCTGCTTTGTGTTAACATCCTTGAGCAAAAATGAACTATTTCCTCCACACATACAAATTATCCTAAAATAAGTATGTTCTTCATCTTGTATTTATAGGTAAAAATGTATTTTTGTTTTTGTTTGTCTGTTTGTAATATCATGATTTTCACTTTGATGAAATGTTGTGTAGTTGATATGCTACAAAAATATATTTCTGAGATAGCACCCACTATCAATGTACGATTTTTTAATCTATACAGATAATACAGATAAATGAAATTGGAGTGTCTGTTTGTAATATTAAAATAACCGCTTTCTTCCAAATGCATATGGATGGTATACACGGTACATATACCAAAACAACATTTTTTACAATTTTTGTCTGTCTGTTTGTTCCGGCTAATTTCCGAAACGGCTGGACCGATTTTGACGGGACTTTCACTGGCAGATAGCTGATGTTATAGGGAGTAACTTAGGCTACTTTTATTTTAGAAAAAGAAGCAGGGTTCCGCGAAAAACAAAATTAAAACCCATGAAATTGTGACAAAATTCACGTACGGCGTACGCACCCGAGCAAAACGAGGGTAAATCGCTATATAATTTAAATTAAACGAATATTTTAGGAGTAACAAGCTACTATTCATGTATACCTAAACATAGCTAACCGTGAAAACATATCTAGGGACGAACGCGAGCGAAGCGAGCGTGAGTCGCTAGTATTTAAATAAAACAGTTGCAATTAATAAGTAATTTTAGGTGTATAATGTATACTAGATGTGTATTACACTTGAAGCCAGAGCTGTTACGGTAATACTTGTTTTGGACTACTGAGCTTAGGGCAGTTTTATAGTTATGTAAAATCATTTATTTCGGCCGTGTTTTATAAAGTAGGTTATTTATGTATAGGTACTAGTGTTTGCCTAGTGGTCGAAATTGGGCCATAATTATTATTGAAAATTTCGTAAAACATATGAAAAGAATTTACCTATCTATAAAAAAGGGTTGACTGGAAGAGATCTCTTTTAGAGATAAGTCCACCTTTGCCTTCATATTTCTCTTAATATTTGTAACTCAAATCTTGACAAAAACAAATCTATCCCACGGGAAACGTACATTTTTCCGGGATGATATATAGCCTATAGCCTTTCTCAGTTAACAGGCTATCTAATGCAAAAAGAATTTTTCAAATCGGATTAGTAGTTTCTGAGATTAGCGCGTTCAACCAAACAAACAAACTCTTCAGCTTTATAATATTAGTATAGATTTATGTTTTTAATATGCAATAAAGAATATAAATAAGCACAGGTAACTATTTTCATATTTTTTTTATTGAAAACACTAAAACTTGTTAATAGCTACTGAAAAAAGAAAACGAAAAGAGAATCACTTGACAAGAGGACAGGAAAGGGCACTGAACTGTTTTGTTTTTGCCTGTGTATACTACTACATAGATAAATAATGCTGTTATTATTAGCATTGGCGTTTATTTTTCAATCACTAACCATGACTTTCCATTTGTATGGTACTGCATAATTACGTGAATGAAAACTATATTAGGATCTGTCGATAATTGATAATCTTACACATCCCTTCTCTATTTGATACAACCGATAAACTCAAAAGGTTTTTAAAAATTGACTAAACTGGCTAGAAAAATTGAACCAAGTGGCTAATTGTATGTAAATACTACCGATTCACCTTCGCTCCGCTTGGGTTCGTCCCTAATTACGTTTTAACGTTTAGTATAGATTTATTAGAGATGAGATATTTTCTCGCCGTAAAAAGTATCCTATATGTTGACCCGGATAACCAGCTATCATCATGCCAAATTTCATCAAAATCCCTCCAGTGGTTTTTCCGTGATGCGGTCACAGACAGACAGAGAGACAAAAGTTCTAAAAACTATAGATTCGGTCTCTGTATTGTCTGTTTCAATAAGATTTTCCAAAAAGTACAGATTCGGCTTAGTTAAAAATTTATTTGAATAGATTGAAATATTTAACGTTCAAAATGAAATAAGATTTTAAATGTAAGCACTAAAATTATTTTTCACTTTACATCGAAGAATGCGCGTGCTTAAAACACATTATTAATGCTGATTTAATATGTTTTTATTAGCTTGACTCGTGTGTAAGTAACAACGTAAGGAAATTAGTATGTAAATAATAATGGTAGTCGATTTTGACCTACTTCTGTTGTATCAATTTGGAACTTTGTTAGATTTCATTCAGATGACAATCTAATAAATTGGTCGTGTTACTATGGTGGCTAATGTGATGATGGAGGCGGATGGTTATAGAAACTATGGAGATATCTAGTAAACGTCATTAAACTCAATTGTTTTGATCGAGACGGTTTTCGGAGTTTACCTTAGAAAGAACCCAAACTATAAAGTATCTAGGGGTTCTTCTAGATGAAAAATTATCTTGGCGCCCTCAGATTAGTCATCTTATAGAAAAAACAAGAAAACTTATATATATATTTAAGAAACTAAGACATGTTGCTGATTCTGATTTGCTTAAAGCAATCTATCTTGCACTTTCCCAGTCCATCCTGAACTACTGCATTACATCATGGGGTGGAGCACGGAAAACGTACATGATAAAACTTGAGAGAGCTCAGAGGTCCCTGCTAAAAGTGATGAAATTTAAACCTTTTAGATATCCTACATCTAATCTATACACAGAATGTGGCGTGTTAACCGTTCGACAATTATTCATTGTTAATTTAATATTATCTCAACATGAAAAATTACCTTATAATTATAATAATGTCGCAAGTAGACGACAAAACAGGGTTTGTGCAACGACCAAGTTCAATACTGCTTTTATTAACAAATATCAGTGCTTTCTGGGTCCTATGCTATACAATAAAATAAATCAAATCTTAAATATTTATTCAAAAAATAAATACCAATGTAAGAAGATCTTAGTAGACTGGTTACAAAATAAAAATTACGAAGAAACTGAGAAATTAATTGAAATAATAAAATAACTTTTTTATTTTCTAGTCTTTAAAAATCTTTACAAAGTAGTAAAAAATTTCATATATCTTAATAATGACCCTGATTATAATAATCGAAAATAATAAATATCACAACATACACAACATATCGTTAACAAATAAAACAAAACAGCATTTAAACTAGTTTATTCAATTACATATACATACATACCTAAATTTTTACAAATAAAAAACTACAATAATAAATATGCCTAAATATTTACAAATAAACTACTAACTATAAGTGATATAAAATATACCTAACTATTTATAAATAAACAACTACAAATAATATAAAATTGGTTCTAAATATATCATATTAAAAAAATATCTGTAGAAAAGTTTCAACAAAATTCTTACGTAAAATAATTAAATTATATTTAATTCTTTCTTAATGCTTCAATTCATAGCTTTAGTGGTCTAACCTCAATCATAACTTAAAAATGACATAATGACGGTAGATGTTTTTAGTGAATTAAACAACTACCTACGCTGATGTATTCGCACCTCAAAATTGTTTAGATTCTATAACATATTATATATTTTTAGTGTTATGTTACATTTAACTTATTAGTAATAAATAAATAAATTGTGTAATAGGAAGAGGCTAGCGTCTGAGATACAGGCTCGGCCTAGTTCAGACGTTAGTGTATTTAAAATAAGTTTGTACTAATTATATAGTTTTAAGAAAATGTCTTGTAACACTTTTGTACTTAAGTCAATAAAGGTATTATTATTATTATTATTATTATTATTACTTAAAAATCGATTTTCGTATAAGGCTCCCGGAATGGAAATTGTATGAGGAGTGAAATTAATAAACGCGTTAACGCAAAAGCATTACGTTTTACATCATTGTAAATCTAATATGGCGGACTGTTTTTCTATGCACCCCCATGGATATGGATATCAAAAGGGTTTGCTGAGAAGAATAGGAAATTTTTTTTTTAATAATATATTCAAATATGTATATTACAATTATTTATATATAATATTATTAATTTAATAAAAATATAAATGAGACGTAGCGAATACAAAAAGTTGTTGGCGAAGAAAAGATCGCTTGTAATAATTAACAATAATAATTAATAATACATACATTCATACCTGTAGATACGAGTTACTACTATACATACATTTTTTGTGCTTTCCTATACTTATCAAAATCTGTAAACAAAATCAACTTACGCTCTCATTTTTTTACCCACGACGGGACGGAGACGGTATATAATGCGTTTGGGGTGAGAGGATGTTTGTTTGTTTGTGCAAATCCATGTTGCCATTTTTCTTTAAAACTACTAGTCCGATTTTGATACAGTTTTCAGTTATTAACTCTACCAATAAGAGAATATTATATCTGTGGTATTAGTTAATGCTAAAAATAATAATTATCACACGTTATTTATCCGCAACAGGAAATATGTGATTCATATTAAGTATCTACAACTTAAGAGTGTATACAATATGGCAGTTTTGTACCTAGACATCGTTATTTACTAAGTATCTGTGAAAGTTATAATTTTGATATTTAGGGATATGAAACTTCGGACTTTTATCTTGAATTGCCAAATTTGAAAACACGATTGGTGAAAATTTTCTCTATAATATTTTTTTTTATACACGTTTTGCACACATATTGCTATTTATCTCAGAAATAAGTCACTATTTTTGTAGGTTTTTGTTTTGTCTGGAAGCCTAGAAGTATTTCTTTAGTTACCTAATTTCATTTTTCGATTGGTTGTTTAATTAATTTATAGTGAATTCAAAACTGTTTTGACGCTTTAATACGTTGAGCATCTATCGCTCTACACTTCTCACTCACGATAAAACGTTATCAAGTCATCCCGCTCCTCCGAATCGGAGCGCGCATTCTTAAGTCCAGTTCTTTCAACTTGAGTCAAGTACACACTGCACGATAAGGATGTTAAACCTGATTCTAGTGTACATATTTCTGTTAACCTCGTCTTCTCTGTTGACCCTTTGTTAGTAATAGTAAAACTTTAGTCTTTCTTTTTTTTCTTGTGTGATAAGTGATTAATCTTATCTCTCAAAATAAGGCATAATATCGAAAGAGTGTTATAGAACTAAACATGCAGCCAAACAATGTTTTAAAATAAAAAAATATACAAGAATATATTATATGTATTATCTTTATTATTTGTTTTATTCCAAAAAAAACTAATACATATATAAAAAAAAAAACTTGAAATAAAGTAAATTATCTGTACAGTAAAATCGAGAATAGTAGCATAAACAGTAAATCACACTACTATTTTTGACTATGACATTTAGTTTTTCTGACTCCGTCTATATAATTCTTTAGTCTGAGTCTTATTCACACCGCTGAGATATGGTACAAATTTATTAAGTGTAAAAACATACGTATCACGGTAGTAATAATACGTCCATAAAAAAATTCCTCGTACTTCCAAGTGAGTCATCAATAACACGTTGTTATGAAGAGGAAAAAGCTAGTTATATAGGGCTCTGTTGTTCCGTTGCCAAATGGCTTACAAATTACTCTTTGTATAGGATTTTCCCTAGTTTATTCTTATTATCATGTTCTTTTTTTAATACTAGCGCTTTACACTTCCTTCACTCTGGTGCGACCCTAAGTACGTTTTAAATAGATATAAATAGTTGTTAGCCATGTATTTTTTTATTTTCATGAATTTTTCCGACGTTTTAATAGTTTTTCTACTATTCGGGCGGAGATTAATCCAAAAAATCAAAGATCGTAGAGATCGATCCAGCCGTTCTTGAGTTATTAATATTGTAACTAACTCGACACCTATATAAGATAATTTTTTAAAAACCTTTTTTGAACTTGTAATGTTTTCGTCATAAAAGTTATACTTTAAATATATTTAATTTTCAAGCAGATCTAAATGCCTGTTCGATATTATTCTTTATGCCTAAAATGGAGTCTCTTTGTAGAAATTTATGACATAAAAACACGTAGCTTTGCATATAAAGCCTAAGGTGGACACTAGTTAATGAATAAAAGTGGAAAAATAAAAAATAGTTGATGTCAGTATACATAGGTTACGATAATTCTTTAAGCATTTAAATCGTCGAGCCCTGAATTGTAGAGGATAATCCCTCGTTAATTATATAATACCTATTTGTCATAGTTATCCGCTTTAGTAAACAAATTAGATATGCTCGCATCGATTTTTTCTCATATATACTAAGAGAACTAGGAAGTTATATATTTATTTTTTATTAGGGATTATGTAAAAGCTTATAGAAATTACTTAGCCATTTCAGTTAAGTATAGCTTACACATGCGTATTTTCACCTCCTTCGCATTTTTCGAACCCCCTAATTCCCTCTATCGCCCTTATTCTCAATCCCGAATTGAAAGTACCACTTAGACCTTTTATCTCGCGATCTGAAAGTTCCAATAAAGTCGGTTCTACTATTTTGTAGAAAAGACAGACAAGAACCTTTACAATAATTGTTTGCACTTTGGTATTATCTTACTAATATTATAAATGTGATAGTTTAGATGTTTGTATGATTGGGATAATTGTGTGTTACTCTTTCACGCCAGAACGGCTGAACGGATCTGGATGAAATTTGGCACAGAGATAGATTATAGTTTAAAATAGCACATAGGCCAACTTTTATTCCGTAAAAATGTACGATTCCCGTGGGACAGATTTGTTTTTGTTTTTCTAAAGGCGAATCCGAGCGAAGCGAAAGTGGGCCGCTAGTAGTCCATATGCTATTCTAAATTCATAGACCATAAAATTTCATTTATATCATGTGAGTATAGATATAAAAAGTGTTTAGTCCATTTGATATGATAAAGATACTTTGTTATATTTTACAGTGTACGGAACACTTCTCGAGGATGACTTACGCGGCGACACCTCGGGCAACTTTAAGAGACTGATGACTTCACTGTGCATGGTAATACATATTTAATTTTATTAATATATATATATATATATATATATATATATATATATATATATATATAAGCCCATAGCATATATACTATATAACATATTTAAGATCTTTTTGTAAATATTGCATGAAATAAATGATTGAATTAAAAAAAAATAAAATTAATATTCATATATAATGTTTTCTCGTGCTAAACTGAACTGAACATTCTGAACCGCCTTGTTGGTTTTATAGCTAGCATGTACGTCTGCAGTACCGGAGGGTGCTGGGTTCGAATCCTATATGAAGCTATGTATAGTTTGAATCGAGTTTATTGTTAACAAATTGTTGGTAACTGCCCGGAGTTGGGATGTTGGCGGTGTTTCGTGCCGTTGCTTTGGACAGCACGTAAAGCCGTCGGTCCTGCGCCTGATCTATACCGATCGAGATGAAGTGTCAGATTTTGGGAGTGAAAGGAATAGAGTGCACTTGTGTTTGCGTACATAAACATTGCATTATAATATATCTTGTGCAGATGGCTAAGTGACATACTGCTGTGGCCGTTATAAGTAGCTAGCTGTACCCGCGGCTTCGCCCACGTTTAAAATTCCGTTCACTACCAAACTTCACAAGATCACCCACTGGGTTAATCTGAAGATTACCTGAAGATTTCATCAAAATTGCTCCAGCCGTTTTGGGAGTCCATAGGGAATATACATACACACATCGATGATAATTTTTATATGTATGTATGTCTAGATAAAAAATTGTTATTTATTTACAGGGTAACCGAGCTGAAGATTTTCATGTAGATCAAGAGAGAGCCAGAGAAGACGCTAGGAGCCTGTTGCAAGCGGGTATGAATATATTCTATTTATTAAATATTCATATTATATTGTCATATAACTGTTCATATATTGTCATACATGTTTATTCATGTACGTCACGATTTTCAAATATAATTTTTAAATCGTATTACTTTGGTCAGAAGTTTTCATATATTTTTGCTGGTTAATTTCAATAAACCCAAATGAGTATATGACATTTAAAACCTCCTGTAGTTAAATCTAAAAGCCTTCTTAAAAAAAAATACCTTATGGGGATAATAAGTGTATTAGTTGTGTATAAATGCTTTCTTGCAATTATTTCTTGTAAAATATATAAAAACTCAAAATAAAAAACTTAAAAAATCACGCTATTGCCCAACTGTAATGTATGGGATGCCCCGAGATCTGGGATTTGAACGCTTCACTCGGTTTCTTAAGCGCGTTACCACTGGGCTACTACTGTTTATTTTACATACTTACAAAGTTTCAAATCGATAAGATAATTAGTAAATAAAATCGATTTGCAATATTCGATTAAATAACTGTATACATAAATTCCATAACAATTTCATGTCACACAAACAATTTCAGGTGAACTACGTCTAGGTACAGACGAGTCGGTATTCAACGCGGTACTCTGTTCGCGTTCCTTCCCACAACTGGCCGCCATATTCCAGGAGTACCAGTTCCTGACTGGACACGATATAGCTGATGCCATCAAAGCAGAGTTCTCTGGTGACCTCGAGAAAGCTTTACGGGCTATTGGTAAGTTATCTGTTATAAGAATAGACTAGATTTTTTTTTTTAATTTAGGTTTTAATATGAGCTCTAGCTATGTGTTTTCACTTTATTTTAGGTTTAATTGAAAATGCTAACAAATCAGTGACCATTATACAATTTTACGGCTCTTATCATTTTGTGAAATTGACAAAATCACGTTGATTCACTATATGACTGAATGTATCACGGTAAGTTATAATGTAACTGACATTGTCCCCTGATATTATAAAAAAATAGAATTATGAAATTACGGCTTTTACTTTTATAACTTTGCGACGTATAACATAAACATTACAATAATGGTGTGCGTTTGCCAACAGACGGTGCCGTTCGTTTTTTTTTTAATATTATATTATAATGTAATACAAAAACCAATTTAATTATAAAATTAATAATAATAATTGTTTTACAGTGAAAGTGGTACGCAACAAGCCATTATTCTTCGCTGAACGCCTCCACAAGTCCATGAAAGGTTTGGGAACCAACGACCGTCAGCTGATACGCATCATGGTGACTCGCTGTGAGGTGGACCTCGGCGACATTGCGGACATGTTCCAGTCCAAATATGGTGAAACTTTGCAGAGCTGGATAGAGGTGAGATAGAATGGCATTTATGGGATTTGTTTACAATTTACTATCAATCGTTGATTATCTTTTGTTGGTACTCTATTATTATCCGGGGGATCCACTTGATGTACCAAGATGACCTGTATCTTTTATGGTTCCGTACGTCAAAAGGATAAAAAAACCCTTATAGGATCACTTTGTTGTCTGTCTGTCAAGACCCTACTTCTCAGAAACGTATAGAGGTATCATGTTCAAATTAATATCAGATACTAAGGGTCCGCAATCCCTTGGAGCTATGAATATACAATTCTTTCACCAGTAATGAAACTTAGATCATAATTAGAAGACTACCAGAGATATTGTGGTTGCTATTCCTTTTTATCAGGCGTTATTTTTATTAAATACTACTTTATTGTTTTCAACCAGCTTATATATAGTGACACGGCTCCTTTCCAGATCATATATAAATGTTGAAAATTGTTGAAAGAAAGAAAATAAACCTTGAAAAGGTATATTTCGATTTTGAAAAAAATCCAAGTACAAAGTCATAGAAACATAAAAAATCACTTATTACCTACATATAACCTAACCCAACCAAATGTAGCAGTTACATTGATGGGATAGTTGGCGTTCTATACGGGAGGCTTTCGTCCAATAGTAGACGGCGATAAGCTTAAAAAAAACAGTCATGAGGACTGCCGACAGAAGTGAAAACTTAAAACTATAAGCAGATGTTATTTTTGGATATTCGAATTAATTGTTTGATCTAAAATAAAAATTTGTAAATTAAATCTGTTTACAATTTCTGCTTTTTAACCGACTTCCAAAAAAAGGAGGAGGTTCTCAATTCGACCGTATATACATATATATATACATATATTTATGTTTGTTCGGGCATTTTTTCGTCGTTTATGAATCGATTTTGATAATTCTTTTTTTGTTGGAAAGGAGATATCCCAAGAGTGGTACCATGATAAGGAAACCAGGATCTGATGATGGGAACCCAGAGAAATCGATAGGAACTTTCGAAAATTGTAGCGGCGACTAGTGCGTTTGATAACATTTTCATTAGGTGTTTTAAAGCACTACTATTTAATAAAGGTCTGGAGTCGATCTGATGATGGATCCGAAAGATAGTCGAGGGAACTCCTCAAAGATTTACAGCAATTACCTGGTGTTTGGGCTTGATTAATTTGTATTGATGATACGTCTACGCTAAAAATGGAAAAATAATAACTTTAAAAAAAAAATAAAAACCGACTTCCAGGCACATGCAATGCACTGCCAGCCAATACAAATCAAAGCACACCGACTTCGAAAATATCTGATTAAGTATCTATTCTAAATGAAAACCCCCGTTTAGTTATTTTTTACTTTTCAGTGCCTGGAAGTCGGTTTTTATTTTTTTTTTAAAAGTTATTATTCATGTCGATGACGACTTTCATGAATTTTACTCCCCATCCAAACCTGCCTATAAAAGTTTTCACTTCAAAAAAAAATTACATATTTATTTTGACTATTTTTAGTAACAGTGCCTATCAGTAGACTGTGTTACTCCAGGTCATGATCTATCTGTGTACTAAACTTCATCCAAATCCGTTCAGCCGTTTTAGAGTTAAAGAGTAACAAACACACACATACATTTTCACATTTATTATTATACTTGTTAGTAATAACTAGTCCATCAAATACTCGTTATTTTGTTGCAGGGCGACTGTTCCGGACACTACAAGAAGTGCTTACTGGGTTTGCTCGGCCTCTATTAGAGAGGCGAAAGTTTATATTTCCTTTTATCATCTGTGTCGTATCACCGTCTTATTCAATTCCACAATCGAAGATTTTAATATACATTAATATTTCGAACTTTTATTATTTTGTCTAGAATTGAATCAATTTTACAATTCTCATAAGGTTTTCGTATTAATATGGTGTGTTTTCATACTGTTGTAAAATTTATTGTCATATATTCGATTCGATATGAATCGATTAAGTAATCGACTAATTCGCAGTTCAATGCTTTTTATAATCGATTTTGGAACCTAAACTTAGGTGCTAAAACCAGTGTAACGTTTATAAACTTATATATTATTTTTACTACTTATATTATTCTTATACAATAGTTCATAATTAAAGGTATATGTGAATACGCTACACTACATTAGGCTATTGTATGTCTATGATATAATATATTAAATTATTGAAAATGTTGTATGTAGCTCTGTAATATATGATATTATCCTATAAATAAAATTGTGTTGACTGATTCATCAACGCCCAACTAAATAGAACTAATAGATAGTATATATAAGAAACTGCAAGGAAATGATGTTTTAAAATTCAAACCCTTAAAGGGGTCATCCCTTTGGCCCATCCAAAGGTTTACCACCCCCTCAAAGCGTGACAAGTTTATATATAGTGAAAGTTTCATACTATTATTACTCGAAATTTTTAGTTTTACTTTTTTTTTTAATTTATTGTAAGTACATACAGCACTGTTGTATTATCGCTTTAAAAGTTGTAAACGTTTAAATTTTAAGGTCACACAGACTCAAAATATACTTTATACAAATAAACACTTATTAGCACTTTTAAATTGTAATATTTTTCTATATGAAAACCTTAGGTTTGAAATGTACATATATAACACGATAGCTTCTCTATTTAAAACTGTAAGTCAAACTATTTGTATTCACTATTGTATTAAATGCCCCAAATTTATTAACAAAAGATTTGTTTAAGATATCTATATAAATACATAGTGAAAAAAGATATTGGTATTAAAAAAAATTTTTGATATAAAATTATACGAGTTATTTAAAAGGCGGTATTAAATATTTTTAATAAAAAAATATATATAGTTAAATATCTTTTTTTATCTATTTAAAAAACATCTCGCAAAAGTAAAGAATTGAGATTAAATAAAGATAACAATTACAACCTTGTGACAACCCTCGCTTATCGCGACACTTCTCGCTTAAACAAGCTTTCTACAATCGATATCGCTGATAGAAAGTGATGCCGTCATAAGGCCTTTGTCCAAGTTAATTTAGAAATGTTTGAAGTTTTGTCTTGGTACTAATTTCAAAACTAAGGTCAAAACTAGTACTAATTTTGACGTAGCTACGATTAAAACGCTTATGATATCTCCGGATTTATAAAACTTAAGAGGTTTATGAATAAGGCTATCAAATAGCATCTTGTTTTGCTGATTCTTAATATATATAATAAGTAATTTTTTAACAATTTGTTAGTTACGGCCTTCTTTCTTATGAAGGCAGTGTGTGTATCATGCATTGAAAACGTCGGGGATCAAAAATTAATAGAAATCCCCGAGAAAATCCAAAATACTCTATTTAAAATGTCGAATATTGACATAAATCTAAGAAAGTATTTTCGCTCATAGAAAACTAAAAAATACATGGGAACGATACGATTGACCATACGATACGTCAGACAGTTCATATTTCAATACATAATTTTTAATTCTATTAGCCACTAGCGACTTACTCTCGCTTCGCTCGGGTGCGTCCCTAAGTACTTTTTAATTTTTTTGAGCAAAGTCCTAAATCTTTTTCTAAAATAAAAGCCTAAGTTACTCCTTATAATATATCACCTATCTGCAAGTGAAAGTCCGGTTAAAATTAGTCCAACCGATTCGGAGATTAGCCGGAACAAACAGACAGACAAAATTTTTAAAAATTGTGTTTTTCTTATAAGTACTATATATAATTCCATATTATGCATTTAGTATAAAGGTGTTATGTTGACATTACAAACAGACACTTCAATTTTATTTATCTGTATAGATAGCGATTGTAGACTGCCATCTTGTACAAGCGTCTCTAATTTAAAAATCTTTGTCTTGTTGCTTTGTTCGTTCACTTTTCCTTCATATACGTGATAAATAAATTATTAAGCAAACTAGATATTGTGTTTCAAAAAAAAATATTCGCAAGACTTGAAAAGTTTGAATTGTTGGTAATTTCATTAGTGCCTTCATGAATAATAAAAGAAAAATACAATATACTAATAATGATAAAATGAAAAGTACATGTTTTAATGATATTACCGTGTAAGTTATAAAAATATTTCATATTAGCTATGATACGCATTTACATTTATATATATATATATATATATATATATATATATATATATATATATATATATATATATATATATATATATATATATATATATATATTAAGGGTTTTTTTTGTTAAATAAACGGATTATTCTACAATAATTCTATACTGTTTATCTATAATCTTTGTCTTACATTGTTGTATATTTAATTATTGCAATTGAATTAAATATACAACAATGTAAATTGAACTTTAAATGCAATGCTTTAAAGTTGTTTTCACAAAAAAATCAAACTAAAAGCGGTCTCAAATGTTAAAATGAGCGCTCATTCGGTAAGGACATTTTTTTGTCGCTTATTGTGTATCTAGTACTTTTTTGATCGATGGCTATGGTGCGAAATAGTGTATCTTTAAAATTTTATATGTTAAAACTAAAAAAATATAAATTAACAGATAATAATAATTGCTAAATTGACAAGAGCTATCTGTTAAGAAAACAGTATATTAATTACTTTTTTATATTACTTGTACCACTTGTACCATTTTTAGGGTTCCGTACCAAAAGGGTGCCAACTGAATCCTATTACTAAGCCTCCGCCGTTCGTCCGTCTGTCGGTCAGTGGGCTGTAACTCATGAACCGTAAGAAGTATAGAGTTGAAATTTTCACAGAGTGTGTATTTCTATTGCCGCTATAACAATGTCACAAATAAACCAAGATGGCAAATTTTAAATTGCTGCCAAGCAAATAAAAAAACTATTAGTACATAGCGTTTTATCTTGTACGATTGTAAGGAACCCTTCGATGCGAGTCCGAATGGCACTTGACCGTTTTTTATTGAAATGATAGTCTAAACTAAAATTAATTGCTTGGTAACTAAACATATTTTAGTCATTTTGTTTTTTTATTAAATTCAAGATATACGATCTCTCTACTACAAAATGCATATTTAGTTTGAAAATAAGTCTGGAATACCTGAATCTCGTCCCCACCTTATTGACAAAGTTGTTACATTTATACTCAATGTTAGAATAAGTGGACTTAGTTATGTCAAATAAATACAATAAAGAAGAAATAGAAGAAGCCATTAACAAGATAATTGAATTGAATTGAAAATAATAACTAAAATATAGTTTTTTTAACATTATTAGCATTTAAAATTATTAATTTTTGGATAACTAGGTCTATGTGTGTTTTGGAAGGAGGCCTCTAGAGCAAATGTGACTGCTTATAAAAAACACTTATTTTTTTCCTTAGAATGTTTTTTTTTTATATATAAATATGACGTGTCAAAAATTATAATATATAATTTTGAATATGTTACTGTCAATTATTTCCATACTTTATTACATAGAGTTAAGTCACTTTGTGCTCGTATAATATAAACGATAATCTACAATAAACGTATATTTACTATATTTTATTATTTTCTTTAAGAAAAATATGAAAGACATTTTATACTTTATATTTATTATTATATAACTATGCTAGAATACATTTAATAAAAACATTTTACACAATATTATTGTACAAGGTCACAATTTGTTTTTATCTTTATATATATTTACGGCAATGTTAATGTGGATTGCTTGTATCTGCTTATGTGAACGAAAGTGCTATTTGAGGCCAAGAAAATTTTATGAAACAATGTTATAAGAGATTATTTAAAATGTCTAATAAATGTTCTTATCTATCACAATGAGTTTTATTTTTTCCCAAATTTTGATCCCACATAGATAATTAGATGGTTTAATATTTTTTTTTATAATACTATCTTAGATTTACTTGAATATCTTTTTTTTTAATAAAACTATCTTATCAGATTTTTTCGCAGATTTAGATTTTTGGTTCCCGATGTTTTGAATGCTTTACAACAATCATGGTCATAAAGATTTAAGGTTTTAAATGTCACAAAGGTATTATATACTTGTTACACATAGTTATTTTTTAAAAGAAAAAACTAAGATCTCTTAACCAGATTACAGCATAGTCAAAAATAAATTTACCTGCAATTGATTCGTGAATTACCGTGAATCAGTTCTATCAACAAGATCGAAACGAAAGAAGAACTACAGTAAATATGGAAACAAATTAAACTCGATAAAAATATTCTTATTTTTTTTTTTAATTAATTGAGGATCTCTGTCTCACTTCTCAAACTGTGCAAAATGATTATCCTTGACTTTTTGTACGTAAGCTAATTTTTAATTTACCCGTTGATTTAAGACCCAGGCGGATGGATAGTTCGAATTCTTATATAGTAAAAATAAATACATGTATGTAATAAATACCATTAGCGTTAAGTTAATAAATATATAAATACGTTAGGACATTAAACACGCAGCACCATCTAGTTCCATGTGAAGCTACGAGGCCTGTGTTATGGATACTAGATAATTACTTCAAACAACCATTACTTGTACTTTACAGTAGAGTTTTTTTTTTTTGTTTTATAAAAAAATCTTCATTTCTAAGAATTGTGTATATAATGTATCTATATACTATTTAAAAAATATAATATATTTTTTGGAATTTTTAAAGTAAAACATTCTATATTATATCCCCAAAGAAATGACATTTAAAAGTTTATAATTGTAAATTATAAACTTTCGGTAAATTGGTCGTTAAGACAAATAAGCACTGATATGACGCCATGGAGGATTGAGATTGCGATTTTTTAACTAATAGACACTGATATCTAGTAAGACACATCTCACTAAACTATGTTCAAATGAACACACATACACGTTATATTGAATTTGAAATACCTATAGTTGTACTAAAAAAAAAACTATTTATTACAATAAAATTATGTTAGTTTTTTAAATAGGTATATTAGTATTTTTGACATTTTCAGACGAACAAACCTACCTATATAAAGATTTTTGCGATTATGACGTATCAATTTATAAGTTACTTTATAGTTATAACTATGAAGAACTTGGTCTTGATTATTAGATGCTTTGAATTTTAAAATGTCTACCCATTAAATTATGTCATCTCCTATAACTCAACCTTAAACAGACTCTTTGCTGAGCCAAGAATCGAGACAGCTTACTTTACAAAACTAATTTACATAATAATAATTATTGGTAATATCTACGTTATTATAAATATCACTGTGGGCTTTCAAAACCGACGTTAAGTAGTTAAAATCCTAACAAGTTAACAAACAATCTATACATATAATAAAATTGTAAGTAAACCGAATCTGTACATTCAATATTTTTTGGAAAATATTATTGAAATAGACATTATTATCGATACAGAGGTTGAATCTACAGTTTTTAGATTTTTTGTCTATCTGTCTGTCTGTCTGTCTGTTGCCGCATCACGGAAAAACTACTGGAGGAATTTTATTGAAATTTGGTATGATGATAGCTGGTTATCCGGTTCAACATATAGGATACTTTTTACTGTGGGAAAATATCTCATTTCTGAGAAATGTATACTAAACATTTAAACGTAAATAGGGACGAACCCGGAGCGGAGCGAGGGTGAGTCGCTAGTATTCATATGAAAATATCTGAAAATGACTACAAAAGAGGTTTCATTTACAAATTAATAGGCCGGTGATGGATCTTCGCGAAACAATAAAAATTACAAACACCCAAAGTTCGTTGATGAATGAGGCATCAGATATGCAAACAAAATGCAGGCAATCAGTTTCGGGACTTGACGTCTTGTGCTTAATAAAGATAAATTTTAACTTGTTTCGGGAATAATAATTATGTACGTGTATTATTTCATTGAAAATTTTAACTTTAGTTCCGATATTTTTTAAATTTCATATAATATTAAGTATTTTTGTTCTATTTTTTCCCGACTTGAGGTTAGGTATATGTTTGTTTGTATGTATGTACCTACCTATGTTCCTTTTTAATTACTACACGGCGATTTTGATAATTCATATTATGTCGTTAGATTCATCTTGTTAACGTGAGTGTCAAGAAAGGTCATATGGAAATTCAAAGGAGCAATCACAAGACACACACAACTTTATATAGGTACTATTTTTAAACCTCGTGTTATCATATACTTAAAGATTAGATGTTGCTTTTCTACGGTATTTTTAGTTTAAAGAGGACTTTTTTAAAACAGTAGATAAAAGAAAACTATTAGGCATGTACCTACTCACAGACTCATCAAATACTACTTGCTTCCATATTTTCCAACGTATGTTTGTTATGTATATTTTCCAGATGCAACGCGTTCATTCGAACCCAAATACTTGTTTTGGTAAGTCGAAATATTTCCAGAATCACGGTTTACGAGAATGAAATGCTTGATTCACACACGCCATTCGTTGATAGCCGAACAGAATTTTTGGAATCCTCTAATTGCACATTAGCTATGACGACGGCTTCTATTGTATTTTATCCAAATGGCATTGTTTAGTATATAACAGACTAAATTTGATACCATTTTTATTTATTTATCCACATGCGGATGTTAGAAAGGTACGGCGTAACTCGATTCCCTTGAAAAATAGCATGAAACCTACAAGAATCTACTATTCAATATTTTAAAAATTGCAAATTTTTTAAAATATTTAAATTATAAATATGATTTAAAATACTAATTATTTTAAGCTACATTATTATGTTTTAAACAATTAAATACTTACTTAATTTTAATTCAGACATTAGGTATAGCTATTAGCTACTTAGATAATTATTTTCAGGACTGTACGAATGATACGAATATAATATTTCGACCACTCTCAAAAAAATATTTACTTGAAAGTCATTGAAGAAGAATTAATTAGTCGTAAAAAGCTTCTTTTTTTAAATATTCTATTTTCTGTAGTTTCTTTTCTATTATTGTACTCTCATATCTATACATATAATAAAACTGTAGAGGTCGAACGTCTTTACATAGAAAAAAAATAGCTAAATACCGATTCAGGGGGATGTAAGAAGAGAAATAGAACAAATCCAGATTTTTTTTGTTTCTCTGTCTGTTTGTCTGTTTGTACGGGCTAATATCCGAAACTGTTGGACCGATTTAAATGAAATTTTGCATGGTGGTACCTTATATCCCCAGTCAACATTTTAGAGATCCCATGAGATAGTTAAAAAAACTATAGTAATTTATACAGCTTAGTACAAAATAAACGACTGATTAGGTTTTAATGAAACTTTACAATAATATAGTTCATATGTCAGAATAACAAATAGGTTACTTTTTATCCTGGAAAATATACGGTTCCCTTGGGATAGATTTGTTTTGTTTGTCTAGAGGCGAAACAGATCGGAGCGAGGGTGAGCCTATGAAAAAAATGAAGGTGGTAAAAATATTTTAATGACGTTGCAGAAGTATAAGAGCTTTAAAAAAAACTTAAAAGAAATAAACCGAAATATTTATAACAAATATTCTCAAATAAGTGATTCTGTCTCTAACAAATCATGTAATCAGTCATTACTATGTTCTAGTAAAATTATAACGAAGTCGACATCACAGAAAACGGAATACTAATGACTTAAAAGCATGCCGTACTGTCATGACTTAATCTTCAATGTACCTGTAATTTACCGGATCAGCTGTGCATTGGGCTGGTAAATATTTTACTTAGAAATCATGTTCACTAAAAGTGGTAAGATTGTAAGTCTAATCATGTTAAATGTATTAATAAATAGCCTACAACAGTTGTATTTATTCAATTTTCTACTATTCTATTAGGTATATAACCATACACAAACTATCACACAGGTCAAACACATAACTTCTTTTGCACTTCGCCGCAGTTAGGAAAAAAATGAATGGTATATTACGACCTATATAAAACATTATTTGACATTTAATTCTTCGTTGGGTTTGGCCACAGTCGGTTAAACAGATTGGAAAAAGTTGAAGAAGAAACGTAGTAATATGCAGTCCGTAACTTTATTTTTGTAATTTATATAGTTTTTTTTTTATTTTTTAATTATTTTTTATTTGCAGCTGTTTAATTTTATCCGGTCAGATATTTGGAATGTTTTTAATAATTTATTATTTTAAATTATCATTAACGTGCAATATAAAACACATGAACTTCGTAACTATTTCTATTAATATTTGTGGGAGTAGGTATAAATAAAAAACAAGAGATTTGGTTGATCCCTAATAACGACATAAGTGCTAAGATTTTAAATTTTAGACAGCAAATACACGAAACGTGTTTAATTTTTTATTTTTATGAAGTAAAATTTAAAATACACATATATCCATAAAGTTGCAATAGGTAGGTATTGCAATAGACTTTGGATCTAAATCAATACTGACTGTCTTTTTAAAAACTTTTTACGCAACTTTATAATTTTTAATCTTATGAAAAATTCTCCAGTCTCGTCTCACAATACGTAATACATACGTAATAAACAGTCCCTAGTTAAAAAAAAAACCTCCCATTCTCTCTGAGACTAACATCTGCGCAGTGTCAATAATTTGATGATAATTCAACAAAATTTTATGAGAGAGATAAAGGCGAGGCGTAAAAATACCAAATTCCTATACATTCCAGATTTTGTACACTATAATCTTTAGTGCTTATATTTGAGTTTAGAAATTTTCTATCTTTAAAACATTAGCTAATTTATTTTCGTGTTTTTCTAAAAAAAAAGTATAAAACGACATCGAGTGAAATAAATGACTCGAGACTAATGAGCTAAACTATACGGGAGGATATTGTGTCACGTAAATATATCTTTTTCTAGAATTGACACGATTAAGTATGTAATAAACCTTATTTTTAATGAAGATATTTTTGGTGGCTTTTCTTAAGCGCAAGACTAATAATGGCATTTAAGCATTTACATTTTGATGTTGCTATTAGTATTTAATGCCTGTGTGACAATTTAAGAAACAGGTCTCGTAGCAAAACCGTGATGTTGTTATAACTTATGTGTAATCATTATACCAAATCTATCTATAGGTACATATAATAAAATTTTAACTAAGTCGAATCTGTAACTTAAATATTTTTTGGAAAATCTTATTGAAATAGACATTATTATCGATACAGAGGCCAAATCTATAGTTTTTTAAATTTTTGTTTGTCTGTTACCGCATCACAGAAAAACTACTGGAGGGATTTTGATAAAATTTGGTAAAGTCATAGCTGGTTATCCGGGTCAACATATACCCTATATGTACTTATTAACGCGAGAAAATATCTCATTTCTGAGAAAAAATACAAAAACTGCAATGTAAGAGTATACTAATATGTAAAACCTAAGAATTTAGTTTTAGTCATCTGAACACGGGCGGAGCCGCGGGCAATGTTAGTAAACCATAATTTTTATTAGTATAGTTTCAGTGCAATGTTTAAAGAAATACTTGAAATTAAGTAAACAATAGACCTAAACTTATCAACTATACTATATCCATACATGTAATAAAATTGTAACTAAGCCAAATCTGTGCATTAAATATTTTTAGGAAAATCTTATTGAAATAGACATTATTATCGATACAGATGCCGAATCTATAGTTTTTAGAATTTTTGTCTGTCTATCTGTCTGTTGCCGCATCACGGAAAATCCACTGGAGGGATTTTGATGAAATTTGATATCATGATAGTTGGTTATCCGGGTCAACATATAGGATACTTTTTACTGCGGGAAAATATGTCATCTCTGAGAAATCTATACTAAACGTTAAAACGTAAGTAGGGACGAACCCGAGCAGAGCAAGGGTGAGTAACTAGTATAGATATAATTGTGAAAGTTTATTCTTTTTTTTATTTTTAGGTTTTTTTTCTTTCAAGCAATAACTTTTTTATGTAAGTACCGACTACATCTTTTATATGCTCATAATAAGGGCAGTTGACATAGTGGTTCTCGTAGAATAATGTAATAGTAAAACGGTTCGCCAAATTAAAATATTTTTAAATCATTATTATAGATTTAAAAAAACGCTCTCATCAGTGCAAAATATACAGCCGTATATATTTTCCTTAAAAGATGCCCAATTTTCCGCTACATGAGAAAACCGATGGGGTAATTCAAGAGCCCACTAACCCTTTTTCTGTGCCTTTTATTTAAACTTATCCTGGGAGCTGTTTTGAATGCTATCGGAATCCTTTTATGTAAATACCTTTGTAGTATATTTTTTGTAGTTATAATTCATACTAAGTATGGTATATTATATATTATATTTTCACTTATAAAAGCGAGTCGTTAGTATGGTATAATACCGCTACGGCGGCCAATCTCACTGAAACTAGCCAGATGCGCAGGAGATATTATACTGTAAAAGTGTACCCGCAGACACAATGTGCACTCTCTATTCCTGTCAGTTCCTGTCAGTTGACCACTTTTAGGTTTGAGGAGGCCTCCGGAGTTAAAAACGTACAATAAAGATTATGTTCAGAATTCAGATTAAGGTCAGATAAGCACATACGTCATCTATTAAAAAAAATATTTTATAGATTAGATTTATTTAGAAGTATTAAGTTCGACAATGTTATGTTTGCTTCAAAGTTGCTGTTCGGAATATAAATCCGTATTAGGTTACTAGGTACTACTATTTACCTATAGTACTACTATGTATAGTATATTGTCAATGATATTGATCATGGTAAGTTGATAAAAAATACCTACGTTATAACGTATTCAGAGATGGTCCTTTCTATTGGTGAAACATTTATATACAAATTCGAAATATTTTATTCAGCATTAAATCATAAATTTTTTTTACTGAACGTCAACGTTATGAGTCTACTACTAGTTCGGAAAGAAGCCTCAGACCCGAGAAGAATTAGTGAAAGAAACTCAGCGGGACTAAAATTATCTTTTTTGCACGTTAAATTAATATACCTATACTATCGATATATAGTATCGTTTCAAAAATTTCAATTTATATCCTTTATGTATAATGTAAGGTAAAATATTACTTAAAGACGAAAGAATATCGTATGTTTATATTTACACTAATATTATAAAGAGGTAAAGTTTGCTGAATATCTAGAGACCCGATCGAAGCGCGATCGAAGCGAAGGGTAAGTCGCTAGTATAAATATTTCTCTTCATATCTTATTCTACGTATGTAACAAGTAATTAATTATTTCTGTTAGGCACATCATTTGTTAGGACGTAAATACTATTTATGTATCTTGAGTTTCTCATATACCCGCTGTCAGGTCTAATAATAACACCCGTCTATAATAAAACCGCTACCTATACAGAATCCCATTAATTGCTTATAAAGATCATTAGCTTACAAACATCAGACGTTTTGACATAATACACTATACAGATTTTAATACATTCGAAGATAGTTCTAATTAAGTCCTCAAACGATAAATATTCATATAGACTTGTATACTGTGGTTTACAATTTAAATGATAAATTCCAATTTCTTGATAATGATCTTTAAGCCAGTTGAGCACAATTTACTTGTCACTGTCACGTAATAAATGTAGAAAGATACGAGATTGATCGATAAAATAAGATTACTGTACGTCTTACAAAATATAATAGCGACTCACCCTTGCTCCGCTCGGGTTCGTCCCTACTGATGTTTGAACGTTCAATATAAATTTCTCAGAGATGAGATATTTTCCCGCAGTAAAAAGTATCTTATATTTTGACTCGGATAACCAACTATAATTATAACAAATTTCATCAAAATTCCTCCAGTGGTTATTCCGTGATGCGGTAACAGACAGACAGACAGACAAAAATTCTAAAAACTATAGATTCGGCCTCTTCATTGATAATAATGTCTATTTCAATAATATTTTCCAAAAAATATTTAATGTACAGATTCGGCTTAGTTACAATTTTATTATATGTATAGATTTAAAAGAAGAAATCTAAGTTAATGCCAATATGTATGTTATTTTTGGGCAAGACATATATGACGTCTATCAATGCACCTCAATTCTACTTCAGACAAATTTGTTTGTTGAGTTTCGGAGATATGAAATAACTCACCATTAATTGTGTAATAGGTAGTATTTACTCCTAGTTACCTTTATTTTTGCTTAGACGCGTCCCTTTTCGCAAATCCACTGCGATCAATATTCAAATGTAAATATTTAATTCATTATTACATTATATCATTATATTATAATATATATTAATATAGCATTTTTTTAAAAGCTTGTTTTTGCTAAAGATGTCCAAATAAGCATTTAGACATTTTTATAATTATATTTTATTTTAAAATTACATCTTGAACTTGCATATTACTTATTTCATTTATTGATTGATATCACGTTCTTTTATAATAAATTCTATTTACTTATTTATTGGGAAAAATATAACGAATTCGATTTCTGCTTGAAAAAATACTAAGAAAAAACACAACTAATAAATCATTCACTACATTACTAAAGGATTAAGAATACCAAAATGTTAAAATGCAGGTAACCTCTGGTGAGCCCACTTGTTATTACTATGCAAAGCCGATTGAATCCAGATTTATTTTTATGTTAAATGTTAACATAACCCCAAAACTTTTATACCTTCCCTCACGAGGACCTTTAATTTTCCAGGATATAAAATAGCCTAAATTATTTATTTCTAAAAAACTTCACCAAGTGTTATCCAAATCCGCTCAGCGGTTTTCAGCAAAGGAAAATATTCATTTTTTTATTAAACTATAATGTACATATATACAATTACATACATAATATGTATAACGTATTCCGTTCTTTTTAACGTCCCAATTCTGGGCATAGGCTTCCCTTCAATATAAAGGGGAATAAATTATAATAATGTCTAAGTATTAATTCAATTTTTGAAAAAAAATCATATAAGATCGGTTATTTAATTAGTAGACAGTAGATATAGACAGAAGTGCTGGATCAAATTATATCGATTGGTTCTATCTAAAATACAAGTTTTATCCATGACTTCATTCCTAGGTTGATTCCCCATACAAACTTTCATCCCCATTTTCACTCCCTTAAGGGATGATTTCCGGGATAAAATCTATCCTATATCCTTCTTAGGGTCTAAAACTATCTTCTTACCAAATTTCATCTTATTTGGTTCAGTAGTTTCGTAGCCTATTCGGTGCAAACAAACCAACAAACAAAGTAGCAAACAAATCCTTCCTCTTTATAAGATTACTATAGATAACTCAGTCAAACCAAATTTAATATCATTTTAAATTATAAATGCCTACTTTTGGACAAAAACTAAAACTTTAGTACAAAAGTACTGCTTAGGTTACCTTTATTTATATACACAATGAATGATCTATCAGTTATTTTAATCCTTTGAGCCAGGTTACTTTATATTTTTAAATTCAAATCTTATAAAAAACAAACTAAATAAGGGACGCTTTATTACAGAATCTTAGCTTAAACTTATTTCAAATATCCCTCCCTCCCTTCGTGTTTACCTTAAAAAGTCGCTGTCGAATCCCTAAACAGTTTTACAAAGGTGGACAAAGCAACTCCAGATTAATTTCATCATCTATTCTGTGAACAAGGTAAGTAAAATAAAAGAGACTTAGATATAATACAAGAAAATTTAATGATTTTACAGAGATTATTTTTATTATACTAATTACTCGTAATTTTTTTTTAAAAGGATCAGTCCTAACTTTCGGCAATTGAACTAATGAGAACTTTTCCACTAATGTTCATTCAAAAAGCATTTTTTTGTGAAACACAGTTTTACCATCAAATATTTTCTATGGTAACGAAAATAAAGGGAGAGGGGCTCCAATACATATTATCGTTAAAAGAAAATGGTACCTATTGTTCCTTTTGTTATACGCGTTAGAAACGCTCAAATCGTGGCTAATAAAGCTTTCTGAAGGCAATAGAGCCTGTATAACAGACTGTAACAACGAAAGCAACGCTCTTCTATCTAAAACATAAAATTATGAGAGTAAAATTATTTTCTGGGTATAATTTCCAGGCGGTTCCAAATCTTTTTGGGACAAGATGATATTATTTTCTTCAAATATTTGAGGAATTATTTAATAGAAGTATCTCCTGCGCTCTCAAGTTCCATTTCTGGAGGAGATTAATATATAATATCAACATAATAAAATAACGTATATAGAACTAGACCAACAAGGTATATGGAATTTGCACGATATCTAATATTATAAATGTGAAAGTTAAGATGGATGTTTGGATGTTTGTTACTTCACGTGACTTAATCACGTCAAAATGGCAGAACGGCCTGGATGCAAATTTGCACAGAGATAGATGATAGTCTGGAATTACATATAGGCTACATTTTACTATATATTTATAAAGATTTGTTTTTGTTTTTCTATCTAGTTAAACATATGATAAAATTGAGTGCAAAAGGGAAATTTTGAAAGTTCATCCCTTGAAGGAGTTAAATGGTAGATGTTTAAGCTTCTTTATGAAACCAATGACGAATTCTATCCACATTACTACCTTATAAATATACGTGCAAATATATTGCAGGTAACCTTATAAAGTGATCGCGCATGACTCATTAATAAAAATGTAAATGTCCTTCGGCGCAAAATCACAAATATCCGAAATTATCATATTTGCGTTGAAACTTTGACATACGGGGAAGTTTTTATTTTTATACTCTACAAAGTTTATTTGCTGTTTGTTTAAAATTGTTGTAATTTGCCACTTGATAACGTCAAAGCACACCAACATATTATACACCATTTAAACGGCTGTTGTACGGCTGGTACTATTGATATTTGAGTAAGAATAATATTATATCATACATTATATTTACGTAGGCGAAAATGCAGCTAAATACTAATAGATAATAAAAAAATCATTTGCTGTCATAATATCCTCGTTAAATTTTCTACAGAAAATATGATTTTTCCGCCTAAACACATAAAACTGAAGAACCTTTAATTACTGCGTTCAGTAGAAGAGAGCAATTCTGTGAAGATGTTTGTTCTACATTGAGAAATTGTTTGGGGACTCTTCGGCGCGGAGATAGTAAAATACAAGAGTATTTTTGGCTAATAAATATCATTTTGTTGATACAACTTTGTCATTATAAAATTAATTATATATTTAGAATATAAAAAATACAATTTTAATAATTGATATCAAAGTGTTATTACATCAATTTATTCTTTTATTTACATACATTTGCCGATTTTATTCGATAAATTAGTACCTAGTTGCAGATATTTGTCATTTAATTTTTTTTTTACTTTATTTTTTCATGGAGTTAATGCACAGGCTACAGTTAAGTTACCATACAGGTTAAAATTTGGAATGTGCTGGAATCAAATCTTTTTTTAATCTCATACCACCTATAGATGAACCCAAACCTATGACAACCCTCACATAAGTAGTATAAGGCAGTAGTCAAAAATTAAATGACTGTACATTGTATTTTTTTTATTTGCATAATACCTATATTTAAAATAAATTTTATATTAAAATAGAAATGTACATAAACTTTAATACTAAGAACAATTTCAAGTACGATAAAGGCCAATATTTTATTTTCAGCTTTCTTTGAAAGGTAAACGAATTGATTTATCGACGGCCAAAAGGTAAAATAATTACATAAATTGGTGGATGAATTTTGCTTAAAATGAAAAGAATATTTCTTTGCGTATAGATAGTTAAAATTATATTATATGTTTAGTATACATTTCTCAGAGATGAGATATTTTTCCTCAGTAAAAAGTATCCTATATGTTGACCCGAATAACCAGCTATCATCATACCAAATTTGATCAAAATCCCTCCAGTAGATTCGTCTTCTGTGTCGATAATAATGACTATTTCAATTAGATTTTCCAAAAGTTTTTATTATATGTATAGATTTATAACAAAAGAAATGAACTAAAGAATTGTTAAGAACATTTTGGTGAAAAACTAATCCTAATTATACGACACTTAAACTAATGATTGAGTGAAAAATCAGATTGAGGTCATTGAGCTAAAATTCCCTGCCCCATTCTATTTTTACGCATAAATCGACGTCGTCAAGGTACATCAATTTATTGCAAAGTTAATCAAGAGTGCAAATATGTGCGAGAATCGAGTGATTTATCGAGCGACGTCAGATTTAATTCATACGACAAATAAATGATTCGTAATTGAGCGTGAAACATTGCCTCATTGATTCATAATCGGCTCATGTGGATTTAAGTTTAAATTACTCAGCTGCAAGAGCTTTCTTTATGTTATTAGCGACTTAGGTTTGGGTATATTAATATAGTTATTGTTAAGACGTTAGTCTTTAGGGGATAGACATATGCTATTGCGAACTTCTGTAGGCCTTTTTAAGACCTACAATTTTCTAGTACATTTTTTTGATTTTTTTTTTGATATCTCACAAATTTATACGAAATATTTACATACAACTTATAAAAGTCCTTAGTCTGCTTTAGCGACACTTGGTAAAACAGTAAAATAATTAATAGGTATCTCGAGAATTATAACGGAAACTCCTTACTATTAGTCTATCTATTCAGCCCTTTTTAACGTCACACTGCTGGGCACGGGCGTCCCTTCAATACGAGGGGGGATCAGGCCATAGTCCACCACGCTGGCCAAGTGCGGATTGGCGGAAATCACATGTCTTTCTAAAACTTGTTAGGTTCTCTCAGACATGCAGGTTTCCTCACGATGTTTTCCTTCACCGGCAAGTGATAATCATGTTAGAAATGGTTCGCACATGAAAATATTAGAGGTGCGAGACCAGAGATTTGAACCCGCTTCACCCGATTTCCCAAGCGTGTGCGTTACCACTGGGCTACAACACAACACAACGGAATTATTATGTAAGCTATAAATTAAGTTTACAGATAAAGGTATGAGTTATGGAGTTTAAGATATTACGTCTGATTCTCTTTAGAAACCAGCTGATAAGCAAACCACACTACTATTGTAAATGCGAATGTTAGTATGTGTGTACGTTTGTTACTCCTACACGTTGCAATGGCTGGACGGATTTGCATTAAATTTAGTACACAGATACATTATAATCAGGAGTAATATAAACTACTGTACTGTACTGTTACTAGTAAAAATTACCAAATGGTGGCGCTGCTTGTATCTATGTATTATTATACAGAAAAAAATCACCCAGGGGCCGAACGAAGCGAACACGCATAAGTCATATTAAGTTGTTGATAAGATGATTGGATTCAAGGTAAAAGTAAAACAAGTTGTAGAAGTAAGGAACACCGATATATTTTAAAGTAGATGATTCTTTAAATTGACAAATAAAACATGTGAAGCTTATCACAATATATGAGTAAAAACTGCACCCGAATTGGTTTAGCCGTTTCTGAGATTATCGCACACAAATGCACAAATAGACAAAATTTCTTAAAATAATTGTTTTGGGTTCCTAATAATAGTTTTTCTCGAATATCTTCCATGTACAGACAGCGATCAGTTACACTTATAATATGTATAGATTTTATGTTCTTTTATTTAGTGAAGGTAAAAAGATATGCAATCTATAATATCCATTTTACACTACTTCTAATTAATGTATGATTGAATATATTGTATGATTGATGTTAGTTGTGGTATTGTATATATGAATGATTTATTACTTTTGAAAGTGTATGTAATTCGGATGAAAAGTACTAATTAACCTCAAGGATATATTGTTGAGTTTCTGTTTTTTAGTTAATGTTTGTTATTATTGAGTTTATAAATACTTTATATAGGTAATATTCATTTTAGCATATGTATAATCCCTTATTCTTATCCTGTAATTTTAATTCACGTTATTACAAAAAAAGAATCTATAGGTTTAGAAGCTAAGAAGACAAATCAGAAAGAAAGAAAAGAAAGAAGACAAATCAATGAAGTCTTTGGCACGATTTGATGTTATTTTTTATTTTATTTTATAGCCTTCAATAAAACTGAAAAAGAAAACTACTAATGAATATAAAATTCTAAAATATAATTAAGCTAGCGACTCACCCTCGCTTCGCTTCGGGTTCGTCCCCAGACAAAAACAAAACTATCCCACGGGACCCGTACACTTTTCCGGGATGATATATAGCCTATAGCCTTCCTAAGTTAACATGCTATCAAATGCAAAAAGAATTTTTCAAATCGGATCAGTAGTTCCTGAGATTAGCGCGTTCAACCAAACAAACAAATAAACAAACAAACAAACTCTTCAGCTTTATAATATTAGTATTAAATAGATTTTTGAAAATTCAAGCCCTAAAGTTGTAATATAAAAGGGCTTGGAAGTTTGTATAAAAATCCGTTATTTTTAAACTACGCATTTAAAGCTACAGGCAAATGCTAGTTGAATATAGAAAGGCCTTAAAATCACTGTCTAGTGCCTACAAATATTTTATGATTGCGAGTGTCTAAGATTTTCAGTCGTATCATAAAAAGTGAATTGGAAGGCAATATAAAGCAATATTTTTACATGTTTTTATTTACATATACATACGGTCGGCATCAGAAAACGTTACGCGTGTTTACCCATGAATATTCTAAAGAATCTATGTTATAAAGGCAAGAGGCAAATTCTATTTTTCTTCTTCTTGTGACTACAAAGGGATGCTGCGTTCAGTGTGAAGTCAAGCCCTCATAAAACGACAGATTGGGATCCAAATCTGTCTGAAAAATGTTTCATTTTGCAAAGCATCTTTTGTAGCTTTGTAGATGTTTACTTAACAATTGATGAACTTGAAAAGGAAAACAAAACTAACTCCAGCGCAATTTCATGTTAAATATTTATTGCAATCAACTGTATATAATATATCTATACCTAGATCATTTTTTTAATATGATCACAATTGACTTGGTAGTGTAATTTTCTATGATCAATATATACTGATTGAGATATTTTAATACTTTTTTTTACTTTATATTAAAAGTCATTTTACATTAAAAAACACAGGTCTACGAAATTAAATTTTTCAAAAGTTTTTTCTTAAACTGTTAATATTTATGATAAAAAGTACCCTGTTGAAAAACTCCAATAGGATCCCATCAAAAGCGACAAAAGCCACATATTAGGCTAATAATGTTTACTTTTTACGTATAATATCTTATTAAATATGAATTATCTTTGTAATTATAATATTCATAAATTTCAATACAAATTATGTAAGCACCTTTGCTGACAGTTTAGCTCCTCGCACTAATTGTACAGACTAAGCTCTACGGAGACAGGCGTAGTCACATGTCAAGTGTCAGTAAGTTAAACTTTCAGCAGTTTAGAGCACGTATGAATTTCGTACAGCTGACAAGCTAGGAATTTAGAATCAAATATGCTGAGCTAAGTGTATTGAAATGCATGGATCATTTGTAGTAAGAAATTAAATATATTATTTATTATAAAAAATATTAAATTTATGCTACTTATAAAGCTAAAGAGTTTGTTTTTTAGTATGTTTGCTTGAACGATCTAAACAGGAAGGAAACTCAAAGTAGGTGGGTACCTACTTGGGTCGGATTGTGTTTTTAAAAATATTTATTTTATTTACAACTTTTTATTTTTTTCTAGTTACACATTTTTAGTTTTATTTAACTATTGTATAACATTTGCTATCGTAAATTATATTTATGAGCTATAATTGCCTAAAGACGAATCTAATGACATCATATATATACATACAGGTCAAACACATAACCCTCCTATCGGCTTCGCTGCCGTCGAATAAACATTAAAATTATTTTAAAAGTATTTTAAAATACATAATTTAATACTTTATAGTAGGTTCATATTTTAACCTTTACTAGATAAGGGCAGCATTATTGAAATTTTAGTTTTGTAGAACATTAATGGCTTATAATAAAGCCGTTAATCTGTTATTTAAAGCCAAGGGTTACAAATTTATAATATTAGAATATCTATTATTTATTTTGTTAAGTAAAGTTTAATATTATTAGGGTGGTGTAACTAAGTGGTGTATATATAAAAATATTAAAATGTGGGTTCCATTTCAGCACAAAGTATTATGTATCTTTTATAGATAGTTTTTAATTTTGTCTGTATGTTGTAATGTTCTGTATTTTTTTTATAAACTCCAATCAAGTAATAGTGCTGGAATATATTAAATACTGTATATTATTTAAAATATAACACAACTATTACTAATGTTCACATTAGATCCTACATTGTATTTGTCTAATGATTCGTTAAATAGCGGTTTTGTTCTCATCAGTCTACACTATTTTGCTTTTGAGTCCGAATAAAACATAACCCAAAACATAACAATCGTTCAATTTTAACCTTTATTTTAATATACATACGGACTTCTGACTTCGTAACCAAAGTGTTGATGAATTAAGCCCGTGATTTCCATCGAATTATGTGTTCACTGCATGTTCATTTAAGCTAATTACTAATGCTGTTTAGTTGTTTATTATCGTGTCTTGTTTTGTTAAATATTTTACTACTTTTTGGTGAACAAAGGATTTTATTGCTACTAAAGTTATTTTAGGTTTTTGGGAAAAGAATCTTTATCCCTATGTGAAACTGAAAAACCGGATCACTGACTTGATAAATACAATATATGTTAATGGTGTTCTTAGACTTAATAACAGTTTATTGAGGTACCGATTGAATGCATTATAAAGGTAAATTAAGCCTCTACATCTAAATCCCATTATCATTATGATTTAAATCATATAAACTCTTTAACCATTACAATGTGGCAATAAACCATCAGTATTCAGCCCTTTTTAATGTTCTACAGCTGGGCATAGGCTTCGCATCAATGAGAGGGCGATCCGGCCATAGTCCAAGCTGGCCAAGTGCGGGTTGGCAAACTTTACATGTCTTACGAAAACTTTGCTAGTTTCTCTCAAACATGCAGGTTTCCTTATGATATTTTCCTTCACCGTAAGACAAGTGGTAATCATGTTGGAAATGTATCATGTTAAACTGTAAACCACCAAACGAACAAATATTTCTAAATGTATATAGTAAAATAAACCGCAGATCGTATTTTTCTGGCACAAATGTCTTTGCACTAATTTAACGTTGTATTTCAGCTCAGCTTTGCTAAATAAGCAACAAATACTGTAAATTTATTATAGTCGCGGTAACTTTGTTTTTAATTAACAATTTTCAACTCTACTAAACTTGCACTTTGTAAATCTAACGTAGATACACTTTATTAACACAAACTATTATTTGCTTAACGGTCAGTTTTGTGGTAAGATTTTGATTTCAAGTTCGTTTTTTTTATGAAAATTAACGAAAAAGAGTATCAACGTTATAAATAATATTTATTAATATGTAAGTAACCATTAATATTTATGAGTAAAGTTGGTCACTTTTTTTAATTTTTTGTGGTACTACACTAATAAAAATGAAAAAAGCAAAGGAAACCATCGATTTTGGAAAAAGTAAGCTATTTTCATATGTTTGTCATATATTTGCCTAAACATGCTATGAATAAGACATCAAGACTTTATGTTCTAGACTTTGTGTTCTAGATTAAAAAACTTCTACCTATATAGTCGGCTAAAAAATCAGCTCTAAATTGCAGCACTGAAAGCAACAGCTGGTTTTATCCCCGAAAAATTATAGCGCTATTCTAAATCTAAAATCTTTTATGCGCTATCAACTCGTTTTCACGAACTTCAGAAGTCATTTCAGTTTTATATTCTCACAAATTTTATACAAACGTTATTCTTGCGTTTGTTATAGGTACGTATTTATTTTGATTTAGTCAAGAACAATAAAAGGGGGCTCAGACAAGATATCGTTCTAAACCTATTCGTTGGAGGACATTTTAAAAAATTGTATTGAAATAACAAAAATATTATTATTTTATATTACTTTAGATTCCTATTCTTCAACCATTTTAGAATGATATCTTGCCTAATTCTAGGGGTTTAGACTAGAAAGGAAACTAAATTTTCCAAAAAAGTCTGTTTTGTCAACCAGTTTTCTTTTTTTTTTGCTTAGTAGCTTTTAACGAGCTTAATCAATAACAAAAAATTTGGAAAAAGTTAGTTTTTATATATAGATAGATAAACTCTATTAATATAATAGGTATGTCTTCCTCAAATTTTTAATAAGTCGAATTTTGACCACTACGTGCAAACTAGTACTTATAACGTAATATTATATCCGAATTGCTATAACCGTAATACGAAGTGGATAAAACGTGAACGTATATCTACTTTGAAATATTAAAAAGTATTTTCGAATGAAAAAAGCTTCACGCTTTCATATACATACAGTCTTAATACTATTTAATGAGCGAGCTTCACACTTTTAACTTTAAGTTATCGTTAGATACCTACATATATAGAAGCTGAAGCTCTTTTAAATTAATGTATGGACATAATTTCTTGACTTTTAGAGGAACATCGTATTTAAATAACTTGTATTATTTAAGTAATAAGTACGTCTAAAATATCCGTTTTGGTTAAAACAAATCTAGTTAGTTAAATTCGGGTCGTGTAAAAAGGTATATACAGGCATGACAAGTACGAAATGTTGAGTAAATAAATTCAAGCATAAGGTCATATTTGTTCGCGCACAAAAGATATGGGAACAAATGTTTGCTTTCTAACGACGCGAATAGTTGCTATTTTATGTTTAGCTTTCTAGTGATAAACAAAAAGTACCCCAGCAGCTTAATGAACACATTTGTTTCTACATAAAACAAATATTAAAATCGTTTTATCTATTAAACTTTGTTTTCTATATAGCCATAGATTATGAAATAAGAAACTGTCAATAGGAAAAAATTATATTATTAATAATAATATTTTGTTTGAGATTTATGATAAATTAACTTATTTAGATTCAAATTGAACTTCGAATGAACTGTACTATTGCATCTTCCAATAGCTTGGTCTTGCTTATATTGGTCATATCTTAGTCGTCGTCGTAGTCAAAAGTTAGGGCATTTTGGATTCTAATTGATCTATGTATGTATATAGGTATATTATATGTATGTAAAAATTAAATGAGCTATTTTATGAGCTTAAGTGAAAAATATATATCATTATACGTTTGGAAACTACTCCGTTTAATGATAACACTCACGAAATTCATTATCAACTTAATTAAAATGGCGAAACGGATAAAGATTGAAAGGAAGATTGTAGATTTTGAAAGTATAATAAAGTTTAATACACACCTATCGTGTGTCATATTAGGTGAAATCAACTATTTCCTAAAGTAGCGTGTTACAATAAAAATATATCTCTCCCCGGCGGGGAATCGAACCCCGGTCTCCCGCGTGACAGGCGGGGATACTTACCACTATACTACCGAGGACTTGTAAATGGTAAATGAAATTGACATTATGTTGTTTTTATGTTATCTTAATAAACAAATAATGGATGCTACTCATAGAAAATCTAAATTGCTCTTGGTTTGCGTGAGTTTAGTGCAAGGATTACGAACAGTGTCTACGTACCTGTTTTTTATTCAAGTTTTTATGAAATATTGTACTTATACCCATGGTAGGTACTGACTTAGTATAATTAATATACCTATGTAGATAATTTAATATTAAATTGTCTAAATACAATAGGTACAGCCAGTGAATTTCATACTAAGGTGTTTAGTTCTATTTCTGTGCAAGGTGTAAATTAAGTCAATCAAGTTGTATTATATAATTTGATCTAAGTGTAAATTCATAGACGAAAATTATCATAGAGTGACATTTGGTCAAGGGACTATTCGGAACTTTTTGATCCTTGAAAATACCCGATCCTAGAGAAGATAAGTTGCCTTGAATATTGGTAGAATCGCATAGCGCGGACGCTAGGAGACAATTAATTTTCTAGGGTATAGTAAAAACATATCTATGCAGATAAATAAAATTGGAGTGTCTGTTTGTAATCTTAAAATAACCGCTTTTAACTAAATGCATATGGATGTATACACGGTACATATACCAAAACAACATTTTTTTACAATTTTTGTCTGTCTGTCTGTCTGTCTGTCTGTCTGTCTGTCCGTCTGTCCGTCCGTCCGTCCGTCCGTCCGTCTGTCTTGTAAATACAAATAGCTAATTGGTTCATTTCATCAAAAAACAAAATAACATTGAAATATGTTGTATGATGAAGACAGCTTGCTATTATGTGTATATCATCACATTTACGCGACTCGTTCCCCATCAACGTGAATGGAAATTTATGGATATTTTATAGATGTTGTAAAAAATGCAGAACACTTCGAGGTACAGAGCTTGTGTAAGACACGATAGAGAATGAATATTGTAATAGGTACGCACTTTGCGTTATCGCTAGCAGTACACGGAAAATATGAGAGATGAAATTCTTTTGTCAAATATTTTCGAACTGAAATATGTACGGAAAAGTAGTGAAAACATAGATATGTTTTTACATTATTCCTATGAAATAATTTTGTAAATTATGTGTAACAGTGTAAGTGGAAACAAGCAAGTGTAAATAATGTCATTTAATAAACAATCATTTTTATTATATTTTTGAACTAGCGACTCACGGTCACTTCGCTCGCGTTTGTCCCTAGGTACGTTTTCACGATTAGCTATGTTTATACATACCTAAATAATAGCTTGCTACTTCTAAGATATTCATTTAAATTATATAGCGATTTACGTTACGTATGTATATACGTACGTTATTGCGTATGCCGTACGCGGATTTTGTTCACAATTTCATGGGTTTTAATTTTTTTTCGCGGAACCCTGATTTCTTTTCTTAAATAAAAGTGACCTAAGTTACTCCTTATAACAGCAGCTATCTGCCAGTGAAAGTCCCATCAAAATCGGTCCAGCCGTTTCGGAGATTAGCCGGAACAAACAGACAGACAGACAGACAGACCAAAATTGTAAAAAATGTTATTTAGGTATATGTACCGCGTATACATCCATATGCATTTAGTAAAAAGCGGTTATTTTAATATTACAAACAGACAATCCAATTTTATTAACCGACTTCAAAAAAAAAGGAGGAGGTTCTCAATTCGACCGTATACATATATATATATATATATATATATATATATATATATATATATATATATATATATATATATTATAAGTCGGTGCCAGCCAATACAAATCAAAGCACACCGACTTCGAAAAAATCTGATTAAGTATCTATTCTAAATGAAAACCCCCGTTTTGTTATTTTTAACTTTTCAGTGCCTGGGAGTCGGTTTTTTTTTTTTTTTATTTATCTGTATAGATAAAAGTTCTCGTAAATAGATTTTGATTTTTCTATCATTTTAAAGATAGGATCTTATCTCTCTATTAAAAAAATATTTTGTGGTCTTCAGTTTAATATTTTATTATATAGGTAATATTGAAATTCAATGAAATGTAGACTTTTATAGTAAGTATATCTTATAGAAAAATCTAAATATAAACCATATTTTGTACTTATTTTGGATACGATACTCTTTTACTTCCACATAAAATATAATAACTGATTATGGAAGTAAGCTTTTTATTATAACAATTTTTTATAGAATCATAACGGTAAAAGTAAAGATTATTCTTCAAACCTATTGTAAATATGAAAAGCTCTCCTAAATTGCAAAACCGTGCTTGCTTTCCAAATATTGATTAAAAATCAATTTATAAAGATTATTTTTCTTTATCTGTAAATAAATGTTCATAGGATAGAGGAGTCTAAAGTTCGTCTAAAACTAAGTCAATATTTCAATATTTAAGACCCCACAAAAAGAAGTGGCTATACAATTAGCATCGCTAACAATACTTTTTAGAAACTATCAAACTAAAGATCATTAAGCTTTATTTGCGATATTTTTTATGCCTCCTCGTCATTTACTTTGCTTGATTAAAAATGTTCTCATGCACGAAGTGACCGGCGCTTTGCTTCCTGTCACTACTTTTTCTCAATGTTACACGGTTTTTTAGTCCATTACGTTCAATAAAGTAGACCACAGCCTTTTGTTTACGTCAGCTCCGTAGGTTGATTAAAATACTGCAGCTTGTTTCAAAAGCTTTATTAAATTACTAGAAAAATAAAAACAGACCTATCCCACGGGTACCGTACATTTTCCTGGGATAAAAAGTAGCCTATGTGTTATTCCAGACTATAATCTATCTCTGTGCCAAATTTCATCCAGATCCGTTCAGCCGTCCTGACGTAAAAGAGTAACAAACATCCATGCATACTCACAAACTTTCACATTTATAATATTACTAGCAAAACCCGCCGCTTCGCTCGTGCTAAAACTACATCAAAAAAACTTTAAAAAGGTAGGTTTCATACAAATTTTCATCTTTTTTTATCCAAATTTTATCTCCTTATGGGATGAATTTAAAAAAAAAACGCTAAAACACGTATTTATTTAATTGTATTGAAGAGCATTAATACCAAGAAATTCTGATCATAAATATTTTTTGAGTTGTGTTATAACCTGTATTCCCGTAGGAATGAGATAATTTCCTGCGGTAAAAAGTATCCTATATGTTGACCCGGATATCCAGCTATCATTATACTAAATTTCACCAAAATCCCTCCAGTGGTTTTTCTGTGATGCGGTAACAGACAGACATACAAAAATTTTAAAAACTATAGATTCGGTCTCTGTATTGATAATAAAGTCTATTTCGAAAAATATTTAAGGTACAGATTCGACTTAGTTAGAATTTTATTATATGTATAGTTAATACGCATCATCTAAGCTATATAAAGTTACCGTTGTTTAGAATATTTTACTTAAAAAATAAAGAGATTTAATTACATTAGTAAAAGGACGAGTTTCAAACTATATAAAGAAAAAGCAATTACTCTTCTCTGATTGTATGTGGTTGGATTTATACTAAAATTTTATATAAAGAAATTTATCTCTTTTATCCCTTATAACTCCAAAAGTATACTCCTTGTAACATCAAATCAAGATTTCATTGGGTTGTATCGGGATACAAATATGACAAGGATATTGTTTTGAACAACGCTTTGCGTTTGTAACAGATATCATAATTATTTTCATTACATTTAGCTTAGCTATTTAAAAAGATTGTGCCGATTCTATAGAAATGAATGAAACTATAGAGTTATTAATAAAACCAAAAATTTGTTTGTTTGGATACGCTAGTCTAGAACTACAAGTCCGATTTGATATACACAGACGGAGCAAACAATTTAGAAAAAAAAAATTGAATATATAATTTAAAAAGTTAAAATTTGTTTTATCTTTTTATAATGCTAACGAAAAAAAATTAACATGAACTGTCCAATGTCCATGTTATTTTTGATACTTTTTCTGTGAATTTTTATTCAATTCTGACGAGGTCGCCGCAATAAAAATTTACTGATTTCATGGATTTTAACGGGTTGTTTGGGATTTGTATGATATTAGGTTAGTGTTTCAATTCGAATAGTGTAAGGGTTCGCAGCTACTCTCCATTCGAAGATTATTACCGGTTCCATCTAATTTTCAACGAATTTCTCGTTGTCGTAAAAAAAAGAAATTTCGATTTCGTTATCTGTAAAAGTCCTTGTTTCCAAAGTATATGGATAATTTCTTTTACAAAGTTGAACTTATGAACTCTGATGACATACTTTTATTTTCATATAGTAAATAAGTCCACATAGTGTATTGACCATGTCGTTATTATTTTTTACAATACCAAAGCTAAACGACTATAAATTTATATATGAATACTTTAATGCTCCGATCAACTCAATCAATTTGAATAAGATTTTCCAAAAATATGTTGACTAGAATATCATAGACTTCTATGTGTCCCGCGAGGATAGGGGAAGATCGGATACACAAATTTTAAATAATAAGTAATTTTACTAGCGAAAAGCGGATTTCGATATGTTTATCCGTTGCATATTTTATTTATTTTGTTGTAACATTATTTGCAATAAAAAAAAATACAAATATATTTAATTATATACAAAATATGTAAAACAAATGTACATTTAGTTATTACTATACAAGTCATTTTGGCGTGGAATAGTAGCAAGAATGCTAGCCACATTCCCCCGTTGAAGGGCAATACCGATTCTTTGGGCAAAAAGCGCCATCTTTCCTATCACCAGTAGAGGCGATAAGACGAGGTATTATGCCATAAAAAAATTTTTGCTGTTAAAATGTTTAAACAGTCAAAAGAAAGTAGTAAGCCTCTATATGTTCTCTGGTGTTATAAGTTACGATAACTCACGTTATTGCTGACAAAACTTATAAGTACAAGAGGTCCGAAACAGAGAGAATAGGTCTTTAGATAAAATAATAATCTCCTCATTTAAAACAAGGTTTAACTGGTATTTACAATATAAATTTTATCATCTCTAAATATGGACCGCACGAACAAAATAATGTACTCAAACCAACTTTTAATCAACAAATAACTTTTAAGCCCCACCAGACTAACAGATTATAAATATTATGAAACATACATGAAATTATTATTTTAGTCGAAATTAGGATACAAACAGATGAAATGTCTGTGTGTATTACAAAGAGCTTATTTTAGTTTTACACCGAACGTATAATGATTAAAAAAAACGTGTGTGTGTACTTATGTACGTACGTAAAAAAATATATTTCTTTGACGTAACAGAACAAAAATAGCTAAAGATTTCATCCTGTATGTCATAACTCTCTGTTTGTAAAAGAAATGCAGCTAACTTCATCATATCGCTTTTTAGATGTCGGTGTGCGCTCGCATCGTAAAAATTTTACTCTCATATTTTTTTCCAAACGTGCCAAAGAAGTATAACTTCAAAAGGCTTTTTAATATAACTTTTTATATAATGGTTATATATAGGTAATATTGGTCTGTAGACAATATCAATCCAGATAAATAAAATTGAAGTGTCTGTTTGTAATGTTGAAATAATAGCTTTATGCTAAATACATATAGACGGTACTTATAAGAAAAACACATTTTTTTTGTGTGTCTGTCTGTCTGTTTGTTCCGGCCAATCTGCGAAACGGCTGGACCAATTTTAACGAAACTCTCACTGGCAGATAGCTGATATTATAAGGAGTAACTTAGGCTACTTTTATTTTAGAAAAAGAATTAGTGTTTTGCTCAAAAAATTAAAACTTACCTGGAGACTTACTAAAAATACAAATACACGCACTCGAGCGAAGCAAGGGTTGGTCACTAGTCGTGAATAAACCTGTTCAAATTAATTTAAAAATCTTGCCAGTATATGTAAAAGGATCTTGATTTGAGTGTCGCAAAGTAATTACTTTAAATTAGAATTCAAGTATGTTGATGCTTAACACGTCAATCAGTATGAGGTGGGAAAACGTAATTTACTAAAGATTCCTTAAAACCCTCTATACGATGTTAACAAATACATGAAAAAATCTTCTAAGATGTTTTTAAGGTAAATTCATGTTAATTTGAAAAATAAGATTAATGGTAGATACGTTTTTTTGTAACTTCATTCGTGTAATATCAATAAAGCTTAGGCAAGGGATGTGTCTGAAAATAGAATTATTTATAACATAGTACTAGAGTGGAGTCGTATCTTTGGAAGAGAGTATAGTAAACGCAAATAATATGTAAATATCTTGAGTATGTCAGCAAATTGAGGGTTGACGCACTGGTGTTGTTTGACACGGGAAATATTTTGTAATTATAGGTATTACTAGCAACTCACCCTTGCTCCGCTTGGGTTCGTCCCTAGTTATGTTTTAATGTTTAGCTCAAAAATGAGATATTTTCCCGCAGTAAGACCCGGATAACCAGCTATCATCAGACCAAATTTCGTCAAAATCTGTCCAGTACTTTTCCGATGATGCAGTAACAGACAGACAGACAAAAATTCTAAAAACTTTAGATTTGGCTTCTGTATTGATAATAAAGTCTATTTCAATATGATTTTCCAAAAAATATTTAATGTACAGATTCGGCTTAGTTACAATTTTATTATATGTATAGATTATTATTTTTATATCTTTACTAACAAGCAATAGCTTAATTTTTGTAAGAAGAAAGCTTATGATATATGAATACCTTCATAACAATTTTTACACCGAAATCGAAATTTTCTTTATTTCAAGTATTGTAGAATTTATTGTTCGAGAGCCTGAGGGCTGTCCGTATCTCAGACACGACCCGACTCTTACACGCGACCCGACTCGGGCAAATTTTGTATACTACGCAGACCCCTTATTTGAGGACTCGCGAACCCCACTTTGACCCACTTGGACGTCTGGCTTACGAAGTATTATGTAATCTGTGCCTGGTGTAGCTACTCGTCGCTTCCATACACGTACGGATTAGCTTTAGCGCGGCCGATCACGGACTAATCCACTAAACTGTACACTAGTCCGTACGTGAATGGCAACTTTAAAGATTTTGGATGTTTTTTAAATTCACACTCACAATATGTCACAGTTTTTTTATAACTTTAAAAAACATATTTTAATGTATGGCTACCATAGCATGTATGAGGTATACAATAAAGAAAATAAGATATAACATTGCCACAGTATTTTTAACCTGCACATTGAACAACGACGTCGTGGGAAATAGTGCATATGCTTCAAGATGAGAAAAGAAGATTATTTGCAAAACGAGTGCATTTCTGTCGGTTTACTAATACATTTGAATACCAAGCAATGAAATGCCGCTGCATTATCTATTTTTCTACTCCATGCACTTGTTAGGTACAACCTATTTATGTTACTACGTATACAATAATATATAATATCTATTTTATTTTGCGCTATAAATCTGCAAATATTATGGTGTAGATATAAGTTCCTGTTTAATTACAATCATTTATCCAAATTTCATGATTAATTTGAACAAAAAAAAATCTTTTAAATGAATGAAATGAATCTCTCAATTTATTCCTTTACTAGCAAACATTTTGACGTCCTTTGCGTTGGAGGAACAAAAGTCAACTTGAAGTCTAATAATAATCATAATATTGAATTAAAACGTGTTAAATTTTTACGATATTAGCATTGTGGCCTCCCATAATATTACAATTAACGTAGGGTTAGCTGTTTCAGCACAATAAACAAATGTTATATACATAGGTACATACTTTGAATATAATAATTAACTACCTAATAAGTAAGCATAAGTATTACATACCACTGTTAATGTGTAGTAACATTAGCTATTAATAATAATACTTAACTTATCGGAGAAACGCTGTCTTCTCCTTTCAATAAGTTTGTGATTACAGAGTTTATCAATTGTATAAGAAAAAAAACTCTTCTAGTTTTTCCCAAATTTCCCAATTTCCACACAACTTATCCAATATTCCTCTACGAACCTTATTCAGACTATTACAAACATTTAAAATTTCGCTTACTAATGAACCCCATTTCATTTTTTAATATAGATATACCTACAAATAATTTAATCCATATTTTGTAGAGCAAATTTTCAGTGAACAGTTACGGCCAATATAACGCATAAACAACAAGAGTTTATATGCGAGTTAATTCAATATTAGTATTTCAGAGGCTCTAGAGCCTTATTTTGCAGAATATAATTGGAATTCAGTATAATTAGAACTCTACTTGAACACATTTGCATGTGAAAGTAAATCGATTTAAAGCACAACGCGAATATATACCGGGTTTTGAACACATGTAAACAATGGAACCCATCTTGTATTTTACAATATGAATATAAGTATAACACCTCCTAAAATATATTAATCTGTAAAAACATTGTTACCAAAAAATTTGAATACGAAAACGTAGTCTATTTCTATGTTATAAAATCTAAGCTATTGTTGCCAAAAGATTTTTTGACCAATTTCAAAAAAAAAACATTCAATTCGGTTTTTCAGTAAGGTATTCGATATGACTTTTTTCTTGGATAAAACCTGTTTATAGACACGTAACTTAATATTTTAAAATAGGTTGTAGGTAGCCTGAAACGAACTGTGAACGAGTGCGACGGATATCCGGTATCTAGAAAATGTGTTAGTATGATGTTGAATATGAGAATTTTCAGAGTGTATTTTATTTATTTATAATTTAACTGTAAGCAAGAAATTGAAAGGAGAGAATTCTTTATATTTTCTTCGCAGATTTTGTTTAAATAAATTACATCGAAAAGAAATAATTACTGTATTTTTATAAATAAATATTTTTCTAGTAAAGCTCAAATTTTAAAACTGAAAGCTTAAAGCTTTGAATCATTCCCTTGTTACCCAAAACTGCACTTGAATTCTTCAATTTATTTTGCACTAAATCGAATCACGTCCGTGCTGCTACAGAAAGTACTTTGCGACTTCTTTAAAATATTGTATAATTTAATAGGAAACCAGAAGCATCCATTTTGTGAACACTGTTGAAATTGGCTATTCAAATTTATATAAATTTACTTTGATTAATGACAATATATTATAGACGTATACCGAACCCATTTCTCATAGACAAATTAGTACTAGACTAAAGTAGAGTATCATTGTTAAAATGAACTATAATATAATACTTAGCAAAGGTACAACAAAAAAATTGGTGCGTGTAACCTTTACGCGCGGTTGAAGTAAAACTTCTTTGGAAAATAAGGCATATTAGGCATATTACAATCATATATTTATAGAATATCATATACGGAAAATATAGGCAGTGGTAGCCCAATGGTAACGCGCTCGCTTGGGAAACCAAGTGAAGCGGGTTCAAATCCCGGGTCTCGCACCTCTGATATTTTCATGTGCGAATCATTTCTAACACGATTACCACTTGCCTTATGGTGAAGGGAAACATCGTGAGGAAACCTGCATGTCTGAGAGAACCTAGCAGGTTTTCGAAAGACATGTGAAGTCCGCCAATCCGCACTTGGCCAGCGTGGTGGACTATGGCCTGATCCCCCTCGTATTAAAGGGAGGCCCGTGCCCAGCAGTGGGACGTTACATGTGGGGACGTGGGACGTGGGCTGAATACATTATACAGAAATAGTATAATATTGTATATTTGTCAGACAATAATAACGGTTACCATGGCAACATGGAAATGTATTCTATCTCATTCTCTCGCCGGCTTAGTCCTATATATTTACGTGTATGTCTCTTTTTAGTGTCGCATTTTCGTTTCATCGAGTTTCAAATCATAAAGATTGTAAAAAAGTTTCACTTCAAAAATTAAGAATTTTTTATTATAGCTGTGATAATAGTATTGAAAATTCTACTATTAGAATTATTGTTTAACTACCGACTTACCCTCGCTTCACATCACTCGGGTTTGCCTCTACAAAAACAAACATATCCCACGGGAACCGCACATTTTTCCGGGATACAAAATAGCTTATGTATTATCTGATGTATGAGCTATATTATTGTAAAGTTCCATTAAATCCATTTAGTAGTTTTTGCGTGAAAGACTAATAAACATCCATACATCTTCACAAACTTTCGCATATATAATATTTCTTGGATGTTGTGGATAAGCGCAATATTTTGTCAAAAAATCAGAGCTCAAACTTAAGAACAAGGGAGAAATAAAAAGTTAAAATAATAGTTTCTATAGAGATAAAATTTTACTACTAAAGGGCTAACTTAAAGTCGTTACGGTGTACAAGTACCGCGAAAGCGCTTGAATATTACAAGAGATACCTGAATTCGTGTTAGCAATCTCTATTACTAATTCGTCTTTACGAATTTACGAGCGTCCTATTAAAAATCAGACCTCAGAAACCAAAGACTCTGTCATATATATAAAAAAATAAAAAAATCCTGATTCAATATATAAAAAATATAAAATATTTATAAAACTTTATAGATAACTGGAAAATTTTAATGAATATCCAAATTCAAATGACATTTCAATTTCCATAACTGAGCTCTCAGAGCTCTTTTTATTTAACAATTAACTCACTTTCACAACAAGTTAAAGTTGCTCAACATATCTAAAATATTTAAATCAAGTTAAAAATTGTGGCCCTTAGAAATTTAATATGGAATAATCTTTACAAGATGCTGAGATGACATACTACGACTTTCTCAAACGGTTGAACAGAAAACTCAATAACAGTTTTAAATCATTGAATCTATCAATAAAAGCCATTCTTCTTAAGGAATCTACTAAGTATGACTACTTCTTTTATTACAAATAGTTTAAAAGCTCTATATCAAACGAAAGTTTTTCATTCAATATCGAGGATTGGAAGTGTAATAATATCTTATTCTAGAATTAATAAAAACTTTTAAAGACTATCTCTTTATAATATTAATGTAGATTACCTGCTGTTTTTACAAGAACATAAGACGCAACAGTACTTATGCTTCAAATAATTTGTTTAACTTTTACCAAAAATGTGTTATGCATTTGATTGAAATAAAACCTATCGTGTGTTTTTATTACGACATAAAAATTTAAATTTTTAATCTGCAACCCACTTTGTTTGACAAATTAAAAACATCTATGACAGTTTTTAATATTTTACTTGGTTTTGTTACATTTTGTGTTTATTTATAAAATTCTAATCATGGCAATGGCTGAAAAGAAAAATGAGTATCCGCCAAGCGTCGAAGCGGATAGACGCTTGTTGCCTTTCGAAACATGGGAAGATTATTTAGATTCGCTCATAGAAATTGCTGATCTCCGTAATCTAAGAAGTATCAACTCGGCTCGGACTATAGCAGCTCTTGGGTATAGGTATGTGTATAATAATTCATCAATCACAATATTTTCACTCAACTCATTCTTCGCTCGGGTTTGTTTCTTTAATGAAAGATCAAAAGTAAATCTATTCCACAAGACCTGTAAATTTTTAAGGGATAAAAAGTAACCTATATGCTATTCCAGACTACAATCTATCTCTGTGCCAAGTTTCATCCAGATGCGTTTAGCCGTTTTGGCGTGATTGAGTAACAAAAATCCATCCATCCAAACTTTCGCATTTATAACATTAATTGGATTTTAAAGTTTGTGCGTATTTTTAAAGTGAATTTAAATAAAATATATTCTATAATCATATCAATTATATCAATAAAAAAGGCAAGAAAAGTCAGATCGCACCCGAGGGCTCTTGTAAACACCCATGTTACTGACCACTTATTTTCTTTTAACATTTTAGCAGATTTCTTTTCTACCCATCTCTCGGACCACTGAACCGTTTTCATACATACTTTTACAAAAAGAAAACTTTATCAATCCTAAACAGCATATAATACATATTTTTCGGTTTAAAGATTTATTTATTTCTCAAAAGAATAACATTCACTTAATGAGAAGACAAATTACAAATAGGTAGTTAATATTATTTACATCGTGAACAACTTTGTACAAATACAAAAAAAAAATATTTTATAATATATTATTATTTATGAAAATGTATTACTCAAACAAAAACATTTGAAAGAAAAACCGCTTTTAAATATTGTTATAGAGCCAATGGCGATACGTTAACTGAGAAAGAGTTCTACACACGTCGAGCTGTCATACACAACATAGTCTACCCTGTAGTACGGCCGTATGTGCTGGTCAGTGAGGGTGCTAAAATTGACGACCCTTTCAATCGCGAGCTTGCGGTACGAGAGAGGGCGAATAGGGTGGGAATTCTACAGGTATCAATTACGTTGTCAATATATAATAGATTAAACATAGTAGTACCTAGATATAAGCACTAGATAATATAATAGTACCTAGATATAAGTACTAGATAATAAGTTAAGGAAAACAAAAAAAAATCACTAACAATCACCTCAAAAAAAAAAGAAACAAAACAAAATTATAAAAAAAATTGCATGTTCATTAATTACTACCAGTCAGTGTCGGATCAAGTCATTCAATCTATAGCCTAGTTCTAAGTATAAAAAATGTAATCGTTAAACATAAAAAAATTGTCAATGTATAAAAAGGGCACGTGCAATTAAAGCCTGTGGATGTGATATAATTATAAAAAAAAATAGATTAAACAATATAATCGATTTATAATCGGTTAAGGGGGGAAAGTTTAAAGCTGCTCCAATAATTTAAATTAAACAAAATACACTCTATTTAAAAGATTATTTACCATGCTGGTCTGTGGAGCTTAACAGACTCTATTACAATATCTGATCTGATAGAGATCTGGAATTTGAACTCGCTTTACTTGATATACTAAGCGAACGCGTTACCACTGAGCTATCACAGTAACTAACACTATTCGTCTGTTTTAAAATTTTAGCCCCAGCTAAAACTTGTAAGCTAGTCTAAGTGGGATTGCAGCAACATTGTATGAATACAAATAACTTTAACGCGCTAAACAAAGTTAAATAGCGTAAACCCTAAGTGGATTTAAAAAGTTTATCTTGTTTGGTGAAATTTGTCGATAAAATAAAATTTATAGTAACTTAAAAAAAAAATGTAAAGCGTGACCAGATTAAGATAATGCGTTCGCGCATAATTTCTTGTTTTTCCTTATTTTGAACATTATCAGTTAATTCAGACACGTATTTTGAACTACTAACCTACTCATCATCATCGTACTGCCCATTTCCCAAATTACTTGGGGTCGGCTTAGTACATCTATACATCCATACTAATATTATAAATGTGAAAGTTTGTGAGTATGTATGGATGTTTGTTACTCTTTCATGCCAGAACGGCTGAGCGGATCTGAATGAAATTTGGCACAGAGATAGATTATAGTCTGGAATAACACATAGGCTACTTTTTATCCTCGAAAGATTTGCGGTTCCCGTGAGATAGGATTGTTATTGTTTTTTTAGAGGCAAACCGGAGCGAAGCGAGAGAACGAGCCGCTAGTAATATATATATATATATATACAAACCTCCTATACATATAAGTTAAAAAAATTGTGAATGCTTTTAACTTCAATGTCAATGTCGAATAGTCCTATTTTATCATAACTTAACTAACGATTTGCTTCGCTCGCTCATTTATTTTTGTTGTCGGAGTTAGAAAAAGTCTAACACTATTTTTAGCTTTGAATATTATATATTACATTTTATTTTAATAAAAGAGTATAGTAGTTCCGAATTAGTAGTTCCAAAGATTAGAGTGTCCTAACATACAAAAAACAAACTCTTCAGTTTTAGAAATTACTAGCAATTTACCAGTTCGTTGGGATACCTAGGTGTTTAACAGTACCCTATGTGGCACTTCAAATCGCAATATATATGTACAAAATTTCATCCAAACATTTCCAAACGTTTTAGTATGAAAGAGTAACAAAGAGTTAACCTTGTACCAGAACAAAATCTGCTTAAAATCTGTTCTTACTTACGTTCTGTCGTGATTATAATACTCACTTTAACCATAAAGATATAAGGAACTGTTCTATTTTCAATTTCAAGAAATAAATGTGTCAACTTTTTGCTTAATTTAGTATAATGCTTTCTACACTTTCTTATAATTATGCGTTCCTTATTTGTTGAAACTTAATTGGTAAATGTGTTTTTTTTATTGTAAATTGTATGCTTTATAATACTGTTTGTTTCTCTATTATAAATAAAAAATAAAATAAATAAATAAAATTAACACACATATCTATACAAACTTTCGCGTACAGCATTTAGAATAATAGTAGTCTGATCGTCATATATTTTGTGTTTATTAACAAAACCATTCATTCATATTGCAGTCCGTAATATTCATCCGTCACTTCACCAAAGGCGGTTTCGAAATATCCGGCTATATTGACTACGCTCATCGGCTCCTAACAGAGGATTGGGGGCCGTTTTTCCGAGCTAATAAAATGCTATGGCCTAGAGACAGCGATTTAGGCTATTATCACTGGAGGCATGGCACTGTCAGGAGCAACATTAGTAGGAATTATAAGGTAATAATGTACAAATACTGCGACACCGAGCTTTTTCATTTAATTCTGTTGATTTTTGGCGTATAATAATACGTAATCTATTCTAATTATATAAAGAGGTAAAGTTTGTTGTTTGTTTGTTTGTGAAGTTGTATGGGGTAATCTCTTGATCTACTGAACTGATTCAGATGCAATTTCGTAAGAAGATAGTTTGAGACCCTGGAAAGGACATAGGACATTTTTTATCCCGGAAATCCTTCTTTAAAAGGGTAAAAATGGGGATGAAAGTTTGTATTGGGAAGCAAGCTAGGGACGAACCCGAGCGAAACGAGGGTGAGTCGCTAGTAAGTATATATAACATATTTATATTTTCTTAACTTTGTATATAATATATGTGTAGTTTATATTTCATGTGTTCAACTGCCTCCGTGGTGTAGTGGCTAGCATGTACGGCTGCACATCCTGAGGTCCTGGGTTCGAGTCCCGGGTCGGGCCAAGTTTAGTTATTGAGTCTTTCTGTATAGTAAGCCTCAGTAACAGCCCGGAGTTGGGAAGTTGGCGGTGTTTCACCCCCGTGCCTCGGAGAGCACGTAAAGGCGTCGGTCCTGCACCTTAACTCTCACCGGTCGTGTCGAGTAGTCGTCCCACTGGAGTATGAGAGTGACAGGAATAGAGAGTGCACTTGTGTCTGCGCGTACACTTGTGCACTATAATATCTCCTGCGCAGTTGGCTAGTCTCAATGAGATTGGCCGCCGTGGCCGGAATCGGTCAGGAGAACATCATCATATTTCATGTATAGTAACTGGAGCAGTTCCTAAAAGCCTATAATCTATTACATACTTCCAGAGAATAATGCGTTTAAATAACAAATTATCTCTTCAGCTTTATTATATTGGTATAAATAGAAAATTGTCTGAAATAACGAAACCAAGAACAATATTTGGTATAAAATCTATAATTTAAAAATTTGTAAAACACATTTTCAATCGAAATCTAGCCCACACAAGAAATCTACGTTTGATAGAAGCCCTCATAAAATTTCTGTAAATGTTATTCGATTTCCGTGCCGCAGTGAAAGAAATGGAAGATAGAGTCAGTATATTTTTTTATCAATTTATTTTGCATTTCAATTTCATTTTGCCTTCTATAAATATTATTTTAAGGATTTCTAATTTTATATAGACGCAATTAGTAGGTAAAAGAAAATAGGACTAAAATAATATTTGTAAGCACATTTTATACAAAAATTAAAAACAAAATTGGTTGGTGATTTACCGGTGGTAGGACTCTGTCAAGCCTGAGGAGTCCGACTGGATGGGTACCACCCCCTTATCTATTTCTGCCGCCAAGAAACAAAAGCATTGTTGTGTTCCGGTTTGAAGGATAAGGTAGCCAGCGCAATTACAGGCAAGAGGCATATCATCTTTCTATTATCTAGTCCTCACAGTGACAACGCACCTGCGGCTCTGTATTTTTGTTAGCTAAAACCTAAGTGCATGAACCGTAGGTGTTATGGGCGACAGGCACTGCTTTCCATCAGGTGGTCTGTCTGCTCGTTTGTCACTGAATCTTATAAAAAAAAAATGCTAAATACTACAGTAATTCAAGTAATTCAAGTCTCAAATAATAATTTGCAGTAACAGCTAAGCCAATGAAATTTAAACTAGTGACCGGACCTAATGGACTAATGTTTCAATAGACGTACATACATACATATAACGACTAATAGGGTGCATTAACTTACACTCTGGATATTGTACCTAAACTTTAGTACACTTCAAATTCAAAATATAAGGCAATTTTGTGAGAATATCGAAGTTGATATCTTAATTATTTAATTTATAAAAAGTTAATATTTACATGAAATTTTTCGGTTTCTGATAGCCATTTTCTACTTTATCATTCTCGACGATCACGACAAGTTTCTACAAGACTTTATGATATTGGCTATTTATAGAAAATAACTATTTAATCTATTGAAATATTTTTTCATATTAGATTCCTAAAATACATGAAATCATATATACAAATAAATAAAATTGCAGTGTCTGTTTGTAATATTAAAAATAACCGCTTTTACTAAATGCATATGGACACGGTACATATACCAAAACAACGTTTTTTACAATTTTTGTCTGTCTGTCTGTCTGTCTGTCTGTTTGTTCCGGCTTTTCTCTGAAACGGCTGGACCGATTTTGACGGGACTTTCACTGACAGATAGCTGATGTAATAAGGAGTAACTTAAGCTACTTTTATTTTAGAAAAGAAAAAAAGATCCCACGAAAAAAAATTTAAACCAACTAACAATAAAAAAAACGTTTGTTTTGGGAAGCAACCTAGGGACGAACCCGAGCGAAGCGAGGGTGAGTCGCTAGTATAAAATAAACTTTCATCAATTTGTAAATAGCTTGTATGCTTTATTGAAACGTAGGTGATCAGACTTATCCTGTAGATTGCAAATTGAATATCCCTTTTAAGATACAATTTTCTACAAATTTATTATAAAAGAAAGCAATTACTTGCTCTATTTCGCTTTAAATTCGAACATGCTATTAGAGATAATAGCGTAGCGTAACGAATTAGTTCACAAATAAGTTAAGATCTCAGGGAAACTTTATTAATCGCTGAATGCCTTCTTTTTTACAGGATTAAGCAAGAATTTGAATTATGTAAATATATCATTTAAAATTAAAAAAATAAAGTTATTTACTGAAATTATAATATCTAAATATTTATCTATTTTGAAGATGCCTCCTGTGCTTAACTGATGTGTGATATGTTTTGATCACGGTTTTGATTGCTGTTTGGTGTAAATGTTTGTTTTGAACAAAAATATACCAGTCTACATAATACAGATATATAGATCTAGCTTGTACGATTAGCAATAGGTCAAAATAAGGGCCTGGGTTCGACTCCTGGGCTAGCTTTAAAGCCAGCAGTATCCTAAAATTTTGTTAAGTTCTTTCACTTTGCCATGCTGGTAGGAAATGTGTTAAGCCATCGATTCTACGCCTGATCTTTCCCCGGTCATATTGGACTTTAAGTGTAAGGAAATAAGGACCTATATATGTGCAAGATAAACTTAAATGAGTACATTTAAGTTGTTAAAATTTACCATTGTAAAATAATCATAAAATTATATGTTTATTGTCCTAATATAGCCAGTTATGGAACCAGATAGAGGACTGTTATTTCAAAACCGCCATGATCACAAGATCATATGCCCCGACCCTCACCAGGACCCCGGTCAAAACACAACTAAGCAAAGAATCTATTCGCCGCGCTACACGCAAATTGAAATATACGATCATGTTGTTAGAAGAAAAAGTTAAAGACTACTATTTGAGTTTGTTCGAATATTTTTTCTATTAAAATGATTCCGTTGTTATCAAAATTAAAGAAAGATCTTTTAATACTTTTTAAAATTAAACTATACCTATATTTGCGAATAGTCTCGATGTAAGTTAATTATCAAGAATATAGAATTTAAACAAAATAATAAGTTTGTATTTATTCAGCTCTTTTTAACGTCCCACAGCTGGGCACGCGCCTCCCTTCAATACGAGGGGGATCAGGCCATAGTCCACCACGCTGGCCAAGTGTGGATTGGCGGATTTCACATGTCTTTCGAAAACTTGCTTGGTTCTCTTAGACATGCAAGTTTCGTCAAAATGTTTTCCTTCACCGTAAGGCAAGTGGTAATCATATTGGAAATGATTCGCACATGAACATATCAGAGGTGCAAGACCCGGGATTTGAACCCGCTTAATCAGTTTCTCAGGCGAGTGCGTTATCACTAGGCCACTAATAATAATAAAATATAGTACTTTCACAGGCGGCTCTGCTAATATAATATTTCGATTAAAATAGTATATTAGGTAAGGTCTATAAAAGGCAGAAAAAATGAATCGATGAGACAAATAAAAAATGTTTTTTACGACTTTACTAAGCCCTCTCTGGCTTATGCCTAGAGCTCCAGACTTTAGTGAGACATTACGTTTAGGTATCTTAAGCTTTGGTGATATATTTCATATGGTTAGAAATTTTAAATTGTTTCAGTCTTTGCTTTAACCCTGGAGATGCTTACTTTTCTGTATCCAGCACATAGCGCGATAATAATTACGCCTTACACATAATTATAAATTTGAATGTGAATAAATATGTATAACTAGCAGTACCTGCGGCTTCACCCGCGTTCAAACTAAAAACACACACACTTTGGTTTTATATTATAAATAATAATAATTTAATGATACAACGACAACAGCGCCACCTACCAGGTCGATTTGTAAATTCAAACCTTGCAGTGACCCACTTGAACGTACACAAAAAATATCATTAAAATCGTCTCTGCCGTTTAGGAAAAAATCAGGGACATAAAGACAGCAGTGCCACCTACTGGGTCTAATTGTATTTTTAAACCATCCAGGAACCCATTGAAATATACACACAAAATTCCATCTAAATCAGTCGAGCCATTTAGGAGGAGTTTGGTGACAAACATACGTACAGAAGAATTATATATATTAAGATGTTTATACATTATACATATACAAAATATTATCAATAATAATAATTATTATTAATTTTTGCTGTTTCCAATATTTTTTATTATTATTTAAAAACACACTCTTCAACACGAGGGAGATCAAGCAATAGTAGGTACACCACGCTGACCGAGTCGGGTTAGCGGACTTCACATGCCTTTCGAAAACTTGCTAGGTTCTCTCAGACATGCAGGTTTCCTCACGATGTTTTCCTTCAACGTAAGAAAAGTGGTGATCTTGTTGAAAATTAATAATGTCGAAGGGAGACTCGTGCCCAGCCGTTAAAAAGGGCTGAATATATTTAAATACCAATTTATTATTCTGGTTAATATTTAAAAATAAAACACATTTGTTGTATAGATATAGTATTTCATTTAATTGTATGTATGTGCTTATATCCACTTTGGTTATGATGCAACCTTTTTAAAATAGCCTTATTGATTATTCTATACTTATTTTTGTATAAAATGATCGTACAATATTTACATCAGTACCTACTAACACACTATATGAAAATGTCATTTATACTTGAATAAAAAATATCTTAAATATTGTCATTATTTATAACCAACGAAGAAAGGAAGAGGTTTTCAATTCGACACGTATATTTTTTTATGTTTGTCCACGCATAACTTTTTATAATGTAGTCTGATTGATTCTCAAACTTGGTTCCATTTAAATTTGAGAAAAAAAAACCATCCCTAAATATAGAAAATAGGGGATGATTGATTTTTTACTTACTGCATTTTTAAAATACTTTTTTCTTACTTTGCTACTACTTATGTTTGCACTAAAATGGAAAAATAAAAACGTTAAATAAATATGAAAACCGACTTCAAAATAAAAAACACTAAAAAGTAAAAAATAACTGATTGGTAGTTTTCATTTATTATAGATACCTAATCAGATATTTTCGCCGGTCGGTATAAGTCGGTCCCAGCCGAAAGCCAAAGCACACCGACTTCGAAATCCGATTAGGTTTCTATAGCAAATGAGGACAACCAATCAGTTCCTTTTTACTTTTTAAGTTTTTTTTTGGTTTTTATGTTTTTTTTAATTTTTATATAATTTAATTGACACAAAGAGATTCGGTTTTATTTATTGAAGAAACGAAAATATTCTAATAATACTGTTTACTGAAATATTATTTATTAAATAAAATGTTAAATTTAGACCGTTTTACTTAGTTAAAGTAATTACTAACTAATACTATAAAATAATAACAAAATTATGTTAAGACGAGTATATTTAAACGTCTCATTTATGATTCGGTTTCGAAAATGCATTGATAAGTTTTATATAACTAGCGACTCACTCTCACTTCGCTCGAGTTCGTCCCTAGGTTGATTCCCCATACAAAATTTTATCCCCATTTTCATCCCATTAAGGGATTATTTCCGGAATTAAAAAATATCTCAAACTATCTTCTTACCAAATTTCATCTAAATCGGTCCAATAGTTTTTGAGTTTATTCGTTACAAACATACAAAAATACAAATCTTTCTTTATAATATTAATGTAGGTAAATAAATAATAAATATATTTTACATATGGAATGGATAGAGATAAGTGAATTAAGTTTTATATGACTTTTAAGGGATCGGTAAAGAAAAATAAGGATACAATTTTCAAGCGTTCAGGGGACTGTGGGTAGAAACACTTCTTTTTATTTTGTTCTTACTTCAAATCTATGCTGTTTTATACTTTATTTTGTCAATTTGTGATGGACAGTCATTTTTTTTATAAAAACACTATATTAATATTTATAAAAATAGTAAAGTTTTATTAATATATATTTATTATTTGTTTTAATTAAATTAAATATGTCAGCTATGATCCAGATTCGAATCTTGTCCTTTTTGCCGTTTCCCGCGAAGCCTTGTGTACTATCGAAGTACGTAGTGTTATGCCGAATATGTCTTCGTGATATCTGTTCTCGTCCTGTAAGGGAACATTAATTACCATTATTTATAGTTGCATTATTTAATATTAAGATTATCACTAAAATTATCTACTGATTGTTTTACTATTAGTATATCAAATATTGTAGTTAGTTGTTCAAATATCGCGGTAAAATAACTTTTTGTAATAAACTAAAATTCCATTAACACAGGAGTATACGTACCATCCTATTAATCTAGCAATTTCAAGTGAAATTGATAACATACAATAGCTTTTTCCTACTACATTATAGCTAGAGGCGACAACATATAAAAGTTTTTGAATTAAATTTTGAATTTCAGTACTTTCATACCATGATAAAATTTATTAAATTGTTTATTAGATCCAAAACAATTATCAGCTCAATTTAACGTAGAATATTATACAAGTCTCATTATATAGTCTTGTATAATTATACAAATATAGTATAGTAAGTATGTGTATTCAGCCCTTTTTTTAACGTCCCACTGCTGGACACGGGGCTCCCTTCTATACGAGGATATCAGGTCATAGTCCACTACGCTGGCCAAGTGCGGATTGGCGGACTTCACATGTCTTTCGAAAACCTGTTAGGTTCTCTCAGACATGCAGGTTTCCTCACGATGTTTTCCTTCACCGTAAGGCATGTGGTAATCATGTTAGAAAAGATTCGCACATGAAAATATCAGAGGTGCGAGACTCGGGATTTGAACCCACTTCACTCGGTTTCCCAAGCGAGCGCGTTATCACTGGGCTACCACTGCCTATAGTAGTAAGTATAGTATTGTATAATTATACAAGTTACATTATATAGTCTCAATCACCTAAAGAAAGTCTTCATTCCCTTTCTAAGTACAGACGGTCATACACTGCACGTTTTTGCTGGTACATTTTCGTTCGTGTTAAAAACGAACAGTAGAAGTTTTATTTAAAAAATCATCTCATTTAAAAACATACATTCAGTTGTTTTGACAAGTCCCGTGACTAACTATAATGGATGACAAATAAAAACGTAACTATTTAATGTGTTTGTCAAAGGACATGTTGTGTGAAAGGTATAGTTCTATATACCTTTCACACAAAAAAAGGTATTAAAAAAAATAAAAAGTAAATCATACCATTAAATATAATATGAAATCTTCTACTTCCTCTTCTGACAGATTTCCATGTTGTGCGATAACTTCTTTCAACTTCTGTTGTACTTCTTCCGCCATTTTGCAATCACCGCACACATAAAAATGGCCGCCTTCATCCAGTAATAGACGAGTTATATTCGCACCTTCGTCTTCTAAAAGAGCTTGGACGTGTTTCTAAAAGAAATTTTGAAATTTTTCTATTTTTTTTTAGATATCATTACAATACTCTGTGTCTAATCATAGATTTGAATTGCATTAATAATATAGATAATCATATTTTTATAAGGAATTAAAAGGCATAAACTTTTTCGTAAAAAAAGATATTAATAATTTCCTACGCGTGTTAATTTCGATCGGTTTGAGTCGAGTCAAAATAAAAGGCAAAATTATGTAAGGGCGCTTTATCAATGTTTGTTGCTTTTGAAAACACGAGTAGGTATAAAGTTTTTTTATACTTTCAAATGAGACAGAAATACAAAAATATATGGAATAGCTTGTAATATTTAACATAAATTTAATTCACTCTTACTTATTTATTATCAAACAAGTTTTCTGAATAGTATAAGCTTAAATAAATAAATATGTCGGGACATTAACACACAGCACCATCTAATTCCATGGTAAGCTACGAGGCTTGTGTTATGGATACCACATAATTGATACACTATACATATAAAACTTTAAATACATAAATACATATTATAAATATAAACACCAATGACTGGAGTACAAGCATTCGTGCTCATCACACAAATGTTGCCCCCAACGGGACTCGAACCCGCGACCGCTGGCAAAGCAAGTAGAGTCACGACAAACTGAGCCAAACGTGTCGTCAGTATATAAGTCAGTATAAGCTTATACTACGGCATTATATAAAATTTTGTTTATATAAAATGTAAACGAATGGCGACCTTTTTCAGAGCAACAAGTATCGGGAGACGCATGAATTTATTTTTATTCTCTCTTACGTAACTTATCGGGTTTAAGACTGACCTTATGTTTAGGAAAATAGTGGTTTATTTATTTTTGTATAATAAAGGAAAAGATAGGATTCTGATCTCTCAAAGTTTATTACATTATCTCTATCGCAAGTATTTGGTATGTCTTGATTTCTACCGAACAAGGATTGATGGCACCAAAGGGTATACTGGAATCTACTTAATATTTTACTTGGCTATAGTAATAAAAAATGATTCATAATAAAAAATAAAACTAACGGAAACGCTTTCAAATTGATTTTTAGTTTTTGAAAAAAATAATTTTATTCAAAGATCCTTTAATAAGGGTCGAATACAGAATAAAGAAAATCATTAAAAAATATAAGTGGGTCGTTCTTCTTTTTTTGTGACAATGAATTGGTGTTTCTCAGTTTTTCGAGTTTTTCAAGTAACAATATTTTGATTTCAGTGTTAAATATTTTTTTGCAAATGCATTTAATTTTCATTTGGATCATTTAATCTTTGTTTTCATGCCCGTAATGTTGTTTGTTTTGTAGCGATTTTCTGTGACAGAGTAGTTTTTTTTTTGGTAGGACGTCATTATGAATACTACTCTGTTACAGTATTTAATGAAAAATAAACATATGCAAAAAAATTATTGGCAACAGAAAGTTAAAGATTATTTAGTAATAAAAGGTATAAAGCGATGAGGATGTAAATTCAAACAATGAATATATAATAATCTATACTCTAATATGACACAAAATGAGATGAGGGACAGATAATTGTCACTAAAAAAGAAGAACGACCCAAGTAAGATATCTTAAAAGAATTATAAATATTATAATTTTACAACTAACCTTGTTGGACCCTTCTTCTCTAGAAAGCGCTAAAAGGGACTTCGTAATAACACCTTCCGCTAACGCCTGCTCCTTTTCCTCCTTATATAGATCCATACCCTTGTATCGACATCCAAAGAACAAGTAGATAGGTCCGGACTTCTTACTACTATCTCTTATTTGACTTCTCCTGTGATGCCAAAATCCTCTAAATGGAGCGATCCCAGACCCAGGTCCTACTAGAATGAGGGGTATTGAAATGTCTTGCGGCATGTGGAAGCTTGGTGCTCTGTTGATAGAGAAATACAGATATGTTTATAAATACTTATTTTGGTTTCGTTGTGTTGATTTAAATAATGATAATTATATTACAAATATATATAGTGAAGATTTTCTAATGTGGAAGTTGAACAAATAGTTGTTAAAATACTTGCCGCCGTATAAATGCAAAAACTTCGTCCCCAGGTTTTAGACTTTCCAAATATGTTGAACAAACACCGTAATGGGTTGGACCTTCTCCATCTAAAACAATGTTTCACATAAATATTTTTTTCTATAATAATATTCGATATGTTATTTGTTTCTTTGGGCTTGGATAAGATGACATGTTTAAATATATCAATTTTAGTTTTCTTTAATTATTTTTATCTAAAATACGCAAAAATAAATCGATTCAAAGGCAATAGAATATGACAACTCAACGGTATGACATTCTGGTCATAAATTCTGAAAGTGAAAGTATTATGAAAGTAACGGTTTTCCAAAAAAAAAAAAAGAATCCCCCATCAGTTTCCTCTTACCGTCCCATGAAACTAAGAATTACTCGTGCTATCTTTGGAAAAAGAGGATTCACGTTATAATATATTATGTCATCATGACGAAAATCAGTCAGAAGGACTATTATAATTGAAATACTTACTCTGTGTCCTATAAACCACGACAGCAACAGTGAGATGCAGCCGCCGCCGGTGCTCGCGCGGCGCGGACGACACGGAGTAGTAGCGCGGCCGCAGCGGCGGCAGCAGCGCGGCCAGCAGCGCGGCGTGCGCGCGGCACGACGACACGCGCTCCAGCACTTCTGCGAGGTGCGGCGCGTGGTGGTGTGACCACTCGTCGTATTTGTTGCTGTCCTGGTAGATTATAGAAAAAAAATAATATTTAGAACTTTTATTAAAATTCATATTTTTCAAAAAACAAGAAACTCAGTTCTAAAAATTTAAGGATCTTTTAAGATACGTACAAGGTATTATACAAGTATTATACAAAAAAAAATTGAGCCAAAAATTTCATGTCGAGCGTCATTTTTCACGATTTTTAAAAATTCTAAATGTGACAAATTTTTCTTTTTTCATTTTTTTTTTTTTTGAGTAGTCCCAAGTGTCCTTTTTATAATAAATAAAAGTCTATTTCTGTATCTATAACAGTTTTCGAAATGTTAGAAATATAAAATTAAAAATGAAAAAATAAATAATTGTAAATTTAGAATTTGCATAACTTGAAAAAAAAAAACTTTTTTTCCTTTAGCAGAACTTTGTTACAGAAAACTTCTGACCAAAATTCATCCAAATCGTAAGGGGTCGATTCCAACTATTAATCGATTTAACATGGAATGACCATTTATTATTACTTATAGCTTACACCTACATAAACAACAACTCAAAAATTGTATAGGTATTTAACATCCCGAAAAATTATATTAGAGTCGTACGAAAATTGGTTGACAATTGACAAAAATTTCATGTAAAATACAAATAAAAAACATTCATATTTTTAGTAAAATTTATTTTTATAATAAATATAAGACTGTAAGGAATTAAAAATTGTCAGAAATAGATATAAAGAAATCTTTTAAGTAAATATTGAAATCTTTAAGATATTCACAAATCTCACCTCAATCAGTTCCCTCAAGTATTCCGCCTCACTCGGCTCGCTACACACTGAGACCAGGTACTTCAGCACCTTGGTGGACGGCGGCGACGTAATGTCAAGGAACCGCGTGTATATCTCGCGTACGGAGAGCGCTGGTATCCGCTCATGGAACTCCCAGGATTTAATGGCACCTATTAAAGTATAGATAGATATTGCTGTAGCATTCGAAACATCGGAAAAAATACCGCAAAAGTCCAAAAAAATAGTTTTCTTTAAATTGTCAAATATTTAAGCAAAGCACCCGTTAATATAATTATTATTTAGAATTTTTTTTAAACTATTAACTTTTTTTTTTTCGGGAACCTCTTTAATGTCCCGAGATAAAAAATAGACTGTCATTTATCCATTTGTAAACTTTATCTATGTACGACACACCAGCCAACACCACACAAACAAAACCAACAAGAAGGCTTTCACAGTATATTAAGGAAGGCTATATATAGTAAAATTCTTCCTTAATATTTATTATGTTCTAATCGATATCGGTCACGCCGGTCTAAGATAAGGCACTAAGTAATAATATGACGGCTAAGTTAATGTCATGCCAATTTAAATCAAAAATAACGTTAGTAGATGTATATATTACTATCAAAATTATTTTTTAGTCAAAACTACTTTTGACTAAAGAGATTGGTCAAAAGTGATTTTGACTGCAGGCTTTGGTCAATAGCAGTTTTGACTGGCATATCGGTCAAAACTCTTAAAAATTTAAGGAGGTAAGTAGGTGGAAGGTTATTTGGAAGAACCCTTTCTTTCTTTCTAGGTTAGGTTGGAACAGTGACCACAGCACAGCACAGCACGAGCCGAGTGAGAGAAGCGAGCGTGCCTCGGTAGCGGCAAATTTCATTTTCATTCATTTTGAATGCCATCATTTTAAGGGTTTTGACCGATATGCCAGTCAAAACTGCTATTGACAAAAGCCTGCAGTCAAGACTACTTTTAACTGTTTTGTCAGTACAAAGTAGTTTTGACCATGAAAGAGTTACTGAAACATATATACATAATGGAAAATAAATTTTCATAAAACTAACTTCTCCTTTCCCGAGGTAAACCTTCTAATTTTATTTCCAGGATAAATAGTAAAAATGCACTAAATATTATAATGACATGACCACTAAGTAATCATCAAACCGATCTATATTAAAACCGATGCAATAGTTTCTGTGAAATTCATTTATAGAGTTACATGGCTTAACGACTATCAATCGACATCAATCGAGATCGACGGCTTAACTTGCACGAAACGCTCAGACATTATGACACCAATTATTATTGGTCACCATCGAGTGCATGCAGCAGATGTACTTGGTTTATTTTGATGGGACAGGTTGTGTCATGTGCACGTTTTTGCTTTGTGCAAACACGTTATCTCAAATAATATGAAAAAAAAAATATGAACCACAAAAAAAATATGAAAAAAAAAATATATATTTATGCGTGCGAAGTCTCGGGCAGACCCTAGTGCTACATAAAATACTTAAAATTTCTTTATAATTCTTCGTTATTATTTTAAACTGTGATATTAATATTACAGCGTCAATTACTTTAAAGCACAATATGGCTAGGTAAATCAATTTACCTGTTTAAATTACTATCATTATTTAAAATGTTAAGACTTGAAACAAAAAAAAAGCGAAACAACTAAACATTTGATTCTATTTATTTTATATACAAGTAATTTAAATATATTATAATATTATACTTGTTTATTACATATTTATTTATTTGCTAGAAAATAAGTAAAATACCTACTTTTTAAATGAAACTATTTTTTCGGATTTTGCCGGAATTTTATATTTTCGATCCCGATATTTCGAAATCTTTACAGCATATATGGTCACGGGAGAGTTTCCTCCACAAAATCACAAAGATATTTTCATTTAAAATATCAAACATTAACGTAAATCTAAAAAAGTAATAAGTAATATATGTATGTACGAGTACCTGTCGGTGTGAGAGTTTCTTTCATAACTTTCAATTGCACTGGTTTATCGAAATTATCTACACCTTTCAATCTATCCAACACAGCGTCAACGATCTCTTTTCTATTACACGGCATGATGCCCACGTGGTCGCCAGGCTCGTATTTAAACTCTGACTGTAAAATAAATAAAAATAAGAAAAATGTTTTACAACCTTAGTAATATATTAGTATAGTTTTATCTACTGTAGATAAGTATTTGTATAGTATATAATATATATGTATGTATATTATAACAAATAACATTACACCATTATGGTTTGAAGATATGCCCACACGAAGTCCATGCCTATATATTGATGTGTCACATTTTTTATTTAAACGAAAAACAGTTTAACTAATATAATGATTTTGACAGACGGACCAACAATCCTTACATGAGCTATATAATGTAATAGCAATGTTAAATCGTTATAATTTCTGGTATAAAAAGTTCCAAACAAAAACTTTTAGTGTCGATTTATAAAAATATATATTATCAAAACAATACTTACATCAGATTCCATATCAACAAATATTGTAGACCGGTCAGAGGTTGATTCTCCTAAATATTTATTTTCTTTAATTATACATGAAATGAATTGCTTCTTATAACTATGTTCCAGCGCAGACTTCATGTCACGTCTGTTCTCTGTTCTACTGAATTTCACAGTTTCTTCGGTTAATGGTATTTTACCAAAGGCTTTTTTAGCATCTTTTACCATATCGTTTTCTTCTAAGCAGAACGTTTCACAAGCGACCTTAAATAATTTCATAACATTTAATTATCCAAGTACATATATATGTATGTATGTATTTTTTATTTCTAAGGTAAAATTTTTGTTATACGTAAGTTTTAAAATTTGGAAAAAAATATTAATACAAATATTATTATCACTCACGTGGAATATACTAGAAGACCAAACACGAAACTGTTGTTCCTGACCGCACATTTCATCTCCACAAGTCAGTTCTAAAAGTCTTTCTCCTCCCAGATCTTCCAGAATTTTGTCAACAGTTTTACCAAATTGACAGAATTTTGGATACACGCTGGAACCGAGCGCGAACACCGCGTAGCATACATTGCTCAGTGGTCCTATGTTCTCAGCGGACGATGTTACTGTTACACTGCCTAATAAATTGTCAAATGAAATAAGTAAAACCTCATTTTATTTGTATTATATAAACAATATAATAAGTAATGCTGATTTATATTTAGTTAGCAATTAGCAAAAACAAAATTATTATTAGTATTTCTAGTAAGAATTTGAGTTAATTTCCGACATCGTAATAATATAAGTAGAAATCCAGTTCAGTGTAAAAGTCCGAAATTGTAAATAGATTGATTTTAGCAAGATATGTTAAAATGTATGTTTAAATTTTTAGAGAGAGAGAGGGAGAGAGAGAGCGAGAGCGAGAGCGAGAGCGAGAGGGAGAGAGAGAAAGAGAGAGGGAGAGGGTGAGGGTGAGGGTGAGGGAGAGGGAGAGGGAGAGGGAGAGGGAGAGGAAGAGGGAGAGGGAGAGGGAGAGGGAGAGGGAGAGGGAGAGGGAGAGGGAGAGGGAGAGGGAGAGGGAGAGGGAGAGAGAGTGGGAGAGGTAGAGAGGGAGGGAGAGCGAGAGGGAGAGGGAGAGGGGAGAGAGAGAGAGAGAGAGAGAGAGATTCATATATCTCTCGTCGTCAATTTTCAACCTATATCACCCTTTCCGCCAAGACACTGCTTGTTAAGCATTAGGGTTTTATAGAGCTATTTAATCCACAAAAACGTCTGAAGACTTTAGTGTATTAATACCTAGGTATAAATAAGAAGGGTATTATTGAAAGGTTACCTTGCTTAGGGCGTGCATAAAAAAACATTCCGCCATCTTTGCGAGTCCACCATATTGGATTTATAACCACGTCATTTTGCTTATTGTACTACTTACAATACAATAATGTATAGATTTAACTTACTCTTATTAGATTCCAAGCGGGACAACTGTCTCTTGTAGTCGTTTACGTTGGTCTTGTTGGACTCCATGCGGGAGAGCTGTTTCTTGTATTCAATACTTGGTGTCATCACACTGTTAGTTCGCATTAGGGACTTCGGCGTTGGGACTTTGTTGAGACTGATTATAAACAAAAAAACGGTGGTTAAAATTATTACATATAGATTATGATCTGTATTGATACATAAGCTCCTGTTAGGCAATCAGGGACCCTCGCAGATATTGAACCCTGGACTTGGGAGTTGGGACGCATGTTTGCTAAGTAACCGAATTAGAAATGCGACATTTAATAATAACATAAAACTCATATATTTTCTCACTTATTTAGGTAAACATTTTTATTTATATAGAGTAAATTGACTATTTAGATAACTAATATCTCTGATTGGTTGATGTAAAGTAACTTAATTACCTACGTTGTGTTACTACAGTGATTAGCGTACAGATATGATAATTAATTGATGATATTAGTGCATTATATATAATACATGGGTAACAATTAATTTGTCATAATAAAATCTACTGACTTATAAGCATACGTTAAATTGCTAAAAGGTATTATTAAAAATTTTGTAAATAGGCAAGTGGCAAGTTTAAGGCAGTAGTAGGTCAGTGGTAACACGCTTGCTTGGGAAACTGAGTAAAGCGGGTTCAAATCCCGGGTCTCGCACCTCTGATATTTTCATGTGCGAATCATTTCCAATATCATAACCACTTGTCTTACGGTGAAGGAAAACATCGTGAGGAAACCTTGCAAGAAACCTGCATGTCTGAGAGAACCTAGCAAGTTTTCGAAAGACATGTGAAGTCCGCCCGCACTTGGCCAGCGTGGTGGACTATGGCCTGATCCCCCTCGTACGAAGGGAGGCCCGTGCCCAGCAGTGGGACGTCAAAAAGGACTGAATACATTGTAAATAGGTAGAGCTCTCAAACTGCTCATCCGGTCATCAAGACCGGATCAAATCCAGTCTTTGCCATAGTCTTAGGTTATATTTTGACATTATTTTTAAATACAATAATATTAAAAAAAAATCTACTTATACAGTGGCTTATTTAAAAAATAAATAAAAATAGCTTACAGATTTTAAATATAAATTTTTTTATAGATCAACTGATATATTATATTTTCTCTCTTTAAAAGGGAGGAGAATTAATGCTTAAAAATACTTTAAAGAAATATTTTATATTATTAATTTAAGTAATACATATAAAAAAAAAAACAATTTCTTTAAAGAAAACGATGTGTATGGCAAAATCGAGAATAGTAGCATAAACAGTAAATCACGCTGCTATTTTTGACTTTGACGTCTATACGTAATATGTAAGAACATAAGAATTAAATATGTAGGTATAATATGTAATTCGTTAGTTTTACGTTCATATTAAAAGTATTTACCCAGCACTGTCAGTTTGATCACCAATATTCATCTTTTCATTGCACAGCATCTGGCATAGGTGTTTAGCGAAGCCCTGTGAAATACCATATTATATTCATACATTATTGCAAAACAAGTAATTTGACGTGTATGTGTGAAAAATGGCACCTCTTTTGTAATTCTATATTGTTTATATATAATATAAATGACCGGCCATATTTAGAAGAAAACTAGGTTTATATTTTCTGGTGGGTTGACTATTTTATTTCCGTAAAAGAATTAGGCATTCATTTTTGAGACGACACGTTTGGCTCAGTTTGTAGTGACACTACTTGCTGTGCCAGCGGTAGCAGGTTCGAGTCCAGTTCGAGTGCTGCGATTCATTTGCGTGAAGAACACTAATGTTTGTACTCCAGTCATGGCTGTTTATATTTATGATATGTATGTATTTAAAATTATATATGTGTAGTGTATCACCTAACTGGTATCTATAACACAAGCCTCAAAGCTTATCATGGAAATTGATAATGCTGTGTGTTAATGTCCCAACATATTTATTTTTGTAATGCGCTTTGCATAACAAATCTCTTGACAAGTTTTAAAGGATAAACATATGTTACAGCTCTATTATTGAAATTATCTTTGATAATATTTCGCGTAAACACAATATACTATTTTTATTTTGCTTCAAAAAATATACATACATTCGTGTAATGTTATTTTTTTGTTTGTAATAAAAGAATTATAGTGACTCTAAAATATATATATATATATATATATATATATATATATATATATATATATATATATATATATATATATATATATATATATATATATGAATGATTTAAATAGTAGTTTTAGTTTTTTTTTTTATGCGATTCAGTGACAAACGAGCAGCCAGACCACCTGATGGAAAGCAGTACCTGTCGCCCATAACACCTACGGTTCATGCACTTAGGTTTTAAGTAACAAAAATGCAGAACCACAGGTGCGTTGTCACTGTGAGGACTAAGATGATATGCCTCTTGCCTGTAATTGCGCTGGCTACCTAAGTTAGTTTAATTTTATAATTAAGTTAATTTTATATTAACATTAATGAGGCAGTGGTAGCCCAGTGGTCACGCGCTCGCTTGGGAAACCGAGTGAAGCGGGTTCAAATCCCGGGTCTCGCACCTCTGATATTTTCATGTGCGAATCATTTCCAATATCATAACCACTTGCCTTACGGTGAAGGAAAACATCGTGAGGAAACCTGCATGTCTGAGAGAACCTAGTAAGTTTTCGAAAGACATGTGAAGTCCGCCAATCCGCACTTGGCCAGCGTGGTGGACTATGGCCTGATTCCCCTCGTCTTGAAGGGAGGCCCGTGCCCAGCAGTGAGACGATAAAAAAAGGGCTGAATACATACATACATTAATATTAAAGTAATATGAATACATACTTCTCCATTAGCGGGCGGCTCACCATTTCCAAAAGTAGAAGTCACAATCAACAGGAGAGTCTCGTGCTCTATCGAGAACACATCATATTCTGACATACAATGTACCTAAAACAAACAATTTATCTCAAGAAATGATTTTATATTTATGATTCAGTGTAAATTAGCACAGTAATAAACGTGTAGTTGGTGTGAGTAGCAATTAGTTCAAGCAAATTACCTTTTAATGCTAAATAGTCGGATAGCCGGGCGTAAAATCACTATGTAATAGATATGTAGACCATTTTTGCATGTAAGTAGTATTACTATACACCTAAATGTTGTTTTTTTTTATTTTTCTTATTTTACTGTTACTGAATGTTTAAATTTAGCCCATTATTCAATTGTAATTATTAGTATCATACTAGTTTTATGTTTTAATGATAAAATTAATTTATTTTGTTTGAAACTAAATACGTAAGTAAAATAAAGGATCAGGTAGTTCAGTGGTTCGCTTGAGAAACTGCTTAAAACGGGTTTAATTCCCGGATCGCGCACATCTGATATTGTCATGCGCCACATTTTCCAACATGATTATCTTGTCTTACGGTGAAGGAAAACATCGTGAGGAAACCTACATGTAAAGTCCGTCAACCCGCACTTGGTCAGCGTGGTAGACAATAACCCGATCCCCCTTGTACTAAAGGGAGGCCCTTGCCCAGCACTAGGAGGTTAAAAAGGGCTGAATAAATACATACAAGTAAAATAATAATATAGGTATACCTATTACCTATAATACAAAATATAAGTTAGATTTAAGTATCAAGAAAATTTATTTCTACCTGTGCATTAAAAGCGTGGCCGAATATAGTGCCCAGTTCTTTAGCGTATTGTTCAGATTTGCCGGTCTCACTGGCGTAAAGGATCGTCGCCTTGATCCGTTTGGAGAGCGCTTGTCCGAATAGCTTCGATGTGAATTTAACTGCTCGGGCTATTTGTTTGAAATGGAACTTTCTAGTCCTTGGTTGGGTGCCTTCTTCTTTGTTCCACTGATGAGTTTTCCATGGTGGGTCCTTTATTATTGCAATAAATAATTATTTTTTTAATTTAAAATAGAACTAGGAGGTCAAGAATCGTAAAGTGGAGTAAAAATACGTATGTTTTTGTTTAAAACAGATTTCTTAAAAGAAATTTTATCAAAAATGGCTCAGCTTTTAATAATAGAAACTATATTGAATACGTAGACATCAGTAAAATTAAGAGGTTTTGTTAAACAAAAATTGGTGCACAACTTACACTGAACAAAATAAGTACTACATAGATACACAATCGGCGATAAAAATATCCTCTACGAATGAGCGCCCATTTGAACATTTGAACGCGCTTTTAATATTTTTGTTTTGTGAAAACAGCTTTAAGCATTGCATTTAAGGTTCAATTTACATTGTTGTATATATTTATTTCAACTAGAATAATACCTACCTACCTACCACCTAAACACAATTGGTGACAGTTTTAAGAGAACTTTTGCATGGGATTGTGTATCTAGTACATTTTTAATCGATGACAATATATTATACTATTATTCTTTTAAAATATGTAGATACAAAACAACAAAAAAATTCTATACAAGTTATTATAATATAAGAAATAAATTAAATATAAACAAAATTATTCTATGTAAATAAGTCGTAAATTTTTGTCAATATTAGAACTTACTTGGTAATCGTACGACGGCTTCATGTAATACAACGCCATTTCTTGATGGAACACTGATGTCAGAGACGATGACATCGGCGGAACTATCCACACCCAGTCAGAGGGACATCCTCCTCTAGTAAAATAAAAAAAAATATAGCAAAACTCGAAAATCTTTCTGTTTTTTTAATTATTTAATACGTGTACATATTTATTTAATTTTTTTATTAATAGCAATAACTTGTTATACTAAATAACTCGTTATACAAATATTACAATTTGAAATCAATAAATAAAGATCATGCAGGAGGAAAGAAAATGTAAAATCTATAAACATAGCAAAATAAGTGTAATATATATAATTATCTATACATATAGTATTATAAAACAGTACCTAAAGCGAAAACTGTACTTGAAATATTTTTTATAAACAATAACTGTAACGTATTTGGTACAGAATATAGACCCCAAAATATTAGTTATTTAATTTTTGAAGTTATACTTCTTTTGGGACGTTTGGAAAAATATATGAGAGTTAAATTTTTATGATGCGCGCGCACACCGACAGCCAAAAAGAGACATGATGAAGTTAGCTGCATTCCTTTTATGCGGGGTACAAAAACTACTGAACCGATCTTAACAAAATGTTGTATAGTAAACTTTTCTACAGGAAAATCTATTATTCTCACGGGAAAACAATCTCAATCATCAAATTCTGTCAAGTATTAATATAAAGAAAATATTTATATGTACGTATGTACGTAAGATACTTTATGATGAGGAAAACTTTTAGTTTTAATTTTTTTAGGTAATATTTCAACAAAGATTTAGCATATTGTAGAATATTTTAAAATAATCTCTAAAAATGTTAGTTCGTCGTTAAAATATATACTGCTCAAAGAGTCGGAAAGAAATTTATTTCAATCTCCAAGGAAATGTAATAGAATTGTTTTGCATAGCAAGTGATCTCTATTTTTACTCGTACTCGATACTCGTTTTTTCATACTTTAGAACATTTTAGAATGCATTTGATTTACAATAGCTTACGAATACTTTGCTATTTATACTTTTCTAACTATATATAAATAAAAATTATGTTTTTTATTGGTCAGCTCATCAATTGAGAGATGCTGGTAATTTTTCACTTCTGTTTTTTCTCAAATTTTTAGATTTACACTATAATTTTTAGATTTAGACTTACACTCACTTCGCTCGAGTACGTCCCTAGACACGTTTCAATTTTTTTGAGCGGAATCCTGTTTTTCTAAAATAAAAGTAGCCTAAGTTACTCCTTATAACATCAGCTATCTGTCAGTGAAAGTCCCGTTAAAATCAGTCGAGCCGTTTCGGAGATTAGTCGGAACAAACAGACAGACACACAGACAAACAAAAAAAATTTAAAATTGTGTTTTTCTTATAAGTACCCTATATAATTTCATATGCATTTAGTAAAAAGCTGTTATTTTGACATTACAAACAGACGCTTCAATTTTATTTATCTGTATAGAAAGGAAACATATTCGGCTTATTCTGAATATTTACAAAACAATTTAGCTAAATTGGTCATAACGTTTTCAATCGCTTACCAACGAAGGTCATTTCACTCTTATTTAATAGATAAACAAATACGTACGAGCATAAAATGAGTATAAATTGGATATTATCACGAGTATCATTGATTTTAAGCAAGTTAATTTGCATTTATTATTTCTTTTATTTAGCATTTATGAAAATTTAATATCTATACATATAATAAAAGTGTAACTGATTGCTGTCTATACATGAAGATATTTGAGAAAAACTATTATTTTCTTTACTAACGCAATAGAACCCAGAACAATCAATTTTAGAATTTTTGTCTGTTTGTCTGTGCGTTTGTGCGCATTAATCTCAAAAACGGCTAAACAGATTTTGGTGCGGTTATCACTAATGTATTGTGGTAAGCTTCACATAACATTTAGTATTCTTTTTTATTTCAATAGGTTCATAAATAAAAAAGTTATCTCAATTTAAAAACCAAAAAAACCACCTAGGGACGAACCCGAGCGAAGCGAGTTTTGAAATAAAACTTTAGAACAGTCAAAATAATATTATGATTTTAACTTTTTTTGGTTACTATAATGTGTTTGGAAAGCTTTCCCAGGTCGTAATTTTAATAGAAAAAAAAATAATAGAAAAAATATATATAATGATTTTGATATGATTTCGATGCAGTAAAAGAAATATTATACTACATTACTAGCGTAGATCAAAGGACATTTATAAATTTTTATCATGATTATTATGTATGCTGTTGATCTTGTATAGATTTTAATACAGACATAAATAGCCTAAATTAGACGTGAACGGAAATTTCAAGAAAAATGCTTGATTGACAATAAAAATCCAAATAAAGTATAATATACTAGTAATATGAAAAAAAACATCAAAATGAACACCTTTTACTTACTTAAAATGAAATTAATAACATTCAACGACTTCACTTATTAGCGAATATACTTCAAACCACATGAATTCATTAAAGTACAAAATGGAAATTTAAAGGCTATAAACATTTTTGTAAATCTATATCTATGAAAACGACACTACTTTATTTTTCAGAAAGATAAGTTATAAACTTCAATTAGTATTATAATATAGGTTTTTTTATTTAATTTTATTAAGTAAATAAATGCTCTTATATTACGTACTAACCTCGATCATTTAAATAAGCAACGATTAACTATAATAATGTTAATTAAACTCATCAATTTATTTTTCTATATTTCTCTATAGCTTTCGTCCATTCATTTGAATATTATTTGGTTTAGATATTTTTAATATTTCATAAAATCCTTTGCCCGCAGGTTATTTGCGTAAAATTGCGTTCAAACAAACAAACATTTTGAAAAGAAGATCTTTATATTATTAGTACAAATTACGTATAGTTAAAGAGTTTAAGGGATTTTGTCCATTCAACCTATAAAGTAATGTGAATTCTGAATCCCACAGACCATTTCTATATATATAGCAGAATACTGTTTGGAGTAAAATCGTTTCAATACAATTCACGTACCTGCTTTTATTTTCATTATCCAGATGTTTTATAAACTGCTCCGAAGCGGAATGATGGTCCACTATAGACACGTTATCCCTGTGGAAGCTGTGTAGTACCGCTATATTAACTTCTACCAATGCTTTGTCTTTCCATAATGATACAAAAGAATGTGTGTCTAGTCCCAATTTAATTGCAACACTCTGCAAATAAAATAATAGATATATTTAAAAACAACTCTATTTCAATCTATGCACGTACTTAATTTTTAAGAAAATACTAAAAGTCTGCTATCAACTATTAAGTATAAGCTTTTGGTAAAAGTTCTGCGTAGTTTTAAAGCTTTTGAAATAAATTGACTGTTTGATTTGAAAATGATTAATATTCTTCTCAAATATCTTATTTCTCCCGAGAAATATTTAAAGTGCAATGAAAAATATTATTTTAAAATATATAAGTAGTACACAAAGAAGATAAAGTGAAAGAAACAATAAATAAATGTAAATTGTACAGTCATTTCAAATTATATCCTGTGCGAGAATTGAACCCACAACCTCTTGCTTTATATTAAATATCATCATCTACTACACTGCTTTCCAACTATGACAACAAAACACTTTTCAGTATTTATTTATACCACGAACAAAGCACTCACGAGAGTCTATATTTAGATATTCGTGTATCTTGATATATTAATGTACAAAGAGCAGATTGGATGAAAAGCGAAGCCAAAACAGCAATTTACTAACCTCTTTTAAAGGCTATCTGAGAATAACCAACTGATTATAGTAACCGAACTCAATAATGTCTATTCAATATAAAGACGGGCTCTGAATTGATTAGTTTTATATGTAAAAGTAATATTAAACTTGTACGTTATATGTTATTTACAATTTTAACTGTATCGAATCTTGCAAAACGACTTCAAGAAATCTGAATAATTTTTACATTTAGAATTGTTTAAGCTTTATCTCTATATAACGGATTACAATAATACATGCGTTAGACCGTAATTGTAGATTTAATTACAATCTGTACCTCAAATAGAAGAGTAGAAGTGTTATTTTTAGAGCCCCTTTATGAAACCAGAACATTGTTATGTTTCAAATATCATAACAATTATTTTACTTTTGTACATCTATTTTAATATTATAAAAATGAAATGACGGAAAAATTTTGAGAATAAAATTTTTGATGCGCGCGCACACCGACAGCCAAAAAGCGACATTATGAAGTTAGCTACTACTAACTGTTTGTTACCATGGTAACCGTTGTTATTGTCTGACAATTTTATTATTCTTTCCTTAAATTATATTCTATAAATATATGATTGTAATATGCCTAATATACTTTAATTATTTTATTAATTTATCATTCCTTTTACAAACAGAGAGTTGTGATATACCGGATGAAATTTTTAGCTATTTTTGTTCTGTTACGCCAAAGAAGTATAACTTCTTACGCGCGTACATACATATTTTTTTGTTTGTTTGTTTGTATGGAATAGACTCCGAAACTACTGAATTTTAGATGAAATTTGGTAAAAAAATAGTCTGAGACCTTGGGAAGGACATAGGATAGTTTTTATCTCGTAAAACATCCCTTAAGGGGTGAAAATGGGAATAAAGTTTATATGGGGAAGCAACTTCGCTAGTAATTGATAATTATATTATTCGCAGCTATTTTTACAATGTCAAAGCTACATATGAAATATAAAAACAACTTGTTCTTGGCTTAACAGACGTATCTAGTAATTTATGAAAGATATAATTAAAAATTAATTATATCGTACAAATAACATTAATTATCTACATGCCTCTACATAGGCATTTTTACTTTCTTACCTCAGTAATATTCAATCTGTTAGAATCACATAGGTTCCTGCATCCGATCTCAGTGCCCATGTACCAGCCGTTGAAGGCGGTGCCTGTGAACTCTAGCCCACCGCAGTCCAGCCGCATATTGGACACAGCCGGTAAAGCGTACCATCGTAGACCTAAATCTTTAAACCAGTCATACCTAGAAATAATATGTATAAATAACTTATGTTTATTGATGAACCCCACTACCATCCCCCCCCTCCCCCTCCCATTTAGTAAGCACAAACATCGTCTAAATATAGTGTGTACAATATACTAAACTAATTTAGTATCAAGTGGATCAAGAATCTTGAAAAGGAATATATTATTATATAGACTCAAGATGCTATAAAGAAATTTCTAGAAATTCGAATCCTAAACCATTCAAAGGGGTGTCAAAGTTAGTAAATAAAATAATATACCTAAAGGCGATAAACGAAGTGAAAATCGACGAGCTCAACATACACGTGTTTACGTTTTGTTAGGCGGTACAGAAAACTGTCACTGGTAAAAAAAAACATTTGAAAACAAATACGCATGGTCGGTGTCGATTGAAACTCGACCTTTTTTTTCCAAGCAAACCTATGCGTAAATTGGAAAAACTATGAACGAGCGATAAAACTTTAGTATTTCTATATTAAGAAATTTAAGTTGTAAACAGCTGTAAAATAATTTAGAACTATGATTGGAAAGATATCACATAGTAAAAAAACAAATTAATATTTTCAATCCCAAAATAATACAGTGGAATGACCTGTATGTGTGTTAGGAATTCAAAATTGCTGTATTTGTATTATAGATACATATGTACTTATGTATTATTATAACATAGTTGACTCGTTGATTCATTTAGTAAAACATAATTTCTTAACCAATTATATAGTTGTATGCAATCCTTTTTATTATCCTACTGCTGGGCACAGGAGTCCTTTCAATACGTGGGGGATGTGGCCATACTCTAGCACGCTACCTAAGTGCGTGTTCGCGGACTTCACGTGTCTAAGCAAGTGGTAGCAAAGTGGTAACGCGCTCGCTTGGGCAACCGAATGAAGCGGGTCTCGCAACTTTGATATTTTAATGTGCGAATCATATCTAACTTGATTACCACTTGCCTTACGGTGAAGGAAAACATCGTGAGGAAACCTGCATATCTGAGAGAACCTAGCAAGTTTTCGAAAGACATGTGAAGTCCGCCAACCCGCACTTGGCCAGCGTGGTGGACTATGGCCTGATCCCCCTCGTACTGAAGGGAGGCTCGTGCCCAACAGTGGGACGTCAAAAAGGGCTGAATACATACAATACATACGTGTCTAAGGAAAACTTGCTAGGTTCTCTCAATCATGCAGGTTTCCTCACGATGTTTCCTTCACCTTAATACAAGTATAATCATGTTGGAAATGATTCGCACATGAGAATATCATAGGCGCGACCCGGGATTTGAACCCGCTTCAATCGGGTTCCCAAGCTAGCACGTTACCACTGGGCTAGCACTGTCTTTTTTTTTTATGCAATTCAGTGACAAACGAGCAGACAGACCACCTGATGGAAAGCAGTACCTGTCGCCCATAACACCTACGGTTCATGAACTTAGGTTTTAAGTAACAAAAATGCAGAACCAAAGGTGCGTTGTCACTGTGAGGACTAAGATGATATGCCTCTCGCCTGTAATTGCGCTGGCTACCTTATCCTTCATACCGGAACACAACAATGCAATCATTGTTGCTTGGCGGCAGAAATAGATAAGGGGGTGGTACCCATCCAGTCGGACTCCTCAGGCTTGACAGAGTCCTACCACCGGTAAATGTCTAACTACATAGGTACACAAGTAAATAGATTTTATAACTATAATTTTAAAAAGAAAAGTAATGAGTGTTAATGTCTAAAAATAATTTCAAAAACTAAAATACACGAGTACATAAATATATTCGACACGGCACATACATAATAGAATATGTACTAATGAAACCAGTTCAACATTTACTTAAGATTGTAAAACACAACGTAATGCTGGTAGAGATTTTACCCCAAAGTTGAAGAAACATTTGCATCATTAATAACAACTTTTCGAAGCTAACAATTCTATGAGTTTTAAGGTATTGAAATTACAAAGTTAATTTGTAAAGCATTAATTAGAAAGTCTGACACATTAATATATCTTTTTATTATTACAGAATCACATTATTTTCTACGATTTAATATAGTTTGTTAGAAATAATGTATGTTCACTTACTCTGGATGTTCCATTTCAATTTCCATTACGATTTCACGAGGTATGTCAAAGTATTCGGGATCTTTGCCATCTGCTGATACTACTATGGGCAAAATATCCCACGCCGTGCGAGGCGGCTTCCATCCAAGCTTTATGCAAATCTAAAATGTCATCACTATTTAAAACATGACCTAGATTTTGTAAAACATATCAAAAGGTATATTATATAGAAAAATCGATATGTATGATAATGAAACAAGATACTTTACTATAAAAATTAGTATCTAAAAAGCTTATTAAAATTTGAATACGTACTAGTATTGAAAAATAAACAAATTAGTAAGTTTATTACAAGGGTAAAGCAAACGTTTGTAAACTATGAAAATAAACGAATCTTTATTAGGGTGCTAGCAATTTTAGGGATTATTTAACATAAGTTTTCAGATAAACATGGAATCTATTATGTTTATTTTGTTAAGGGTTGTTGTTATGTTTTCGTGTTAACATTAGTATTGTACTATTGAATACACATGTACCTAGCACCTACTATTGAATATATTTTGGTTGATTAAGTTTGGTTGGAAAATACCTACATATAGGGCATATGCCTACATATGCCCTATATGTAGGTATTTTCCAAAAAAAATTATTCCAAAAAAAAAATATATCATGCGAAAGTTTCACGCTGAAACCGCTGTAAAAATTTGGATGGAATTTGGTGCACAGATAGACTATGACATATACTTCTGCTAGACACATAACAACGCACCAACACGAAGTCAAAAACAAAAAAAAAACATGTGTTTACTTATGTACGCACGTAAGAAGTTATACTTCTTTCGCGTTACGCCAACAAAAATAGCTAAAGATTTCATCCCGTATGTCACAATTCTCTGTTTGTAAAAAAAATGCAGCTAACTTCATCATGTCGCTTTCAGCTAATTTCATCATGTCGCTTTTTGGCTGTCGGTGTGTGCGCGCATCGTAAAAATTTTACTCTCATATTTTTTTACAATGGTGCCAAAAGAAGTATAACTTCAAAAATACTTTGTTTCATAAGAACTAATAAAAAAAATAATTAATATTGATGTTTAGTAGGTTGAATTTTCAAACCCTCTTCATTAATGTTAACTTTAATGTAGCAAAATTTGTTGGGTTAAAAAAAAAAACAAAAAAAACGCATTCATAATATCAATTTTATCGTCAGTAAAATTAAATTTTTCTTTCATAGTATTTCATAAAGATGAGAAACTGAGGATTCCAAACCTTAAATGTTAAAAGTGCCTCTACATTTAGGGTTCCGTATCCAAAACGTAAAAGCCAAACCTTATAATTTCCTCATGTCCGTCTGTTCATCTGTCAGCCATTTCACTTAAAGACAATTAGAATTCCAGTTAAAATTTTGTAAGTGCCTCATGTAAAACCGCTACATAATACTGCAGTGAAATTCCGAAAAAAAAAGTTTACACTAACTTTTAAAAAGTTTACATGAGACACAATCCTAGAAATTAATTCTCTATTCTAAAAAGTCTTATCTAGAACAGAAGAATATGACGAAATTATAATATAAATTATTCTTTGCTTTTTGGCTATTTTGCTCTTTCTCTACCATTTTTATCCAATTTTGGAGATAAGTTTAACACGGGTATATTTATAAAGTAAAAATATAAGCAGATTGTACATACCTCAGTAAATTCAACTCTAGCTGGGTCACCCAATACCGTCCCATCTGGCTCTATATACCCAGCGTAGTTAATGAGTTGCGGATTCCATATCCTGTAGTCGTGCTTACCGTCTGTTCGTTGAGGAAATATAGTTATCGCCGACCTACAAATAGGTGATGGTTAAATGGGATGCACGACTAGATTGCGAATCGATGGGACAATTTGCATGGGTCGTGTCATTAATAATTGTGAAATTATCTTAAATAGATGTTAATCGATCTTTTATTGAATAAATACCAGCTTTAATTCGTGTCTTTGGTTGTTTTGGGTAGGAAAACTAAAATTTATTTGTCTTCAAAAGGTAGATAAAAATTTTAATAATTTTATTTCCCACTTGCACTTGTTATATTAAAAGAATAAATAATTAGATGTCTAAAGGAAGTAAATGTGTCTATTTAATGCGATGTCAGCTTTAGCTACGTTAAATTACTTGGTCTAACGAGATGTGGACGGCATTCTTTTAAAGAATTAAAAGATAGTTAGAGAGCTCTACTAAGAAGCGACCTAGTAAAGTATTTATATACATAATCAGTGTGAATGAAAAAATGGTATAAAATAATTTAAAAGTAAAACCAGTTCTGTTATATTAAAATTGAGGGCATCACACAAAATGTAATACCCTTTTGCCACATAATAGGTTTTTACAAAAGTTATCCACCCATTCATTCATTAAGACAATTGTGGTGATGTCAACTCTACCCTTCCTTTTAATTTGCTTTGTTATAACTTTCATTACGCATTTTGTTTGGGTACAAAAGAAAGTATACAAAAAAGCTTGTTGAGACCGACCCATTCACTTTCCCAAAAATACGCCACTTCTGCTACTAGGTATGTCATTATTGTTACGTTATTTTATTGAGTAATCTATATTCATTATTAGATAAAGCTCTAATAACAGAAAACTTATTTATGAATTACTTTAAAAACTTGTCCATAAAGACCTACGAATAAATAATAAGTTATTTATTCATAGATAAAGACAAACAAACACGTTTATGTCATGCCAAATTTCAAACAAATATTTAAAAATGTGTGTGTATGTAATTCACTCACTGTAAAAGTGAAACTTCTTTGGCAAATATTGCAATTAAAGTAAAACAAATCAGTAATTAAATAAGGCAAATTAGGCATATTACATTCATACATTTATAGAATGTCATATACAGAAAGAATATAATATTATATATTTGTCAGACAATATCAAAGGCAACAATTAGTCATAATAGCTTTTATTTAATTTATGCACATTCATCCCACAATAATAAATATTCATTTTTATTATAACTGATAAGTTTAGTTTTTGTTTTTACCAAGTTTAAAAGTTATTTTACAATTTATTTAACATATATTACAAAATAACATATTATTCAGTATTATTTTTGACTTCCTGTGTAATGTATTCTATGTCATTCTCTCGCCGGCTTAATCCTATATATTTATGTTTGTCTCTTTCTCGTGCCGCATTTTCGTTTCATCGAGTTTCAAATCACAACGATTCTAAAGAAGTTTCAGTTCAAAAAGTATTTCATAAAAACTATTGCAATAATATGTAACCTTTTCATGAGCTTAGACATCGCCTCCAAATAAGGATAACCAAGTACTATTCGGTCTGAATCAATAAAACAAATATCCGGTACTTCACCTTATTTTGATTAAATACGCGATAATAATCAGTATGGTGATACGGGTATCTAAAGGGGATACTGTGCAGTATATAAATACAACTTACCTTATGTTCCCTTTATTTGTGGCGTACTTGATATGATTACAAAGTGCTTCGAACATACCACTTGCGGTCGTTACAGCTCTACAATCGAATATCTGGAAAAACAGACTTTGATAAACGTATTTTATGTTTTGCAGTATCGTAATCGTAATATGATAATAATTCAGAAATAAAATTATTTTATATAAATATATTTAACTATAACAATTTGCTTTTATTGCAAATAACAATTCTTATTTAAATTACTTATTAGATGCGTAAATTTACCTAAGGAAGTAATTAAGTCAATACATATATTATTTGACGACACGTTTGGCTTACTTTGTAGAGACCCTACTTGCTGTGCCAGGGATCGCGGGTTCAATTCTGCTGGAAGCATTCATGTGTGTGATGAGCACGAAAGTTTGCACTCCAGTCACGATCACCCATATCATGTTTAAACAGAATGTAACGTATACGCACACAACGCACTTAGACGCAGTAAGCATTAAATGCTGATTCACTTTTAGTTATTAAGAAAAGATCACTAGTATCTAATTATTTTAGCTTGCTTAAATATTCTGTAAAATATCTAGTTTAATTTTAAATTGCCCTTGACAGTAGAGGGAGGTACTACTCGGATTTTAAGATACTTGAAAAATATTCATACTTTAATAGAGAAAAACCTAATTTAAAAGAAATTACGAGACCACTTACACATTTTTGCTAAAAACTTGAGCTTATTTACTCGTATTCTGGGGTAGATAATGAACTGAATGAGGCAGCTTTACAAGTAAGAATTCAAAAATATTTGTTAAAATTAACACAAAGGTGTAGGATGACTCTAATAAAGCTTCGAGATATTCCTTGTTTAAATTCTTATATTCAGTACTTTTGGAATATCAACTTAATTCTTTTAAAATCGTCAGTACCTCTGTCCGTATGGAAGCTATCACTGGCTCGGAAAGCAGTTCTGTTGAGAAGAGCCGGCGAGAAACTCAATAGTTACTCCTTTAAATAATGAGTTACATAATTTATACTAATAATTTACAATATTACAAACAATTCATGACTAGTCACTACAAGGTGTTAACGAAAACTTACAAAAAAAGCGCGGGAAATAAATGAATATCCTAGTCCTTTTTTTAAAATGCATTTCTATCGGCCAAGGTCACATAAATTAATGCCTTATATAAAAATCATTATAAATTAATCAAATGTGTTTTTTTTTCACTAAACGCTTATATATAAGAATGAAACCTTACAAAGGAAATAAACAGAAATAAGCCCTCCTGAGCATGAAGAAGAAATTACAACTAATTAAATGTTTTTCTTCATATTTAATAAAGATGAAAAGCAGTATTTCTAATATATATTGATAGCATATATCAATAGTATACCTGTAATTTCTTCCACTGGATCCTACCGATACATCGCGATGCGTTCCTCCACGCTAACTTTGCTCCGAATACCAACTCGGGAGTATTGAGTTGATAAGTACCTTTTTCATTTAACTCTCTTTGAACTTCTTGTAGTCTTTTTACATGGGCTTCTGTGTTTTCTCTATGAAAACAATATTTATAATCACATTTCATTGTAACTGTGGGGGAGTTTGGGTGTATGCTACTTCCTCACACTCAATGGATTTGAGTGTTATAAAAATAGAATAAAATTTTACAATAAACTAGCAACTCACCCTCGCTTCGCTTCGGGTTCGTCCCTAGACAAAAACAAATCTATCCCACGGGACCCGCACACTTTTCCGGGATGATATATAGCCTATAGCCTTCCTCAGTTAACGGGCTATCAAATGCAAAAAGAATTTTTCAAATCGGATCAGTAGTTTCTGAGATTAGCGCGTTCAACCAAACAAACAAACAAACTCTACAGCTCTATAATATTAGTATAGATTTTTGAGTTTTAAAATTGTAAGCTGTATTTTTTAGAAATTCTTCGCAATTGCGAAGTTATTAATAGCGTATTATTGATACATATTTCTTTTTTACTACATACATACATATATTATTGTCTTTTTTTTATTTTATCTGATCTAAAATCATATTTTTATGTCCACATTTTTTACAATTTCCCTCACCTGCGTATTGAAGAAAAATATTGCTTGAGAAAAGCTTGAGCTTCTTTGTAGACTTCCTCGGTGGTTCTCGGGGTATCTCCTCTGTTTGGAATGTCCATAATACTGTTTTGACAAACAGCCGGCGTGCATTTTGTATTCTATAACAAACATAAAAATATTTTTTTTATTTTTATATTTTGCTTATTTTTGTTATTATTATTTATTAATTTTTTGCTTCAAGTATAACTCGTTTGAAGTTTGATTTCCTAAACTACTTATTTTTTTTTTTGTTGATTTTAAAAAAATAAACTGAACCAAAAATAGTGATCGGTAAGTGTATTTATATATGTATTAATACTATAAAATTTATTTTAAAATGAACAAAATATTTTATAGCTTAAATTACTTAACGAAACCTTAGGAATGCTTTGTAGCTGGAAGTATCCATTTTCTTCTCATTATTGCACAAAAAGCTTAGACCGCACGCTTTAACACTAGTGTGCACTTGTTAGCTATCAAAAGTAATATTAAGTTGAAATTTAAATTGCTGTAAAACCGCAAAGGCCTTTTGTTGATAAAAAATATATATATTTTACTAAGAAGAATGAAATAATAATAGCACACACATGCGTACATAGCGCTAATCTATGTGACGGTAATACGACACGTAGAAAGAGATTAGGCGCTAGACTGATGTAACACCGCTTTCTTTCCCAACGCAACGCGAAAAAGTCAATAACGATTTATTAAACTGATTCCGGCCTCGAACTCAGAACTTTGGGATTTTCTGCATTATTTGCGAACGCACAAGGAGACAGTCCCCCCCCCCCCCTCCTTAAGGGATGATTTCCGGGATAAAAAGTATCATATGTCCTTTCCAGGGTTTCAAACTATCTTCTTACCAAATTTCATCTAAATCGCTTTAGTAGATTCAGAGATTACGCCCTACAACCTCACAAACTTTACCTCTTTATATATTAGTATAGATAATATATGTACCTACATATACATATTCATGAACCTCGTATAAGTCAGGCAAACGTTAGCTTAGACTACTGAAAAATAGATATGCTATTTTTCTTTCAGTAACATATTTTATGAACGGAGAAACGTGGACAATTTTCTGAGAAAAAAAATGTCTTGAAGATAAAAATATTACAATTATTACAAGAATTATTCTTGACATTTTTTTTGCAGTAATCGTTCTTATATTTATTTAAACTTTTAATTTGTTGTTCGTTTGTACATAACTAATTCGAAATCTAGATTTGTTGTTTGAGAAGATCGTGCTTTACGTGTATTAAAAATTGTATAAACTATGATAAAGAATGGGACTATGGCATCGTTTCTATTTACTTCTCGCTCACGAAATAATTTTCATGTAACACCATCAACTTTCTAACTTCTCTGCTACTGAACGAATTAGGCTTTTCTTCACAAAAGAATCCAATACCTAGTTTAGTCCGGAGACTCTATTACAAGTGTTGTATTATGCAGACAGTAATGAATCGTTTCCAAACCCATTTTTAAACCTGCTTGGGTGTATAATATGTATATAATTTACTGATAATATTGAATACATTTTCTGCATTTATTAGAATAAATAACTTAGGTTTCCAAGATACATAAAGTAGATACTTACATAGTTAAGTTACGTAATATATACTAATATTATACTCGTAAGTGTGAAAGTTTGTGAGTATGGATATTTGTTACTTTTTCACGCCAGAACGGCTAAACGGATCTGGGTAAAATTTGGCACAGAGATAAATTATAGTCTGAAATAATACATAAGCTACTTTCTATCCCGGAAAAAAGTATAGTTCCCGTGGGATAGGTTTTTTTTTGCTTTCCTAGAGACGAAGCCGCTAGTTTAAACATAATTGTGCTTAATACTATTTAATATTTATACATCAATTGTATTTTATTTCTTTACTAAAGTAGAGTCAAAGATTAAAGAAAACATTTATACGATTGTATACCTAATTTCGATTGCAATTAGTTTGTTGGTACTTTAGAAACATGGCATCAGCATCTGCTAATCATGTAACATTGTCGTGAGCTCCTTAGGGACTTGGCGTCTGCAAGATTCAGGGTTCAATGAAGCTTAGAATAGGAGATTGACCATTTATTTTGAATATAAATTCAGTCGCTTTAGTTTAACTTAACTTTTGGTATAAATAAATCTATAAAGCTCTATTATTATATCTATATAAAGCTTAAAAGTTTATGTTTTTTTTTAATGGGCTAATCTCTTGAATTATTATCAGTCCAGCTCAAAAATTGTTTTTGCATTTTATAGTGCCTGTATTGAGAACGGGTATTGGGAACGATTATATGACAGTAGGCAACCATAGCAGAAGAGAAAATAGTTATAAATAAATATACTATGCGAGCAAGGCTGCGGGAAAACCTAGTATAGTAAAAGGTAGTAATAGTATATTAAACCAGTTAATTTATAGATATTGATAAAATTTAATTATCCCTTATTGAAAGAACTACTTATTTTTTTAAGCGAATATAATTTGCACGATAATAAATCTCTAGCACAGATTATATATTATGTATGTACTCGTAACTTTGGGCTAGTATTGAAAACAGCTAAATCGACTTTAATTACATTTTAACAATTATAAAATTTAAAGTAGCGAGGAATGATATACATATGTATATTTAAACTATTTTTTATTCTTGGAGAAACTTCACCTTTTTACCTTGCTTTATCTTAACCATATTAGGATCAACAAGATCTCACGCGAGAACCAATCCCACGACCTTTAACATAATAAGTACTTAGTTGCTCACAGATATATGGGGTATACATATATATGTATATATCTGTCTATATCATAGCTCATTTTCATGAAACATCCAGTCAGACAAAATTATAACACCAATTTGCACGTTACGTTAATATAACCAGTTATTACATAGCAACAAACATCAAAGTGTTCACAATGCATTTAGAATTAACTTCGCGGAAATGACGTCCACATTTGATACGAGGAAAAATGTGACGGATCGTGTCATTTTTTAAATTCTGTTTATTGAAGGTTGATAAATTTAGTAGTAGCAGATGGCGGTTTTATTTAAAGCTTGTGACTGATGTATTTTATAATGGCATTTCACACTAATTGGGCGGCATTAGTAAGCCCTTGGTCGTGGCCCAAAAATATATAGATAGTTAAGAGGCCCATTAAATACCCATCTCTGGCGTTCTTATTCAGAGAAACTGAAACTCTTTGACAATTTTGATGTATGTTGGAGAGTAGTAATTAATATAATTCATAGGGCCTCGCTTTTCGCAAATTTTCATTAATAATTGAAATAAAGCCAAAATTCTGAAGCAAGTTTTTAATAAAATGTGCGATGGCACTTTTTCAAGCTCATGGACTGAAATATTATAATAAGCAAACGAAATAAAAAATATATAAAATAATATCTCGTATATAGTGGTTGAGTTTATAGTGGCCTCGGAATTCGAAAATATGCATTGAATTTCTACAAATAAAAAAACCTTTTCAAAATCTTAATAACTAGGTACTAAAAACGTTTAGAATGAGCTGTAAATATATCCTTACATCATTAATATTATTAAGTAAAATTTATACCAGAATATACGTCAATTTAAAAGAAACTTAATTACTTACTTTTTATTTTAAACAATTAATGATAAACCTTTACATAAAAGTAATTACAACTGCACAAAATGCGATGCGTCGGCCGCTCGAACTCAGTACATTTAGTGATAGACGTCTTAATGGACAGGTTCGATGCTCAAACTAAAGAAAATCAACTTTAACAAATTCAATTTCTTTGTTAATGACTTCAAAATGTGCCAGGTGAGTACAGGCTATATCACCAATGTCACGTAGTATGGACATAATATTAAAGTTGAATCTCTTACTAAATAATCAATTTAGATGTTTAATTAGAATCGACCCACTATTATACTGTGAATAAATGCGAAAATTTCAATGTGTTTTGGATTTTAGTACACAGATCGTCTATTATCTGTAGAAACGCATCTGAGCAAAGCGAAACAAAGGTAATCGCTAGTAAGAAATATTCAATACACACTCTTGTCCACCATACATAGAAAATTTTATTAACAACTTATAGTGCAATAAACTGTACAGATATTGATATACAATAAAAATATTGATAATTCATTTCTTATATTTGAAAATTGGACTTTCTTATCATTGTGTCCTTGTATGCTTATAAAGGAATCGTAATCATTAAAAATATATATTTTTTAATTAAGTGGTCGTAAAGTTTGCATAGTTTTAGATAACAAATTTTATTTATTATCGACTTGACTAATCAAATGCATAATTCGTTACATTATCAGGCCATTACGGAATCTGAATATTCATTTTATATTCCAATCCTAATGCGTTTTCAATCTGGTTAGAGGCCGATGTGTGTTGAACAAACATAGTTTAAATACCTTTGCCTGACATCAGATTATTTACACATACTATGAATATGGTTTCCGTTAAAATCCACAAATTGTTTTTCGGTAGAGTTCAAATGAAATAACAAAATGTACAATATCAATATTTCCTAAAGCTAACGTATGATAAAATTAAAATTTATGAAAGCTTGTTTGAAGGTTTTCCCGCATCAATAGAACGACCAATTATGGGCTGGAGAGAGATACAAAATGGCCAAGTACAAAGTCATACGCCGTAATGTTTTGCTACGTACGTGTATGTATATGTATGTACTGCGGATAAAATGATTGTACATATAATTAAGTCTAATTAATGTACTAATTGATAGTATTTATTAGACGTGTTAAATAAAATAGAACTGCTTATTAGCACCTAACTATTTATTAGTTACTGTGAATGTGTAGTATGAATCTATGGTATTAATTTTAATTAGCTAGCTTTATATATATTTTAATTAAATATATTTTTATAAATGAAAATAAATGCATTTTTTATATCAGTAACTTTTGTCAGTTACTGTGCGTGTTTTTACTAATAAATTATGTTATAACAACTAAATATGACGTCTAGCTTATACGAGACCATCGTATAAATAAGTTTTAAATTTTCATTTAAATAAAACTTTCTAATGTTAATAATTCAGATAATAAATCATAAAATAATATTTTTTTATTCTATCAGCGCAGCGTTTAAAAATAAAGCTTATAACCACTAATGTAAAAATAATAAAAGAAAAACCAATTGGATAATATTGTATAGATAACTCATTACTCAGTAACATTTCGAAAGAGCAATGACAAAACCGTACCTACCTAGTGTTCCGTCTCTTGTTTACTTATTGGTTTATCAAGTGCCTAATAATGTGGTATTACGATACAATCGAGCCAGTCTAAGACAATCAACCGCTTGTCTTGTCTAAATGGTGACATGTATTGACAGATCGGAATAAGATACTGATTGGAATACGTTTCACATAAATTAATATGATTATTTCATAGCCTTACAATTGTTTATTTTAAATTGTTACTCACCATTAAAAATAATAACTATATTTATATTTATTATATATTTAATGTAATTTAATTTTCCTATATTAATACGTGTTCGATTATCAACATTAATTAAGTCTGGCGCTACAGACTAAATAGAGTACACTTAATAATTATAAATGGCGCGCTTTTTTAAAGTCCTACAATATACAGCCAAAATAGATTAGAAATAAAAATATTATATATTAATTATAATAATATGTAGGAACGTACATAGATAATAAATATTTTTTTTTTTTAAATCAATACAAAATTAAACAGTAAAAATAGTTTAACAAGTACATATCTACAGTGTAATACTTCCGTAAGGAACTGTTAGTTAATCTGTGATAATACATCAAGTATACCTATTCTTTGTCATCAAATGCCTAAATTATAATAAATTTTAATATTTTCCTAAGACAAAGTAATTGCCATCATGATGGTGATTTATATTGCCAGTTAGAATAGCTCATTAATTATTTTTATCAAAATTATAAGAATTATATTATGGTAGCAACATTATTTACCTAACCGGTTTAGAATTTAAAGCTATATTAAATAATATAGAATATTTAATGTTATATAAGAATATTTAAATATATTTATTTCTTTGTTTTTCTATATCAGACATTTTAAATAAAGAAAAAATGTTTTTCTTCATCATCAAGAATCAAAAATTTCTTTCAACATGTTTTAATTGAGTACATATTTACTATATTTCACTTCACATAAATATATAATCCAACCGAACATACAAAAGCCTGTAAGGAAAACATGACTATATACTCGTACATAATGCTATACTAAAATTAAGTTCAATGTACTTTCATGGACCGTTATTAGCTTCTGACAATAAAATTGACATTTCAAATTATCAGGAAGTATCTCGATGACTGCCTGGCTCGGCGATTCGTAGAAACTGAGTTATTAAAATATTTCATCTATACACTAGCGATTCACCCTCACTCCTCTCGGATTCGTCCCTAGTTACGTTTTAAGGTTTAGTATAGATTTCTCAGAGATGAGATGTTTTCCCGCAGTAAAGAGTATTCTATATGTTGACCCGGATAACCAGCTCTCATCATACCTAATTTCATGAAAATCTATCCAATTGTTTTCTCGTGATGTGGTCACAGACAGACAGACAGACACAAAAATTCTATAAACTATGAATTCGACCTCTGTAGCGATAATAATGACTATAGTTTTCAATAAGATTTTCCAAAAAATATTGAATGTATAGATTCGACTCAAAATTTTATTATAAGACATAATAGATATAATAAAATTTTAATTGAGTCGAATAGGATTTTTGTCTGTCTGTCTGGGAGGAAACGCATCACGACGCTAGTTAATGTATATTTCGATTTTAAGATTCACAGTCAAAAAGTCAACTGTCGTTGAGAAGAGGCTATATCATTTTACGCCCGCATACACTACTTTATATTGCGCAAGGGTTTTATGTAATATTATCTGTATTAATACATTTTATAATCAATTAAATCAATGTTCAAAATTATTAAATTTTTAATGCTCTATATTCTATTTCCTTAGAACAATTAAATTAAAATCATAAAAATTATAAGCCTACAAGGCAATTTGTGCCGAGCTGTTGGTGAGTGTTGACACCACAGACCTGAGATCTCCAAGGGGAAATATTATAATAGAAACAATATAATAGTCCCCCACCTTGCCTTCATTGATCGTTCAGGGTGGAGCGCACAAACCAAATGCTCAAAAGGTTTTAAGTTGGAAGCTCACGCATACGCTCGCTATAAAAACGGTGCACACTTCTCACCACCGCTAGCGAACTACATCGATGTTTACACCCAGCGGCCCTATGCCATTTCGCGGGAACTTATCTAGTGGGAGGCGAGTCACCCTCTGCCAAAAGCTCAATCAGAGACTGTTAAAAAAGCGGACGTTGACGTTTTTTAGCCCATCCAAACTCCGTTTCATATTCCTATTTAGTTTTCCATATTTTTCAGAGTCCCTACGCATTATCCGGAAATCATCTTGAGACAACCCAGAAGGGTTACTCTTAGATGGATACCAACTGATGCGTCACATTAAACTTTTAAATCTTAAGCGGCCTATATGTGTTGGAACTGTGACCCCGCAAGCCTTACAAAGGACCGGGCTCTTTCGAGCAAATGAAATCCAAAGAGGTAAAAATTATAATGTTAAATACATACTAAATTAAAGAATAAAAACGTTTATGTATTAAAATGTAAATAAAGAAAAAAAATATTTTTTTGTGAATTATCTAAAAGTAACGTAACTTTCAATAAAATTATCTGTACTTAATATTATAAAGCTAAAAAGTTTATTTGTTTGTTTATTGGTTTGGTTAACCCGCTAATCTCAGGAAAAATTATTTTTGCATTAGATAGTCCCTTAACTTAGGAAGGCTATAGGCTATATATCATCCCGAAAAAATGTACAGTTCCCGTGGGATAAGATTTGTTTTTGTCTAGGGACGAACTCGAAGCGAAGCGAAGGTGAATTGCTAATATTTAATAAAACAACTTAAATTTCTTCTTTTTTAATAATAACAAATTCTAATGTATAATTAAATAATAAAATTAACTAGAGTAAATATAGCAAGATGCAATAAAACTGTGTAGTGATATGTCATAAAACGTTTATATTCTATTTAGTTTATATCGTTGCCTGACTTAAGCTCATAAAGCTTTGATTTAACTGGCTTCCTTTGTTGTATCCGGTTCATTTGTAATCCATTTTTCAAGCATTTACTTGTAATACTTGAGATAAAGTTTGGAATAATTTTTCGTAATACTAGAATAACGTTATGATGCCATAGAATTGGCCCAATAATGGAGGAAAAATAGTGAATCTTCAACAACACCACACATTATTTATTTTTATCCTTAAAAAATGTAGAAGCTACCAACTTGGTAGTTTTTTTCTTTAACTTTATCATTTTGACATAAAAAAAATGTTTTTTCCTTATAACTGTTTTTTACTTTGCAAAATTCCATAAAAATATTTGCTTTAAAACCAGTTATATATAATAATTACCAAATATATGTATCACAAGCAGCTTACCCTTGCTTCGCTCGTTTTTTCCTCTAGAAAAAAAAAACAAATCTATTCCACGGGAACCGGACATCTTTCCGGGATAAAAAATAGCCTATGTACTATTCCAGACCATAATATATTTTTGTGCCAAATTTCATCCAGATCCGTTCAGCCTATCTGGCGTAAACATCCAAACATCTAAACATTCACATTTATAATATTAGTAAGATAAGATTTCATTTAATTTTTGATAAAATAAACAAAATTGTATCATGTCAAAGCAAAAGTACTATAAGATACGTTACCTACTAATATTACTATTACCTATACTAGGTATCACAGTCAATTTTTTTTTGTACACTGTACTAGTTAGTATAGTATTATATGATCTGTGATATTACTATAAGCTGATTATGATAAGACTACTAACCGACTAATCGCGTAATCATGTCATTTGACCCTCTAATTTACCCAATATGGCGTAATTTTCTTATCAAAATTTTCTGTTTATCAAGCAAACATTGTCTTTAATTACGCTTATCGTCATGATTAGAAAACACATAAAAGCTTTTTCATATAAATACTTGTTTTGTTAGCAATAGTTTAACTTAATAATATTAAATAGATATTGATCTATTTAATAGGTTTATATAATAAGTAAACCTTCTGACGGACGTCTTTTTTAAAGGTTAAAAATAATATGGTAATAGTAAATGGGATAAAGCAAACTTTGGCTTTCTAGTTATAGAAAATACATTTTTTACTTCTAATGCTGTTTAGTAAATATACATATACTTTCTATACTTATGTAGTATTAGCTAAGGGTCACTCACTTCGACCACTCGTATTCGTCATGCTACTACAGCCTAATCCTCTTTTTCAACTCTTATAGAAAGTAGAAACCCTTCTTCTGACACAAAAAGTAGTAAAAAGCGCTATGGCCCATAAATTTTTGTACGCAAAACATTACACAATTTCATTGCTACAGCATAATTGAAAAATAAACACGCCACAAACAAACCTTCATGGTCACACGATGATATCAAAAGAAATAAAACTAACATGAACCATGATCTGTAATTTCCCAAAAGATACGGCTTGAGGCACCGAAAGCTTCTCGTTTTTTAAGCGAATCCCAAAAAATCCAGACTGAAAAAAATTGAAAACGTGTCTGAAAGATCTATTAAGTAACAATGAAATTCGATTTATCAATACGTTGAACCATATAATTAGTGCGCCCGCGCCGCCTGCTCGGGGTTTTTCCCGTATCCGCTTCGTCATGTGCCTGCAAGTCTGAGGATCGTCTGTATCTTTGGAATCTTTCTTTTTTAATCTATTTTATTTTATAAGCTGTTTTTGCTACAAGCATTTATTTAACTTGCAATGTTTCTATGTATGTTTGTTCGGGTTAAATCTTGCAACTGAATTTTAAAGAAGTTTTAAATGAAACTATGTTTTCGGGTAACCATGTTTACTGTAAATTATTTGAAACGTCGGGAAATAAATATCCTATTAATATTATAAACGTAAAAGTGTGTATGGATGTTTGTTACTTTTTCACTCAAAAACTACTAAATAAATTTTAATGAAACTTTACAATAATATAGGTCATACCTACATCAGAATGGAAAAATGTTCGATTCCCGTAGAATAGATTTGTGTTTGTTTTTCTTGAAGCGAACCCGAACGAAGCGAGAGTGAGCCGCTAGTAAAAAATAAACTTTAAATCAAACTCATTTATTACACAATTTATTTATACCTATAATAAAATTCTAACTAAGTCGAATCTGTACATTAAATATTTTTTGGCAAATCTTATTGAAATAGTCATATTAATACAAAGGCCGAATCTATAGTTTTTAGAATTTTTGTTTGTTTGACTGTCTGTCTGTAACCGCATCACATTTTGATGAAATTCGGTATCATGATAGCTGGTTATCCGGGTCAACATATTGAATACTTTTTACTGCGGGAAAATATTTCATCTCTTACAAATCTATACTAAGCATAACTAGGGACGAACCGAAGCGGAGCGAGGATGAGTCTCTAGTATGATATAAAAGCCTGTTATTAAAAGTGGTTTTTAATAGTAATTTATTACTAACTGTTTAGTTTAATCTTAGAAGTTATATAGAAATTTAACATACTCTCTATTGTCGTAACGAGTTCAAACTTTGTAAATGTATGCAAATAGAATTACAATATTTGATGATGAAGCTAATAAGAAGTTAGTGGAACTCTACAATAATTACTTACAGTGTAGCCAACTTAGGGGTTTTCCCCCCAAATTTAGAGGGGAAAAATTGCACAGGGGTTTTTTTAGTTGGAAAAATGTTTAGGGGCTTTTTTAGGTTTTTTTTTCTTAATAGCTAGCATAACTCAATATAAATAACGATTTATAAAGTTTCGTTTAAAGACTTGGAAAAATCATATATCTTTAAATATCATTTGCATCATTTATCCTTCTTTATATTATTTTCTAAGTTATCTACGAAGTTTATTATTATACTTATTAAATAGTTATATATGTATAATTAATAATATAATAATAATGACACATTTTTCAAATTGTCAGTTTAGGGGTTTTGGGGGTTTTTGAAATTACTTTTAGGGTGAAAAAATTTCTAGTGTTGGTAACACATTTATCTACTACATTTGAGTGTAAAATGAGCCCATTTGCTTTGTTTTATCAAGTCCAGTTCATTGTAGTTAGTCAAAAGCGCGTTTCAGTTTTTTTAAATATTTAAAGCCCGTGACTTTTAGATAAATATCGCTATTTTATAATTATACTAGTGACTCACTCCCTAGGCCAAAACAAATCTATCCCACGGGAAAAATTACATTTTCCGTGATGATATCTAATGCAAAAAGAATTTTTAAAATCGGATTAGTAGTTCCTGAGATTAACGCGTTCAACCAAACAAACAAACAAAGTATTCAGCTAAACATGGTAACATGGAACACATGTGCTAAACATGGAAACATGGTCGTTTTACATTATAATAATTTTGTTTCGTAAATTTACTGTATTTAAAAACCTATCAACCATTGTCATCAAAATTAAAACATTATCAAATATATTTTACCAGCTCCTTTCAATCGCCAATTTAATTTAAATAGTTTTATCAATGATTACATAATTTAATCTGAAACTAATATTATAAAGAGGAAAGATTTTTTTGTTATCTCAGGAACTACTAATATGATTTGAAAAATTATTTTTGTATTAGATAGCACGTTAACTGAGGAAGGCTATATATGGGCTATATATTATCTCGGGAAAATATACGGTTCCCGTGGGACAGATTTCTTTTTGGCTAGAGACGAACCCGAAGCGAAGCGAGGTTGACTTGCTAGTAATATATAGTAATATATAGTATATATATATAGCCTCAGCGATGTAGATATGGCTGAAGACACTGACAGCATAGTAATATAATATTTTTCCTTAGCACACAGCATGTAGGTCAGTTAGCAATCTTGGTATTACACTCGTCATATGCGTAATAATTAATTATCGCGTCCTAACAAGTAGTTCGGGAAACTCATTTGTTATTTAATATCAGGTTGTTATTCGGGCTTTGTTAGCAAATTAGCACTTTTCAACTCATTTGGCTCCGTTCTCACGACCGTGAGATATTTTTCGGAAAAAGTTTCATGTTCTTGTGCAATTTTCTTATTATATTACGTTACAAATAGTAAGATTCAAATTACTACTATATATACATTTCAATGTCATGCTTATTATGAACTAGTGGCTCACGCTCACTTCGCTCGGGTTCGTCGCTAGGTACGTTTTAAATAGATATAAATAATTATTAACCAGCGTTAGCCATATATTTTTTTTTTTTTTTTTTCGAATGTTTTAATAGCTATTCTACTATTCGGGGCGGAGACAAATAAAACATAAAAAGATCAAAGAAATCGGTCCAAGCGTTCTTGTGTTATAAATGGTATAACTATCCCGACTTTGTTTTATATAATATATAGATTATACATACATATAATCATTATTAAAACGTAATGTATAACAAGTATATAATTACGTAGTTTTTCAAAACACGGATATAAAAAACAATAAGTATAAGTAAAATAATTGAATAATTACAATAAATTCTTAGATTACGGTTATCAGAATAATTTAATTTTCATGTGTTAATATTATACACATATATATATATATATATATATATATATATATATATATATATATATATATATATATATATAATATTTATTCGTGCTCATCACACAACAAATGAATTCCCCCAGCGGAACCTGAACCTGCGACCGCTGGCACAGCAAGTATCATCACTATAAACTGAGCCAAACTTGTCGTCAATACTCAATAATATATATCAATAATATTATAAATTACATCGTAAGAGGAAGATAGTGCATCATAAGGCGAAGATATTGTTAGGTATATGCAGGTTGGTAAATATAACCTATTTATATAATCGTATTAAAATGTTCTGTAGCTTAGCTTATTCTATACATATAATAAAACAGTAACTAGGCGTAATTAATGTGCGTGTTTCACGCAAAAAGTACTGAACTGATTTGAATTAAAGTTATTACTCGGGTCAACAACATTTTACCTTTTACTACAGTGAAATCTTTCATTCCCACGGGAAAACACAATACCTAACTGGTTTTATCGAGTCGTTCTTAGAAATTTAGGTGCATGTCTAACGCTGGCTAAAACTTACGACATATATCAAAATAATGTACTAGAAAATTGTAGGATTTATTAATAAGGCCTACAGAGAAATCTGCAATAGCATAAGTCTTTCTCCTAAGGTACACTCGCAATAACTGCTCATATCTATTGTAAATGTACCTCGCACACGAGCAAAGCGATCGGGTAATTCAACTACTAGGTACGAACCCGAGCGGAACGAGGGTGAGTCGCTAGTTTAATATATACACACATAAAAGTAAACACAAGGCGTTCTCATTATTAAAAAAAAAAAACAGTTTTCGTAAGGTTGTAACCAATTTTTATTAATAAAAGAAATATCCTCAGTCCTTACATATTCTATTATATTGTTCCTTATACAATATTTTATCTTAAAATTGAAATCTAAGTCTCAATGGCATACAAAGGCCGATTGGTTTCTTATCCATCATTATCTCAACGAGCAGGCTTGACAGGTATTATAATAAAAAATGAAAGTTCGATGTGCTTAAGGGTCAAAATCAGAACACTCTTTGTTAAGCAACAAAATAAATCAGTGCTAAGTATGTCAGATGTTACTCGACAACTAATGGGTTGATACAAATAATTACTTTTGAATTAAAAAATTACAATTATTTTGAAGTTACATTGAAAGTAATATTTCACCAATACACCTGCTTTTTCATACAATTTATAGGTACCTATGTAATATCTTTAAAATTATTTTAAACGTACATAGGTACGTAATTATTTCACCAAAAGAGATCAAATGCTTTCTTACAACATAAATTTGATACAAAATAAATATATATAATATACCATTGAGATATAACATGTTTACGTAAAAAAAAAACCTGTACGTATTGAGTGCCTCCTCTAGCATAAAATCAGTCAATTAGAAAAGAAAAAATATATTATGTACAATATGCAAATTCAGTCTATTTTCTTTTGATTATGAATCATTACTAAATCTATACATATAATAAAATTGTAGAGGTCGAATAAAAAATATAAATAATAAAGGTATATAGAAAAAAAATGCTAAAAATCGAGTCAGGCGGATGTAAAGAGAGAAATAGCACAAATTCAGATTTTTTCATTTTTTTTTGTTTCTCTGTCTGTTTGTCTATTTATTTGTTTGTATGGGCTAATCACAAAAACTATTGGACCAATTTAAATGATTTTTTTCATGGTGGTACCTTATATCCCCGGTCAACAACAACAATTGTTATATCTTTCAGAGCTCAACCGATCTCGACAATTCGACACATCGATAATTTCAGTTATTGTAACGGATATTGGCTGCTTTTTATATAGCCAAATAATAAAGTTTTACAATTTGCCTGATAATGTTTCATTCGAAATAATTTTTTTTTCAAGATATAACTAATACTAACATTAAAAACATTTAAAATGTCGTTTTTCTCCTAAGTAAACTGAAAGATCCCGTGGGATAATGAAATGTCGCGTAATATGTGAAAACATTGGATAAACGATGTCTTTGATTTAAAGAATGTAAAGACTGTACGGAATACCCTACAATAAATATATTTGCAACGAACTTCCAATCATGAGGGAGTTTAAATATAACCAGCTACCCTTGTGTAATCGCGAGCGTTAAATTGCGCTACTCTACTCTATAGAGCAGGAGTACCCAACCAGTGGAGCGAAGAGAGAGTTTATTTTGTATAGGTAACTTAAAATTAAAAGAAATAAAAATCGTTAAAATAATGTGTGATTTATTTTAATTAAAATTATAAAGGCGTGCATGAAAATATTTTTTTTAAATTGTGGAGGCTCAATAAATGAAAGGTTGGGAAACCCTGCTATAGAGGAAGAAAGATAATCACATAGTATCTAGAAATATTTTAATCATTCATTGAGAAACGTAACTACTTTTCTCTATTATCTATTAACTATAATAACAATATAAAGCTAGTTTAAAAATCGATATTATTTAAATTGTTATATTGGCACTTTAAAATTAAATCAAAATACGTTGTTATATTTAGTTATTTACAAGAGCTGTTAACTATCCTAAAACTTAACTTATTCACGACTTACTTATAATACAATCTGACGACACATTTGGCTCACTTTGTGGTCACCCTACTTGATACGCCAGCGGTCGCAGGTCGGAATCCCGCTGGGGGAATTCATTCCTGTGATGAGCACGAATGTTTGTACCAGTCATAAGTGTTTATATTTATATTATGTGTGTATTTAAAGTTATAAGTATATATGTAGTGTATCAACTATCAGATATCCATAACACAAGCATCGTAGCTTATCATGGAACTAGACTGTATGTTAATGTCCTAACATATTTAATAACAATAGCACATTTATTATTTATTTATTAATCATTATATTAGTAGAAACATAAGAACAAAGTTATATTTACTATACGGTATATTTGACGTACAATTTAAATCGTTTTAGACAATTACGTAATAGAAACGACGCTTAAAGTATCAATGACATAAATGTTGCAAATCATCTTTACCTTAAACGAATTAGTTACAATAAACGGTCCAAAATTGTAATGACATGATGATAAAAAATAACTCGAATGAGTTCTTGAAGTTATTCTACTGCTTTGCTTTAATGATAAAATATACGATACGTCTATAAAAATGAAATTGTTGTTTAGTTTGTTTATTTAATTTAAATAAGTATTTTGATTTAATTTGAGTGCGTGTACATTAATGCCTGTGTGCTATAATGTGTGCGTGCGTTACGTTAATCTTAATACTGTTTAGTGAAATTGGAAATGAAGTATATCTATATAGATATGCTCGTTTAGCACATAGACTACTTTTTGTCAACGTATCTGCCTCATGTAAGGAACTGCGGGCTAAAACTATATAAAGATAAAACTGTAAAGATTACAACTCTTATCATTCACGCTCATTCTCAATAATACAGAAAAAACTGGCTTTTATACTTTATTTATACTGCTTCTAAGTAGTACTAAAATATTGAAGTGAAACGTCTTTAAAATCGTTGTGATTTGAAACTCGATGAAACGAAAATGCGACATTAAAAAGAGACAAACACATAAATATATAGGATTAAGCCGGATAAAGAATGAGATAGAATACATTGCCATGTTGCAATCGTAATCGTTGTTATTATCTAACAAATATACAATAATATATTCTTTCCGTATATGATATTCTATAAATATAATTATTATGATTGTAATATGCCTAATAAGCCTTATTTAATTATTGTTTTGTTTTAATTTAATTGCGATATTTACCAAAGAAGTTTTACTTCAACCGTACGTGAAAGTTACACGCACCCATTTTTTTTTTCTTAATCAAACCGCAACTAGCATATCGTATTCTAATGAATACAAACATTGTATTGCATGCATACAAGAATCGAATTTTCTATATAAATAAAGTAAGTATATATACATATAATTATCTATAATACAAAATTCTTAAATAATAATTATTTAATGCATAATATAATAAATACATCAATCAACTTAATTCACTGGAAATCACTGTAAATGTGACTGGATGGAATCCTTTGTGACTTTCCTTTCTAGTTGGTTAGCTATATAATCGGTTAGTGACACAATCCTCATTAACAAAAGTGGAAAGTATAATTTATGGTTTTCAATTTACAATTCTACTCTGAAGAAAATAAGTCACATAATAGCGTGCTTAATTAAATATATGAAAAGCCCTACATATTTAAAATTTATAAAATTCTATTCATAATCATCTTATCAAATTCTATTAATCTTATATATTTAAACGAGCAATTCTTGTATATTTATATCTTTATTTATTTATTTATTTATTTATTTATACCGGCGATCTCGGAAACGGCTCTAACGATTTTGCTGAAATTTGGTATATGGGGGCTTTCGGGGGCGAAAAATTGATCTAGATTAGTCACATGTCTGGGAAAACGCGTGTTTTCGAGTTTTCGTGCGTTTTTCTTATGCATTATTCTACGCAAAATTTAATCGCGACATCTATACAACTCTGTCAGTAACACTTAGTCACTTAATGTAAAATTATTTTTAAGTCAAATTAAAAAGAAAATTGTTCTTATCGCGACATCTATACAACTTTCTCAGTAACACTTAGTCACTTAATGTAAAATATACAATCTTTCAAGAACTCCGAGCGAAGCTCGGTCGCCCAGGTACTATGTATAAGACAAGGTTCTCCGTTATATATTTATGCAATTAAATAAGTAAATAACCTAACCTAAAAAAGGAAAATACATCTATACATATAATAAAATTCTAAGTGAGTCGAATCTGTACATTAAATATTTTTTGGAAAATCTTATTGAAATAGACTTTATTATCGATATAGAGACTGAATCTATAGTTTTTAGAATTTTTGTTTGTTTGTCTGTCTGTCTGTTACCGCATCACGGGAAAACTACTGGATAGATTTTGATGAAATTTGGTATGATAATAGTTAGTTATCCGGGTCAACATATAGGATACTTTTTACTGCAGGAAAACATCCCATCTCTGAGGTAAACGTTCAAACGTAACTAAGGACGAACCCGAGCGGAGCGAGGGTGAGTCGCTAGTATAATATAATACTTGTGCGATAAAATATACATAAATGGCATACACAATCATAAATAGATATTTTAGATTCGATTATTAATTAAATAAAATTAATGAAAAATGTATCGATTATTTACTATACGAATATCAAAGGAATTTTGACTATAGTTATCTAGTTCACGTGATAAAAATTATGTTAGTAACTAGGTCTATTGTAATAAGTAGTATAATTTATAATTATTTTTTTTATTAAATATCTTGTTCTATTCTCACACGTCTGATTAATGAAGCAAATTACTTTTTTATCCTATGCCCATTTAAGCGTTGAAACAATCGATTTCCTTTAGCTATTACTTTTAAATTGTAGTATTTTTATCCTTATACTATAACTACATCATCAGAGACGAAAAAAATAATATAACACATAAATAAATGTATCAATTTTATTTTAAAAACACGTGGTACATTATATTTTGGTCAATAAAACGCTACAAAAGTGATAAGAGAAGATCAAAATTCTGAATATTTACTATACTATATTGGATATATATATATATCCAATCAGTAGAATTGGATTTTAATAAACCTTTACAATAATATAGTTCATACATTAAAATAATAAATAGGTTACTTTTTATCCCAGAAAAATATACACTTCCCGTGGGATAGATTTGTTTTTGTTTGTCAAATAATTTTGACGTTTCGCCTCATTCCGCACACATTTCAATAATATATGGAAAACATCTTCTACAATTCCACATTGCAAACAATCTGGTGTGCCAATTTTACTCATTAAAAATGCAAATTTATCTTATGGAATAAATACATGTCATATTGTAAGTTTAAATAATAGTTGACTGTACTTCTAGTTTAAATTGGCTTAAAAGTTTCTAGCATTAATTGTTTTGTATTGTATAAGCAAATAAACATGTTTAATCTATTGATGGCCGCGTGCTGGTAAATATTGATGTCTGTTCTGAGTTGTAAGTTAACGTTTTCACTGTTTGAGTATTCTTTAAGTGCTAAAGTGTTTATCTTTACAATAAACTGCAAAGATTACATTGACAGAGTTTAATGAAATAAGTTAAAGTATTCTGATAATCTTTGATAAGGATTTTGAATATTTCATTATTTTTCGTTATTTGAGGTCTTCATAATATTTTTGTCATATTAATTTTGTAGCGACTCACCCTCGCTTCGCTTTAGGTTCGTTCGTAGATAAAAAATAATCCCACGGGAAAGGTACATTTTCCGGAATGATTTACATACATATAGCCCGCTTCAATAAACGGGCTATCTAATGCAAAAAGAATTATAATACTTTCTTAACCTAAAACCTTAGTCTTTCTCGTGACCATGATTGTTGTAAAGCATTCGAAACTTCGGGAATCAAAAATCAAAATAAATCCGTGAAATAATCCTAAAAGATAGTTTTATTAAAAATACAAAAAGAATTTTTCAAATCGGGTTAGTAGTTCCTGAGATTGTATTCAACCCCTTTTTAACGTCCCACTGCTGGGCACGGGCCTCCCTTCAATACGAGGGGGATTAGGCCATAGTCCACCACGCTGGCCAAGTGCGGGTTGGCGGACTTCACATGTCTTTCGAAAACTTGCTAGGTTCTCTAAGACATGCAGGTTTCCTCCCGATGTTTTCCTTCACCGTAAAGCAAGTGGTAATTATTTTAGAAATAATTCGCACATGAAAATATCAGAGGTGCAAGACCCGGGATTTGAACCCACTTCACTCGGGTACCGAAGCGAGCGAGTTACCATTGGGCTACCACTGCCTACCGTTCCTGAGATTAGCGCGTTCAAACAAACAAACAAACACTGCCTCTTAACACCTCCGGGATAAATTCTAATTAATTGTTAACCCAACCACCGGTGGCTCGGCGGTCGTTGACAGGCTAATGATATTAGTATAGATATTAACAGGAATCGCATTATTTATAATAGAAATAGCAAGGAGGTCGTAGAGTGCAAATAAGATATACGCGGTAAATCTAAATATTAGAAGGCAGTAATCACAAACCAAACCAAGACATCTAGTCGAGCCATATATTTTCTTGAAAGATAATATAATCTGTGGTTTTGTACACTTTCTAGCTGAAAGTGTACATAACCACAGATATCATCCAAGAATTGCTAATAAGAAGTGTTTAAAAGAAAACCTAATAACCCTTTGCCTAACGCAGGAATCGAAACCCTGTACATACTTGTACTGTTAAGACTAACAAGATATTTAATAGTAATTTGATATCTTTATCATTAAATCTATACTATACTATAGACTAACTGAAGATAATATATGATTCAAATAAATTTTCCTGTATGTTTTATTTGTAATATCGATGAGATAATAACGCCCGCTCAAATAGTTATCATTTTATTCACAGTACAACAATACATAACCTATTTTTTGTTGTAATTAATAACCGGACACATGAACTTTTTATAGATTTACAATAGCGTTTAGTCATATCTAAAAAAAACTTATGATCCATCGACCAAGGGACACAATGAAATGATGATACTGCTAAAACATTGGGAATCACATGCTTTGTGGATTCTTATTGATTTCAGGATTCTGTTATTTAAATATTAAAGTGCCTTTGATTGATGTTAAGTGATGCCACTACTTGGTCTTGTTAAGAACTTGTTTTAAGTATTGAAGCTGTAGTCACAAATTATAAAATGGTCTCTATTTTTGACACAGTTTAAAGAGGAACTACTCAATTCGGACGAATTTAGTTTTGGTTTGTATGTTTCGCGAAATATTCGCTCTTTTGAATTTTTCACAGATTCTTTAAATGATAGTGAGGATCACTATTCTTTATTACAAAAATCCCCTAAGGGTGGGATAATTACTCTTATAGTGTTAGTCAGGACGCCTCGACAATTAGAAAAATATTATATGGATGCCCCATGCTAATCGAAATGCAACTTCAGTGCGTCTGCTAGCAAAAAATTGAATTGATATAGATATAACTGTCAGTACTTGAGACGCGCAGATATGTGGAATGAAAAAATAAATAATTTATTCTTAGCGCATAATACTGTAACATGATATATGTTATGATTTTATTTTATTTAGGACTAGTAATTTATATGTTTAATCTCTTTTTTTCTGTACGTTATTGACTCTGATTTAAACTAGATGTTGTAGTTGTCATTTTTGCTACTATTTTAGTAATATTGAATTTACAAAAGACAAAAATCTTTATTTTATTAAATAATGAAACTGTGTAAAGAGACACTATGTTATCTATAAGAGTCCACCTGATAATGAAAAAAATTGTGGAAATGATTTATGTATATCATGTTGGATCATTTCCTACATTAGGATTAAAGCATCATTGCTATTCGCGTGTCACAAGTACCATCTATTGTAGGTCTTCCATAGAACAACTTAATCCCTATATCCTCACTATTATCATACATCTTTCTGTATTCATTCCGCTGCATTATACAATTATTATATTTATATTTATGTGTCCGTGGTATCATTAATTTCTTGTAAGGTTTCCTATTGTTTTTAATTTATATGATATCTTTAATGTTCATTTCAACTCTTTGTATTCCCTGAAGTTCTAAACAATTTCTGTTAATCAATTGATATTTGCTAGTATTCAGTAAAAATAAGGGTAAATAAGACCTGATATAATAAATAAAATATTGCCTAATTACAATACAATAATATTTTTTATTAAACTAAAATGTGTGTGTACGTAATACTTTCTATACTTTGTTGAAGGCCCAGTCATCTATCGATCTTCTATATAAATAAAAATGAATGTTAGTATGTTTGTCTTCAATGCGTTGTTAAGCAATTTATCAGATTGTGATGAAACTCTGGTGGTATTCTATATACGCCTGCAAAGGCTCAGGGCGTAAAAAAAAAGAATTTTCCTTTGGACGTTTGCCTTTTATGCGTTCTCCTAAACCTTTCAAGCGTATGGACAGATCTGATCAAAGAGAGGGTAAGTCGCTAGTGTCTTATAAAAATTTATTTTTAGAGTCTATATAACAGTATAATGTAAAACGTTCATATATCTTTAAAGTAGCGCTCATAAAACAATCATGAATTTATTTTATGTAATCACTTTATATTGTAATTTACTATATTAAAACAATAAATTTCTTATTCGATGCAATTTTTCCAGTGAAGTAGAGAAAACGACTGCATTCCATCTTTATTAGGACTAGACTAAAAAAAACATTACATTCTGCGTAGAAACTAGCCCCCATACATCTTTATTACAGTCGACTTAGTCAAAACAAATATTCGCTTAATAAGGAATATAGCCCACAGTCTCTCGCTCTAAGATCAAGGTTCCATCGTATTAAATCATAAAATAACTGAAGTAAATTTTCAAAATTAACCTCTTCTATATAGTTTTATTTATATACACTATTTGTGGTGCTTTCTCTTAGACATGTTAATTATACAATCGATAATTCTGAATTCACGAGTTTTTTGAATGTCTGTAATATATTTATGTTATTATCGCCTTAATATCTAAATGATGATATGATCATGGAGCCTACTTAATTACAGTGATGCGAATAAGTTATAGTAAAAGCATGTCGATATTTTTATTATAATTTATAGGTAGTATATATAATAAAAGTCTAACTAATCGATGTCTGTAAATTGAAGATATTTAAGAAAAACTATCAATGGGGGTCTTTATTAACGCAATAGAATCCAAAACAATGATTTTTAGAGTTTTTTTATATGTTTGTCTGTGCGCTCATAGTGCGCTAATCTCAGAAACGGCTTAACCGATTTGAATGCGGTTTTCACTAATGTATTGTGGTAAGCTTCATTTAAAATTTAGTATTCATCATCATTCATCAATATATTTCATTTAAAATTTAGTATTACAATAAAGAATATTATAACAATGGTATGTTTTATTTCAATCGGTTAAACAAATAAGAAAAGTTATGTCAATTTAAAGAATCACCTAGGGACAAACCCGAGCGAAACGAGAGTGAGTCGCTTGTATAATAATATGTATCTAACTCTTTTTATTTAGCTTGTTCCTATGTTAGTTTTCAACATATTTTTACTATCATAGAAGAGCAGTTTAAGTTTAATTAAAAAAATATATTATAATAAAAACAAAATAACTTGATTTATTATTAAAATATATGTATAATACATATTTTTTAAATTTCTATATTGCATATACATGTAATTAAGTTATAATTGTAATAAATTTTCTCATGAAACAGAAGTCGGTACAACCATTCGTAAAATCTTCAAAATAATGAGAAGGGTATATTTACTTATTATTTTTATATTGAAAAAAAAAATGTGACAATAAATTTTATCGCAATAATAACTGAATCGGTTTTAATTATTCATAGATCATACGTTCGTTGATGTAGAGACACGTTAATTAATAAGAACGGAATGCGAGCTAGTTCAGGAAGATCACCTTATCGCGTTATGTCAACGAGGATCTATTAAAATTGTCCACGTGACATAAGTTCGTTAATCAAAAATAGTCCATTGTATAAAGTAATACAATATTACTAGTACTAAGATTATACATATATGTATGTATAGATCATAATTCACATTTTTTTAATTTGTTGTTTATAAATGTTAAATAAAGCCAGTATTTGGAAAATGAATTATTATATTATTTAATTAAATATTAATGAAGTAAAATGCCGAATTTTTAGTAATGCACAATTTTAGTGCACAAATATTTAGGTACTTATATATAAATTAAAATTAATTATATTTTAAAATGTCGACACTTATATATTTTTTTTCGAAAATATGAAAAATACTTACAAAAGTACTGATTTCATCAATCTGTGAGTGTAGAACATCGAAATTTTCTTCACCAACAAGATGATTCTTTAGTCTTATTGGTTGAGGAACTTTTACCCGAAGATTTGGTTTCATTTGTTTGTGATTCTCTGATGTCAACTGGGAACCACTGAAGGGGCACGACGTATGTCCGTTGATTTGTTCTGTCAATATCATCTTGCCGAAATCCGTTTCTGATTTACCGTTTGTTTCTATTCTGTTAAAATTATTTTCCATTTTAATTGTATCAGATTTAGCGAAACTCTTTTCACAGTCCATGTCTTTCATACAACACTTAAATATACTGGACATTTATTTCAAATCGCGCACACGCACTGAAATTGCACCTTAGAAGCGTACTGACGAAAAGATTTACTGCAGCATTATATATATGTAATCGGGAGCAGATCTAAGAGCGAACTGAACGCGGTTGTCTCGGCAACCGGTCCGACAGTTCTAAGTACTAAACAACGTCCGCAAAAAAATATCAACAACCCACAATGCGTCATACGTCATACTTTATTATAATAAAAATAAATATACATAATAGAGCCACCGTGGCTCAAATTATTCGTGGACTTTCCACTTACATTTACCTCTCTTCCCGTTACTACATCCGCTTTAGTTTACCATTGTCGTTTCTCACTGAAGGTCAGTCGCAGTTAGCCTAAAATAGCTATAAAAATAGTCTTAAAAATGTTTTTACATTAACTTATTATTTTTACTATTTCATAATATTATGCAGAAACAAGAATACAAGTGTTTTTTTTAATTCGATACTTATGTCTTTTTGTTTCTTACATAATAATTTACGTACGTAATAATAAAGTTAATTAATTTGTGTTACAAAAGAAAAACAATATTTTTTAAACCTTATATGTTTAAGTAAATAAATTATGCCAAATCTTAAAACAACCACCATTAGTACAGCGATCTGAAAAACATAGTAGCTCGCGCATATGAAGATGACTTGCCTACATACGAGTATATCTTCTACATATTGCATTATGCCTATTATGCATATTTTATTAAAAATATTGAGTATTATTTCCTGTTAAACTATTAATTATTTACTTAATGTAGAACAACTCGATATTTATTTATAGGTTTTGAAGGTCGAAACTATAATATGATTAGTTGAATATGAGGTAAACATTATCTAGAAGTTAATTTTATTACCTTTAAACCGTTTTATAAACTGCTTAGCCATAACACCGTACTATGTAGCTTATGGAATGGAATACAATATAATTGTTTGTGAAAGGTATAATTGCATTAGCTCAAAATAAAACTACATGGCAGTAAAACTGATAAAATCATAAGTTTCATGGAAACAAAGCTTGTGAAATCATTCTTTTTTTTTATTTCCTTGAGATTTTTTTTATATTTTCACCAGATACCTTTAGTCTCTTCCGTGACCGTCATCGTTGTAAACCATTCAAAACGTCACGAACCAATCTAAATAAATCTGCAAAAAAAAACCGAAAAGATAAGAATCCGAAACTAGTGAGTCACGTTTTACGTCTCTACTTTCTTATTTCTTTTTTTTCTCAGAGATGAGATATTTCCCAGCAATAAAAAGTATCCTATATGTTGACTCGGATATCCAGCTATCATCATACCAAATTTCATCAAAATACTTCCAGTGGTTTTTCTGTGATGCGGTAATAGACAGACAGACAGACAGATTGAAAAAATCCTAAAAACTATAGATATAGCCTCTGTATCTATCGATACAGCTATATCTATAGTTTTTAGAATTTTTGTCTGTATCTTTAATAATGGCTTTTTCAATAAGATTTTCCAAAGAAAAATTGAATGTATAAATTCGACTCAATTAGAACTTTATTATATGTATAGATATAAAAAGAAGTTAAAGGTATTTTTGACAGAAATAATAATAATTTGTCATGGAGCATATTTTATATTAAAAATAGCACATTTTATATTTTCAATAGCTTGTAAAAGATATTATCAACTTAAAAAATTTTCTCAACTTGCGACTTTCTTCAACTGATTATAAAATTGTAGCTATCACGCTCGAAAATAAGTGGTAGTAAGTATATTTCAAATTAGGGGCGTCCCTTTTCAAAGTTTGCAAACATGCATAAGTCGACGTGCACCTACATACCTATGAGTCAATAATGAGTAAAACCTTCCAACGATTATAAACACATTAATTACAGGAATAATGCTTAATAATATTCTGAGATCAAAAATATAACATAATATGTAATATTATGTATAGTTAAAGTTGATTTGTTGTAAAATGGGATAAAAATAAAAATATTACCTTAGTATCTAATACTTACTTTTATATAATTAAATATTGATATTTAGAAATAAAAATTATTTAATTAGACTACTAATACTACTGTTCTTTAGATTATTGAGATATACTTAAAAAACGAAAAATCTATGACCCAATTCCATATTTTCAATTTTCTAGTAGTAAAGAATTCAACATCAAAAACGTTCAAAAACCATTTTGTGTACTTATGTATGCACGTAATAAGTTATACTTCTTTGGCGTAACAGAACAAAAATAGCTAAAGATTTCATCCTGTATGTCACAACTCTCTGTTTGTAAGGGAATGCAGCTAACTTCATCATGTCGCTTTCAGGTAACTTCATCATATCTCTTTTGTCTGTCGGTGTGTGCGCGCATCTTAAAAATTTTACTCTCATTTTTTTTGCATGAAATGTATACAACAGAAAATATTTTTGAAGTATAACTTCAAAAATATTTTCTGTTGTATACATTTCACTTACTATGCAAACATAATTTTTTTGTTGAACTCATTATTCAATATCGTTTTAAAATACAATGAGCATTTTACATGGTATTTTAATATATTCCGGTTTTGCTCTATTAACTTCAGTTATTGTATTATAAAGTGGTAAAATACATTTTTATTGTTATTTAAGGTTTTAATTTTATTTTCTATTATAATATACTAAAAATATTTTAATTTTCTTTATCTTTAAGAAAAATGTGTCTCTTTTTCAAAAAATAATAAAATATTTTCATGTATAATAATGCATAACCACCCTTTCATGACAAAACGCAAATAAAAATTGGCGTTTTGTTATGAAAGGTTGGGGTCTCTAATATAGATAAAAATAAGTTGCATACATGGGGACCTCTGCCACAAACTTTGTTAAAACTACAATCTCTTTGTGCAAATAGAATACCTGCTTTTATCATTTTTATTTCTTTATTTTGCGACATTTTTTTATAACCAAGCAAAATATATTTTTCAATACAAAAAAAAAAAACATTAAATGATTGTTTACTTTTAAGCCTTCAAGCCGGTAATCAATTGTAAGTTTAAACATGAACCAATGGGTAATTTCCTGATTTTAGTACTATGTTCAGTCGTCACTGTATTCTCTGTAATTAGGAAAATAATATTAATGACAGATCGTCTACGTGAGCTTTGTCACTCGTCAGACATATCCATATTTTACAGTTTTACCTATAAAGTTTTCCGGAAATTGTACGTTATAATTACTTATTAAAAAAATATTCAAACGCAAATATGGGAAAAGAGATATTGTCAAAAAATATACTTCAGTGTCATTTTTCGAATATGGCGGCACAACCGGCAAAGATAAGGTAGCAAAACGAAACTTCACGACTTTCAACGTTTCCCGGTTTTTTTATTGATAAACACCTTTTTAAGTAACAAATGACTGTAATATTGAAATAGCCTATTCTGGTTTCCTTTAACAAGAGTTACGATTTAGTAATCTAGGTTGTATGGGATGAAGAGGAGGTCCCAATAATAGGTGATTATTGGGATTTCCTCTGTGGTTTTCCTTACTAAAGATCGACATTTCACATTAACTGTATACAAATTATGTCAAATTTCTACCTTTAGTTAAAAATTAAATTAATTAAATATTAAATATTCAGGGACATTAACACACAGCACCATCTAGTTCCATGGTAAGCTACGAAGCCTGAGTTATGGATACCAGATAGTTGATACACTACACATAATATACCTTTAAATACATACAAAAATATACATATAAATAACCATGACTGGAGTACAAACATTCATGCTCATCACGCAAATGAATGCTCCCAGCGGGACTCGAACCCGCGCCTGCTGACACAGCAAGTAGGGTCAAACTAAAAAAAAGTACAAACTTAGCCAAACGTGTCGTCACAAAAATACTAAAAAAACAGTAACAAAAAAGACCACCTGGTAGGCAGGTTATTAGAATCGATCGAACCATAGTTGTCCATATAAGTAATTGGGATTGGATTCATGCACATATTTAATATTTATTACATAAGTAATTTCAATTATACTATACAGTATACAGCCTTAGTGTTCGATGCGATTATATTATTAATATATGACAAGGCAAGTGGTAGCCCAGTGGTAACGCGTTTGCTTGGGAAACTGAGTGAAGCGGGTTCAAATCCCGAGTCTCGCACCTCTGATATTTTCATGTGCGAATCATTTCTAACATGATTACCACTTGCCTTACGGTGAAGGAAAACATCGTGAGGAAACCTTCATGTCTGAGAGAACCTAGCAAGTTTTCGAAAGACATGTGAAGTCCGCCAATCCGCACTTGGCCAGCGTGGTGGACTATGGCCTGATTCCCCTCGTATTGAAGGGAGGCCCGTGCCCAGCAGTGGGACGTTAAAAAGGGCTGAATACATATTATTAATGATTATTTAACTATCTTATGAGTATTATGTTTATAATTACGATTTGTATTTTAAAACTTATGGATTTTATTCTTAAATAAAATTAAAAAAATTCAGCAAAAAGACTACTTACTATTTCAGAAAAACTTTAAATTTAAATAAACATATATTTATAAAATATTTTTATTTCTTATATTTTCTTTAATACCTTTTCATGCATCTCATAACAGTATTTTCAGTCGATATTGCATCGATTATATTATCGCATTAAATCACTTGCCATGACATTTCTAATTACCTAATATGCCAGAAAACTAAAAATCTTATTGAAATAGACATTATTATCGATACAGAGGGAATAGATGGAAATAAAATGGAATCTATAGTTTTTAGAATTTTTATCTGTCTGTCTGTTACCGCATCACGGGAAACCCAGTACATAGATTTTGATGAAATTTGGTATGATAATTTAACGTTTAAAAATATGCATTAGATTTCATATACATATCACATTCAGCTCTGCCTAAACTTTCCGTTAATATCCTCGTGTTGCTGTTATTCAATTAAAGTAATATATCATACCCTTAATCGTTGAAATTAATTATATTGTAGACAATTTTCCAACCTCATACATACTTACATTGTTGACATTCTAATAATATACTTGCGCATGAATGCTAATATGAACTATATTTTTACATAAATTCTATAATTATAAATAAATTACTAAGTATATTACGTATAATTTTTTTTTTTCGCTACAGTTTTTTACTTCGTACGTAAATTAAATCTGTGGTATCCGAAAAAGTAGTTTCATTTTGTTTAAATTATATTTAAAAAATAAAAAATTTTTTTTGACTCTATTAAGTATTTTTATGTAATAAAAGCCAAAGCTTTTTAAGAATAATAAATAGTTAGAATAAATAGTTAAGCGGAATATATTAAATATACCTATATTATTCGGGTGGGATCATTATTCGATATGATTACAATAAGGACAAAGGAAGAAATACAATACTGCCTTGTTGGCCACTACTACAAGACTATATTATATTATAATCTATACCAAGTAATATAATATATATAATAAACCATACTCTTGAATGTTTACTTTTTGTTTGAAGGCACTAAACTCTGGAACTACCGGTCAGATATAAAAAATCTTTTTTTGCATTTAGTAGCCCAATTGTTATAATAAGCTACCTAACATACATTCACGCTAGCATCGAAACAGAAAAAAACATTTTACTAATAGACTATGCGAGCGGAGTCGCGGGAAGCTAGTAAATAATTATATACTTAAACGAAAATGACAATGTATGAAGAATTACAAATTCTCAGTAAAATAACGCGATCTAAGTATCTATAGCCTTAGTGCAGTCATTTTGGAAGTGTCAGAAATACCCAGATATGATTATTGTGATACGTCGTCATTCTTGAGTTACTCTAAAACATTGTTAGAAAACGGAAGAGGAAACTCCTACTAATGGTCCTTTAATCAGCATCACATAGATCATGACTTAGACGTCATTTGAAGTAATCTCCTTTCACTTATTCAGTTCATTGTACGTTCATTTAAGTAAGCAGATTTTCTATGAATCAGAGAAGGGATATTTGCAAGGTAAAATCTTTTATTAAAAAACTAGTGACCTACCCTCGTCCCTAGGTACGATTTAAATAGATAAAAATAGTTATTGCGAGTGCACCTTAGGAGATAGACAAATGCTATTATAAACTTTTCCGTAGGCCTTTTTAAGACCTACGATTTTCTAGTACATTGTTTTAATGTATTTCTTAAGGCTTAGCCAGCATCAGCGGTGTAAATTTCTAAGAACAATTCGATCGAACGTAAGAATAAAAAAGAAGAATTAAAGGGTCTCCTAAATGATGACCCGAGTAATAAATTATCACTGCACAAAATTTAGTTAAAATCCGTTAAGTACATAATGCGTGAAAAGTAAACAGATATACAGACAAACAGACATATAGACATACCGACAAACAGACAAAAAATATATATATTGTTTTTGGCTCTGTAATCTGTGTACAATACGTAACAGTCGTTGTTTTTAAAAAATGATTTCATATATAGTTGTCGCATTGTTACTATTTTATTTTATGTAGGTATAGATAAGATAAAGCCTGAAGAAGTCAATGATTGACGCCTGAAATGGTATTTTATTTATCTACATGTGATTTGTATTCTAAGAATTATGGTTTAATCATACGAGTCTGTCCATAAATGTTTTGATTATATAATGATTCTTTCTTCAAAAGACTACGAAATACGAGAAAAACGCGCGTGACACTGACTGAGTTTGGGTTTTGTAAATGCTTTATGTATAGTGTTCTTTTAGTCTGACATTAAGAGTTACTTTCAAGTAGTCATAGTAATATTTAGTCATTCATACTTATAGATATTATTTTCAAATATTATTCTTTTATTCTTCATACTTCGCTCTCCTTTAAGGCTCTTAACTGCTAGGTTTCTTTATTATTTATTACTTAATTTATTTCAATATTTATTATTTAATACATTTTTTATTCATGGTAAGTATTAATGAACCGAGTAAATAAAATATCTACTTTCATACATATGGCATATAGCTTTTGGTAAGGGACGATATTAATCACCCGAGACAAACATTCATTATATTGCCAATAAAAATATTTGTCTAATATGGAATTCGGGCCTGTACCTTCTGCTGAAGTAAATGTATAGTTAGAGATATTTATCAGTAGCCATTACTCAAAATTACCATTCTGTATCATATAAATATATATATATATATATATATATATATATATATATATATATATATATATATATATATATATATATATATATATATATATATATATGTATAATAATTATTATGTGATTTATTTTGTTATTTTTTGTAATAATACCTATATATTATAACTATATAAAGTTAAATATATTTTGCTTTGTCTGGGTAAAATTTTTGACGAATAAGGTATAATAAAAACAAAACTTAGTCATTACCGAATATTAAGGAACTTTATTTGTTAAATAACAGACAATTTATAATCCAATAGTCGCAAATAACTTACAATAGCAAATACTTGTTCCTCATGCAGTCAAACATCAACATCATTACTAGTTGAAACAGTGCGAATTATCTTGATATGAATGTCATAATACATTTTAGTCCCAAACGTGCTTTAAATTTAGAAGATATGACTTCAATAGTAAATATTTGGTAAAGACATTATTATAATAATTTCATGTGATATAGAAATATTAGTCATTAGAAATATTTTTGTATATTTTATATTTAAACATGAATAATAGAAAATATGAATACATTTCTTAGGACTAGCGTAAAGGATCACAAATTCAACATTCACGACTAACAGCGTAGAAGATAGAATAGGATTTAGACGATGATAAATATAGCTAACACATATTTCCATTTTATATCCTTCAATAATTTCTTTAAATAATTCAATAAAATATTTGGCGTAAATATTTCACTTCATAAAGTAAGTACATAAAAATAAAAATCAATGGTTCATTTGATAGATAACCAAATATTATATTTACAAAGCGTAAAATAACCTAATTATAAAATATTTTGTACAAATTTTGGCAATCACAAACGTTTAAAATAAACTCTCGTTGTTCGCTAACTACATTAAATACAAAATAATATACAAAAATATAACAAAATTTGTTTACGTACTATAGTTAAATGCTTTCAATGTACATGTGAGAGTATCATATAATTGTAATGGTGGACAATATGAATATGAAAATTGATTTAAAAGTTATTAATTATAATCTAATGTATTAAAATTACATCCTAAAGAATATGGATTAGTAAATTCATAATATTATAATTTCAAAGATCATTAATTTGTTTGCATCATTATGTAACATTCGAAATGTCGAAGCTTTATAAAATAGAGTTTCTAAACAACAGAAGATTTTTGTGCGTAAAACATTTAACCCTGCTTAATGTACTTATATTCTTTCAAAAACATAGGAATAATAATATATTAGAAATATTTAAAAGATGTATAAGACAAAATTATAACTGAACTGGGATGTGCTTTATAGTTTACATACAAAAAATCAAAGAGAAAATAAGTTCGTACTTGAGGTGCTTTAATTGGTACAAAAAAAAATTAATAAATAACAACGGATAGAAAAAATCATTAGAAACTTCCTTAGAATTCGAGATAGTCCATTTAAGAAAGCCGTGTCTAAATATGAAGTTCTTATTTTCGACATTGGGCACATACGAATGTATGCAATTAAAATTATATATATAAATATTTTTATTGCTTATTTATAACAGTAAACGATTCCATCTGATTAAAGGTACATATTGAAGATTATAAATAAAAAAAAAAATTAGTTTGACAATGGTAAGTTGTTCATTGGAAGTGTAAAGTAAATAAACTGAAGTATTGCTTAATGGTACTTAAATAAATCTTTGATTCAATACTAATATTATAAATGCGAAAATGTATTTGTTCAATGAATATTAATGATTTCCTTAGAAATAAAAACCGACTTCAAAAGAGACACTAGAAAGTAAAAAATTACTGATTGGTAGTTTTCATGGAAGAAAATTTGACCAAATCGGTTAATAAATGACGGAGTTCTGAGGTAACAAACATTTAAAAAAAATACAACCGAATTAAAAACCTCCTCCTTTTTGAAGTCGGTTGATAAAAAATATAAGAAAATCAATATATAACAAGAGAAAAACAGTATTACATTTGTAGATATTATAAACTTTTATAATTAGTGAAAATATAAAATCGCCTTAAATTCGAAAATGAATAGAAAAAGATGTCCTTATAAGTAACATGTGGTTCACCTGAGATTTATTTTCAAGTGGTAAGGCTTATATTCTATAGTATGATAAATTGTAACGTTACATTAAAAGTTATGAATATCATTAACTAAGCTGTCATACTATGACTATAGTTCGGTACACATTAAAGAAATTACACAATTAATGTATAACAGTTTAAGCCAAATGATTTCGTAATAATATATACTGGAAAGTATGCAATTTTGATTCTTATATTTCACTACTGACAATATATATTGCAAATAATCCAAACCTTGGTTGTTTTCGTCATAATATGCTACAGAACAGTCAAAAAATATGATGTAGATAAATAGTGTATTAAATATTTAGAGTTTTCTCACGTAACACTACTTAAATAACGGCTTTTTAATGAGAAAGGTCAAATTATTGATGTCATATGAGTTGTAAAAAATGAGACTTGAAAATATTTTTTTTTATAACATTTATTATATACGTAAAAATCAACGCGCGTCTTACTTCGATGACCAGACCTATTAGGACTAGCGTCCTCTCTAACACCATATCCTTTTATTTAAAATGTCATTAGATATATCGTTTCTAAAATTAATACTCTAGCTCATCTAAGAAATTTATGTTAACAAAGTAAAACAAAATTAAATATTATTATAAAAAAAGTAAGTTAGAAAATTATCAATAGTAATAATTAATAAATTTACACTGGGCCAAGAGCAAAAGTGGCCTAAGCAATAATTTAAAAAAAATATATCAAAACGATAACGTAAAATATAGAAAGAGTTTGATGATGACGTCTAATACATGATATGTATAATAATAATTAATTAATATAATATAGTTTAAATAGCTCATTATTAAAATAAAAAATAGATCATTTCATTATTTTAATAAGTAGGTACTTGTTGTTTAAATAACCTAATTTTTTTTTGATTTGCTTTGAGCTCATATTAAGCAGTATTAAGTGAGAAGTTATTTTCAAAGTAAGTTTATTTGTGCTTAAGCGCGACGAGGCGGGAGGAGCGTCGTCATGGCGCGGCGGCACGGTTGCGGCGCGCGGACTCGCGGGACGCGCTATGCACCTCCGCCGTCCGCAGCGTGATACCGAATATATCTTCGTGGTAGCGGTTCTCTTCCTGATTGGGGTAATTTGCTCTTAGTTAATTAAATGCTATTTGTGTCATGTTATGACTGATGCTCTCGTAAGCGTTTAGGCGGAAGAAGGTATAAATGTTATGGTGTTTGTTTTAATATAAAACTTTTATATGTCATGAAAAAATAAAATATATGTAATAAATATATTTTTGTTAAATAAGTTTCAGCTAGCATGTTATGTGGACAAGTATAACAAAAATAATCGTTCTGTAGAAGATTAAACTATATATAAAAAAGGAAACAGAAAAAAGAAATAGTCAAATATATAAATTATGCTTTCTTACCTTCAACAAGAACATGAAGTTTTGTACTTGCTCGTCGGTCATGTTTCCATGTTTCTTTATAATTCCCTTAAGTTTTTGATGCACGTCTTCAGCCATCTTACAATCTCCGCAAACGTAAAAGTGTGCTCCTTTGTTTATCAATAGATCATGAATTTCCGACCCTTCATTTTCGGCCAACTCTTGTACATACATCTAAAGAAAAAATATAATAAATATTATTTTTTCGTAAATATACTTATTTATTATAGGTACGTTTTTGGTATTTAAAATCGTACCTTCGGAATATTTTTCTCTCTTGACAATGCGAGAAACACTTTTGAGAGTACGCCATCTTTAAGGGCTTGTTCTTTCTCTTCTCGGTACAAGTCCATGGTCTTCGTCCGGCATCCAAAGAATAACCAGACTGGGCCAATGTTAGAGCGTGAGCGAGTGTTAAGGAGCGCTTTACGATGATGCCAAAATCCTCTAAACGGTGCTATGCCTGTTCCGGGGCCTATCAGTATAAGAGGCACGGACAAGTCATGCGGAAGGTGGAAGTTTGGAGCACTGCAATTTAAAATAGTTTAAGGAATGGTTACAATTTTATGGTTTTTATTAAGAAACAAAATTTGCATTTTTTTAATAAGATTTTTAAAGAATAAGAGGATCTTTTTTTTTTTTAAAAAAAAAAGGTATTTACTATTAATGTTATTATAAGTCGTGGCAATAAAAGTTTATTGATAGAAAGTTATGCTACATAATAAGGAAGTGTTTACCTTCGTACGAATAGACACACTTCATCCCCAGGTTTACGATCCATGAGATAATTTGAACAAACACCATAGTGGACAGGACCTTCGCCATCTGTTCAAACATGACATCACCGTGTATATATGTATAAAACATACTTTTGACTATATTTACGTATATTATAATGTTATTCATTTTGGTAATAATTTATATAGAATTCTTCGATATATCAGATATTAAATTGAATGATAAAAATTAAGTCTTTTTGAAATCAATTAGTATTTATTGTTGGTAATATGTAACATCAGCGCATTAAAAACAATTACGAGTATATATTAAGTAATATATATCCGTATAAAGTAATACCTTTGAAATAAATAAAGCGTAATAAAGAAGATAGTGTTAATAACAAATATTGGCATTTAAATACATATTCTCAGATTAATTCATATCACGGCCAACAATAGAAATTCTCACAGAGCATATAATGAAAATAGAATGTTTTGCAATCAAACAGTGGAATCTACGTAAACTACGTGGGATAAGACATTGTAAACTTTGATCTATAAACGCGATTATGCCACAAGTCTGTTCATTTGTGCTATTTGTAAATAATTCATCTCCAGCTCGGCCATAACGGTAAATATTGGGATGTGCACAATCACAACAAAGAATATTTACAATATGATGCAAAACCGTAAATATCGTAATAGTAATTGTTGAAATTTTATTATCGGAGAAGTTATTTAGCTTCAGTATTCGAACGCTTCGTCTGGCGTTTGTAATAACATTTTGTTTTATAACTCAATCATCTTATATCTATATTTATTATGTTTTAACTATAAATCCTGCATCCTAACATAAAATAAAGCTTTCATGAAATTTGAAAAAATAAAAATGTCACACAATCATGACCGCTGTTTGAGAATCTCAATTTGAAATAAATCCGTAAAAATTAAAATCGGTAAATAAGAAAAATAAAATAAATTCAAAAGATACTTAATGTAATTTACAGCAAACAAACCTTGAGTCCTATAAGTGACAACAGCTACAGTGAGATGCAATCGTTTGGGATGGGCGATTGGAGATGACGAAATAGAGTAGAATCTTGGCTGCAAAGGAGATAGCAAAGCCGCCAATAAAGAAGCGCTTGGTTTCGCTGATGGAAATTGTTCCAAAACTTCGGGTAAAGTCGGGAAACGATAGTGACGCCAATCTTCATAAGATGCCGGATCCTGTTAAAAATCAATTTCCTGGTATTTTATCTTGTGAATGTGTACATAGCATGTTTGTTTATTGGAAAAGCTAGTTTCGTCTTCAATAATATTTAAAAATTCGATGAAATCATAATTGAAAATTTGATTTAAAATTTTTATATTTATTTTATCTTATTTATTTTATTTTACATTTATTTTATCTTATTTGACTGACTTAAAAAAGAGATATTCAATTCAACTTTATTGTTGTGTAATTTTAAAAGCAAAACTTACAGTAGCAAGCGTATTCAATTGCTTTCTTTCTTCTTCATTATTGCAAGTTTTGGCTAAATATTGCAATAGAATAGTTGTAGGTGGCGTCGTTATATCCAAGAAACGGGTGAATAGGTCACGAACACTGACCGCCGGGAGACGTTCGTGAGGTTCCCAAGACTTTACCGGACCTAAATAAATATTCAAAATTTAGAAACTCACGTTCCTCTTGATTACTTTATTATATTCGCAAATAAACGCCTATATTATATTTCTATAAGTATTAGTGTAGTGATACCAATTAGAATATATACATAAATAATTTCTTTTATAATATATGTAAAGGTATATTTTAGATCATATGAACTCAAAAATAAAAGCAAAATTAAAACTTAAAGATTTCAGATGCAATAAAGGCAGTAAATTAATAAAGACTGTCAGTTAGTAATCATTTCAATACAATCGTATTTGCTCACCACTTGAAGTATGTGTTTCTTTCATAAGTTGCAATTGCAACGGTTCATCATAATTATCGATGTCCTTCAACCGAGCGAGCAGGCCGTCAACTAATTCTTTACGATTACACGCCATTATACCAACATGATCGCCGGGATCATAATTGACTTCGCCCTGAAATATTATTATTTATAATAAAATGTCAATTAGTGTTTATATCATTACATTTAGTATTAAATCATACTTGAGGTTCCATATCTATGAAAATTGTAGAACGTTCCGCACTAGAATCTCCTAAATCTTTATTGGCTTTGACAACACATGTTATTAGTTGCCTGTTCACAGTAGATTGCAGAGCGTTCAGAAGTACGGGAGGCTTGCAAGCTGGAAGGGTAAATCTAACTGTTTCTTCACTGAGTGCCACTGTACCTAAAGCCCTCTTGGCCTCTTGCAAAGTTTCATCATCATCCAAACAGAACGTTTCACACGCAACCTAAACAAAGTGAACCTTGATTGATAACACTGATAACGATCATCTTAGCTATATCTTAGAAACATGACGTGAAAGAAAGTTTGTATCTGATAAAGTGTACTATATTGTTTCTGATGTTTTACGAAATACCAATGATAAACTTGGATAAGACTGACACATATATGATTATCACAGAAGAGTAAATATTAATTTTGCGATGTTAATATCTATTTTCGTCTGGTGAACTGAAAGTGCGTCTGGCAACTAAATTAGCAAGTTATCATGAATAAAACATAAAATAAGGTTAATTAATATTTTCCCTTAAAAATGTAATCTCATTTTGATATTACTACTAAAGTTTCATACCAAACTAAATAAATATATTTACCCAAAATATTGTGTGAAGATATTTTATAGATATAATCATAATATTAAAATTAAGTGTTTTCCTAGCTATAAAACAATGATTATGGAATTCCCAACGCCAATAAGAAGTAGAAAAACTTCCGTCATTATTATTACCATTTTTACGTTCAATTGTACCGGATATAAGCCAATTAATGATGATCATTTACATTCAAGATTTCGTAAGCACCGGTTATATCATACATAGTCCTTGGTTAAGCTACTAATATTATGTATTAAAAGAATAATTGCATCACAAAATTAAAAACAGTAAATATTTACATCCTATTAGATCATAAACATTATTGGTTTGGTACTCCAAAATATTGACATTAACATATTTCACCAGGTAAATGAAATGAAAAAAAACTTACGTTAAACACGCTAGATGCCCATTTCCTAAAGGCCTGATCCTGTCCACACATCTCATCCCCAGTGGCCACATCATGTATCCTCTCGCCTCCCAAATCTCCAAGTAACCGGTCCACGTATTTGCCGAAGTTGCAAAAATTCGGATACGCGCTAGAGCCGAGCGCAAACACGGCAAAGCGAACATTGCTTAGTGGTCCGAAACTATCGACCGACGTCGCATCTGTTGCGCTACCTATTTATATTAATTTAAATTTGTATTTATATATATATATATTTATAATTATACTTATATTATTTTATTTAATACATAGAGATAGACTCAATAGCCAATGTGTTACTTAAATGTAACGATTGTAGTTTTTTTGTGCACTAATTTCATGCAAATCCGTCCAAACACAAACAAACACACACATACAAATCGCATTTTCGTCAAAAGTCCGATTGTTTAAAAGCGAAGTAAGAATTTTACTCTAATGAATTAAATATATATACATACTTACAATAAGTGAGTATTACTTACACATTTTTTTAATTTATATTATACTAGCAACTCACCCTCGCTCCGCTCGGGTTACGTTTTAACGTTCAGTATAGATTTTTCAGAATAGTGATATTTTCCCGCGGTGAAAAGTATATGTTGACTCGGATAACCAGCTATCACCATACGAAATTTCATCAAAATCCCTCCAGCGGTAACAGACAGACAGACAAAAATTCTAAAAACCATAGATTCGGTCTCTGTATCGATAATAATGTCTATTTCAATTAAAAAAAAATATATTTTGTACAGATTTGGCTTAGTTACAATTTTATTATATGTATAGATTATATTCAAATGTTTTTTTAGAATATTATAAATGAAATTAAACATAAAAATCGAAATGACTATTAGTTACCTACGTTATTTTAATATGTAGAAACTAGAAATAGAATATTTAGACTTGCTACAATTTCAATAACGTGTTAATTAAAAGAAAATTTCTTGCTCTAAATATCACTAAACCTTACCTTTCAATGACTCAAGCCTGTTCAGTTGCTTTGGATTAGCAACGGCATATCTCTGAAGCTCAATTTGGCTATTTGCTTTGATGAAAGATTTTGGTGTTAGCATTTGAGAGCCCCTAAAAGATATTATACAATACTTTGAATTCATGTTTTACATGATTATGGATATTAATTAGAAATTAGATGAATAAGATATAATAAGAGTCTATAAATATTTTGTTTGCCTTATTTAGTTCTGTTTAATAGTTTGTAGCCGTAATAAAAATGAACCTATACATTCAAAATATACGTAAGCTATACAATTTGAAATTTTTAAACTACAATTTTTCACATTTAACTGTCTGTTGATACATGCTTACTATAAAAAATATTTAAATGTAAATATTAATTGCAGATGTCCTATAATATAATGATATTTATCATAGAATAATAATTTAAATTTGTGTAGAAATAACCCACGTATGACGTACAACTATAATTTTACAATGATGTTATTTAAACTTACCCGGTGCCCTCTTGATCTGAACATAGAATTTCGCAGAGTTGCTCCCCAAAAGCCTGTTTAATTATAAATATATATTATGAAATATTATTAACACCATTAGATTTTAACCTATTTTTAGATTTTATTCGTAATACTATTAATATTCACCCTTGAATGTAATGTTAATGCGATCTAATTCAGTAAATACAGCGTAATCTATTAATAAAGATTGCTTCACATCTTCAAAAGAAAATAGTTTTTTTTTGTGCTTTGCATGACTTGAGAATGGCTAGAATGATTTTAATTCAGTTTTTTTCAAAAACAAATCAATTTCTATATAGATAGTTCACATTAATTAAAACTAATATAATTAATAAACAGTTAAAAACCAATGGTCGACCAAACGCAATAAAACATTGACGTTTTAACATAAGGTATTAGGCAGTAATTTTAAGAAGTTGTTATTAAATCTGAGCCGGATCTAAAAGTCAGAAGCCTCGGGGCGATGAAAAAGTAGAGGTCCCTAATAATAATATTGCAAAGTAGTTCTTTTGGCTTTCTTTATAATTTAGTACCCTGACCACAATAATGAATTGATTAATTTCACATAAACAAACTAATATAGAACTATTAAAAACATTTCTATAGTGGGAGCCTTGGGGCAATCCCAGTTGCAGCTGCCCTCCTCTAAATCGAGCTCTGAATTAAATTAAAATAATTACTCGTGTGAAACCGTGAGAGACAACTAGTATACAATATACTATTTTCAATAACCTATTAATAAATAGTTTGTTTTGCAATTACAATATGCTAAATGTTCGTTAAAGTTGCGTTGGATTAATGCTGGTGGATAGATCGGTTCAATTACAATCGGGTCTATGCATATTAATAACAGATCGCTTTTAGAGATAAGAGGCCATTGTGCTAACTACGCAGTGATTGTGTTTTAAATGATCGAGAATAAAAAATATTGTTACAACAATATATCGTTTAATTGTCCTTTCACACAGTAATTTATTTAGCAGTCTAATGAGTAGCCTATCATAGTTTTACTATGCAATTCAGTAGTTAACGCTTAGTACAAAATATTCAAACTTGAAAAACGTAACTCTCGCCTAAATTATTTCTATACAAAAAAACGTGTGTATTTATGTACGCACGTAATAAGTTATACTTCTTTGGCGCAACAGAACAAAAATAGCTAAAGTTTTTATCCAGTATGTCACCACTCTCTGTTTGTAAAAGGAATGCAGCTAACTTCATCATGTCGCTTTCAGCTAACTTCATCATGTCGCTTTTTGGCTGTCGGTGTGCGCGCGCATCGTAAAAATTTTACTCTCATATTTTTTTCCAAAACGTGCCAATAGAAGTATAACTTCAAAAAACTTTAAATACTTTGACATACAGCATGAAACAATTACTTTTTTATTACTAAAGTAATAAATACATAATAATATCTTGTCGATATTATATAGCTTAATGGTAATAGTAAGCCTAAGTCTATATACAAAACCCGCATGCCTATAACATAAAGCTTGAAAAAGCTCAGCTAACCAACCACTCATAAATCTTTAAATCGGCTACTAATTAAGTTTATTGCCCATTAGTGTTCGATGTGGTTTTGGTAAAGTTTGCCTTTTTACTATTTTTTATTATCCAGCGATTTTAAACAGCTTAGCTAAAGCTAAAAACCTCTCAAAGTTAATTTATTTCTATCGAAGTATATGTATATATTGTTATTGTTATTATATATATATTGTTACTGTTAAAATTTTTGGTAGTGAAAATCAAAATAAAACCATGAAAAAAAACCTCAAAAAACAGTTTTATTTAAAATGTCAAATATTCGCGTAAATCTAAGATAGTACTATTATTATTGTGTTACTTAATAAAAAAATCAACTAAATAAATTTTTAAATATGTTCAATTACTTCATTTAGTTTATAATATAGTAAATTACTTGACCGAACGAGCACAGCATCTCTGCTTTAAGTCTGGCAAAATTTGCTTTTCTCTGTCAGTTTGTTGGTAATCCTCTTCAGGTCGTGTTGTACAACCGATCTGGACGAAACTTGATACAAAGGCTTTACGACATTATAAAAAATTTTGACGTTGGAGATTTTTGATAGAAGGGGTACTTCCTCCAAAAAGAAGCAAAAAGGGGGGATACTGGATATCTCCACTTTATGAGGTCCGATTTTAATGTTCATTTTTTATTTCAAAGTAACTAAGTTGGTCTTATAAGAATTTTAGCAAGATCTGATGAGGATCTTCAGCGTGATGAGCAGAATAACTGCTCAAATTGCAGTTTTGTACTAGCTAGCTCTACTGTTCGCAGAACGAGTAGTATTAAAAATGTTATATCTCTGTACATTTTGTCATAGAGACCGAAATTGCTATATCATCTCCATTTCGTTAGCAATTCTCTTGTTTATTAGTCTCACGTCTAGAGCAACAGGTAAGACAATATACAAGATATTTGCTTTTGTATAGCAAATACTCGTAACATAAACTTGTCCAAATGCTTTCAAAGTTTTAGAGTCTTGTAAACCTATTGGCACTGCATTATCAAGTTTTGATCGAAGATCAATACGAAGTACGTAACTAAAGCATTTTTCAGAACTAGTACAAAGAGAGAACAGAGTGAAAAATAATGAACAAAATAATGAAAAATATTGTTTTATTTTATTTTATGGTATGATGTCCCTTTATCCATTCACTCGCGTTAATTTAAACACAATAAGTAAATACTTATTAATATTATTAATACCTAATTAACCGACTTTCAAAAGGAGGTAGGTCAATTAAAGTGTATAATTTTTAGTAATTTATACAATTTTTTTTTTAATTAATTGGTCAAACCTCGTTTTATTTCAAAAAAAAACCATCTTACGGAATTATTTAATTTAAAAGAATAATTAAAATAACATAGAAAAGAAACTGTTATTATACTCTATTATATATTATTAGTAGATTATCTGCATATATTCATACTTACAACACCATTTTCCGGCGGATCTCCGTTACCGAAGGTCGAAGTCACGACCAACAGCAACGCCTCATGCTCAATAGACGTAATATCGTAATCCATCATGCAATGAACCTGAAAAACAAATTCCCATGAAAACTGTCTATGAATCACTCGTTCACAATTTTACGCGCTATTATCCGCTCTGATATGACAGATTTCACGGGAAAAATAGATTTTGAAGCGATTAATGTATTTTAAATTAGCTAACGCTGTCAGTCTTTTACACCTTTTCGAAACTCGATTCTGACGAAAAATATTAGATTTTTAATATGAATTTTAGGAATTGAGTCATAATTTTTTAAGTTAAGTATAGCTCAAAGACTTATACCATAAAAACAGTATCAAAGATCTATACCACCAAAAACAATACTTAAGTACGTTCAAATCACAAATCATTCAAATCCAAATTTAACTAACCAACTAACACCCCAATACACTACAATAGCATCAAGAGCAATACTTTTATTGCTTTACAAACTACCTGAGCGTTGAAAGCGTGTCCGAATATGACCCCTAGCTCCTTGGCATACTGCTCAGACTTGCCGGTCTCCGTCGCGTACAGAACTGTCGCTTTAATCCTCTTAGAAAGCGCTCGTCCAAAGAGTTTGGATGTGAATTTGACAGCGCGCGCAATCTGCTTGAAGTGGAACTTTCTATTTATGGGCCTCTTGCCGGTGATCGGCTTTGACTTTTGCCACTGATGGGTCTTCCACGCTGGTTCCTAAAAAAATTCATGTTCTGTGTAGTCTGTAATATTACTAGAACTTGACATTATACGGCAAAATCAAAGTACCGGATAGAAGATCGTGAGGTCGAATGCCACTCGTCTTAAATATTTTATTATAGCTCTCGTATATCCATATGATTTGGTTGCTATTTAAACAGGATACGCTTACAAAAGATATACATACATACCTATAGATACCTAATATTTATCGTAGACTGCTTTAAATGTATATTAAATTTGTGTGAGGATAAGAGGAGTTTCTAAGTAACAAATTTTACTGTACAAATTTTACAAAACTGAGATAAATTTTCATTCAAAGATGCAATAAGTACATTTTAGCAACTCCTATTTATTATAACAAATACCTACAATTAGAATTCTACAGATTATTATGAATTTGATGTGGACTTTAGATGATTGTGTATACATAATAGGTACTAATTTTCAAAGTCCTCACAGCTGACTATTAGTTTTATATTCAGTTTTTGTAATAAAATTCAAGTATAATAACCTGGTATTCGTAAGCTGGTCGCAAGTAGTAGAGCGCCATCTCTTGATGAAATACCGGAGTGATGGATGATGACATCGGCGGCACGATCCATATCCAGTCCGCGGGACAGCCGGAGCTTTGCAAAATTATAAAAATAACTTATATAGCAGTAAAAGATATTTTACTAGCAACTTACCCTTGCTTCGTTCGGGTGCGACCCTAATGTCGAAAATACTTATGTATCGTTTTGCCAAACATTTTATATCTTTATTACAAAACATTTACGACTAGCCACTTACGATCGCTTCGTTTCAGGTTCATCGCTAGAAAAAAAAACTGTCGCACGGGAACCGAACATTTTTCCGGGATAAAAAATAACCCATGTGCTATTCCAGACTATAATCTCTGTACCTTTCGTCCAAATCCGTTCAGCCGTTCTGGCGTGAAACAGTAACAAACATCCATCCATCCATCTTCACAAACATTCACATTTATAATATTAGTATGGATATAGTACTCAATAAGAAATGAGTCTGTAAATTCGCAGCTATCATCGCTACTTTTTTTCTCATTTATTTATACGATATTACAAAAAATCGTTTATAAAATACTTTTTAAAATGTTCCTACTAAATTTAAAATCACTTTTCAGAAAAAAAATAGACGTACTCATAATAAAGGTTACTTGAAATTTATGAACAGTTCACAATAAACACTATTCTAAGAATTTCCACCACACCATATAATAAGGTGAAAATGTAATTAATATAAGTTTATAAAATAATTACTATCAGATAAAGGCCGGCGTCGTAGATTTACGATCTGTAAAGCGGTTTCTTTATAATAAATTTGAGATAGCTGGAAGTATTACGTGTCTCGTATGCGAAGTGCATAATTTGTAAGCCGATAATAGTGTATGAACAATGCTCTTGTATACCAAATATTTACGCGATTTTAATTAATTTACTCACTTCTTATCGACATTGGCACGTATAACGTAGACGCTACCTGTTAAGCCTGCATTTGTTTCTCATGGAAAACTAGCAAAACCCGCGGCTTTGCTCGCGCTAATACTCCAAAAAAACAAATTCTATGGCTTTATGTTATAAGTAATTAATTAATACAGAAACACCCCCACTTTCAAGATATTAGTTTAAAAAAAAAGAAAATTGCACCCTAAAATTCCGAGTGAAGCTCGGTCGCCCAGGTACTATATGAATCATCAATGGCTAAAATATCAGTTGTGCAAAATAATTGACTAATACATAATATTTTTTTAATATGTTGTTATTGCTTCTATTAACTAATTATTTATAGATTCATATCCTCTTTATCCATAACATCTAGAATATAGAGCAGACACAAACAGTCACACGTTGTGTTATCACATCACACATGTGGCTAAACAATCGTAAGGCTGGTGCGATGATAGCTTAATGGCTGTAACTTGTCTGCGGATTGCTTGCAATTACGTCGTAAGTTTACTTGGGCTTGCATGTAAATATTTTGATTCATCTGAACCTGTTTATTATAATTTTTTTCGACATAACGTTCATATTTGTTTTGATGACTCTTGGTTCCTAAAAACTAGTCTTAAATTAAATAAATTAAGCCTTATTCACAAATACAGTTTAAAATTGAAGAACAAGAAAAGTCCACTTAAAATAAGCTTTGGTTTTAAATAATTATATTTCTTAAAATTGTATATCTTTATCATACAAATTGTTTGACTTTCTATTCTTAGCTTCTGTAAAAGCGTTTTACTTTTTCGTAACTTTTATTACAGAAGAGCTATTTAAAGTTAAAATTGTGCTAACTTTCGCGGGTAATTTTTCTTCTAATGAACCTATCTCCGCTAGGTAAACTTTTAGACTTAAAAATAATTTTAGCACACAACTTTTAATGAAATATTAAACATAAAAAATTAAGACTATAAACGTTCTTTTTTATATTTTTGCTGTATTTACTTACCGTAATCTATTCTCATTATCCAAATGCTTGATGAAGCTTTCGGAAGCAGTGTGATGATCGACAATTGTTGCATTATGCTGTTGGAAGCTGTGAAGAACAGCCACGTTCACTTCCACTAATGCCTTATCCTTCCATAGGTTCACTGGTGTACGCGTATCTAAGCCCATCTTTTGGGCTACTTTCTAAACAAATATAATAGGAATATCACACATTATCAACCATTATTTTACGTAATATTAATGACTATTTAGTACTAGCACATACTCTTAAATATATTTATATAAATATTAAATTTTACAATTATTCATGCTCTTTTTTGGGTCTCGTTAAAATGAGCCACAATATATGTTGGTTTATTGCCAAAAAAGAAAATTACTATATCTGAACCAGATCTGTATGTATTGGTTATTTTAATTACTGTTACTCTATAGTATTAAAAGTAAAAATTGATAACAATTTAAATGTAAAAAATAAATTATTCAAAGATGATTGTAAAAGTTTATTAGAATAAATATAGTTTCTATTAATATATGAAATAAAATACCTACCTCAAGCATGTTCAAGCGGTTTGTATCACAGAAGTTCCGGCAGCCGATCTCAGTGCTCATATACCAGCCGTTGAAGGCGTTCGCTGTGAACTCTATACCACCGCAGTCGAACCGCATGTTCGACACCGCGGGCAGTGCGTACCAACGTAGCTGGAGTTCTTCGAACCAATCTTGCCTGATTCGGACAAATTAATATACATATCATTCTTTCACTTTATTTGAAACTACTAATTTGACCTCACTTTCATCGGGTCCTAGGTGCCTTTTGATAATATATACCTATATATATATATATATATATATATATATATATATATATATATATCTCGGACTTGTTGCCCCAATAACACCTGACGAAACTCGGGATTGTCTTCGCCGCATGAAGAACCGAAAAGTGGTGGGACCTGACGACATACCGATCGAGGCGTGGAAATCGTTGGGCTCTCTTGGTGTGCTCATGCTTACTGATCTCTTTAACTGCATCTTGAACACTGGAAAGATGCCCAATCAGTGGCGTTTAAGCTTTATAACCCCTATATACAAAGGCAGGGGCAGTGTTCAGGATTGCGGTAGTTATAGAGGGATCAAAATCATGTGTCACACCATGAAGCTCTTCGAACGCGTGATCGACCTCAGGCTCCGTCAGGAGTGTGCTGTCTCTGAGTGTCAATATGGGTTTCAGCCGGGATCAAGCACAATGGACGCCATTTTTGCCCTCAGAACTTTGATGGAGGCTTACAGGGAGAAAAGGAGAGCTCTGCATTTGGCTTTTTTGGACCTGCAGAAGGCCTTTGACTGTGTACCTCGTCAATGTATCTGGTGGGCGTTGCGATTCAAAGGTGTGCCTGAGGCCTATATTGACATTATCAGGGACATGTACAGCGATTCCGCTTCGGTGGTTAGTACCGCTGTTGGCGATACCGAGCCCTTTCCGATTTCTGTAGGAGTTCACCAGGGTTCAGCTCTCAGCCCGTTCTTATTCAGCGTAGTACTCGATGTTGTCTCGGCATACATCCAGGACCAGCCTCCATGGCTAATGATGTATGCCGATGACATAGCGCTCGTTGATGAGAGCCGGCTGGAGCTGGAGCGAAGGGTGAACCTGTGGAAAGGTACGCTTGAAAACGGTGGTCTAAAACTAAATGTGGCGAAGACCGAGTACATAGCTTGCGGGAGTCCGGACTCTAGCACTATCCAAATAGGACTTGAACCAGCAGTTAAGTCGGAGAAGTTCAAGTACCTTGGATCCGTACTGCATGAGTCCGGAAGCATCGATCACGACGTTCAAGCCCGTATAAGCGCTGCTTGGGCCAAATGGCGGGAGGTCACAGGTGTGGTCTGCGATCGCAGAATACCGCCCAAGCTCAAGGGACAGATATACAAGAGCATTATCCGACCGGTCCTCTTATACGGAAGCGAGTGCTGGCCAGCGCTATCTCGACACACTCAGGAGCTTCACGTCACGGAGATGAAGATGCTGAGGTGGATGTGTGGTGTAACGCGGTCTGACCGCATACGCAACACGTTCATCCGTGGCAGTCTCGGGGTCCGTGACGTAGCGGATAAGCTTCAAGAGCGTCGTCTGAGGTGGTATGGCCATGTCGCGCGTCGGTCTGAGGACTATGTCGGAAGAAAGTGCCTTGATATATCTGTCCCTGGAACAAGACCTCCTGGGCGCCCAAGAAAGCGATGGCTGGATGTCGTGAAACAGGATATGAGAGCCAATGGACTTACACAGAATGACGCGAAAGACCGTGCAAAGTGGAGTAGGCTTAGCAGGAAGGCAGACCCTGGCAATAGCCGGGAATAATAAATGCCAGGCAGAAGAAGAAGATATATATATATATATATATATACCTATACTATATATATATATATATATATATATACACATACATACATACATATACATATATGCAAACTTTAGCCATTACAATATTAATGTGATTAAAACTTTTTTTATTACCAAGAATGTAGTAAGGTGTATTTATTTAATATTACTTTTCAACTTATTTGTAGTGAAGTCAATAAGATGATAACATAAAGGACAACATATAAATGTAAAAACAAATCTATAAAACTTTAATAAGGTATATGCCAATTTATCAAAGAAATAAAAGTAATATTAAAAGCAAGGTTTCACGCAATAATAAAACTTGATGGAAATATTTAATAGAAAAATCAAGGTGATATTCCATCTTATATAAATAATCGATACCCACTTTGATCGAAATGCTGTTTGTGCGAACTATTGTTCCTTATAATTAAAAACAAACGCTATACAGCTTCGTAGCAAATGCAATCTTTAGAAATGTTCCGTCGAGGAAAACGTTTTAAAGTATCCCTGAATCATGTTTCTTTCTAAATGTAGCGCATCTACAGAAAACACGCTTCGATGCATTACTAACAATACCCCATGTGTTACAGTATAAAAATAACTGTAGAGAATAATTTGTACGAAAAAAATGATATATTTTGATGAGTTACGGACACTCGATCATGACTTATCGCCCTCTTTACAACGCATTACAGCCAGTTAACATTATCAATACCAAAACATTATTGAATGAGCTCGGATTTATGGGCCATAAACGTAGATTGGAGATCACTGGACCACAGTTTTACGATAAGCAATCTGCTCTGTATGGACGCTATTCGCCTATTTGCGGGCCTTTACAAAGCACAATATGCATTCTCCGACTTTTTATGTCGGCATAAATCTGAAATGAAAAACGATAGCAACTACGTTTTTCACTCAAGTAGCTGGAACATTGTACTGATTGATCGTCTTTCATCATTTTTAAGCAATGTTGCTTTAAATACCGTTATTGACTAAACTAATGGACATTCTTCAATCATTAAAGAAGAAGAAACTAAAAACTTGAATAAATACAAAAAAAAAAACAAAAGTAAAAACTTTGTATCACGACCGTGACTCGATCTCAAACATGTGTGACTGTCAATCTTGCGCCTTGGTCGCTTGACCACGATGCTTATGCCCGAATGTAAGAAATTATCAAGCATATTTTGCGTGGAATAATGCGAAAGAAAACCGCATGAAAACTTGAAAACACGCGTTTTTCCAGACATAAGCCTAATCTAGATCGATTTTTCGCCCCCGAAAACGCCCACATATCAAATTTCTGCGAAATCGTAGAGCCGTTTCCGAAATAAATAAATATACAAGAACTGCTCGTTAAAATATATTAGATTATACCTCTACATAAATAGTAATATCATGCATTTAACTCAAACTAAATAAATAACATCAAGTAAAATACTCACGTAGGATGAGTCATACGTATCTCCATGACGAGCTCCCGAGGGATCTCGAAGTAGTCGGGGTCTTTACCATTCGCGGAGAGAACAAGCGGGAGGATGTCCCACGCTGTGCGAGGCGGCTTCCAGCCCAGTTTGATGCAAAGCTAGAGAAAAAAAGCTGCATTTAAAATAACGACGAATAATGTAATATGTAAATATCTCGTGTAACCGTGTTTGTGATCGCACTCTCCGAAACGGCTCGACCGATTTTAATGAATTTTGTTTTGTATATTTGGTAGGTATGAGAGTAAGTCGTAAAGTATTTTTAACCCTCCTACCCTACCCCCAATTTTTTAATCGCGATTTTAGTATTTTTGTATGAACAATATTAATAGACGTTGTTTTTCTTTATTTTTTTAGAGAAATTCAAATAAAAAATTATACTTCTAAATGTAATTACTTTTTTGATAATACTCAGGAATAAAAATATTTTATTATTATTATCATTTAACATATTTAACGAAAAATTATTTCATTATACTGTCTTAAATTTAAATTTAATTGAATTCGTATGAAATGTAAGTATGTACATAGTCATATATCTAATAGCATATTTTAATATTGATGTAGCTAATAAAATATAAATAGAAATAATTCTTGTAAAGCGTAAAATCATAAAAAATGCTTTTAAATGATAACTTGTAAATCAATCCATCTTTTATATCTTAGGATTACAAATATATAATACTCTAGACTTCAGATCCTTTCGAACAATAAATAATATGGATCAGGTGGTAAGGTCTGACGCGACACTATTGAACGATTTATTTATTAGAGGTCAATGAAAAGCTTTCAATGTTTTATGTTAGTGTTATTGTATTAAAATAATTTTCAACATCAATTATTTAATACTTTCTTATATAATGAATTTGTAAATTTAAATAAAAAAAATAAACAATATATGTATTAGTAATATTTGGAATTTTGTCTGTTTGTCGATACTAACTGTCTCTACAATTATTATAATCTATAATCTTCAAAACCAAGAATGTCTAGTGATACGTAAGCATCTTATATGAATGCGATTGAAAGATACAGCTCTAAGCCCTAAGCAAATCCTTTGACAGCTGTTTCTATCTATTGTAGTACATCTAAACAATTTGCATTCGGCCTAGTTTTCAAATCGGATTCACTGGTAGTCCGTTGAGAGCTCTTGTTGTATGGTTTATAAAACCTATAAAAGATTTTTGTAGTCTTATTTTTGTCATACTTCGAAGCTATATAGCTATGTATATTGGTATATTTATACTAGGTTAAGAATATAAAAAAAAAACAATTTCATAGTGCGATAACATTAATATTAAATGTTAATATGTACTGAGTAACGCTGTAATGACTTAACGGATTTTCAGTGAAATTTGTAATGGAGATAGCTTAATACCCGTATATATATTTATACATATACTACTTCCTTAGATTTACGCAAATATTAGACATTTAAATAAAACTATCTTTTCGGATATATTGCTTTTTCGACATCTAACACCTTAGTCTCTCCCGTGACCATGATTGCTGTAAAGCAATCGAAACGTCGGGAAACAAAAATCAAAATAAATCCGCGAAAAAATCCGAAAAGATAGTTTTATTTAAATATACATATACTCTTCATCCACTTTCTGACTGGCTGAATATATATATATATATATATATATATATGTATTCAGCCCTTTTTAACGTCCCACTGCTGGGCACGGGCCTCCCTCAATACGAGGGGAATCAGGCCATAGTCCACCACGCTGGCCAAGTGCGGATTGGCGGACTTCACATGTCTTTCCAAAACTTGCTAGGTTCTCTCAGACATGCAGGTTTCCTCACGATGTTTTTCCTTCACCGTAAGGCAAGTGGTAATCATGTTAGAAATGATTCGCACATGAAAATATCAGAGGTGCGAGACCCGGGATTTGAACCCGCTTCACTCGGTTGTTCAAGCGAGCGCGTTACCACTGGGCTACCACTATATATATATATATATATATATATATATATATATATATATATATATATATATATATAACGTGTTACAGTAGTGTCCTTACCTCAGTGAACTCGCAATGCATAGGGTCCCCTAGAACAGTACCATCGGGTTGTTTATACCCGGCGTAGCTGATGAGCTGGCTGTTCCATATCCTGTAGTCGTGCTTGCCATCCGTGCGTTGTGGGAAGACAGTTATCGCTGACCTATTTATTTACGAAAACTTTCAATAACCTATCTATCTGAAGCTTCCCTTACTAGAAATAGATACTTGACGTAAGCTCTGTGTATAATGTGTATATCGAATTCCTATCGCTAGTAAAGAAAACCATAGATGAAGATTGAAACCTGCTCTTAAAAAGTAATAGTTTGGTTTATAATAATATTTTTTGAGCTTGTTTTGAAATTATTCCAAGAGGGAGCTTTTTTCTAGTCCTGCTTGAAATAAAAGCTTGTCATAACCTTATGAATATTTATAACGATCTAAGCATGCGTTATGCAAATTTTATAAATCCCAGACAAGTGGTAATCTAGATAATAGTGTTTTAAAGAAATTCAAGTTGTAAATCGGTTGGAACCTTAAAATAAACTATAAACTATTTAGATAAAAGAGCTACCCTTAAGCTGTAAGTATACATACATATATAGTTTAACTATGATAATGCAATCGCAATCAGTTTGATACTTGCTGCTACAGCAAATATCTTTTCAGATATCTCATATAAAATATACATTGGAGAGCAATATGTTCTGCATACATTTTCATTTCATTTCAAATCAATATAATAGAACACATCAAATGTACACTATACATGATTAATATTTTTTCTATGAAATGCGACTGACCTGATATTTCCTTTATTGGTACTGTATTTTATATGATTGCATAGCGCTTCGAACATTCCACTGGTGGTTGTCACTTGCCGGCAGTCAAATACCTGTACAAATAAAATGTAATTCGATAATTTATATACTTTTATTGTATGTTTCGTTTGCGGTTTTTAATGTTTAATTGCTTCGCTTCTAATATTGGTGGCGATATCTATATTAATATTATAAATGCGAAAGTAACTCTGTCTGTCTGTCTGTCTATTTGTTATCTTTGCACGCTTAATCTGCTGAAACGATTTAGATTATATTTAGTATGGAGATAGTTTGAGACCCTGGGAAGGACATAGGGTAGTTTTTATCCTGGAAATCATCCGCTAGTGCTAAATAAATTATAAAATTCTTATAATCACTTTTGTATTTTCAGAAATATGCGCATTAAAACAAAAAAAAACCAACAATCTATATACATTTTTATATATTCCAATACGTATATTTTATAGAGTACAAGATTTTATCAGTTATAATATAAAGAAAAGCTAACTTCAAAGTTATCTTCGTAGCTTAATGTAAATGTCGTACCAAGTAGTAGAAACAACAATCGGTGGATACTGTACGTGATTTACTTAACATGCAAGTGTTGTTTAGAAAATATTTGCATTGTCTTTGCAACTTCAGAGTAGACTTGTTCTGGTATTTTCAAATTATCATAAATCGTAAACCAAAAGTTTTAAGAACTTAACTACATTCTGAGAGTTAAAATACTGTTGTTAAAATAATGTTGAACAACATAACGTAAAAAGTTAAAGAACCATATAGATAAGGTATTTGAAATTATAAACTGAGTGGTGAGCTTAGCGAGATTAAGTCAAGTCAGAATACCGAAGTTTGACTGCTCTGGTTATACTTATTTTCAATTTTTTTGTCTCGAGTAACTTCTATTTTAACGTCAATTTTGTCTCACTTCCATAAGAAACCGTTTAACTTGGCTTACTAGGCTTAATGAGCAAATAAACAGAACGCTATTTACACCTAATCTCAACAATATAAATACAAACTATCCGAAATTATGCAAAGTTTATTTTTAAAATCAAAAAAAATAATTAAATACTTTTAAATAAAGATTTTAAAAGGAAATTCATGCAATATAAATGGATTGAAAAGAACAGATAACGGTCTCATTCACTTAAGAGAATCTGGCAGCCGCGAACCAACTAGGCCCTATACAGATTAACCCCAGCAATCTATTAAAGCAATGTAATTACGAAATGTAGTCGCGAACATCAGAGAGACTTAAAAGTAGTCCCACTAATTCCGATTTGAATCTCTCTCGTCCCTCCTCTAATGAAGCCAAACGAATAAATTATTCGTAATATTGTTACGTCGGTTACGGCTCAATCAACTGCACTAATTACAAAAATATTGAGAGCTTTTTCCTCCTAATTGCTGTTACGTTGGAAAAAATTGTGAAAACGTGGCTTTTTAAGTCATAAAAATTTCATCATGAAGATGTTATATTTTATTGTATTTAAGTATTCAATTTAACACATTATGCATTATAAACAAGTTACAACTATTAAATGAAAATAAAACAATATTTTAGTTATATCTGTTAAATTGTGAGTAGAGTAAAGTAATGAGGGTTCCCTTACAACCACACCAAATATTTATGATATATAATTGCCAATGAAATACGTTATTTTTCAGTATTTCCGAAGCACTTTGTTAAAATTTTGACTGGCTACATATGTACGTTCTTTGAACATACTAATAGATTAACTTAACTCTTAAAGATTAAAAAAATGAATATAATATAATGATCTACGTCTGAGAGTGCTGTTCTCTTGGAGTGTATATATATATATATATATATATATATATATATATATATATATATATATATATATATATATATATATATTGAAGGATAAAGTATGTGAAGGTATAAGAAAATACTCCAAAGAAGCTAAAGAGCGGTTTCAAATGTACAGATGGACCGTTACAAAAACTTTGTTTTACTACCGCGATTATGACTAAAGAAACCTTGAATCATTAAGAAGAGGAAAGCTATTTAAAAAATTATTACTTTCATTATTTTGTCAACTTCGAGGTTCTTTTGTGAAAAAGTTATATTAGGTGTCATTCGCACGGTACTTGATGATATTCTCAAATTTAAAGATATATTACACAGTTAATTGATCCCTTCGGTGGCCCCTATATATTTTTATAATTTAGGTCTCATTACTATAGTATAATAATAACACAGATCATATAATACTATACTAAGTAATAATAAAAGTTATAAGGCCGTTGCAGAAATATTCGATTAATTTAAACTATTTCATTAAAAATAGAAATAAAAATCGTGCTTAAAATTGTACGCCTTATTATTATAATTTATAAAAAAGGCTATGAAAAAAAGGTCCTAATAAAAATAAAAAAGTATTAAAAGGATGTGTGTGTATAATTTATATATTTGTGTGTGCCTACAGTTACATTGAGGTCTATGAATTTTTATAGTACCTACGTTAAGCCTTAAAAACTGTTCACAAATGGTAACAAATAGGTAAAAATCACACGGTTAATAAAATTTAAATAAAGTTAAACATATTACATATGCACCACACACATGCCTTTAGTAAAATTTGAGAGACCACGCATTCGAATCACGTAAAACAAGCAAATTATGTATGACTCTGTTTAACATTACAATATGCGCGTAGGATTCTCTCAATACGTCGTTGTCCTGATGTACTTGATTGAGTATAACCAATTGCGCTTCAATATTCATGATATGAACTTTAAACTCTATACCCTAGAAAATAAGGGCTAAACTAGAAATATTTTAGTAAATTATAATAATCACTCTGTAACGTCGTTTGCTACCTGGTGACATAATATTGTAACACGTTGGGATAAACAGACGACGCGGTGTACCATGACTAATTACATATTATCGCTGCTTTGTTTTTCGTTATCACAGTAGCTCAAGGGTTAGTATTAAATATGTATGTTAAATATATATTTAATCAACATTCAACAGAAGCAAGTCTTTCATGCATATATCTTCGAGCAAGTGGACAGATCAGGTCAGAGCGGGACTGAATGTCCAAAAAACAAACAATAGAAACGTGTGGAGGCGTATATGTAGTTAAGCGAGACACAGCATCAAAATGATAATCACGATCAGTTTGTCGAAACTGAAAAGACTTAGAAGACATACTTCTTACTACTTGAAATACTTATTAAATTGAATTAGAAGATTTACTCCTTAGTCAATTTGTACTATAAAATGACACAATTTGCAAATTCTTTAATCTAGCCTTTACTAATTTCTTAACTTGAAATTACGCAAGGAATGTTAAATGGAACGCGTATTTAAATTAAGTAGGGAACTTTAGTAACATTGATGGAGTATCTAAAGTTTTCAGAAACCTTTCTTATCCCAACCCTAAGATAGATAAACTAAAAACAAACTGCTAGTTAATTGGCCATGTTTTTGTGTCGGCGCGGGAAATGGGAGTTTTCTCATTACAGTCGGCAAATTCATTTAGTTCCACCGTGTTCGTGGAGACGGTTGGACGCGTAACAAGTATAGACTATAGATCCTGTTTTTTGTCGTGTTTTAACTTTACTAAAGAATTTTCTTAAAATGAAATAAATTGCTTTATATACACATATTTAAGCTTCTTTATTCTTGAAGTTTCTTTGAGTTTACCTTAAGCTTAAGATTAAAAATATATATTAATAAAAAGGGATTTAATATATTATATTATTATATACTGATAGTATTCGTATAAGAAAAATATTTTTAGTCCTCACTAACATTTTACTGCAGTAATGTAACGTTATCAAAATTGAAAGAACAAAACTATGCCTAAGCAAACAATGTTGGTAAAATTAAGTAAACAATTTTTTTCCAGCCAAAGTCGAACGTAAATAATGAAACAAGTTTATTAAACATTTCATTACCATATTGTAGGTACATTAATAAAAATTACTACTAGTAAGTAATTAGTAATAAAAATTATGAAATACTAGGGATGTTAAATGCTTTTCAATGACCTTTTATTAAAAATAAATGTTTAAAAATAGTATTTTATATTATGTAGTTCATTATTATATTTATTTTTTGCATGATGGATATGTTTTTGTAATAAAATAATGAAACTTACTTGCAATTTAGACCACTGTATTCTGCCAATGCATCGGCTAGCGTTCCTCCAAGCTAACTTAGCGCCAAACACGAGCTCAGTAGTTGTAAGTTGGTATGTCCCAGTTTTCACTACTTCTTCTTGCACAGCCTTCCAACGAGCTTCGTGGGCTACAGTATTAGCCCTAAAAGTGAATAATTACGTACATAATAAGAAAAATGTACATGTTTCAAAATAAACATATTTTAACTTACTAGAATTTGATACATTACTAGTTTCATGGTAAGCTACGAGGCTTATGTTTTGGATACCAGATAGTTGATACATAATATTAATATAAAAACACATGACTGGAGGCCAAAAATGCGTGCACATCACATAAATTAATGTCCCCAGCGGGACTCGCACTCGCGACCGCTGCCAGGTGTTCACATTGTAGTGATCGTGGGGTCACTTCAAACTGAGCCAGACGTGTCGTCAAATTCATTCAATTCAGTCAAAATCATCACTACTTATTGATTTCATGTTGAGAAAATTACACTATTAATCAAAATTGCTAAAATCCATTGATGTCTAGTTATAAAATAAAATATAAGCTTTCACGCTGACATTTTATCAACAAATTTATGTTCCCTGCAACTTAAAATTTATGGATGTCCACGTAATGGTAACGTGTATGAAAAACAGGTACTCACTAGTCAAAATATCATAAACTGTATGATCCCATTGTTTTTTATTAAAAAAAAATACCATTTCATACTTTGGAAGAGTTATCTTTACCTTTGAAATTTCTATATAAATCATCTTTGTTAAAGATTAGCCAGAACATACAGACAAAATTTAACTATTTTATCTATGATTTTTGAAGTATTTGGTAGAATACAAATAAACGACGTATTCCCACGTATAAAGATGTTGCAGCTGGAAATAATTATTAAGTTCCGGACATCTGTTAAACTAATGTTTATCTTTACAGTTTTCATGTTTTTGGTTAGATTCGCGTTTTTTTAGGAATTGAGAAATTAACAAATTGCAGATAATAATAATTTAATATACTTATGTCATTAATATTTGTAGATTCATTTTTACAATATATTCAACATTATAATTTTTAATCACCTATTCAACATGTCTTTTTAACAAAAATTTGGCTATATGTTTGGCTATAGTTTCAAACGTAATTTTATACAAGCGTAAAAAAATAAGTGTAAAATGTACACCAACCTCCGTATGGAAGCAAAGTATTGACCAAGGAAATCTTTTGCGTCATTAAGAACTTCTTCGGGACTTCTCGGCACATCACCGCGGCCAGGTATGGCCATCAAACTACCCAGACAGGCCCTCTCGTTGCATAGTGTGGGCTGTAAATAAAAACAAACAATTTTAAAGTACTTGTAAACTTTTGATGGAAAAATATCATTTTTTTTTTTCATTAAAGATAGATTTATTGACATAAAAACTAATTGGTTAACCTTGAAGTATAAGACAATAATAAATGTTAAACATTTAAGCCCGATTCACACTAGAACGCCCATCACAGACAATTCTCGGTCCGATGTCGGTCTGATAAAGTGTTTTATACAAGAAACGTTGCTGGAGTGTGATGCGACCGAAACTCGACTCTTACTCATAGTGTGAAATGTGAATGTAATCATTGTTTTTTATATAGAAATACCTTACTAGACCAATATCGGACCGAAAACGAACCGAGATCAGCATTATAGTGTGGATCGGGCCTTAGATTTTCGCGTACTTTTGATAAAAAAGTGGTTATATCGGTGTCAGTCTATGATGACTGAGGCTTATTTTCTTACAATGGCATAATTGTACCTACATCTAAAATACCATAAAATAAATATGAATGAAATAATTCAAGATTCAATTGATATGTTTACAAAATAATAATAATTTAGTCTTAGGGCGGTTCCTAATAATCTAACTATTTGTGAATTTCCTTACTAGTGATAGGAGCTTGACATAACTTGTAAGGAATTTATGTTAAATATCTAGTTCTAATAAGGAAAACTTCACGTAGATAAGTTATTGAGAGCCGCTATTAGACTCTTCATATTATATAGAGTTATATTTTTTTAATTATTTGGCGTAATGATAGTATTTGAATTATAAATAATAATTTAACGTTTTTAAATAGAAATGCTTCGTGCGAAATGTAGAATGTCTTCTTAAATAATAATCCGTATTGAATAAATTTAACTAAATTTTCCTAAGCCTCAGATAATGTTTCTTTTTAAGAAAGTTTGTTTGTGAATTTTAATCCAACTTTTCAAAGAAATCGTATTGACAGTGTTTATTGTTACTGATGCGTTATACATGAACATAACAAAAAGTTGACTCATATTTTTCCCACTAAGTAATTCTTTCTTACATTCTTTTTATAATGTGTAAAATGATCTAAAAAGCTGGCATATAGTAAATAAAATAATTTATTTCGTAAACGTCGTAAAACATCTATGTTAAATTCATATACATATAGTACCAAGGAATGTGGCGTATACTAAATGATGACATTTTGTACAAGGACTATTGGGAGTAAGATTTTAGTCTATACTATAATATTAAAAAGTGGCGGAATTTGTTTGTTTGTTTTTTTGAACGCGCTAATCTCAGGAACTACTAATCCGATTTGAAAAATTGTTTTTGCATTAATTAGCCCGTTTATTGCATTGCATTATTAGACGAACCCGAGCGAAGCGAGGTTGAATCACTAGTTATAGTTATTGTTGTGTCTTATTATTATTGTCTATTAATAATATTACTCCTTATTCATTTTTTTTTTTTGGTTTACTTAGCCCGGGTGAATATTCAATGAACTGGCAGCTCAAAAAATTTTCATAGTTCAAAGTTTGTAAAAAGTAGAGGTTAGAATTTTATAATGTCCTTAAAATGTTCTAAATATAATTTTCACTTCTATGTTATTCTCTTGTACTTCTCTTAAAGTATAAGGTTTTATTAAAGACAGATTAAATATTCTTTTAAATTTTATTTAATTTTAAACGTATATTGTGTGCGAGGGGGATTAGACTATACCCCACCGCACTAGATTATTACGGGTTAGTGGACTTCACATGTCTTTCAAAAAGCTGCTAGATTCTCTTAGACATGCATGTTTCCTCACGTTATTTTTCTTTACCGTAAGACAAGTGGTAATCACGTTGAAAATAATTCGCACGTGAAAATATTAGAGGTGCGAAACCCAGGATTTGAACCCACTTCACTTGGTTTCCCAAGCAAGCGTGTTACCACTGGACTAGCATTGTCCACAATATATTTGTTTTTTTTTTTATTTAATAACTTAATAAATAATTTTTGCATAAAATATTAATTATTATTTTTTCTTTACTCAAAATTTATTCAAATCGCGTCTTTTCAGAGAATTATAAGTGTAGTTTATCCCTTTAAAGCGATTAGTATATTATTATTTAATAAAGTTACCTGTGGTCAGACTGTCGGTGTCGTAGTGCTTTGTATACTTGGCAACAATGTTTTAAGTATATTTGAACTCTTAGACACAATCTAGTAGAGCACTTGCAATCGTTAAAACAAATTAAATTTATTTACTTATAAAATACGCTAATCTATACGACCTTATAAAGAGTAAATATTATGAATTTAGTTACTTTTAATCAGTTATGATATCTATAGTTCTTATGTAGAAGTAGTAGTAAGCTTTCCTTATAGTCTCACGGGTTCTTAAAAGTTAAACAGCTTTTGGTACAGTAAACAAGTACTCAACAGTTAAATACTAGATATTGAATTATGAGCATTATAAAAATCTTAAAAAAATTGTATACAAGTACTAAAGACAAATATCAAATTACAAAAAACTACATAGAATAATGGTGGCTAATTCTACATGTTCCCAATTTTACTAGCAATAACTATTATTTCATATTAGAAAAAATACACTGATTTAAATATGTCATACAAAATTCTATAAATATTGAAATTTATTCTGCTAAAAAATAATAAAGTTTTCTTTTAAAACTTTTGTATTGTTGCAAATAAATCTGATTTTGACCATGGTGAATCATACGCCTACTGCAATATTAGTGGCACTAGAAACTTTTACCAGCCAAGTAGTATTTCGAATTAGGGATAATCGTAGTTACTATGAAAGGGAGGGTTTCTGTTAAAGGAATAGCACATAACAATAACTGTGAAGCTTAAAAATAACACAGCGAATATGAAAAATATACAACTCATAATACTAAATAATATGTAAATCTTATAATTGTACAACCTTACTTTTGTTTTCATATCTACATTTCTGGCGTATATAATTTATAAGATAAATTACTCAATATTGCAATTGTACTATAAATAAATTGTATTATTTATTACAGCACTTACAATTTTAAATGTAAATTTATTTTAATATATACAAATTACATAGACTATGCCTAAGTAATATTTGTTATAACGATTAAATAGAATTGGAAATGAGATCAAAATTTCTATATATTTGAGATTTGTAGTGAAGACATAGGTGTTGAGTAGATAAGCCAGGTAGCAATGTGCAAAGTAATTTATAAAATAATAGAAAACTAACTATTAAGTATGAAAATTATAAAAGTTAACTAAATATTTTACGATCCTTTGACTAAACAGATTATAATAATTAGTATCTATAACCATTGTTACCAAATACTTTTTAACAAGCGATATTTTCGCCTTATTTAAAACCCTATATACTTTTGTTACTTGTTACGTTACTTGGTTGCAAACCTTATATATTTTTTACCTATATAATGGATAAATAATTTAATTTGAAAAAAATATATTGAATGAAATAAAAAATAGTATTTTTATCTAAACCACTTAATAAGTAAACAAAGTTGCAAGGTGCAAGACGTGCAAGATATTACTTTGACAAATTACTGTACATGCTCTACTGTTTACATGGACTCATTGATTGTTATATTTATATATACTAAATTTGAATTGTTTTTTTTTAATATTCATAACAATTTTGTATCCTTTGTTCTTTTACTTTTTATTTAGTTATCTGGTATACATATATTATGATTGAACATATAAAAAGCCACTTACCACCCTCGGACACGTTGAATCAAAGAGTCTATCATACAAATACTCCCGTGATTCGTGATTTTTTAACACTTTTGGTCTTGTTACTTTACGCGGTTGTTTTCTATCAAGCTTTTGTATAATAATTTTGACTTCATCATTTTCATCGTTTTTGCTATTCGCGCCATTTTGACCGTTATTCACTTCGGCCAAAACAATATGGTCGATAGGGCATGTTTTATCTTCATTACTTAAGCCAGGTAAGACATCGCCATTGTTAGTAATAACTTCTAGAGTATTATTGATAACTGTTTCAGAATTTTGTATAACACCGGGAGACATGATTTCTTTTTTTGTTTTTTGAGCACTACTCGGTAAAACGTTGCGACAAAGTTAAAGGTTTAAAAATTATAAGTAAAGAGGCGCAGGCGCATACGCGGCGCACTAATCACAAGTAGGTGTCACCGTTGTATTTATAACAGTTTTATCGTCTGTGACTTCGTACTAGTTTGTTTTTAATATTTGCAAACAAAGATTCGTATCTTAACATGATTAGTTGAGTTTTGTATCACAATAGTGTAACTTTTGTTTATCTGCATCCTTATTGTTGAGAGTAGGCTCACACTTTACTTATTGAGCATCTATACATTAATTTTTACAAGCTACTTATATGGTTCTATTATGGAGCCCAACTTTTAATGTATTTTCGTTCAAGCCTAATTTTAAGATTATAAGTATATCAATAACTTTTCGCTTTCTTCTGTGAATTCAACACGTTGAAATTGGATTGACGTTTTTAAAATTACCCATAAACAACAATAAGCAACAACAACAATAAAATATTTTTGTCCCGTTGCATTCTCGTTTTAGGAATGATTGATGATGAGAGACGAGTGCGTTTGGGAGATTATATTTTTTTTAGACTATCAATTAAGTTGACAAATACAAAGGATGAAAATATCATAGGTATAGATAGTTAATGATTGATTTCAATTCCTTTATACGTTTTTTTTTTAATTTTACAAAGAATTTAAAATGCGACATGACGTATTTGCAAAATTTTATTTTTTAATTTTTTAAATTGACCACCAAAATTGACTAAATTATTTACGCTTCAATCCATACGTGAAGATCTCCTAAGTCATTGTAGACTATATCTAATGTTAACATATCTCTTCAATTAGCTTCAAAGTATAATAATTGTGATAATAATAAAAACAAATAATGACACGCGCGTGATCTTCTTAGGGCTGCTTATTTCATCGGTTGTAGGAACTTTAAGAACCCTAAGAAATGAAAATCATATCTATGATGAATAATTTGGTTTTTTTTATATTTATTTCAACATGCTTATCTCTGAAACTAATAGTCAAAATCGAAAATGTTATGTTACAGCCTATTTCCTTATCATCCTGCGAACCTGGAGGATTAACAGATGTCATTCAACCATTAAAGAATGAAAATCAAAAATATAAATGAGAATGTTTATTATAACTATGACATAATGATTTTTGTCATTTCAATATATATTTTTATTTTTAATCGTAACGTTTGTAGAATGATATCTTTTTTGTCTAAGCCTCCTTAGCAGCGGATCAGTAATACATAAATAAACTTCGCAAATATAGCCTGGACGAAAGCTAAACTATGTATATGAAGGCAAAGAACAGAGAATATCCTAAAGAATAAATTATGAGAAAAAAGCAATTTAATGTTTAGAAGTATAATATTTTCATTGAGATCAAAATATGCAGTAACTTTTTACTATGTAGATTTTTGGACAATCCTCCTTTACCTGTATTTCTAATTCTTTTTACTTTGGGTATAGATAGAAACGTATTTTTAGTGACATCACGACAAGGCATAGATTCGTGACCAGTACAAAATAAAAAAACAAAGATTGTAACATTCCCTGTTCTTTGTCCGAACCACAGATCATATAATACTATAATAGTACCGGTACCCTTGATATATAAATCAATTTTTTTTATTGATTGTAGTGTTGAAGGTAATACCAAAATATGTATATTGATATACTGTGGATAATTGGGTATTCTTAGTCAGCTGTATAGTTCAATAAACGCTATCACCCGAGAAGCTGTATTATTGCACATTGGGACGAGGATAAAGTTTTTGAAGTTTGATTGCGAAGGACGTCTTGCGTTGTACCTTATTAGTAATATTTTGTGGTTTTACAGATAAGTAGTATAAAATGTCGATCGGGAAGATGGGTGATTTTGATGTATCTAATATTCCTGGACCGTTGACCGTTTAGATATGTATTTCAAAGTGAACTGTATTAAGGAGGATTTACGTATATTGACATTGATCACAGTCATGGGGAGCGAGACCTATGATTTGTTAGTCAATCTAGCAGATCCCAAGAAGCCGGCGAAGTGGACCTGTAAAGAGACGATGGAGTTGTTGCGTCAGCATTTGGAGCTGATACCGTCGGCACTTACCGAGTGGTACTCGTTTAGACAGAGGTGTCAATTAGTCAACGGGAATGTGGCTACGTACGTAGCCGAGCTAAAGTGGCTGGCGAGAAATTGTAAGTTTGGCGAAAATCTACGAGCGTTTAAGTGAAAATCTACGAGGTCAATTAGTGTGCGGTCTAAAAAGCGACGTGGTGCGACAGTGACTGTTCGCGGAGGGAGAGCTTCCTCAATGGAGGCTGCGGAGAGGGATACAGCTGCGGTGGAGGCACCGGCTGGGAGCAGTGTATCGTCGGAGAGGAACGGTGGCAGCGCCATGCACGCGTTGAGAGCGCCTCGCGAGCGGACCAGGGCAGAGTACAAAGGTTGTGATACATAGCGTCACGGCTATAATAATGGCAGCGTGGCCACTTGCGTCGTGTGTGTCCTCGGGGGGATTAAGAAGTGATAATGAATATTGCGAGACCGCAAAATATAATAGAATTAAGATCAATGTTAGGTATAGTGAATTTCTATGCAAAATTTGTTTGTTGCGTGTTATGTTACGTATATGTCCATAGATGAACCTATTGATTATTATTCTGCCTTTACTTTATCTGCAAATTTAACATAAACACACGATTTGTGAGCTTAATCCATGCACGGGCATATCGCTAGTTTTATAATGCTAAATTAGTCAATCTTTCATGATGTTCATCATATGTTATGACTGCACGTTGAGACAATTGTGTCCAGATTATTACATTCATAACACAATGAAAGCTTACGTCTTGGCTAGAACAAAATAATAAACATTTTATTTGAAACAGTCACACACGACTTCTAAGAGTATAAATACGTTAAAATATAGACTAGAGGCAGTGGTAATGCTTTTGCTTAGAAATCCACGTAAAAGAGGTTCAAATCTCGGGTCTCGCACCTCTGATATTCTCATGTACGAATCGTTTTTAAAATGATTACCACTTGTCTTAAAGTTTTTTCAGCGTTACAAATATACTTGTGTTATATTTTATATGTATAGTAATTTCGACTGCCGTTACAGCTCTATACATTTATCGAACTATTGAACTTTGACTTGAAAAATAATATTAATAACCATTTTCTTACTTAATATTTTAATTTTTTATTCTCAAGCAATAAAAATAATAAAAACAACAAAATAAATAAGGATAAGTTATGAAATTGACTTAATAACTTACAGAGCCTTTTTTTGTTCTTGCTGGAAAAACCTATAATGGGGACACTTCCGGCCGTCAATGAGTAGAGTACTGTGATACTCCTACTCACTAAAATCCACAGCGGAACCCGTTGAAGGAGTGCAATGGGGTATTGCAGGATCGCTTGCGCTATCACTACAACACCCCTGCGGACGAGCCGAACCACGCGGGCGGGCCAACCTCACCTAAATCAGGATACCCTCAATTCACAGAGCGTCCTGACCGCCCCGGTAACGTGCAGGGGAGTCAATGAGAGACCGCCCAGCAGTAGCTCCTCTAGGATGGCCGGACAAGATGCGCATACCGGCGCCCCCTCACCCCCAGGCGACGGCGATGAAGAGCATGGCCCCCACCATGCTTTGCAATGCTTTCACCATGCTTTGAATGGTTTCAACCCACTACCACCATCACGGCATGGCACTGGGGACTCCAAACGGCGCATTCCACGAGGGTGTAGTGCAAGGTGTCCTTGGATACACCATATTCGTGGCATGCGGGTTCCCAACGCGCAACTTGAAACAGCTAATTACCAAAGCAACCATGCCCGGTAAGCACCTGCGTCAGCCTGAACGTCAGGACGCCGTGTGGCCTTCTGACCCAGCGAGACAAGTACCACACCTACCGCAGCCAGGCCGGCCGCTGGAGTCCCCAGGTCTTTCAACCAGCGCTGGATCAGTCCCTCTTCAGCCAGACGCCTGATCCAAGCGATTCCCTCCCGTCCTAGACGTTCCCTGCGCACCTGCTCACTCGCTCGAAACTGGTACTCTTCGGAAAGCACCTCCGCCTGGAGTTTCCAGCGTGGATCACCCGCCATAAGCGTCACTGCCCGTTCCGTTACGACGGAAACCGTACGGTATCCCCGTATCGCCCGCACCAACAGGACCCGCTATGTCTTGCGTAATTTGGCCCTGTTTGAAGCGGGGAGGGCGTCGATTCAAACGAGAGCACCGTACAGTACCATGGACCTCACGAAGCCGGCATTGAGCCGCCGGCAAGGAGATTGAGGGCCCCCGACATTCGGCAAGAGTCTGCCGAGGGCCAAGGTGGCGCCCATCAGTCTCGGGGTGAGCTGGGCGAAATGGATACGGAACATTGAGCGTTCGTCCAGGGTCAGGCCCAAGTAGCGCATGTGGAACCTTTACCAACCTACCCTGGACACGTAGACAGGCGTTGCGGGGGCACCCTTGCGTAGGCCATGGAAAAGGAAGGCCTCCGTTTTGGAGACGGAGAAGGGACAAGCGTTTCGCCTCCTCGTAAGAATGTCCCCGTGCCGTGACGAGGGTGTCATCAGCGTAGGCAATGACACCCAGCCCTGGAAGAAGCGGACACCGCAGTAGCCAGTTATAATCAAGATCCCACAGAACCGTGCCCAAACCACCCCCTATGGAACCCCGCTGTCGACACGTCACCGACTGACCACCCCGTTTGCCCTCGTCCACACGACCTGTCTGTCGCACAGGTACGTATCCAATACCTGCCGGAGATAGAAAGGCACTTTATGGTACCGGAGCGCCTCTCGTAACGTCTCGAACAGCAGAGTCTTGAAGGCGTTGGCTACATCCAACGAGATAACTAGCAGCACGTCTCCCTTCTCTACTGCTGCCAAGGAACCGAACCTTCAGGGCGTTTAGAGTATCCACCGTTGACCGGCCCGCCCTGAACCCGAACTGAGCCTCTGATAGGGCCGGCCCTGCGTCCTCGAGATGCTGAGTTAGACGGGCAGCAAGAATCCTCTCAAAGAGCTTGATAACTTACAGAGCCTACTCCAAATCATTCCACAAAAAAAAAGAATAAATCAATCATTTTACATGAAGCTATAAAAACTTATAATAATATGCTATGTTGTTATAATCAGTAATAAATTGTAATCTAGCTGCTCGCTCTCACTTCTCTTTACCCTATATACAACGTGATTGAAAAAAGTATTTTCACAAAGGAATCTCTGAAAAGGAAAGTAATAGGAAAAAAACAAGGGTAAGATGTTTCATTATTATATTTTTAATATGTGTATTTTGTAGCACATGGTTTAATATGAGTATTATATATAGGTATAATACTAGGTATTAGAGTTATGATAAGATTGATTATTACCCCCTCATGTATGTTCACTTTGTCGCGGTGGAGCCCATTAGAATCTTGCAACCCACCAACCGGGGGGCGAAACCGAGAGATACACAAGGAGATGGCCCACTTTGGTGAGCGGTACGCCATGCGAGTCGCTCCTGGTATTTTTCTGATAGCAGAGTGGACCGTGGGAGCAACCTCATGGTTGTTGTAGTCTGCTTTGGCAGACCTGTTGGGTTTTAGTGGGCAGTACTGACATTTTTAGCCGCTGAATCATCATAACCACCTGTACGTCTACAGGTAGTACTATTAGATAGTGTATAATATGTGTAAATGCATAAAAAAGGATATTTGCGTCACTACGCAAAGTATACATATAAATTGCCCTCACATTTGTGGCAAGTATTATAACGTCACTAAGAAAAAATGTGACTAATTACAGTGCGTCCATTGTGGTTTCATGAAGATTGCAGTGAAGATTCAGCGGAATGCCTAAAGTGTAACGTCTGATTATGCACTAATTACTCGTGGGTAACTATCCCAGTGGTAACGCGCTCGCTTGGATAACCGAGTGAAGCGGGTTCAAATCCCGGGTCTCGCACCTCTGATATTTTCATGTGTGAATCATTTCTAACTTGATTACCACTTGCCTTACGGTGAAGGAAAACATCGTGAGGAAACCTGCATATCTGAGAGAACCTAGCAAGTTTTCGAAAGACATGTGAAGTCAGCCAACCTACACTTGGCCAGCGTGGTGGACTATAGCCTGAACCCCCTCGTATTGAAGGGAGGCCCGTGCCCAGCAGTGGGACGTTAAAAAGGGCTGAATACAACTATCCCTGATATCTATAGGCAACTAACCCATATGTCTGGGTGAGATGCGTATTTTGTATTATTTTTAAAAAAAACATCTTTTAATCTTAAATATATTCCACAATAGTTCCTTTAATCTGAATGGTATAAATAAATATTGATTAAAAATAAAATATGTGTATTTTATGTAATATCTTACATGTATAATTAATATTGATTTTTTTGAATTATACGCAACTCTCCCGGACTTACCATATGTGTTAAATATAACAAACATTTCTTAAATATCAAATAGTTAAAGACAAATAAATTACAGTTACTAGGCAAACAGCGCGTGCAATTGGATTAGGTTTCTACATATTTGGCTATCATAAATCAAATATTTTATATGTAAATAAATATTACTGTCATCATTAGATAACGCACACCATTGTTATCGGATGTACAAACCATTTGCTAATATCTTTATATTAGACTCCAGTCATGTGCCAGACTAATAATATTTACGTAAAGTCATGCATAAAGTCTTTGATTCAAAATCATGCTGTTTACTTATGGTTTAAAAAACACATACGTAAAAATAACCTTCCTCACAGTTGATCTAATGCTATCTTATCACTCTTAACTTTTTATTTAAAAAAAAAAACTTATAATTTTTACAATTTATCATGGTCCTAACACAAGCGTCTAAAAGAAGTGTTTTTAAATAATTTGTTTTGTTTAATTAATTAAATTATTTATTTTTAGCATGGAATTAAAATTACCGAATTGTTTTTTTATCTATACTAATATTATAAAGAGAAAGGATTTAATTGTTTGTTTGCACCGAATAGGCTCCGAAACTACTTAACCGATTAAGATGAAATTTAGTTAAGTTAGTTTGAGACCCTAGGAAGAATATAGGATACTTTTTATCCCGGAAATTATCCCTTAAGGGAGTAAAAATGGGGATGAAAGTTTGTATGGGGAATCAACCTAGGGACGACGACGAGCGAAGCGAGAGTGAGTCGCTAGTATACAATATCTTTACTACTAACAAAACTACTGAAAAACATCGTATAATATTTTAAACAGAAGCATAAATAAATTGTTTTTATAATTCTTTGCGATGATAAAAAACAATTATGTACCTAAACCGATTTTATAAATTGAAAAGTTGATTTTAACTGAGCTTTTAACATTTATTTTGTTATACCCAATACCCATAAAATGTACATTTTAATGTGCGATTCCTGTTTTTCATCATAGCTCTTGTTTTTCAACGTTCATATTTGTACATGTTCACGGAGAATTAGAGTTGAGTACATACGAAAGGGAGAGAACAAAAACAAAAAGGCTACATATGTAAATAGAGTAAACACACTTACTAAGTCTTTGAATTATTGCTTTGTGAAACTATGATACAATAGAGTGTACCATGAATTTAATCGAAACTATAAAGACATATCTTACTCAAATACACAAAATTTCTAAAAGATATTGTCTTTTACATATTATATAAACACTAGATATAATAAAACAATAAATATTATTTCTTTCTTAGCTTTTTATACATTTTTTCTTAAATGAAATCTTAGAAAAAAGCCAGTACTACCCACTTAAACTCAACAGAATCTTCCCTGTCTTAATGGAGTGTCGCAGGATCGCGGACGCTCTCAACCTCGACACTCCGACGGCAGGTCTGCCGAAGGAAGTCACACAACTAAGGGGTTGCTCCCATGGCCCACTTTGCTGTCCGAACCACCGAAGTGGGTCACCTCCCTGTGTAACACACATTGGGGGAGGTGGGGAATAATTTCCTCCGTATTAAGATTAGGCTTAGGCACAGGAGATATTCTAGTGCACAATCTTGAGCGCAAATACAAATGCAGTTTCATTTTCTATTACTCTTTAAAGTCCGGTAGAACGAAAACTCGAACTCGAAGCGTCAAATGCTGCGACCAATTTGCCAACTGAAAATTTCTTGACAGAAAAATCTAATAATTATACTTGGTTTGATCCGGGCCTCAAACCAGGACCCCCGAATCTGCATCCATAAATGCTAATCACTCTCACTAGACCAGCGACCAAAAATCGATCGTATCAACGTAAAAGAAGAAAGAAGTAAATAAAAAACTCAAAAGCAATTTTGATGTTAAATAACTCTTTGATAATTGTACCCCTGTAAATTACAGCTGCTATTAAAAAATAAAGCACGAAAATTGCACAGGGCACTAGAATATAGACGGCAAAATTCAGTTTGTAAAAGTTATTTATATGCAAAAATGTTTTTAACAATGCCGCCTGTTGAGCCACCTTGTACTTTTTTATTCTCTTTAAACTGAATTAAGTTATTTGAGTAAGGCAGTAGTCCATTTTCTGTAGAATTTCTATTTAAGCAAGTTTAATTAATTATAATTATTATATTATAAAAAATATTGTTTAAAATATGATCTAAATAAAGTTGAATATCAAATTAGGTTAGATTATTTAGGCACTAATTGCAACTACATACTGTTATAATTTTTAAGCAACAGAATGCAATGATGAATATTTAAAAAAAATAAAAAATGATTACTATTAAAATATATTTATTTTCTGTGGAGATTATCTTTTATTCAGAATCTTACAGCAACCTTTTTTCCCCGCGGTATTCGATCGGAGTTTAGTCGTAATATTTGGGCATGATGGCAACTTACAATTTTTGCAAATAGTTAAATTTTTCTTTCAAATTTAAACCTCCTGAGAATTTCTTGTCGTTAAGGATTAATTGGAATTAAATTTTAACTAGTTAAAAATGTTTGCGCAAATTTACATAAAAATCCATTAGCAGCTCTCCAAGGCCCGGGGATGAAACACCGCCAACTTCCCAACTCTGTTACTGGGACTTTTTTAACAGGACTTTTCAATAACTTAACTTGGTGCGACTCGGGATTCGAACCCAGGTGTACCCATCGAGGCATTTTACAAGCTCTAATTATGCGCTTAAATTAAGATTTAATTGATTGATTGAGATTGATTTCTGTTGAATTAGTGATTGTTTTAACTTAAGATTAGGCTTATTAATATTGGTGTATAGGATATAATTACAAAGATATCGCTGTATTATGCAGCTCACTAAATTATCACATTGACCTAGGTCTCTTAGGTAAATAGAAATAAATACATAGTATACAACAAAGGATAATAATTCAAATATTCCGTCATTTATTGCGAGAGAAATGGATTTTGCTTAAACAAAAACGCTCAAAAGTTCACAACTGTAAATTAATATTTGAATCATATTTATAAAGGAGTAGGTACTATTTATCTCATACACATTAAATATGAAAACTGATAAAGTTTCTATTAATATATATTCACTGTACTCTATTTTATCACGCTTTTATTAGCTATGTAATTAAATATTAGAATCTCACACTAGCTTCCTTCTATTAGGTAGTGGGTGTGGTGCCGAGATCGACCCTTGCTACATCGACCAATTGTGATTCTTTGTAGCTCGAAAAACTTACTTCTAATTATCATATCTATTTGATATCATTCTTTAAAGTCTTAAGAGAAACTTTCAAGTTTGGGCGTATTTATTTTATTTCGATTTCATACATTCAAGGTGGCCCAAAGTATGTTTTTAATATGTTACTTGTTGGTCTTTTACATTAGCAGTTATTGACTACACAGTTGTATATATAGTATATATAATCTAAATCAAATTTTCTCTTAAGTTTATGCTAGCATTTAATCGGTGTCGTAAAAAGTGCTAAAAATATTAACACAAAACTTACAAGCCGTTTACCGTGGCTTGCAGTAATTACACCGCAACGTAGTCCTACCAGTAATTAGAGGGCTACTTTAAAAATATCCAGATCCTAAGAAAGTTGGTAATTAACAACTTCAAGCTCAAAACATGTACTACACGTTTTAATAGTAGGGAAAAGTTATGTACCTACAAGTATAGCACTGATTTATTCTGAAATTGCCCTTTGATAAAAATATGCTATTTTATAATTTTCGATTCGCAGAACCCATCTAAAACCATAAAGATGAAAATTAGTTTTCATTTTTTATTAACCACCAAAGCAAAGGAGGGGGGTTATAAGTTTAACGTGTAGGTACATATATCTGTGTCTGTCTATTGCACTATAGCGCCAAACGGATGAACTGATTTTAATTTAGTTTTTTTTTCGAAGGGTGACTTAATGGAGATTGTTTTAGCCATAAATCAAGTAAATCAATTCAGCTGTTTGCAGGCTATTAGCTCTTGTCTAGACGGTAAAAGGATATGAGCAACTTCTATCAATCGATTTCATTCGAATCTTAGTATTCTATTACATGGTATTCTAGGTCTGATGCTCCAGCGTCACTTGGAATCTGCAAAATACTCAACTCTTTACTAAAATACCTGCAGTGATATCGTATACCTATAGGCTCATTGAAATGGCCTCAATGAATAAATAGGTTATATTATAAATTAAATTTAAAAAAAAAACAACATTATATATTATATATATAATGTCGGTTTTTTTTAATTTAATTTCTTGTGTATTAGGTATATAATTAATGTGTAGATAATAACAAGTAACAGTAATAAGATAATATCACAAAAAGACTATTTTATTAGTGACATTAAGTATTATTTTGTGTTTAAGAACACCTATATAGGTATAACATAATAGTATTTATTTATCAGATAGGTGCATGTAATAAATAACGATTTTTTTTTAATGTTGTCTTTTGACAATTTAACTTAAAGTTAGTTCTTCTTACTGCAATACTTTCTAACCAACAACTAATATTTATATTTTTTTTAAATACTAAATAAAATACACGTGTGGCATCCCCAAAACTACATAAATTATTACATTTATTTTAATGTAACAAAATGTACGAGTTTACGACATGTGCTATCATAACTATTTATTTAATAATATATAAATATCTCGTGTCACGGTGTTTGTGATCGCACTCCTCCGAAATGGCTCGACCGATTTTAACTATTTTTTTTTGTGTATTTGGTAGGAATAAGAATAGGTCGTAAAGTATTTTTCACCCTCCTACCTCCACCCCCACATTTTTTAATCGTTATTTTAGTATTTTTATATAAACAATATTATATAAATATATAGTGACGAACCCGAGCGAAGCGAAGGTGAGTCGCTGTATAACATGAAGCCAAAATTTTTTTTGTAGATTGAACTCAGGCGTAGCCGCGAGTTTTGCTAGTAATAAGTATATAATGTAACCTTACTTAAGAAATAAGTGCTACGTCATGTAATTCACTGATTCGAAACAATGTGTGTTAAAGCTTTATTTCTAGGCAGCGATAATAATAAAAAAAGTTAATCAGGCGTGTAAACTCCTCGCACCAAGGGTTGTAGACCATAGAGTCACATATCACATACATTTTATATCCTTAATATTCAAATTTATCTCACAATTTCTAGGACGGAGGTATATACATAAAGAATATAAAGATTTAATATTTTTCTGTAAAATGCTGTGATTTAGCCTATGAGTATAAAAAAATATCAGGAAGTAGCAAATGCACAGATAACATAATACTATACGGATCTAACACAACTCTAAGAATAATGTAAGTCCTACATTTAAACCAATAATAAAACTCATCTGATAATTTTTACTTGGCCTATAGCTATCAGAAGAATATTTTCCTTCATGATAAAATGAAAAAAAACTAAAACATATCCAAACTTTCAATGATCGACATAGAATAGGTGAATTAAGTATTTATAGCACACTAACGACTCGTTTCGCTCGGGTGTATCCCTAGAAACGTAGAATATGCATATAGTGTTGCTACAATTTTACAAATCTATTTAAGAGAAATAATTCCGTAACAAGTACATTCTTTTCATGCAAACCTATTGGTTTACGCGGCGTATAAACTCATGGCAAGATTTTTTCAGACATCTTCAATAGTTAGTATCCTATTTCCGCCAATTTACACAAAACCTCAAAGAATTATACATCTAAATTTCCCTCATTAGTTACTCCGTTTATTGGTGAAAACCATATGTAAATCTGTTTGGTAGTTTTTGAGTTTATCGCATTCAGACAGAGAGACAGACGCTGCGAGGAGACATTGTTTTATTTATAATATGTAGTAATGGCACTTCTAAAACATAACAAGTCTACGGCTGGTCGAGCATAATTAATATCACAGATATTCCAAAGGTTGCCGCATAAATATTCATCGGGTGTCCCTCGAGAACGAATATGGCATTAGATTTATCTTAACTTTTAAACAGACATTTATATATTGTCTATTTAACAGAGTTCCCTGTAAAGCAAATCCCTCTAACATTATAAATACGTAAGTTTAGAAATGTGCGAGTGTTAGTGCCTGTGAAATTCAGAGTAGATGTAGCTTATATTGTGGAATAACACTGACTACTCTTTATCGACATGTACCATGGAGCGGCGAACAAAACTGTGGGTTAAAGCTAGTAATAGCATAATCTCGTCCTAAAAGTAAAAATAGCCACTCTAAGTGACTACTATATATCGGAATACTCAATAATATAATTAGTAGGTTAATTTATAAAAAAAATATTTAACATTTGTAATAACAATATGCCTAAACTGTAGAATTAATATTTTTTGTTATCCCTGATTTAATATAATCATAATATGATTTTAATATTATTTACATACACATTATGTATATTTTGTTGTCAGCCCTTGTTAACGTCCCACTGGGCACGGGCCTCCCTTCAATTCTAGGGGGATCAGGCCATAGTCCACCACGCTGGCCAAGTAGGTTGACATATTTCACATGCCTTTCGAAAACTTCCTCACGATGTTTTCCTTCACCGTACGACAAGCGGTAATCGTGTTGGAAATGATTAGCACATGAAAATATCAGAGGTGCGAGACCTGGGATTTGAACCCGCATCACACGATTTCCCAAGCAACCGCATTACCACTGAACTACCACTGCCTATTATGTATATAGATCATATTAAACACCTGTATATCTAAACCTTTAACTAACGCTTACTCATCGTCATTAATTCAGTTGAACAACACTCCAACATTTTGATGTCTTCACGCCATAACATACCGAATCTAATATATAAAATATTATATCTTACAATGAAAACACAATTATAGAGTAAAATAGATAATAAATATGTTTTCGATGGAAGATGATGCAAAACAAAATAAATATTTAGTACTCCTGCTTAATATTTAGCAGACCTTGTTGCTTAGTGATCCGTAAACTTATTTCCATAAGGCCTTTTTGTTATCAATATTTTAAACGCGCCAGAATCTATTTGGACTTTCAAATATTATAATTTGTTTTACGAATAGGGGTTGAAAACTAAATAAAAAACAAATCTTTATAGTTAAATTCACCTTCCAGTAGCGTTTTAGCATCGTAAGTGCGTGCGTCGTACCCCTTGCGGAACGCGTACACGCCGCCGTATCAGTTAACAATTGATTTCAAGAAATTATCCAGGAGGGGTTATACTTGGAGCAACTAGTAAAATATAATTGTATAGTTATACACTATACAGCCCTTTTTAACGTCCCACTACTGGGCACATATGGGTTGGCAGACTTCACATGTCTTTCGAGAACTTGCTAGGTTCTCTCAGATATACCGGATCCCTTACGATGTTTTTCTTCACCGTAAGACAAGTGGTAATTAAGTTGGAAACGATTCGCACATTGTGCCAGAACTAGCCTTTGAATTGAAAAAAATATAATAACAATCGAAAAATAATAATAAATATGCACAATGCACTCTAAGACAGTTTTAAGTAGAAATTATAATAGTTTACGTTGGAAGCTGTGGGTGCACGTGACGCTACTAGCACGGATATAACAAAACAGTGTTCTACTATAAAGCATTAATCATACCACAATTGCATTACACATTATAGGTAAAAGTATGACTAACATGTGGCATTTCTTTCATCAGTCGTTTGAAAGCTTTTTCCTAACGTTTCTATTATAAGTTATAATTCTTTCTTTTGTTATAAAATATTTGTCTTCGCTTATTACATTTCACTTCGCTGAAGCTCACCTCTAAACAAACAAAAATAAACCTATCCCACGGTAACCGTACATTTTTTCGGGATAAAAAGTAGCCTATTTGTTGTTCTGATGTAAGAACTATATTATTATAAAGTTTCATTACAATCCAATCAGTAGTTTTTGTATAGTAAGCTGTATAAGTTACTATAGTTTTTTTAATTGTCCCACGGGCACTATTTAATTTTCCGGGATAAAAAGAATCTAAGATGTTGACCGGGGATATAAGGTACCACCATACAAAATTTCATTTAAATCGGTCCCACAGTTTCGGAGATTAGCCCGTACAAACAGACAAACAGACAGAGAAACGAAAAATTTGAAAAAAATCTGGATTTGTTCTATTTCTCTTCTTACACCCCCCTGACTCGGTTTTTAGCATTTTTTTCTATGTACAGACATTCGACCTCTACAGTTTTATTATGTGTATAGAAATAGATTAGCAATAAATAATATAATATTAAATACTCCTTAATTATTGTATTTTTTAGTCTTTAATTCATTGTCATTCTTGAATTATTTTGTTAATTTAGTATAGATGTATTATATTTATTCAAATATAATACATAACGACGACACGTTTGTAGTTTGTAGTGACCCTACTTGCTGTGCTAGCGGTCGCGGGTTCAAGTTCCGCTGGGGGCATTTATTTGTATGATGAGCACGAATGTTTGTATTGCAGTCTTGGGTATATATTTATAATATATATGTATTTAAAGTTACATATGTGTAGTGTATCAACTATCTGGTATCCATAACACAAGCCTCGTAGCTTACCATTTATTTAGATGGTGTTGCGTGTTAATGTCCCAATATATTTACTTATTTATTATTTTATTTAATGCTAGAATCACAACAGTGTCCTAATATGACGCATTTATCATACCACAATTGCATTACACGCTATAGATAGTAGTTACCATACATTATTTCAAACTATATACATAGTCTGGCCATCAGTACTGTTACAATTAAAAATAAACAAAATATTACATTTGAATTTGGAATCTGTCATATTTATATGATTGTTTATTGTGGTTTTCTCATTTTCGCGCCAATACATTGTAAAATATTTTGTGATAAAAATGGAGTGGGGTGATAAAGAGAACCGAATCACTATGATTGCATTACACAAAGTAGGTATGGAGCCAAATTCAATTTTTAAAACTCTCCATACGCTTGTAATTAGTTAAATGTTTCTCTACCGGGCTATTAATAGGCACAATGAAACCTCCTCTGCTTGTGACAGAAAAAGATCAGTGCAAGTAGTGTTCGTACGAAAAGGCGATCAAAGCAGTAAGGGAAAGAATTTGAAGAAATCCTGTCCGAAAGCAAAAGATTTTATCTCGGAAGATGAAGATAGCACCTAGAATCATGTGGCCTATTTTAAATGATGACTTAGGACTTGCAGCCTATAAGAGACGCACTGGTCATTTCTTAACTGATGATTTAAAAAAGAATAGAGTGGTAAAATCAAAACAACTACTTAAGCGGTACGCAAAGGGAGGTCACAGAAAAAATTTGGTTACGGATGAGAATTTTTTTACAACTGAGCAATATTTTAACGAACAAAATGACCGTATTTATGCTGAAAGCTCTAAGGAAGCTTCCCAATTAGTCAACAAAGTACATCGTGGTCATTATTCAGCTTCAGTGACTGACTGAGAGTGACTGAGAGGTGAAGGAAGTGACTGGGCCATATTTTTGTGAAAAAGGTATCAAAACATCGGCAAAAGTACACTTCAAGATACCATTCTTGAGAAGATAGTTAAGCCCCTTAACAACACCATGTTCAATAACCAAGAATGGCCCTTTCAGTGAGACTTGGCACCGGGTCATAAATTATGTTGTACATATTTATATCTAGCAGTTCACCCTCGCTTCGCTCGGATTCACCTCTACAAAAACAAAATCCAAATCGATCCCACGGGAACCGTACATTTTTCTGGGATAAAATTTTTAGTAGCCTATGAGCTATTCCAGACTATAATCTATCTACGTGCCAAATTTTATCCAGATCTGTTCATGGCGTGATTGAATAACAAACTTCCATCCAAATATCCAAACTTTCACATTTATAATATTAGTAAGAAGTAAAATAAATAAAATGGTTAAAAGCAGTCGAGACATTTTCACGTGATGAATGAATTACGAATACGTAAAAGGATTTAAGAATGTTGTATAAGGAGTCATTATTATAGATAAAACACTTACTAGAATGAGATACTTTTAAAAATAATATTTGGTGACAATTACGATTTTTGATTTTATTATAATAAGTCACTTTTTAGAAATACATGTGGACAAGTGGAGAGCCATTTCATTTACCAGATTTCGTAACATATCTTAAATGTTAGGAGATATTAATTTGACGTAAGCACGTACATATGTACATATGTAATTAGAAAGATAAAAATTTTTCTGGGTGAAGTTACATCTATTGCACAAATAAACGTATATAATGACACGTTTGGCTCAGTTTGTAGTGACCCTTGACCCTACTTGCTGTGCCAGTGGTCACGGGTTCAAGTCCCGCAGGGGGCATTCATTTGCGTGATGAGCACAAATGTTTGTACCCCAGTCATGGGTGTTTATATTTATAATATGTTTGTATTTAAAGTTATATATACGTAGTGTTTCAACTATCTGGTATCCATAACACAAACCTCGTAGTTTAGCATGGTACTAGATGGTGCTGTGTGTTAATGTCCCAACATATTTATTTATTTATATACTATACAGATTTTTTTTCTTTTCCGTAACCCGGAAAGCTATTTTTCTGATTCTAAAATTGAAAGAGCATCACAAGTTACGATAAAGCTGCATTAGTTAGCGCATAATCACAAAATCACCTGTAAGCTCGCTACATATTTGCAAAGGCATTATAAGAGCACGTTCTAGTAACGAGGTAAACACCATGTGATTTGCGCAAACAGTCACTTTAGGTGTAAACAACGATGCGTAATTATTTACGCATTAGAAGTGTATTTCAGATTTCAGAAGCACTCACTTAATTTTTATCATAGATGTGATGTGAATGCTTAATTAATTATTTAATTATATACATAGATTAATTATGTTATTATAAAATATTTATTTTCAAAAAATGTAATATCTCTGATTCCTATGTGAGATTAATCTGTTCATTTTATTTAAAAAAAATATGTAAATTAATTTCTTGTAATCGTAGTAGTAAACCCTTTTAAGAGCTTTTTTTAATCGTATACTATATCATATATTCTTAGTCTCGTGATGTTCATGCAATAAAAAATCAAACTGTATTATTATATTTCTAAACTAAACTTGATTATTATATTGTAGAAGACTAGCGACCACCCTCGCTTCCCCATACAAATGTTCGTTCGTTCATTCCCCATACAAACTTTCATCCCCATTTTCACCCCCTTAAGGGATGATTTCTGGGATGAAAAATATCCTTTATCCTTCCCAGGATCTCAAACTATCTTCTTACCAAATTTCATCTAAATAGATTCAGTAGATCCACAGATCACTCCCTATAACGTCACAAACTCACAAACTTTACCTCTTTATAATATTAGTACAGATCATATAATATAAATTAGAAAAAGTTTTTCATAACTACTAACATTAAGATTCGACATAGAAAGGACACAAACATTTCACAATCGCCGTAAGCAAGAACTAGATAACATAAGTACATGTCTAACACTTAACCCATTTCAGAGAAAAGTTCGAAAGATTAAAGGTACGTGAAAATTTTTTAGCCAAAAGTATGAGTGACATATGGCGTTAGTTTCTCCAGTAATTCGAAAGCTTTTTCATAACGTTTCTTTTGTAAATTATAATTCTCTCTGTTGTAATAAAAGTTTTTTTTTTCTTTTTTTTATATACAAAAGCGTAGCAATAAACAAAGTAAAATATTAGTTATAATAATTATTATTTAATAAGATAATAATAAAATTATATTTGAATACCTATAATTTTAGTATCATGAGCATAAAATATTTTTAAAAATAAGAATTTAAAAAAAAGTTTAATTAGGAAATAAGTTTATGGTAAAGTACCCTTTCTCGTCTAGTGTTCATAATGTTGAATTACTTGAGTATCTAGTTAAATGTGTGGAGGCTTGAAGGGAGGTGTTGAAGGATATTTGCGGACGCCTAACCATGAGTGGGCTTAAAATATAATAAACTGAACCTAGGTAAGGTTCCTAATAGATTTTAAATCTTTATGGATTTTAAATTTAATGGGTTTATACATAATGAGTTTGTGAACAACATTTTTTGTTTTTTTTTTTTCAGCAAAGGTTAAAAAAGATACTTAATAATAGGTGGTAATATTACGTAAATACAATTTATTTTCAAACCTTAATAGTCTCAATGTTACCAGGTTATATTTAGTTTAACTGAGAATTATTTTAGCTTTTTTTGTTAAGATACGACATAATTTTACTGATATTTATACATTTAATGAAAAAATATTTATTATTTTTGATAAACACGTTATTTAAATGACATCATTAAAATCAATACGACTATTATAATTAACTATTTTCATGTGTTTCAAAAACACGTGTTTTCAACACATATTCGTAGTTTAAAATCGTCAGTAATTATGTTGCATAACTGGAGTAATATTTAATTAACAGATAATATTTTATTATTAGCATTTGATTTCACTGTTCAAATATATTTTATCGTGCTTATGATAAAATAATAGTTTATTTAGTATATAATATTATAAATTCAAAATATTTTTAGCATGAATCGCCCGACAAAAAAGCTGGAGTGAATTTTTGACAACGTATTCATATGCTAATCCTAATGATATTTATGTATAGGGATGTATCCTAATGATATTTATATATAGCATGAGGGAGTTGTAAAGTTTAAATAAGAGTAATATTATCTTGGCAAAGTTTTATTATTTAATATAAATTCGCCAGTACTGAGGCTTTTTTTTCAAACTACTCATTCAGTAAATAAAATGTAATAATTTAATTTGAATATTTTCTTTTCAATTTGAATTAATGATCTTTCATACAATAAAACGCGTATTTCAGAATTTTCAACTGAAACACTTTTTAAGAAATAAAGGGGTTACTTTCAGGAAGTGTGAAAATAAAAGGAAAATAAAATGCGCGAGGATTGTAGCTTCTGGCATTTCGTGTCCGTTGCTCAAAGTAAATAAAATTTTGTTCAAAGAAACGATTTTTGTAATAACTAAATTCGTAGATTTCGTTGACAAGTTTATCGTTTTCACAAATTGATTTATTAGTTTTTTATTAGTTTTATATACAGTATCGAGATGCAATTTCGAACACTTGTGATTGTTAATCTTGCACCTTGGTCGCTTGACCACGATGCTTATACCGGAGTGTAAGAAATTATCGACCATATTCTGCGTGGAATGATGCGAAAGAAAATCGCATGAAAACTCGAAAACATGCGTTTTCCCAGACATAAGACTAATCTAGATCGATTTTTCGCCCCGAAATCCCCCACATACCAAATATCAGCGAAATCGTTAGAGCCGTTTCCGAGATCGCCGGCATAAATAAATAAATATACAAGAATTTTTCGTTTAAATATATTAGATTAGATAAGTTACTATCGCTCGCGCCTTCATTTGCGTTTAATAATAATAATCTTTACTAGTAATATAAATTTAGAAGCGTTTTGTTGGCTTGTTGATTGTATAGCGATTAATACAAAAAGAGTGTTTCATTGTTTCACAATATATTTATTGGGGTAAAAGACTTTACCTCAATGGGATTAATAACGCTAGAAATAAAAAGTCAAATATACATATATTTTTTTTCCAAATACGCTAAACCAATTTTGACGAAGTTTGGTATAGAGAGCGATGGGACCTTGAAGAAGGACGTCTGACTTTTTGTCACAAAAATGAAACTTAAAAGAGGTGAAATAGGAGTTGAAGGTTTGTATTGGAATTTGTTTCCAATTTCTCAAATGAAGGACAAAAAATTCATTATATCCTTAATTTTGATAAGAAATAAAGAATATTTTGGCGATTATGACCAATGAAGGTAAAATAGGGGATGAATTTAAGTTTTTTGAAATACTTATCTACTTTTCTATACCTATGTACCTATAATGTGTATACTGTTTATACTATACAGTCTACCTATTCCATACTAACCATTAAAACGTTCCCGAGCGAAGCGAGGGTAAGTCGCTAGTACTGTATAATTTTTTTACACTAGTAAAAAAAATCAGTTTAAATTATCTAATCGAGGGCCCTCAAAGTCGCCATCTACCGTCGTTCCATTAATAAGCAATTTCAGATCCCAGAGGATTGTAGATAAGACACGCATTACTTGCAAATAAAATGCTACATTTGTATCTGATGGAAAACAACAAGAAACAAGACGGAGTTTGAAAATACAATTATAGATTACGGATGTACAAATATTTTAAATCTTAAGAATATTATCTGTGTTTTGTTATACATTTTTGATTACTTTGTTACGTTTTTTAGTACAAAAAATATGTATAGGTTGATTCCCCATACCGACTTTCATTCCCATTTTCACTCTCTCAAGGGATGAATTCCGGGATAAAAACTATCCTATATCCTTCCCAAGGTCTCAAACTATCTTCTTACCAAATTTCACTATCATCCATTCATTACATCATTATTTTTTTAATTTTATAAGGATCTAGTTTCAATATTACATGGTGTTAATAGAAATAACCTTTATATAAAGGTAGCCCAGTGGTAACGCGCTCGCTTGGGAAACCGAGTGAAGCGGGTTCAAATCCCAGGTCTCGCACCTCTGATATTTTCATGTGCGAATCATTTCTAACCTGATTGCCACTTGCCTTACGGTGAAGGAAAACATCGTGAGGAAATCTGCATGTCTGAAAGAACTTAGTAAGTTTTCGAAAGACATGTGAAGTCCGCTAATCCGCACTTGGCCAGCGTGGTGGACTATGGCCTGATCCCCCTCCTGAAGGGAGGCCCGTGCCGTTAAAAAGGGCTGAATACAAATAATATAGTAGTTTAGCACTTCAAGGAAAATCAATAAAATGTTGATCGTGGCACGTGGTTTTTGTGTGACCTGATAATTATATTATAAAAAAGCAGCGATAACTTCGTTTTATCTTCCACGTAACAATCACGCCGGTTTTCACTAGTTTTTTTGATTTATCTTCTTTACAATTGTTTCTTTACTCAATTTAATAGTACTTTATTTACTTTACTTTTTTGGGTTCCGTAGTTAAATGCTTTTCTTATAATTTCGTCACATTCATCTGTCCGTATGTCACATTTATTTTCATAGGAGTAAATTGGAGATTGATTTCTAAATAGGTCTTTAAAATTACGATAGATACCTCAACTTTTTTTTTCAAACTAATATTTTTCAAACTAATATTTGGAAAGTATTCAATATTGTATTGTTATGGAGAAAATACTTGTAGAAGTGGACAGTAGTTTTGAGATATTTTTAGTATTGCGTTCTACGTATGGTCGCAAAAATAACTTTGTACCTTTTAAAAATACTGTTAATAGTAAATATTTCTTTTTTTTCTTTTAACGTAACAAATTATCATATTATAAGATTTTAGTACTTTATACGGAACCCAGTGTCGAAGTCAGACTCACACTTCATAGTTTTTTGTTAATTTTATTATAGTACTTTTAACAAAATAATATACTAAATAATCTAAAAATATAGTGACTACTTGGAGTAAAACTCTGCGGAAAATTTACTCTAAAATGCGTGATAGTTTGTTTTTGTTTGAGATAAAATCTAAATATAAATTAGAATTAGAGTAACAGCCATACTTTAATCAAAGCCTATATATAATTATTTAGTATTTTACATTTTTCATATAGACCATAACCACTATAGGAATTTTTATACCAAATAATTATTAATCCAGTGGCATATCTTACATAGCACATTCTCGACTGTTTTATGACTACACTCTACACTTAATTATGATCAAGAAGCTTACAATTATAGAGGTAAATAGTCATTTTTTTAAGTAATAATGTAAAATTTAAAATGATTACATCCATACTAATATTATAAAGAGGCAAAGTTTGTTTATTTGTTTGTTTGTTTGAACGCACTAATCTCATGAGCTACTAATCCGATTTGAAAAAATATTTTTGCATTAGATAGCCCGTTTATTGAGGAAGGCTATAGGCTATATATCATATAATATATAGTCTATCTCGTCCATACTAACCGTTAAAACAAGCAAGCAGCAAGAAAAACGAAGCAAGGGAGAGTCATTAGTAGTTAATATAATACAAAGCTTGCTAGTTAGCTTTAGTTAGACCAGTTGGTCAATCTGTAATTATCTAAAAAAAATTGCAGATACTTTCATTCCACTTCCAGTAATTTCGCATTATTCATATGCATAACTCACATTGTTTTATAGATTTTAGTAGAGCTATATTTTATTTACCAAAACCTTTTTGACCACTTCATTAGTTTTCACGGTTTGTACCCAAAAACTTGCTATCCTAAATCTAAAGGGAACGCTTGTTTCGAGCGCGGTGCGTTCTAATTATAAAAGTTACAAGAAGTAACAATAATAGCAAACATGAATTTTTATTCCATCTATATACAGAAATGTCCATTTTTAATTCGATTTTATTTAAAGTTATATAAATTATTGTTAGGTATGTTATTATAGTAGATTGATTTAGTATATTAATGATAAATTACAAATAACATAGTAATCGTTACAGAATTATGTAACTTTTATTTGTATTTATTTTAGTTTTTATGTTTAATCTTTCATTTTTCTTATCTTTTCTCCGGAGACGTCTACTAGGACAGACTAAGTTTTTTATTGACTAAAATAAGTTCACAATTCCATTATATTTCGTAAATATTATTATACTTTTTGTTTTTTAATTATTAATTTTACCTTTTTTTTACGTCCCATTCATGGGACTTCCTTCAATATCAGGAGAATCAGGCAATAAACCACAGGCTTCACTTATCTTTGGAAAACTTGATAGGTTCTTATTCTCTTCTTAATCATATTAAAAACGTCAATGATAGGACTCACATACGAATATTAGAAGTGCGAAACCTGGAGTTTGTCCTTTTACAGATTTTATTAAACTTGCAATGTTTGTGTCTGTTTGTTCGGGTCAAATCTTGCGACTAAATTTTAAAACAGTTATCCTCGACCGATTGAGCTGAAATTTTGCATACATGTTTAGTTTAGATGACAATGCCGGGGTTTTTTTTTTTTGAAATAAATTCTTCATCCTACAACGATCCTCGCTAATTGATACGGGCGATCGTTGCAAAAATTTACTTTATTAGGGTCTAAGACCTTTTTTACATAATTTTTTGCCCGCAATTCTTATGACAATGCAGGATTAGCTAAATGACATCATTCTAAGCCTAATGTGGCGGACTCCCAAAAATAGCGAAATATTTTTTTATCCACTTTATGGTATAAAATGAAAGGCTTTGCTGAGAAGAATACGAATAAATAACTCAAAAATAAAAGTAAACTTTAAATTATTACACTACCCAATTTATGATATAAAAGCTTGTTTTTAAAAATGTTTTTTTAAAATTAATTTGATACCATTTTAAAAACAATATCTAAATATTGCTTTTATTTATAATCTTAATATTATAATGATTACAAACTCTGTTGTAGTCGATAATTAAAATAATATTTATTGTTAGCGGTTAATACCCCCTAGAGAGAGGTCGAAAGCAATAGATTATCTCAAAAACAATAAACAGCGGATGTATTATTGTTGGAGAAGTGGGCAACAATAAATCCGATATTTCACGCGAATTGCAACCATTTATACTCGTTTCTTACCTCGTTTGTTAAACTTAATTATAATTATAAGCGATCAAAACTTGACAGGATCTAATATTTTATTAGGCTGTACAAATAATTCTCCATGAATTCACTAATCGGTGCAAGTGGTGAATTAACTAATATATGTATAATATGTAGAATCTATTTAGTACCTATAAATACACTTTATTCTAACCTAAACTATATTTTGATTTCTTAGTAACAATAAATACTACTTACAATTAATCAAAATAGTGTTTTAGGGGTTTTCGTAGCCAAATAGCAAAAGAAAACCTTTGATTTCTTCTTGTTCGTTTGTTGGTTTGTCCGTATGTCATAACCATAACCCATAACATAACGAATTAGTAAGTTAAAAATAACATAAATAATGTTTTATGCAACGGAACCCTCGATGTGCGTGTCAGACTAGCTCTTGCTCGATTTTTATTATTTAATACTATATTCTATTAATTTTATTAATTGTTGTACTAATTATGAGTCATACGATGGTTATATAACATTAATCAAACTATCTATTAACAGATAACATCCCAACTGTCCTTTAACTGTCACCGAATATTGAACGTTGTTTTCAACTACGATAACATCTTTCTGAGCACCGACAGTAACATCGAATAAGTAGAGTTATTAATATTTCAATATTATAGACTACTAGTGGCTTATATTGGTCGAGTACGCTCCTGGATGTCTTTTACATTTATAATACACTCGCTTCCCCTTGATCTTCATTATAAAATATCACTCTTTATTTTCTATAAATATAATATACCAGAATATATAACTCATCTTTATGTCTCTAACATCAATAAAAATATTAAAACGTGTGCAGTGCAGAAAATTTTAAACAACGGTTACCATGGCAACAATTGGTCATAATAGCTTTTATTTAATTTATGCACATTCATCACACAGTAATAAATATTCATTTTTTTAAAGTAATAAGTTTAGTTTTTTTTAACAAATTTAAAATTTATTTTACATTTTATTTAACATATAATACATATTCAGTATTATTTTTCACTTCCTATGCAATGTATTTCTATCTCATTCTCTCCCCGGCTTAATCCTATATATTTATGTGTTTCTCTCTTTCTAGGGTCGCATTTCCATTTCATCGAGTTTCAAATCACAACGGTCCTAAAGAAATTTCACTTCAAAAATATAGGACTTTTATACTTCCATTTCACCTCCTTCAAGTTTTATTTTCGCGGCTCTTTTTTCCTTCTCCAAGGTCCCATCTATCTCTGTACCAAAATTCATCAAAATGAATTCACAGTTTTATGTGAATGTAAGTTTATTGAAATACTAACATACTATCATTTATATATGGCAGTATATAACATTTTAGGATTAAAATTTTACCTTATCGATGGATATTTTTGGTGTCACGAGTCACGACCCAAATCGCATCATGTGCAAGCGCGTTCAGCCGTGTGGCCAATTACGATATAGGTACTTAGATTTTAGCCTCGAAATAATATACCTAATAAAGCTATATATATTTAAGTAAGCCTTTCATATTTATTTATAGTTTACGTAAAAAGTTATAATAAACTTTTACGCTTTTTTAGTACAAAACGAGTCTGTGGTTTTGAAATGCGAAAATTAGTTTTCGATATAGCTGAAACAATTTTGCTGATAATAAACACAATACCATCTAGTTCCATGGTAAGCTAAGAGGCTTGTATTATGGATACCAGAGAGTTAATACACTACACATATATAACTTTAAATAGACAAATATTATAAATATAAACACCCATGACTGGATTACAAACATTCGTGCTCATCACACAAATGAATGCCTCAGCGGGACTCGAACTCGCGACCACTGACACAACAAGTAGAGTCTCTACAAACTAAGCCAAACGTGTCGTCATCAACGGTAGATGCAGTCAAAGGTGAGATCTTTCTTCAAGCTAAGTAAACAAAAATATTTCCTCAAAACATAGCATAGTAATTTTATGATTTTGTTTTAGATGTAGGAGGGTTCGACGCAAAACGAGGGCGAGTAGTTAATTTAAAAACTAGTGTGAATGATGACTGCTTTATTAGTATAGAAGAGAGAAAAGCGAATTTATTAGTAACTTAGGTTATGTTATTATTCTTCCTTGCATTATAGAGCAAACTAAATGTAATTTTTGTATGGATATAGTTTTTAGGAACAAGAAAAATAATAACTCTATGTTATTAGCGTTATTATTACCGTATGGTAATAAAAACTACTATTTACTTGCTTGCTTGATGTATATCAAAAACATCTTTAAAAAATCATGTACATACACCAAAATAGATTTCTTCTCTTTAATTTTATACAGTAGGCAAAAGATTGATTGAAACGGAAAGTGATTTTAAATAATGATAAAATAATTTGGAACTCAAAGTTTTCATTCGATTTCTAAGTAATAAAGCAAAGTAGTAAAGATATGGGAACGTCCTTTTATCTATGCTATCTATATATATCGAATCTGTATATTAAATATTTTTTGGAAAATCTTATTGAAATAGTCATATTATCGATGCAGAGGCCAATTTTTTTTTAAATTTTTGTCTGTCTGTCTGTATAACCACTGGACAGATTTTAATGAAATTAATGATTGCTGGTTATCCAGATCAACATATAAGATACTTTTTACTACGGGAAAAATCACATCTATACTAAACGTTAAAACGTAATTAGGGACAACCCCGAGTGATACGAGGGTGAGTCACTAGTTCTATATATTTCTAATAAAACCTAGGCACTGTAATAAAATTTCTTTATCCGTGTAAGACAGTAAATAAAATTTTAATTTTTTGATGTTATTAAATTTTTATTATAAATAAAATGGTATTTCAAGATTATTTATAATTTATTATACTTACGGAATTGGATCTGACTGAACTTAGCCAAAAATAGGGTTAGTTGTCAAACATATTATTCAAACAGGTGCTACAACGTCGAAAACTTGCTACTATCACAGTCACATTGCCCATCTATTATAAAGGAATACATTTTTAACGATTTTCTTGTAATTTAATATTTGTTGTAATTGTAAAGCGACAGTATATTATGTAAGAGGTAATAATAAAATTTATTTCATTTTTTGGTTATTACTTGGTTTAATAATAATAATGATAAAAAACCTTTATCCTACACCCAAAAAGAAGAGAAAACACAAATAAAATTTAGGTAAAATTTAATTTAGGTATACGTAAAGGTATTTAGGCAGAAGAAATGTGGATAAGTGATCAATATGATCAATAATTATATAATAAGTTTGAATTTTTAAGTAATATCTTAATAAATTTAATCATAAATACCTAGTTTTTGCTAACACTGCAATGCACATCTTTAATTCTTTACCACTTTAATTTAGATAAGTACTTTTGCTACAGTTATTAATTTCGTGTTCTTTTTAATATTATTCGTAATTATTAATTACATTAAGATTGTTTTAAAATGTCTCTGATTTAAAGTATTTTAAATATTTTGCAAACACCAAGTACAACAATTTGGGATTTACTAACATATTTAAGTCATTTTAATTGAATCAAGAGTTTGGTGCAAGTCGGTCCTAAATAAATACATATAAATTACTGAAGTTTATAATTGACCTTTAGAATGTTTAACCATTCTTTGAAATAACAAAGTATTCACAATAATATACCTTAATCACTGATTTAATCAGGGACAAAGACAATTACCCACATATCCCAAACAAGCAGTATAAACAATGGGACATTTGTAAATCCTTTAATGAATACGAATCTTATTTTGCGGTCTGCCGACCCTTAATAATTGTGGCATACAAAATGTTTTGTTGGTTTACAAATCGTTCAAAATTACCCCGTTTTTACTCTGTGATTACAGATATAGGACGTGCTGTGGTTAACCTCAACTGCCAATATCAAATACGCCACTTTAGACAGTTCTCTTTATTCTTAGTTTTCTTAACACATATTTGATTTTATATAAATACTAGCGGCTCACCCTCGCTTCGCTCGGATTCACCTCTAGACAAAAAAAAACATATCTATCCCACGGGAACCGTACATTTTTCCAGGATAAAAAGTATACTATTTATTATTCAGATATATGAACTATATTATTGTAAAGTTTCAAATCCAATCAGCAGTTTTTGTATACTAAGCTGTATGTATAAGTTACTATAGTTTTTTAACTATTCCACGGGACTCTTTAATTTTCCGGGATGAAAAGTATCTAAAAAGTTGACCGGGGATATAAGATACCACCATGCAACATTTTATTTAAATCGGTCCAATAGTTTTGGAGATTAGCCTTATATTAGATTAAAGAACTGGATTTGTTCTATTTCTCTTCTTACATTCCCCTGGCTCGGTTTTTAGTACTTTTCTTCTGTGTACAGATATTCGACCTCTACAGTTTTATTATATTTATAGATGTATCCAAAGAAAGGTTTATAAAAACAAGACAATATAACAACAAAAAGAGATAATAAATACCATGTCTCCTCGAGGTAGAGTACTTGTAAGTTGGTTGAGCGTTGAGCAAAATAGCTGCCGCCCTAGGTTCACCAGTAGTATCACGGACGCGAGTTGAGATATCAAAGAAATAGATGGCAATATAATATGACAGCTGCGCAGCCATTTCTAAGTTTTAATGATTAATTGTAACATAAATAAACCCATTAACAAGAAAATTGATTGAACATAAAATATGAAAAAGCTCCTAGAACTTTTTGTACAGCATAAGTAAAGACACCGATTCCTAATGCCAGATTTATCCAATCTATATAGCCGTTTCCGCTTTTGAATTTCTAGGTAACTTTGGTGGGCGGTGTACCATGCGGATTGCTCCTAGTACTTCTCTGATAGCAGAGTGGACTATGGAGCAACTCCACGGTTGTTGCGGTATGCTTTGGCAGGCCTGCCATCTAGACGTCGTAGAAGCGCGTAAGCGATCCTGCGACGCCCCATTAAGACAGAGGAGGTTTTGTTGGGTTTTAGTAGGCTTTTATAGCCGGTGAGTCCCACATAACCACTTTTATGTCTACAGGTGGTATGCGTAAATGCATTTTCCAACATAAAAAAATAAATTAAAAAAAAAGTTACTTGCGCAATTCAAATCGTACCCATAAACCTTATGTATGCCATGTTATATATACTATGTTTCGTACATGTTTTATCATAAAAAGATCTCAAAAGTATTATAGTGGATACGTTTATTAACATGTTAATTTATAAAAGAGCTTAATCTATACTTAATTTTATACGTTTATACATTTGTATTTATTGTTTGTTTGAGCTAATCTTGGCAACTACCGGTCAGATTTAAAAAAAATATCTATTTACTGAGAATGGCTTTAGGCGACCTTTAGGTGTAAAGCAATTTTACGTAAATAAACTAAGCGCGTTGAGTGAAATCTAATAAACGAAGAAATATTTTATAAAAACTATAAATAAAACATAGAGCGCGATTTATTTGAATTGGCGTAAACATTTTAGCACTATCATTTCACACTCCGATAAGGCAACAATAAATTATTGTAATAATAATACAGTCAACATACTTTACTTGTAGATCTTTAAAATGTTTAAAAATGTGTAACAGTTAATAAAAGGAACATTATAATCGAAAATCAATACGAGACAACTAATTATACTTATAGTTTTAAAAAACGCGCTTTTGATAAATTGCAATGTTTTAGACTCGTAAAGAAAAATCATATGAGCCTAAACTTGTGGGGTTTTTAGTGGCTACTGAAGAGTTCCACTAGTCACCCCATGGCTGCATCATCAGATCAGCTCCAAAATACCAAATTATAGCACTGTTAACAAATTATATATACATAGGTACAAAATTTTATTTCAATACAACAAATAGAAGTATGTTAAAATTAACTTCTAAGATTGTATTGCATGGTTCGTTAGTTAGTTACAAGTGAAGCTAGTGAAAGCGTGTTAATACTTCAAAGGTAGACGAAATAAAAGCCCAAAAAACTTTGAGAAGTGTCATTTAACATTACCTCATAAAACCTACCTGTTTTGTCTTTGCCTATCTATAATAATAATAATAATAACCAACTTTGGCCTCCTATTGAGACTAGCCATCTGCGCAGGAGATATTATAGTGTACAAGTGTACGCGCAGACACAAGTGCACTCTCTATTCCTGTCACTCTCATACTCCGGTGGGACGACACGAGACACGACCTGTGAGAGTTAAGGCGCAGGACCGATGCTTTTACGTACTCTCCGAGGCACGGGGGTGAAACAACTTTCAACTTCAACAACTCCGGGCTGTTACTGAGACTTACTAAACAGAAAGACTCAATAACTAAACTTGGCCCGACCCGTGACTCGAACCCAGGACCTCTCGATGTGCAGCTGTACTTGGTAGCCACTATACCACCGAGGCAGTTGCCTATCTATATATAAATTGACAAAGACAAAAAGTTCAGTACCTTTTTTTCATTTTTGTCAACCAATTTCCTTTTTTTCTATTTGTATAGTAGCTATTAATGTTTTCCAATCTTTAATTGAAAAATGAATCACTATAAGTTGTTTTAATTTCGGTTGTGAATGTTCTAAATATTTTTTCAAAACTATATTATGTAGTTTTCCTGTAATTATTTTGGTTTGTAATTATTGTAATTAGTTGGACGTCAAAACTCATAGAGTGGATATCGTTTATTTGAAAAAGTTACTGCATTAACTGACGCGATGCTGTAAAATTGTAGCTGCTAGCGACTGAATTAATATGAAAACTTTAATAACTATATCAATTATAGATATTTAATGTTATAAACTTGCTCTTTTGATTTAAAGTTTCCTTCTAAGTAAATATTTTAATAAAAACTTATACAGTAAAAACAATATCTTCGTTTATTTAAGTATATTTCGAAAGGCCGTAAAACTTCTATAAACAACACTTAATTAATTTCTCAAAGATTAATTTATTTTAATAAAGATTCTGCACACTTTAAATAAATTTAAAGAATAAGATACATACTATATATTAATTAAAACATGTTTGTATTAATTTTATTACTAAAATTATAATTTCTTTACAACGATAAATATTAATGAACCAAGCTACCAAAAGTACAGAAGGGATTGTAATAAAACACTCGTTGATTTAAAAACCGATTCATTGCTTATAAATTAAGTATTTCCTTTTAAAGATTTTTTTTCCATCAGAATAGGTCAGTTTTTCAAAGATACCTCCGACATTTAGATATTTTAAAAACCTATGATTTGTATAGATAGTGCCGTGCCATCCACGAAGGCACGCAATTTCAACTGTCAATAAAGAGAAGAGCGCGTCTTTGTGGATGGCGCAAATTATAAATTATACCGCCTTTAACATTAGACATATGCAAAATAACAGTACGATTATATATATATATATATATATATATATATATATATATATATATATATATATATATATATATATATCTACGTCGTAGATATTGAGTTTGACGTGTGGACGCTCCCAATAAATGTTTATTTTAAAAATATACTTATTATATGTTTCGATTCCATAAGTGAGATTCTCCTGAATCAGCTCAATGAAAAGTAGAAAACTAAAATGTATATAGCACACTCTCGATTTCTGTATCTACTTCTGTTTCAAAGAAAGGGAAAAAACGTCAAGTCCATACATACGATTAGAATATAAAAACATTTTCACAAATATAAGTTATTTGAAATAATTTATTATAAATAATAATATATTTACAATATAAGTTATGAAGGCGCCTAATTTTTAAGTGATGTTTATATTAAATTGGATATTTGGTGTTAATAATTGTTATCTTTGAGGTAATTTTGGCAACAATACTCGAACATTAATACTTAAAACAAATAATTGGCAATATTGAAAAGGTAAAGGGTTTATTGAGGTGGAAAGCGAGAACACAAGAACTATTCATTGTGTTCATCCGTGCGAAAGTACCTAGCAAGCTTAAATTAAATCGCTTTTGTATATTGAATAATAATAAATATATTGGGACATTAACACGCAGCACCTTCTCGTTCCATGGTAAGCTGCGAGGCTTGTGTTATAATCGATACCAGATAGTGGATACACTACATAACTTTAATACATATTATAAATACCCATGACTGGAGTAAAAACATTCGTGATCACAACACACACGAATGCCCCCAGCGGAACTCAAACTCACGACCGCTGGCATAGCAAGTTGGATTACAACAAATTGAGTCAAACGTGTCGTTAATATACTAAATATATAATTAATTATATCATACATAAACTAGATCGATTAAAATGCCTTATTAGCTCGCAAAAGTTGTCGTTCAATAGCATGTTTATTCATGTTCTGACTCAATATTAGTAATACCATGAAGCATAGAGCTGAATAAAAAATATTTTACTTTATATCATATGTTTTCAAAATTTCAAATCGAAACGAAATTATAAATTAATTTAAAACTACAAAATAATACAAAATATAGAAAATACCGTGTTTAGTTTATTTGTTCTAAAGTAATTCCTAACACAGACTTTTCTTGCAAGCCATATAATAATGAAAATATGTAGAACCTAATTTATACTGAATTATCCACAAAATCAGAAAATGTGTTATAATGATCTCACATAAATATGTATTTATACACAGTAAACTTAAATTATAACTTTAGGATGAGAAATTCAATTGAATCCTTTAAACCCTTTCCATACGTTTCGTTTAGTTATATATTATAATTATTGTTTCTCGGAAAGGGTAAAATCGTAAAGCTACTTCGATACCAAAAATCCGCAGAACAGCGTTAAAGAAAGATAATGATATTGAAAATATATGGCATATCCCAATAACATAGATACTATGAAACTAAAAAAAAAAACAAGTAACTGTGCCTAAAAAGTTTAATAAATATCTATAAATAATTTTTAATGCAACTTATGTATAGACTGAATAATACAGTTAATGGTATTTAAAACGAGGTAATCTGTACATATAATAAAAGTGTAACTGATCGCTGTCTGTACATGGAAGATATTGTAGAAAAACTATTATTGGGGGTCTTTATTAACTATTTTTTTAGAATTATTGTCCGTTCGTGCATGCTAATCTCAAAAACGATTTAACTGATTTGGGTGCGGTTTTCACTGTTTTAATGTGGTAATCTTCATTTAACATTTAATCGTTTTATTTAAATCGGTTCATAAATAAAAATATATTTATAAACGTATACACGAGTATCATAGGATACATAACGTCTTAAAAGAAATGTGTTTCTGGGACCAGTTTCATTTCTTTCTTTCTTCAAAATGTTCTCTAACTTTTAATCTTATCTCCGTTTTAAATTTTATATGTTACTTTAATAAGAGTTATAATTTACTTCAAGATAGTAATAAAATTTGCATGATTTGTGAAGTTGCCATTTCTAATTTAATTCCTCGTCTTTGGGGGCCGCCATCTCATATTATTGTAAGGTTAATATTGCGATTAGCCCGAACTGAGCTATTGCAAGCACCTGGTCCCTTTTATTATACGGAACAGTGAGCAATTGAAATCCATACTAAATTTGAAACTTAAACATCACAATATTTGGACCCCCCAGTAGGATATTACTTTGAAATATATCCATTGATGTGGTAATCTTTGAAGAAAGTACAGATCATTTTTTTTATCTTTAAAGAGAGTATTTTTTGTTAAATTATACATTAAGAAAGCTTCTTTAAATGTGATTAGATTAAATAGATTCGCTCTGGTTCGCCTGTAGACAAACAAAAACAAATCTATCCCATGGGAAACGTAAATTTTTCCAAGATAAAAGTAGCCTATTTGTTATTCTGATCTATGAACTATAATATTGTAAAGTTTCATTAAAACCCAATCAGTAGTTTTTGTACTAAGCTGTATAAGTTACTATAGTTTTTAACTATCCCACGCGAACTCTTTTATTTTCCGAGATAAAAAGTACCTATCTAAGATGTTGACTGGGGATGTAAGGTACCATGCAAAATTTTGTTTAAATCGATCCAACAGTTTCGGAGATTAGCCCGTACAAACAGACAAACAGACAAACAAAAAATTTGAAAAAATCTGGATTTGTTCTATTTCTCTTCTTACGTCCCCCTAACTTGGTTTTTAGCATTTTTTTCTATGTACAGATATTCGACCTCTACAGTTTTATTATATGTATAGATTTATTTTAAAAGCTTATACAATAATTGTACAAAAATTGAGGCAACCAAAAACCAAACTCTTTATAGTTTTATGTACTTTTATAAAAAAAACTTAAAATATTTAATTAAAATCTTAAATTTTTATTTAAATCCAACGATATAAATAAAAATGGCTTATTATAAAATAGTCAAGCATGTAAACCTTTCACATCTAAGAAATACTTTAAATTCATCGCATTCTGACCTAACTGTCCAATTGTAGAGTCAATATACGCACCAACGAACATTATCGAATTTCAATCGCCCAATGCCATTCACACTGGGCGATAAAACCTCAAATGCAAAGATTTAAAAAAAGAGATTGAAAACTTATGCGATACAAACGTATATATCTATAGTTCATCACTGTTCCATTACTGATTATTTCCAAATAATATTTTAATAATTTATATTACTAGTAATATGATTAGTCGTAAACAATATTTGAGTAAAACGATCATACTCGGTCATTATTACATAATAGCGACTCACCCTCGCTTCGCTCGGTTTCGTCCCTAGGTTGCTTCCCCATACAAACTTTCATCCCCATTTTCACCCCCTTAAGGGATGATTTCCGGGACAAAAACTATTCTATGTCCTTTCCAGAGTCTTAAACTATCTTCTTACCAAATTTCATCTAAATCGGTTCAGTGGATCCGGAGATTACCCCTTACAACCTCACAAACTCATAAACTACCTATATAATATTAGTAACTAGATTAACCTTAATGAATTTTATTTTTTATAGAAAAAGAGGCATGCGAGCAAATGTTTCACCCGATGGTAAGTGGCTAACAGTGGTCGCTGACAGACATTTGCAACTGAAAAGGTGTTGTGAATGCGTTGTTGGCCTTAAGGGAACCTGAAGACACGACTCTTGAAGAGCCCCATATTGTAGCGCTCAAGGAAAACCTCAGGAGGAAGATCGTTCCACAATTTGCACGTGCGAAGCAGAAATAATTGTGATGCACGTACATTTGTACAATTCTTAATTTTATAAATAGCAAATATATCTTTCAAGATGTTAGTAAAAAATAAATTTAAATTAAAGATCAGATATTTTATAGGTAGGAGCTGGTTATTTCAAACTTGAACAAAATATTAATGATTGTTAATTATATAATATTGGTTTGACATTTCATTGTAAATACCAAAATAAAGTATATTTTCACTCCGGCGTAATACTTATGTAATAAATACTTTTTTAAAATGTAGTTTTAATAATTAATTAAAGCAAAGCTATTTCACAACGTGACGTTTCCGCCGTTGGCTGTCGGAAACAACATATTGTCCTGTGTTTCGTATTCGTATTCAACCCTTTTTAAACTTCCCACTGCTGGGCACAAACCTCCCTCCAATATGAGGTATATTTTTTTTTATTATTTAATAAAATAAAATTGTAAAATATATTATTTTTGTATAAACTATGCTTATTTTTGTGATATGAATTAAAAATAAATTTAAAGGCAGTAATAATTAAAAATTATGAATTTAAACATTAATTAAAACTTAGGGTATAAAGGGACAACTAAAAGAGCTTCTCGATAAAAAGTCTAGAGTTAAAGTTCTAATTAGAGTAAATTTTTCATCATAAATAATTTTATCATAAATTTATTTTTGGAAACATAAATTTTTTCATTAAAAATTTATTTTTGGAAACCCACATTAAACAATAATATTATATACTAGCGATTTTCACATTTTAAAGTCTGGTCGTGCATAATTGATAAAAACTCGTGGCAAAATAATTTTATTATCTACATAATATTTTCAAAGTGTAACGACTATTTCATAACATTTTGATTATTTTTAATTATTTAATAATAAAACTTGGTGTTATTACCATTTTCAACTAGTTTCTTCAAAAAGGAGAAGGTTCACAATTCTTTTTCTCTTTTTCACAATTCAAAACTCTCATTTTTATTACAAAATTAATAATTACTTTCCTCTCTCCGATTGTCATACGATTATGTAGCAACAATCTAGCTAAGCTGAATCAGAACTATCAAAAATGTGTATTAAGGAAATAGCGGAATATGAAAAAAGCAAAATGTAAAAGAAATAAATGTGAATATTTTACCACGATATTAGCCAAGTCTTATTTCCGTAGATTAGATTACAATTTGAGATTTGGACAATAACATGGCGGCCATCGAGACTACCTATCTGCACATTAGATACTGTAGTCCACAAATGTATAAACAAACACAATAATATATGCACCGACACGGTCGGTAAGAGTTGAGGGCTAGGATCTTTAACTTCCCAACTTCAAGCCTGATTTCTTGGCAAAAATATTATTTAACTAGGGACTCACTCTCGCTTCGCTCGGGTTCGTCCCTCGGTACGTTTTCATTTTTTTAAGCGAAACCCTAATTCTTTTTCTAAAATTAAAATAGCCTAAGTTACTCCAGTTACTCCTTATAACATCAGCTATATGCCAGTGAAAGTCCCGTGAAAATCAATCCAGCCGTTTCGGAGATTAGCCGTAACAAACAGACAGACGGGCACACAAAAAAATTAAAATGGTGTTTTTCTTATATGTGCCGTATATACTTTTATATGCATTTAGTAAAAAGTTGTTACTTTGACATTACAAACTGACACTTCAATTTTATTTATCTGTATAGATAATACTTACCTATTTTTCTACAGGGACGAACCCGTGCGAAGCGAGGGTGAGTCGGTAGTAAGAAATAAAAAAATATATATATCCCTTACTTAAGAAATGATTAATTCCCCAACAAATCTTCCACCACCTTTTTCACCCCCTTATATATGATATGTTTTCCGGGATAAAAACTATCTTATGTCATTTGGTGGGTCTCAAACTATTTCCATACCAAATTTCATCTAAATCGGTTCAACGGTTAAGCGTAAAAAGACGATGTACAGACAGACAGAATTACTTTCGCATTTAATATTCATATGAATATATAAAGCTGGCTTTTTTTGTGGTACTAGTATATCATCATAGGCTTGGGCTGAATGTTGATAAGTCAATCCGTGAGTCGAAACATTGCCGTTAATATACAACAAAAATCTCCGAATCTGCAGGCATATATTCTAGCCACTACGCCAACAAAATATTTGTACAATCAACGTGTTTGGGCAAGAAATCGCAGATACTACAGCTACTTCAAAAAATAATTTATGACTACAGTAGCATAAAAGTATCAATAGAAAAGAATTTAAATATAAAAAATAAAAAAATATTTTGGACAAACAAAAACAAATGGAGTCTATCTCCTGAGTAAAGCTGCAAAAGCACTTTTTCCTTTGACGTTCTTAAAAGCTTTATGCAAGTAAATTACAACATTTTAAAGTTTCCCATTGACTATACAACTGGTTTCGCTTCAAGACATAATATTTTTTATTATGTTTTCGATTGAATTTCTTATCTTGGTTTTATTAATTTATTCTTTATTACAAGTATTTACGAGTTTTTATTATACTATATGCTACTTTTCTTTTTTAAATTACAAGCAAGCGATAATAGCTCCTTTTAAGGGTTCTGTACACGAAGGATGCCAATGGAACCCTATTACTAAGCCTCCGCTGTCCGTCCATCCGTCCCTCCGTCTGTCAGAGGGTTGTATCTCATGAACCGTAATCGAGACTAGAGAGAATAACAACAAATAATAAAGAAAACAAAATACAAGAATTTTTATTTTACGTTCGTAATCGATCATCGAAGTTAATCTATACATAATATAATAAAATTCTAACTGAGTCGAATCTGTACCTTTAATATTTTTTGGAAAATCTCATTGAAATAGACTTTATTATCGATACAGAGACCGAATCTATTGTTTTTAGAATTTTTGTCTGTCTGTCTGTCTGTTACCGCATTACAGAAAAACCACTGGAGGGATTTTGATGAAATTTGGTATGGTGATAGCTGGATATCCGGGTCAACATATAGGATACTTTTCACAGCGAGAGATTATCTCATTCCCACGGGAATACACGTTACTAATAACACAACCCAAAAAATCTTTATGATCAGAATTTCTTGAAACTTGGTATTAATGCTCTTCAATACAGTTAAATAAATACGTGTTTTAGCGTTTTTTGAAATTCATCCCATAAGGAGATAAAATAAGGGATGAAATTTTGTTTGAAACCTACCTTTTTAAAGTTTTTTTGTTGTAGTTTTAGCGCGAGCGAAGCCGCGGGTTTTGGTAGTATACTACATAAATGGAGTAAAAATTATATTAATAAAAAGTACATGTACAATGTTATGGAACCCTTCGTGTGCAAATTCGACTTGCACTTTACCGATTTTTTCATCTTGACTTTAGCGGACTATTATCTTATATATTTAAAAGAGTAATACTTGTATATTTATATCTTTATATCCTTTATCTTATATAGTTAAACGAGCAATTCTTGTATATTTATATCTTTATTTCTTTATTTATTTATACCAGCGATCACGGAAACGGTTCTAACGATATCGCTGAAATTTGATATATGGCTTTCGGGGGCGGAAAATTGATCTATATTAGTCTCATGTCCGGCAAAACGCGTGTTTTCGAGTTTTCATGCGGTTTTCTTTTGCATTATTCTACGCAGAATATGGTCGATAATTTCTTATGTAATGTAAGCATCGTGGTCAAGGGGTCAAGACGCAAGTTAGACAACACATATGCCCGGGATCGAGTCCCGGTGAGAATACGAAGATTTTACTTTTATTTATTTTTTGTATTTATTCAAGTTTTTAGTTTTTTTTATCTAAAAAATACGAATTAACAAAAAAGAACTCCGAGCGAAGCTCGGTCGCCCAGGTGTTATGTATAATGTGTATATAATAGGTATGTAGGGAATCTCTTGATAGGTATTGCTTGTCTTTCTGGAGCTCTATAGTATAATACTTTATGGATTATCGCGATTTTACCTAATATTTCGATTTCTCACTCACCCTTTATGTCTTGTACATAGCTTTTGAGTTCGTATTCATGTAAAATTATGCATGTTTTCCTTAAACCTCACTAAAATACGTTTGCCCAAGGTACATACCAAACCACCGTTTTTGAATGACTGTAAGCAAAAATAAGACATTGAATCCCTATGACGAAATGGATATAGTCACTTAATATTCTAAAATTTTACTATTAGTTTATTTCAACAGATAGCTGTGAGGTTGGTTTTGAAGCCATGTAATGGGCCTGTATTTTTCTTTCTTTCTTTATTGCGACTATAGGATATCACAGCGACCATTTTTAGGGTTCCGTACCCAAAGGGTAAAACGGGACCCTATGACTAAGACATCGCTGTCCATCCGTCTGTCTGTCTGTCTGTCACCAGGCTGTATCTCATGAACCGTGATAGTTATACAGTTGAAATTTTCACAGATGCTGTATTTCTGTTGCCGTTATAATAAAAAATACTAAAAAACAGAATAAAATAAATATTTAAGGGGGCTACCATACAACAGATATGATTTTTTTGCCGTTTTTATAGATAATGGTACGGAACCCTTCGTGCGCGCGTCCGACTCGCACTTGACTAGTTTATTATTAATTAATTAGAGTAAGCCACTGAACGTTGAAGTTGTATATATTGCAAGATTTGCTTAGGGGTACATTCCATAACTTCACCTTTGCCTAGAAAGAGACGTATATTAAAACCAACAGCTATACATTTAACGAATTTCTATATTCCCTGATCTAATTTAAAAATACATCCGAAATAATCACTTAAAAGCACACCGTTATTTTATAAGCCCCGAATAAAATAAAAGAAACAAAAATAGAATGCTTCGTTGAATCTCGATGGTAAAAGATAAATAACTAATTCTTTCCATGTTTTAAATTTTCCGGTAAGCATTTGGCGTCTGAAGATTACTGACTGGTAGCTGAAAAATTCTGAGCATCTTATAATGAATAATTAAAATCCATCTTATCTGAAAGGTATCTTTGACGATATAGTAATAATAATTTAGAGTCTTTATTCGTATTTTTATAAGATGCATTTCCACAGGTTTTTGGCATATACATACGTACGTACATATAATCCATGCCATAATCTTGATAATATGTGATGTTTAAAATTAAAAAATATTAATATATATTATATTAAATACGAATATTAAAAACATTGAAATTATAATAGTGACGTACGTAATGTTAAAATACACAATAATATTACAGCATAAGTTTATAATTACAAGATAATTATTATTTAAAAAGACATCAACTTATGCTTTTGCATCATCTGAGGATATGCTCTACAAACCTTACGCAAAATTACGTAAATCTACGAGAGCAGATTATGTTTTTCTTTACTTACAATATTTTTAGAATCATAATATATTTTTTAGATCTACTTGTAATCTTTTGTTGATTTTACACAAATTTTAATAACAAATCTATACATATAATGCCATTCATTGACAATTACTTAATTTTTATTTTGTTCTTCGTTTCTGACGGAATGGAACATTTCAACAGGACAACGGAGACAAAATGGAACATTTCAACAGGTTATCAGTAGAGCATCCCATAAACCATAAGATTAAGATAGAAATATAGCATCTGTTTCTTATTAGACGGTTACAAACAATGATCAAGATAGCTAGAAGTTGTTCCAAGCTTGTCAACTTGTTGGTGACATTTCCTTTATTAAATACTTCGCCGTCCTCGGTATTCTCGTATTGTTAGACTTTTAATTTTTTTCTATTATTATTCTAGTACAACATTATATTTCTATCACTGCTATTGTGTTTTATCTAAGATAATATTTTATTTATTCTAATATCTGGCATAAGCAATGATGACTGGGAAAGTACTTATCTAAAGTAACAGATAGTATTATAAAACATTTCCTTCTTTTACTGCTTTCTTTACTCTATATTTATATATTTATAATATGTATGTATTTAAAGTTATGTGTATAGTGTGTCAACTATCTGGTATCCATAACACAAGCCTCGTAGCTTACCATGGAACTAGATGTTGCTTTGTGTTCATGTCCCAACATATTTATGTGTATCTACTACTACTTTGTATGAAGTGGTTCTCAATTTTACACTTGTCTTACTTATGTATGTGTGAATATGATCAAAAGTGAAGATTAAAATGTTCGCATCGCGCCTTAATTGAACCTGCGACCGTCGGCATATAAGGCTGAGGTAATAAGACCATAGTCTATCATTCTGGCTCCATGTAGATTAACGTATTTCACAACCAGTTAATTTTTCTTAAATATTATAATGTTTTCTCATGATATTGATCTTTATTATATGAGCAAGTTGCAATCGTATGAAAAATGATTTGAACATGATAATCTCCAAAGTGCAAGACCCGTGTTTGAACCTGCTTCAATTTCATGCCACGAAATACCATACATGTATTAATTCTCAAAAGTTAAATATAACAATGACCTACTACGACAATACATGCATATATCAGCTCGTCATACCTGTAATCTTTTTGTTCTATTTGAGTGTGAAGAGAAATCGATCCATCGGAGAAAATGAATATAGGTATACCCGTTGAAGATTAAAGTACACAAAAGGTAAGGTATGGCGATGTATTGAAAATATTAATCTGCGAGACGAGAGCTCAAACTATGAAATTTTCATAAAATTGGAATTTGGTACTTTTTGTAAGTTGAATGTAATTGAAAAGACGGAACGAGTTTGAGACGTACGCCCAGAATTGCAACTAGTAGAACAATTGCATTCAGTTCTTTAGAAATCTGTGTCAGTGAAAGTTCCAGATATCTCAAGAAGGCTGAAATCCTAAATTCCACTGTTTCTAATGGAATAAAATAGGTTGAACTTTGCGAGTGAAATCAAAGTATTAAAACAATTTTAGTTATTAAAATAATTTGATAATAACAGAAAAATCAATCAATACTTTAAATATTTTTAATCTTTATTATATACACTAGCGGCTCACCCTCACTTCGGTCAGGTTCGCCTCTAGGAAAATAAAAACAAACCTATCTAACGGGAATCGTACATTTTTCCGGGATTAAAAGTTTCCTATGTGTTATTCCAGACTATAGTCTATCTCTGTGCCAAATTTCAGCCAGATCCGTTCAGCCGTTCTAGCGTGAAAGAGTAACAAACATCCGTACTCACAAACTTTCACATTTATAATATTAGTATAGATTATTTATTATATAGGTACATTGTTTTACTTCCAAAAGTGAATATATATCGTAAATCAGTTAAGTTTGTTATGTCCACATTTTCAAAGAATCTATAAATATATATGCAAAATAATAAGCCATACTCCCATTTGAAGAACTCAGATAAAACATGTATATATGGTCAGTAAAAACACCCTAAACGGGAATCAACCTTATAATCTAACTAGCAAAACCCGCGGCTTCGCTCGCGCTAAAAGTACAACAAAAAAACTTTAAAAAGATAGGTTTCATATAAATTTTCATCCCTTATTTTATCTCCTTATGGGATGAATTTTAAAAAAACGCTACAACACGTATTTATTTAATTGTATTGAAGAGCATTAATACCAAGTTTCAAGAAATTCTGATCATAAATATTTTTTGGGTTGTGATATGACGTGTACTCCCGTCAGAATGAGATAATCTCTAATCTCTAAAATCCCTGCAGTGATTTTTCTGTGATGCGGTAACAGACAGACAGACAGACAGACAAAAGTTCTAAAAACTATAGATTCGGCCTCTGCATCGATAATAATGTCTATTTCAATAACATTTTCCAAAAAATATTTAATGTACAGATTCGGCTCAGTTAGAATATTATAATATGTATAAATGATGTAAGGAATGTCAGTGAAGAATGGCATGCCACGCCACAGTAGCCGTCATTAGTTTAAGTAGTTTTGTATTATACACTAAAAAGCTTAAGACTAATAATAATTAGGATTTAAAGTTTAACTCAGCACAACAAGGTATTAACAACCTTCATCGACTGGGGAGACTGGAGTTAATCAGTATGTGTATATTATAATAAATATAATAAATGTATAAGATTGTGTTACTGTACTTTATGTTATGAATATAACCAAAAATCTTAAAAATTTCATTTAAGAAAAAATTATAAAAAGTAAAATACTAAAATATTTATCAACATGAATACATATTAATGTTTTTCATGTATTTACACTTTAAAAAAACAAACAGCAACCTCTCCTAAATGTACCCCTAACAATAAACTTGCATCGTAAATAAAAATTATGCTAACAAAAACAGTTATGAATATTATGAATACATAGCCGGCTGTATCGAGTACTTGAGTAATTTATTACGGAACTTGTCGGCCGGCTCTTATACTTTTACAACTTACTAATAAATTTAATATTGAGTTTATTTTGAACAAACATTTAGAAGAGCAATAACTTTAAGATTTGAAAATTTTGAAGTACCTTTCTTTGATAAGTGAACAGAGCAATATCATAATAGTTAAAAACTTAAATATATAATTAACATAATTCTTTTAAATGTTTATTAAGTATTTGTTATAATAAGACAAAAAACCGGTGGTAGGACTCTGTCAAGCCTGAGGAGTCCGACTGGATGGGTACCACCCCCTTATCTATTTCTGCCGCCAAGCAACAATGATTGCATTGTTGTGTTCCGGTTTGAAGGATAAGGTAGCCAGCGCAATTACAGGCAAGAGGCATGACATCTTAGTCCTCACAGTGACAACGCACCTATGGTTCTGCATTTTTGTTACTTAAAACCTAAGTGCATGAACCGTAGGTGTTATGGGCGACAGGTACTACTTTCCATCAGGTGGTCTGTCTGCTCGTTTGTCACTGAATCTCATAAAAAAAAAAAAAAAAAAAAAAAATATCATGTTGTACCTAATCGTAACATGTACTAAACATTTAAGTGGCAAAGTATAAGAATATATTTCCCATTAATATTTAATACATAAGATACTAAATTATTTAGTATTCACAATATTCTTACCAGAAATCATATAAACCTCGCACTATGCCACTAAAAATGTGCAAGAATCGCGTTGCAAATTGGAAATAATGTTTGCGTTTTAAAATTCACGAGCAACGAACTGTTTGTTTAGTTCGAAATAGAGATACATAGCACAATGTGGACGTGCAAAATGCGAGTAGACGATTCTCGTCTCGGTTTATTCGAATGCATTTTTTATGTCGATACATCCCAATAGAGATCTATCAGACTCCAATAGAATATGGTTTATTCATGTAGAGTGTGGGTGGGGGCTTCTATCTCACTTTGTTGGCTCATTGATTACGTCATAAAACATTTTATAGTGTTTTTTTTTTTCATAAAATCACATTTCTCATACAATGTTTCCACGATAGTATATAATAATTTAGGTTATAATATATTAGGTTAGATTATACATGTGTATATTAATTACTTGGTTCATATATAAGGATAGAATTATAATTTTAAGTAGGTATATACAAGTACGGATTGTAAATTTTACAGAATACATTATTTTCAAAGCTATAACTATAAATCTTTGCATTCAACGTTCCCATCTAATATTTAGCAATAACAGTCATATTTTATTTAATGTGTAGTGGAAGAATGTTTTTGGAAATGGAAATCATTTGTTTTTTTTTTTTTTTCATTAGATATTTTTTTACTTAAAATATAAGTTGGCATTAAAACGATAAAAGGATTTTCACTAGGAACAATGTTCAGCCTTCATTTAATTTCAATCATACAAATTATGTGTGTAAAGTCCTGAAACAAAAGCTATGGTCGTTTTCGAATACGAAGGGGCGTGTGACACTTGTAATTAAGCAATTCTTGGAATTAAGTAATGAAGGAACCGAAACAGTTACTAAAGCTGTTTTGTAAGCCAGAGCAATTCAACTTAAAAAGATAAATTACGTGGAATTAAACATTTAACTTAATTTAGTCAACTATTTTTATTATCTATCTTGTTTTTTATTTTTAAAATGAATGACCCGAGAAAAAATTATTTTATAAATCAATGCCTAAATAATGGTGTTTTATTAAAATCGTACGATATACATATACATACATACATATACGTATATTTTGTCAAAGTTATGCAATAATAAAACCTCATAGAGGATAGTTCTTTATGTGTTATTTATCGCTCTTATATATCTATCAAAAGTGGAAGCCCTTATCTAGAAAACTTTCACTAGAGGGAGAATAAGTAGATTGAAGTGTAACTAACAATCACACACACAACATCCTGCCCTCCTAACCAATTTCACAGCGGCCAAATTTATTGAAACCTAGCTTTCTTCAGAATAGATATTATAGTGCACAAGTGTTCTCGCTCACCAAGAAAAATTAAATAGCAGTCAGCTCTATAGTCTTTCAAAGTTTTCTCTCAAAATCCAATTTACGAGCTTTCAGAGGCATGGGAATGTAGCAACACTAGTTTACCAACTCCAGACAGCTCCTAAATATTTCTTGGTAAAAACCCAACAGCTGTACTTAGTTCTTGGCTTAACTAATAAAAAATAATACACTACATAATATATATTTTTTAATTTGAAGTAGAATACTAGGACATTCTCAAACGTTTCAAGTTTCAGTAACAATTTGAGTCTAAAAATAACTATTAGAATTAAAATTAATAAGATTCCTAAGTTTTAAGGAATTTTACTTCTACTTTAGACGTTATAGCGAATGCTGAAAATTTTCAAACATGCTTGCATGTAATCTGCACGAATATTTTACTTAGTGCGTTCTAACGCAATGTGCCACCGGCAAAATTTATAACATTCATTTTCACGTGAAGTTCCACTTGATAGTTCCTATGTCGCAGCGTCGTTCCCCAACCCCCATCATAAAGTTACAAATGCCTGTGAATCTTTATAAACGGCGAAGAGACTTTAGCAAGATTAATTGTCAGCCCTTAGTAATATAAAATATATTAGTTAATTTGTTCTTTTATTGGTCTGCCCATGTTATTTTCTGCAATCTACATTTTTTTGTTTTGGATTGAGACACTTTTTAAGCCAAAAAGAGCTTATGATAGAAAAATTATAATCTATGTTTGTTTGTTCGTTTGTTTGGTTGAACGCGATAATCTCAGGAACTACTAATCCGATTTGAAAAATTCTTTTTGCATTACATAGCCCGTTAACTGAGGAAGGTTATAGGTTATATATCATCTCGGAAAAATGTACGTTTCCCGTGGGATAGCTTTGTTTTTGTCTAGGGACGAACTCGAAGCGAAGCTAGGGTGAGTCGCTAGTATTTCAATATAGAAACTATGGTAATGCATACTAAGTCTCCAACCACTTGTTAAAATATGTTCATATTTTAAAAAATCGAATAACATTGCACAGAAACACGATTCACTTATAGTTTTCTTTAAAATAATATAGTTCTTTATGTTAAAATACTTTTATACGGTAAGAGAAAGACGGGGGCGTAATAAAAACATTCCATGTGCAACGACCATTCTTTTTCTTAATAAAAAGCCATATCCCAACGTTGTTTGTGTAAAGTAGCAAAATACTAGAATAAAAGAAAAACAAACGCAATGACACGGTGCTCCCACAATCCTGCTGTACAATGTTTAAACAAACCGAGCACCGAGTGGAGCCACTACAACTGGCATTTAATGAGTCACTCATATAACATTAATCTTATTTATTACGGCTAATGTTTCCTTAGTAGCCGAATTTCGACATTATTGATAAGTAAAATATAAATGAATAGACTTCACCTATGAGATAGACTTCACCTATGAGATAGATTTCACATATGACACGCTTCATTGGGGCGTTTATAAAACGTGGCATGCATAGACCCTTTTTTTATGTTGGCAAATGCATTTACGCATACCGCCTGTTTACAAACAGGCTCACCGGTTAGAAAAGCCAGTACTACCCACTGAAACACAAAAAACCTCCCCCGTCTTAATGGGACGTCGCAGGATCGCTTACGCAATCAAATACGACGTCCCGACGGCAGGTCTGCCGAAGCAGACCACAACAACCAGGACCAGAAGCAACCCGCATTGTAAATTGTGCAAGGTGAACGCACGTTGGGAGAGGCTAATATATATTAAGCTAACTTTTTATCTATGATTTTCATCGGGAGACTAGGGAAGAACCTACATTATATAAGATTACATCAGGTTAAACTTATTCATTAAAAGTACAACTATAATGATTAAAGCTTTATAATTCTTACAAATACCGTAGCGCTTAGCTCTCCTATTGAGAAATCTATACATATAATAAAATTCTAACAGAGTCGAATCTGTACATTAAATATTTTTTGGAAAATCTTATTGAAATAATCATTATTATCGATATAGAGGCCGAAACTATAGCTTTTAAAATTTTGTCTGTCTGTCTCGGAATGCACCACGAGAAAAGACAGACGAAACGAGAAAGGACAGATTTTGATAAAATTTGATATGATGATAGCTGGTTATCCGGGTCAACATATATATCTCATCTCTGAGAAATCTATCTAAACTTTAAAACTTAACAAGGGTCGAACCACGAGCGAAGCGAGGGTGAGTTGCTAGTACTATATATTTTTATAATTAAAAACACATACATAAGCGAAACTATTTGCTACTTATTTATAAAAAGGAACACATTAGATTTTTCGTGCCAAGATTTGACCTATGTATTTCAGTGATCTTGTAGAAAAATAAGAGCGTTACTGGTAATGCACTTATACCATAAATACACAATTGCATGTTGCAAGCAGATTTCATATCGATTTGATGCTTTTCTTCATCAAAAATAAGAAATACAAGGCTTTGTACTTTTATCAGAGAGTTGAGAAAGTTTTTAAGGGAATTTAAGTACAAAGAAAAATTTATGTATATGACCTTATTTATATAATATTGATACTGTTGGATTTTTATATATAAGCTATATTCATATAAAATATTGCGGTAATATCATGGTAAATGAAAAGAAAGGAAAGTCATAGCAAAATAAATCGCTATTTTAGGGACTTGCGCTAAGCTTTGAGATATTCTCACGTGCGCAAAATATTAGCAGAGTAGTGCTACTAACATGTTAGCTTTTAGTACAATTCTCAATACTTTGTAATGTTAATTTCAAACAACAGTTTTGTTATCAAAATATTGTAATTTTACTTATTTATATTTAACTAAAAGTGGATTTTACAACATGGTTCTAAAAATGAACAAATTCATTAATTAAGGGTTTTTATTACTACTGTCTTATTACTATCATATAATACTTTACTAATTTTATTTATTGTAATTGTATTAATTTTCATGCGATTTTAAAATATTATATATACTTTTTATATGAAGTTACTTATATTTTTAATTAATTCAAAATATGGAATGATAATGATGCAGTGAAGGTTATTGCATATCCACACAATAGAGCTTCTCAAAAGAAGTACCAGGAGAGAAACAGGCCGCTCTACTTAGCATAAATAGATTACAAAAAGCATTTGACTTAGTGTCACATAACTATATCTGGGAAACTCTGTCATCACAGAATTTGGAACCAGAATATATTCAAGTACTAAAAAGTTAATATAACAACAGCAAAAGTAGAGTTAAACTAGAAACAGTTGGTCCCTGGTTTCCTGTAAATAGAGAAATTGTGAACAAAATCGTACCTAAGGACACACCCAAGCGAAGCGACGATAAGTCGCTAGAATAGTAATTAATATATTGGATTTATATGGGACCATGAGGTTTAACCTATCCACTAACAACCTATGAAAACCAGTTCATAGAAACCAATTAGCGATGATATTATAGAAGTACATAAAAGTGAGTATTTAAAAGTTGGGCGTAAATTCTTTTTTTTTATGCTTTTAGTAGTACTTCTTATTCTACCTTGGAAGGTTCAAACACGGTTTTTTAGCAGAAAAATAACAATTTTCAACACAGTTGTGACAAGAAGAATGCAAGGTTTTAATTTGCACCGTATATTTCTCCAAGTCTGTGCATGCAGAGACAGGAATTATTTCAACTAAGACCTAACCAACCCACAAAGATTATACCCACGTAATTGATAACTCTTGCTATAAATTTTGAAAAGATTATTATATTCATTATATTACTTCATCTTTGAAAAGTTCTGTGACAAATAAAAATCTTTTTTACTCTATTTAGTAGATTAATGTTTACTTAATTTAAAGCAATTATTAATAATGATTTGTTTTCGTGATTCGTACGAAAACTAATGTTGTTTTACGTAGTTTAGGTTAATTTGCTGTTGTGTCTATGTAGTATTAAGGGGTTCTGTGAGAGATTTATGTATACATATATTGTAATTACTGTCTCTTCCAGATGAAATAGTTTTCTCATTAACAACATGCATATTGTTAGGAACAAAATTACATTTTGTTTGTAGTTCTACACCTTCTATTTTCTAAGTCAAGTCATAAAAACGAATAATGCCGTGGAATTACCTTTTATATCCTTACAAAAAACCCAAGTAAGCCTTAAATCCTGTACGGTTGTCGAAAATTTTTCTACCAGCGTGTAGGCTATACAGTGGCACAAGTTTTTAATATGTTGCTTGCCATCCATAACCATACTAATATTATAATGCTAAAGTAACTCTGTCTGTCTGTTACCTTTTCACGCTTCATCCTTTGAATTGATTTAGATTAAATTTAGTATAGAGATAGTATGAGACTCTGGGAAGGACATAGGATAGTTTTTATTCCTTGAAGACATGAAAAGGGGGCTGAAGTTTGTATGGGGAATCAATCATTTCTCAAGTATTAGGAATATAAAGCTCATCATACCTATACAATATAATATGTATACAGTCTATCTAATCCATACTAAACGTCAAACCGTACCTAGTGATGAACCCGAGCGAAGCGAGCGTAAATTGCTAGTTTATTCATAAGTACAATTTGTAACGAAAAATTACATAGGAAAAAAGAATTATCCTGTATTGTAAACCGATAGCACAGGTGTGACATAATGACACTACACTGACAAAAAAATTATTTATCGCAATAAGATTATTATAGGTATATGTATGCACTAATTATATATATACTATATAGCTGCATTTCAACTCATTTCATGGCATTTCAATTCAACTGCCTCGGTGGTGTAGTGGCTAGCATGTACGGCTGCACATCCTGAGGTCCTGGGTTCAAGTCCCGGGTCGGGCCAAGTTTAGTTATTGAGTCTTTCTGTATAGTAAGCCTCAGTAACTGCCCGAAGTTGGAAAGTTGGCGGTATTTCACCCCGTGCCTCGGAGAGCACGTAAAGCCGTCGGTCCTGCGCCTTAACTCTCACCGGTCGTGTCGAGTAGTCGTCCCACCGGAGTATGAGAGTGACAGAAATAGAGAGTGCACTTGTGTCTTCGCGTATACTTGTGTAATATAATAATCTCCTGCGCAGTTGGCTAATCTCAATGAGATTGGCCGCCGTGGCCCGAATCGGTCAGGAGGACATTATATAGCTGCAGACCCAGAGGACCTGAGTTGGAGTCCGGAACTCGTATAGATATTGAGTCTTTCTGTTAAGAAAGAGTCTCAATAATAGCCCGAAGTTGAGCTAGTGATGTTTAACACCCGTGCCTCGGAGAGCATCCGAAAGTCATCCATCCTGAGCCTGATCTCTCACTGTCGAATTGTCGTGACAGGAATAGACAGTGCACTTGTATTTACATATACTTATGCACTATAATATCTCTTGCGCATTTGACTAGTCTTCACCATTAGACATTGGAGAGGACACCGTTCTCCTATGTTTCCTATTAAAATAAATAATAGCGTTTCTAAGAAAATATTAAAATCCATTTCCTAATATTAAAACTAACAGATTAAAATTTCATTAGGAATCTAAAATATAATAGGTTTTATGGTAAACAATTTTGTAATAGAAATTGCAACTAGGTCACGTGAAGTTACTTTTGAAACTGACTAAATGAGCTAAATACACTTATTTTCACGTTCTCAAACATTCAGACCTTAATAACTATGCTCGTATGCCGATTGCGATACGAATTTCGCGCTCGCTTTGAATAGCACTTAATTTACAGTTAAAAAGTAGTTTTAGTTTGTTAGCGTTTACGAAAATATATGAACAACTTTAACATTTGATATAACTTATATAATTTTGTTTCATATACATAAAATAAAACTATTTAAAATAAGGTACAAATCTAGTTTACTATGTTTTAATATTTTTACCAAGTTTAAAGTTTATTTTACATTTTATCTATACATATAATAAAACTGTAGAGGTCGAATGTCTGTACATAGGAAAAAAATGCTAAAAACCGAGTAAGGGAGATGTAAGATGAGAAATAGAACAAATCCAGATTTCTTCAAATTTTTTGTTTCTCTGTTTATCTGTTTGTACGAGCTAATTTCCGAAACTGTTGGACCACTTTAAATGAAATTTTGCGTGTACCTTATATCTCCGGTCAACATTGAAGATACTTTTCATCTCGGAAAATTAAAGAGTTCCCATGGGATAGTTAAAAAACTAAGTACTTATACAGCTTAGTACACAAAATGAATAATTGGATTTTAAAGAAGCTTTACAATAATATAGTTCATATATCAGAATAACAAATAGACTACTTTTTATCCCGGAAAAATGTATGGTTCCCGTGGGATAGATTTGTTTTTGAGAGGGTGAGCCGCTAGTTTAACATAATTAGCGTAATCCTATATATTTATGTGTTTGTCTCTTTGTCGTGACGCATTTTCGTTTTATCGAGTTTCAAAACACCAAAAACTCAAAACAAAAAACAAAAAAAAAATTCAAAACAAAACACAAACATTCAGAAGTTTCACTTCCACCTCTGAAGGAAGAATTATGAGTACACTTAACTTTCGTTAAGTGTATTACTTAACGTTATATAGATAAAAAGATTAAATTGATTGCTATATAATACATAAATTACTATGTATCAAATCCGAAATAATATAATCGATATATTAGGGTGTATTTATTAGGAAAATAAATCCAATAAAAAGTAAGGTTTCTAAAAATCTACAAATATAGAGGTCCAATACCTCATCCCTTACCTATAAAACTTTAATTTACGAAAAAATCTGTAGAAATTTATTACAATACATTACTTTAAACCATATCTCTTACAAATTCACTATTAATTAATGTATAATTGTACATGCAATAATATTAAGTGCTTCATAACATACTGGAGTAAAAGATCAAGACTTTTTTCATAGTTCTTGCTTACGAGGTAGTTCTAATTGTTCAACAAACTCCACTTTTTCTTTAATTAGGTGTGTTCTTACTTACACATGAAGTTTCAGAGTGTAACTAACATGGCGTCCCACGAGACCCATGCTATTTTATTTCATTCATCCCCGCAGGCGAGCATTCGCTGAAAACGCATTACGGCCGCATGTTTTTGCATCTACAATGAATGCTTTGTGATGTCGTTTGCGGTTATTTTATTAGAAATCGTATAACATTTCAATCACTTATAAAGTTCATACATAATATATTTATAATATATAATTCATTTGGTATATTTCAAAAATATTAAAGTACTCTTTGAAATTTAAAGTTTATAGAAAATAGAATTTCCTTTCTGTTTTTATAGAGATTTATTTAGGTGGTAATTTATTATTTTGGGAAAGATATCATATATATACAAGATCTTTTGTGTTTGTTATTCCGTCCATCCTATCCATTTTCATTAATATTACATTGAATATATAAAACTATATTAATTACCGTTGTTGAATACTTTAGTAAGTTATTGTGAAATACTACTCTTCTTTTTAAATGAACTATTTAGCACAGAGATAGATTATATTCTAGAATAACACTTTTATCCCGAAAAAATTTACGGTTCCCGTGGGATATGTTTTTGTTTTCCTAGAGGCGAACCCGAGCGAAGCAAGGGTGAGCCGTTAGTATTAAATAATTGCAAATTCATATTACACTGAGATATTCCATAATAAGTATAAATTAACGAAACATTGTGGTTTACAAGCGAAAACTTTTGTGACCCTCGTATAACAAGATTTACAAAGTTTATTTACTACGTGAACTTTTAATAAGGACTAAGAATTATAAAACGGCTTATGCTATGCGGTCGGCCTGAATGCGTTTAACTTGAAAGAAAATTTGGATGTCATTTTGATAAAAGGAATTCTTATTAGCTTAAATAAAAATGGTGAAATCGTTCTTTTTAATAACTCCTGATAAAGTTTGACTAAGTTATTTTACAAAACCGGTATTGCTTTGCTGTTTTTAGATTTTTTGCCAGCTTTGATCTATAAATACACACTATAACAGAATTTGTTTTGTAAAGTACTTAACAGTTTGCCACTTAGGAGTTTCGTAGAAATATTGAGTAGATGACAAAATCTACACATATAATAAAATTCTTACTGAGTCGAATCTGTAAATTAAAAATTTTTGAAAAATCTTATTGGAATAGTTATTACTATCAATACAGAGGCTGAATCTATAGTTTTTAGAGTTTTTGTCTGTCTGTCTGGGAACGCATCACGAGAAAACTACTAGACAGATTTTTATAAAATTTGGTATGGTTATAGCTGGTTATCCGGGTCAACATATACGATACTTTTAACTGCGAAAAATATTTCATCTTTGAGACATCGAACTCGAGTGGAGCAAGGGTGAGTCGCTAGTTTTATATAAATCTTTATCATTGATATTTTCAGTTAATTAACTTATACATAGCCCAATAGTTGAATGATATAAAATGAATTTATAGTTTTACAGGAAACCAATTAAAGCTTTGTGTCATCTCTTTTCGTTCGATTTTAATCTTTCATTTATACCGTGAAATAGTCCCCCATTATATTTATATTTTATTTAACAAAAATCGACGCTCCTACAGTATTCGGGAAACTATCCGGGTTTCTTTCTTTCACGGCACGTCTTGGCTTCATCAAAATATCTTCATTACCTATGAATATAAAGCGAACTGAAAATAAGGTAATAACTGCTTTATACCAGTAAATGTGCTACGAAGCAAAAACGTGAGCGAAAAACTAAAAAATTAAGATCATTTGCTTATTTTAGAACGCTATTTGTCTAATATATAAAATTTATTAATGAAAAAATATAAAATTTCATCTGCACGTGTATTTTTCATTAATTTATATTTTGTGCCCCTAATAAACAAACTATTTACCACATCTACATATATATATATATATATATATATATATATATATATATATATATATATATATATATATATATGTTTGCTAAAAAGTAGATTTTGTAATTCACTGATAGGTGAATTGTGGGTCACAAGATCTAATGGGGTATAATTTAACTTATATTGTAACCAAATGGATAAATTTTGAAGTAGGCAATTGTTATTTTATTTTAAATATTTTGAAACTCCTTATTAAAGTTTACTCCTAATTAAGTTTTTACGAATTTACTTTAAATATGCACATGAGTCTCAGGCAGAAAAAAATATTATAAATGTCCAATTTTTATTATTGTAAAAGCTGCTATACCTATATGAACTTTAACTTAAAGGAATATTATAAAGCTTTCACAATACGTAACACTGGCAGAATATATTGCGTCGGTTATCGCAACTCTAAGCCACTAAAGAAAAAAAAATGAAGCTTTGCAAAGAGGCTCGTTAAGATACTTTGTAACTACAGTGCTATATACTAGTGGTAAATTAATACATTATCTATCAAAACAGTTTCGATCAGACCATCACAATTATCTGGAAACAGTTAAATGAGTATAAACATAAGTTATTAAGTTAAACTCAGTCGTTTCTAACAATTAAGCTAACAGAATTCTTGTTCTAACATCTGCAGCATGCATTGTCAATTACCCAGACGGGGCTCGCGGGGAATAAATCTACATAAAAGTAATATAATATGTATATTTGTGTCATTTTGTTACTAATAGTTGGTTTCTCGTTCACTTCATATTTGCCTGCAATCCACATACTCTTGTGTATGTGTATTTCATTAATTTAATACATTAGAATGTCTGTTGCTTAATGCTTTATATGACCCCTTGAGGAGTGCTTGAAAATTATTGTCTAAAGAAGTTAAGGAAATTCGAACAAATAAGCTTTCAAGCAATAATTATAATATTTAAGATTTATAAATGCTTAAATTGTTCGAGGATTGGACTCCACACAATTAGTTTTTTTTTTTTTTTAATATATACAAAGGTAAACTTTATTATATTATTATAACCCATTCTTTAAGAAAAGAATTATGAAATTTATATCATGCAAAATCCAAAAAATACGATCCAATTGATCTCGTCCTAGTTTTTACAAGTTTTGGTCTTTATGGAATAAATTACAATATCTTTATATTAGGCTAGTTTAATTCTGCGTCTCTGTACGTACTTTACTTATTTATAATTTCCTTTCAATAAGGCATCCTTTCAATAAGTAATCATTAAGGCAGTGGTAGCCCAGAGGTAACGCGCTCGCTCGGGAAACCGAGTGAAGCGGGTTCAAATCCCGGGTTCCGCACCTCTGAAATTTTCATGTGCGAATCATTTCCAACCTGATTACACTTGCCTTACGGTGAAGGAAAACATCGTAAGGAAACCTGCATGTCTGAGAGAATCTAGCAAGTTTTCGAAAGACTTGTGAAGTCCCCCAACCCACACTTGGCCAGAGTGGTGGGCTATGGCCTGATCCCCCTCGTATTTAAGGGAGGCCCGCGCCCAGCAGCGGGACGTTAAAAAGGACTGAATACAAGGATTTAATCTGTTGGATGAAGGCGTAATATTAGATAGCATATAACTAGGCTACAAAATCCAAAAAGAATTTATCAATTTTGACTTAGTACAGATACACTAGTGCAAAACAGCAGCATCCTCACTTCCTGTACCATATTTATAGAGAATATTACAACTTTATGGATCAGCTATTAAAATTCAATATTAGGTATAAATTATTCATATCGCCCACAATAGAATAACGTTCGCTCTTCAAAACATGTTACATGTATGCCAATAGATTGCATATTGCTTTGCTTTTCATAACAAACTTTGTTATTTTTAGCACTGAAAAACCTAATATAGACTGCATCTAAAATTTAACTGGCATTATATAACAGAAGTAGTAAGTATATAAAATAATTATGTAATATTATATTATACTAGCGGCTCACCCTCGCTTCGCTCGGGTTCACCTCTAGCCAAACAAGAACAAATATATCCCACGGGAACCGTACATTTTACCGAGATAAAAAGTAGCCTATTTATTATTTTGATGTATGAACTATATGATTGTAAAGTTTCATTAAAATTCAGTCAGTAGTTTTTGTGTACTAAGCTGTATAAGTTACTATAGTTTTTTAACTATCCCACAGAAACTCTTTAATATTCCGGGATGAAAAGTATCTAAAATATTGTGACCGGGGATATAAGGTACTACCATGCAAAATTTTATTTAAATCGGTCTTACAGTTTCGGAGATTAACCCATACAAACAGACAGACAGAGAAACGAAAGTTAAAAAAAAACTGGATTTATTCTATTTAACTTCTTACATCCCCTTGACTCGGTTTTTAGCTTTTTTTTTCTATGTACAGACATTCGACCTCTACAGTTTTATTATATATAGATTACTTTTATATATTATCTAACTAACTTTGACATATTTTTTTTGTTATTTCAGATTAAAATACAAAATAATATTTTACTATTTGTCATTTAGTAAGGAACGATGTTGATAAGACATATACATATACATAGAAGCGGCTCTATATAAGTTTTACTCAATCAATGTTTGATTAAGTAAAACTTATATAGAGGAAATTGTGGAAGTTCGTTCATTAATAAATATAGAGCATAGGACACGTCCAATATTAGTTTTCATTGATGATGCACAGAATATATTAACTTTGGAAGTGCAGAGCATATGCCTGAGAGCTCGTTGTGAGTTAAGTGACTGAGATAAATACGGTATTAACATTCTTCAAACAACCTGTATAAACTATTTGAAAGCGCCATTTTCATTTCATTTTTATATTAAGCGCCTTTAACAAAATTGGGAAATACTATAAATGTCAGAGTAACTGTGTTTGAGATAGATATAACGAGTAGTAGTCACGCTCTGAAAAAATAATTTTGTTAGCGATGGTACAAATGCACGTATACGGACACCGGATACAAACTCCTACAGAATAACGCATAAGCAAGCGTTGAAGTGAAGTGCTGTACTGCTAACTAGCTTTCGGCTCTACCTCTAATCATGTGCTACGCCGATAAAGAATAACTCGAATTCTCTACTCGATATTGAAAGTCAATTTGAATATGAGCTGTTTTTATTTTTAAAGACACATTGTTAGTAGCTTTACTTAATTAGCTACGTAATGAAATCTTGGAAGTTTATTGTAACTTCTTCGTAGTCTCGTATCGATTTCAAATTTTGTAAGGAGATATGTGAATTCTGAATACAATATTTTGATATAGATTGAGCTAATCTAATCAGCCAGTAGGTGTATAGAAGAACTCTTTAACTGCCACTAGTAAAATCTTTACGTTCGATCTCATTTGATTTTAATATGTCGCATATATTACAGTAGGTGAAAAGTATGTTTTTGTAAAATCGGTTCATTTGACTAGCTTTTTCAAATTTTATAATAGTCCTAATAATATTTTAGGGGAAAAATACAAAAAGTGTCCCAAAACATTTAGAAGTTCTGAAACTGAAAATGCTTCCTTCGTTAAGATTTTTGAATGAACATAATGATAAGTCCGTTTTCATTTATTTTACTATATCCATGTGTTTTTCAAACTTTGACTATGCAATTACAATATAAGTACATAAAATGGAGAAACAAAAGACCACGTTCTCGAGTATCAGAATGTTTAAATAAAATTTATATGGAAAATTTTGTGGAAATCGAGATAAAAATAACATTCATATTTATTTGCCATATAAATTATATAAAACATATTCTTTCGTCTTTTTTACGGGTATAAATATTACATTCTTTAAGGGTTTATTATATAGGAAGAGGGGTGACGGCAACAATAATTCTCACGTCATAATATATCCTTTAAACCTCATACGGGGCGTTATATACAACTTTTTTCATTTTCAACCTCCCATCATCTCTGCAAACACTGTTCATAGCCTATATAACAGCTATGTTAATTTATAGCACGATGTTTAAATGTTATATTTATTTTTATTACAAAAATGTATATTTAAAGATTTTCTAAGGCATCTGTCGTGCCTAATCATTAGTCAGCAGCGTGGTATTACTTTATTGCGCTATTATATGTTACCAAAGTAAAGAATACAATATTTTGACCGACAGACAAATAAACGGATCTTTTCAGTATTTAAGTAAAAAGTTGGGTATCTTGCAGATTCCATGTGACGCTGCAACATCAGGCCTAAGTTACCATATCATTACAATGCCATTAAAGTAACAGAATACCAAATTTCGAATTGATTACATCTTTGGAACTTTTCAATATCCTTTTACAATTTACAAAAGAGCTGATAGTCTGCAAACGGCTCAACGGATTTTCTGGATTTAAAGCTAACACTCACTCTCTATGAAGTCACCTCTCAAACAATAAAAACTTAATTAAAAACAGTTTATCTGTTTAGGCGCTATGATACTACAGATACATAGATGCAAAGAAACACACGTTAACGGTGAAACTCACTAAACTCCCCTTTTTTTGCGTCGAGGATTAAAAAGGGGTACCATTTTTTAGACTTTGGCGTATGGTCTTGCGCTACTATTTAAACATATCATCTACATAATTATGTATGTATATAATTTTAGCAAAAAAATCATTTAGTGTATAATCTTTGATATTAGCATACTTTTTTTATAATTTAGATTAATCTGTGTAGTGTGCTCCTCATATACATTATATTCAAAGTAATTTTATTTTCATACTAGAATTGTATTACTGACGAATTTATTTTAATTGGTTTGAATTGCAATTTAATAAAACCGGCCAAGTGCGAGTCGGACTTGCGCACGAAGGGTTCCGTACCATAATATCTATAAAATATCTATAAAAACGGCAAAAAAATCTTGCCTGTTGTATGGGAGCCTCCTTTAAATATTTGTTTTATTTTACTTTAATTATTTATTTTTAAACTGAATATATAACTAAAAATTACTTTCTACCTGTTGCCGTTATCAATATCGAATAAGGACGAGGAAAAAATCATGTTTGTTGTATGGGAACTCCCTAAATATTTATTTTATTCTGTTTTTTTAGTAATTGTTGTTATAGAGGCAACAGAAATATATCATCTGTGAAAATTTTAACTGTCTAACTATCACGGTTCACGAGATACAACCTGGCGACAGACGGACAAACAGACAGACAGACGGACAGCGAAGACTTAGTAATAGGATCCCGTTTTACCCTTTGGATAAGGAACCTTAAAAAGCAGAAACTTTTCAGGCTATATAACAAACGGTATGACCCAAGCGAGGAAGTAATATACAAATTCGAAGCTGGTATTAGTTTTAAAATTTTTCTTGTTTGTAACTAACCAATGATATTTTAATATAATATTTTAATTGTGGGCTTAGGAAGTCGTGTCGCTTTTGTGTTCCTAAAAGATTATTTGAAATGTAACGCTCATTCTCATTCACAATCAGTACATTTAAATAAACTTTGTCTAACTTTGTTGACAAAATAACGATCTTAACTTAAAACAAGAAATAAATCTTGTTTAACTTCATATAATAAAATCCTACCACGTAACTGTAGAATTATAATTGTTAAAATTTGGGAAGTTCTAATTATAATATTAACTTATACCTTTTTGTATTGTTAAGCTACGTACATATGATGGACTAGGCCGTTGAAAACAATGAGTAATCGTAAGTTTAATATTAAATATTACATTGAAATAAGTCAACATACTTTAGGGGTTTTGTTCTAAGAACTATATTCGCTCAAGAACACTATCTCATACTATAAATATCTTCCTTTTTATATAATATTTTTTTCAGTAATATTACATTTAATAATGTAATGAAAATTATGCATTATTGAAAAGATATAACGAGTTATTCTGTGATGAACATATTCCAGTTAAAAACAAGTAACGCCAATGTTTTTCACATACACAAAACGGTCAAAAATCATCTGTTCATAAATGTTCTTTTGTTGCAAATTCCAAATCGTGAAAAATTATTTACTGGTTGTTTTCATATTTTGACACCAAATTATTTTTACGTAAAGAAGTGGAGAACACATTTTACGGAATTTCATCAAATGGCATTGCTGCACTTCTACAACTGATCATCATTACGAGCGATGCTGCAAACAAATTCTAGTCGATAATAATGATTTAATATTACTGGTAGGTTTATGTAAACAATACCTGGGCGACCGAGCTTCGCTCGGATTTCTTTTTTGTTATGTCGTATTTTTTTAGATAAAAACAACTAAAACTTGAATAAAGACAAAAAAAACTTTATATCCCGACTGGGAACTAACCCGGGTATGTGTGGTTGTCTATCTTGCGCCTTGGCCGCTTGACCACGACGCTTATGCTCGATTTAAGAAATAATCGATCATATGTTGCATGGAAAAATTCAAAAGAAAACTGCATGAAGACTCGAAAACAGACACTCGCTTTCCCAGACATAAAACTAATCTAGATCGATTTTTCGCCCACGAAAAATATACAACCACATACAAAATTTCTGCGAAATCGTTAGAGCCGTTTCTGATATCGCCGTATATAGTTATAAATAAATAAATGTGCAGGAATTGCTTGTTTAAATATATTAGATTATGTAGTTTTGAATTTCATGATTAAGAAGCGGTGCAAAATACAACAGCATTTAACTGTGTAGATTTTACTCTCAAGGGATATCATTTCTCATTCGTTCGGAAAATCGCTGCTGGTCATACAATTTGTAACAGTTAAGTACACTTTTGATGTTATGTCTAACTTATAATGAACTCCTAGCATCAAACACAAACACTATAAACAGTAATAACATTTATAATCCAGCCATGTCAATTTATGCATTTCAAGAGCACACGTTAAGATTTTTTTATTTTGAATTTCATAGAAAAATTTAGCTATTTTTAATATTTTTACTGACAAGTATATTATACTAATATTTAAAATAACTCAAGCTCAAAAAAAAGAGCTTTTAAATGTATTCTGCTTTTTTGTTTCTTTTGGATTTGAATTGCATTGAAATTGCTAATCATTCAATTTGTCATCCAAGTCGTTTCTATATATTTTGTAAGAGATTGTCGATTTCCAATACATGTTTCACTTAATATCTTAATAACTTGCAATGGTATTATCGACAGACAAATAAAAATAATTATCGCCGTAACAAAGATTACACGGTTATGTAATTTTACGGTACAACGATTAAACGCTTTTATTTTCTGTACAATATCGAGGGCTAATTGATTTTATTAAAAGCATTTTGTTCATGCCTCATTGGCTAGGTTAATGGGGAAAAAGGATTAATTTAAGGAAATTATAATATTTTTTCAGGTGTAATATCAGTTACATAGATTTACGTACACATACTATATGTATACATAATATATATTCATCATCATTCATATATTAAGAAATATGGAAATGGGAAGCAACCAAAAACCATAGTCAATAATTTCTTAATAGATGTCGTCCTGACAATCGTCCTATAATAATAATAATAATAGGTGTTGGGACATTAACACACAGCACCATGCTTGTGTTATGGATACCAGATAGTTGATACACTACACATATATAACTTTAAATATATACATATTATAAATATAAAGACTCATAACTGGAGTACAAACATTCGTGCTCATCACACAAATGAATACCTCCAGCGGGACTCGAACCCGCGAACGCTGGCACTGTAAGTAGTACAAGCACTACAAAATCCAAACGTGTCGTCAATATAGTTTGTAGTTTAGCTTCTTTTCTAATATGGAAGCCATGGAAAAATAGGTCAATATCTATAGGTTTATTTAAATATAATAAATTTTTAATGATATCTATTTACTAATATTAAATGTTATTACCTTAATTAAATTTAATTAAGACATTATTTTCAAAATTTCTTTCTTTTTTTAATTATTTATTAAGCATTTTTCAACAATTTATATTAAGTGTATGTACATATAACCTATTCGTTACAGTATCATGAAAATTAGTTCGAAAAGTCAAAAACATTATAAACTACACGTTTTTTTAAATCTGCTAGAAAAAGCAAATGACACGTCAAAGTGACTATGTAGTTTTATTTTGATAATTTTGAGTTATAATTGTTTTCATAACGTTAAACATAATCTTTACGAGATTTAAAAATTTAAGAAATAAAAATTTTTGTATTTCAAAGGTCACAATTTAAAACCGCAATAAAACGAGAAAAAGTTCCAATTACACCCCTTCAACAACAACACTTTCGCGCAACAACGGTTATCAGTATTTATAAAATATTCGTTAAATTTAATTGATTATTAAAATCTCTATACAGAAAAGTGAATTAAAAGTAACTTGACTTAAAAAGCTGGGCAGGAAGGTACTTTTTATGCATGAGACATCAGCTAAGAACGAATTTTGTGACAGAGTCAAAATAAGAGTCTAAAATATATCATAATTTTATTTTTTTTGCTTCTATAAGGGCAGAAAAGACAATATCTTATATATTTAAACGAGCAATTCTTGTATATTTATATCTTTATTTATTTATTTATTTATACCGGCGATCTCGGAAACGGCTCTAACGATTTTGCTGAAATTTGGTATATGGGGGCTTTCGGGGGCAAAAAATTGATCTAGATTAGTCACATGTCTGGAAAAACGCGTGTTTTCGAGTTTTCATGCGTTTTTCTTATGCATTATTCTACGCAAAATTTAATCGCGACATCTATACAACTGTCTCAGTAACACTTAGTCACTCAATGTAAAATTATTTTTAAGCCAAATTAAAAAGAAAATTATTCTTATCGCGACATCTATACAACTGTCTCAGTAACACTTAGTCACTTAATGTAAAATATCTTTCAAGAACTCCGAGCGAAGCTCGGTCGCCCAGGTACTGATGGTTATATAAATATATAATTACTAGCGAGGGTGGCTTCGCTTTGGGTTCATCTCTAGACAAAAACAAATCTATCCCACGGGAATCGTACAATTTTTCGGAATGATATATAGCCTATAGCCTTCATCAGTTAACGGGCTATCTAATACAAAAAGAATTTTTCAAATCGGATTAGTAGTACCTGCTAGTGTTGCCCAAATTCAGTCTTGGTCTTGCAGTCTTGGTCTTGGTCTTGCATTTTTGCAAGACCAAGACCAAGAACAAGACCGCGTATTTTTAGCAAGACCAAGACCAAGACTGACCATGCAAGACTTGAGCAAGAACAAGACTAATCCCGCAAGACTCTTGCGTCTTGCAGCTAGGACTTAGCGCTATTTCACGGAGTAGTTAGGAATAACAGTTCGGTGTATAGGTACGCTTAGGAATTCTATGAGACGCAAAAAACTGTATCAAAGAATATGAAAAACTGGACCTATTCGCATTACGACCAATACCTACCATAAGCATACATAGCGAATAAAAAAATATCCATTAAAATCAAACAGAGTGCATGCATAGTTTTGTTTTTACATCGGCACTTTGATAATGCGGCATCAAAGGTTTTGTACTGACGTCTCAAAGAAATTTGTCGCTTTTCGGAAGTACATGGGGATGATACACGTGGCGGCGGCTTCTTTTGAATTCACATACAACAATCGGTGCCGCCGCGCCGAAATCACAACATTTGACACTAATTGATTGCCGCCATAGAACCTAGGTATAGTTTTAAGGGCACAGGTGTTCCAAAGAATAAATAAGTTTCAGTGTGCTTATAATGGAAACGACTGCCTCGGTGGTGTAGTGGCTAGCATGTACGGCTGCACATCCTGAGGTCCTGGGTTCGAGTCCCGGGTCGGGCCAAGTTTAGTTATTGAGTCTTTCTGTATAGTAAGCCTCAGTAACAGCCCGGAGTTGGGAAGTTGGCGGTGTTTCACCCCCGTGCCTCGGAGAGCACGTAAAGCCGTCGGTCCTGCGCCTTAACTATCACCGGTCGTGTCGAGTAGTCGTCCCACTGGAGTATGAGAGTGACAGGAATAGAGAGTGCACTTGTGTCTGCGCGTACACTTGTGCACTATAATATCTCCTGCGCAGTTGGCTAGTCTCAATGAGATTGGCCGCCGTGGCCGGAATCGGTCAGGAGAACATCAATGGAAACGAATACATACATTATACTGATCACGCAAGTAGTATTATGATTAGATAATGGTAAGGATAGGTAGTAGATGTCATAATAATTTATTCTAGTAAGTATATAGTATAATATCTTCTTATCTATAATAATAAAGCTGAAGAGTTTGTTTGTTTGTTTGAACGCGCTAATCTCAGGAACTACTGGCCAGAATTGAAAAATTCTTTTTATGTTGGTTAGTCCACTTACCGAAGAAGGCTATAGGCTATATAACATCACGCTACGACCAATAGGAGCCGAGCAGTAATAAAAAATGTTGTAAAAACGGGATAGTTTATAAAAGTTTGTATGAAACTCGGCAAGGACGAATAAGCCACGGGGACGAAGTCGCGAGTGACTGCTAGTTGATTATATGGGTTTAAACTAAATACTTAGGTACTATTATTGTACATTTAGTCAAAATATTTTTTAAATTTCTTAATTTTTTACAAGAAAAAATAGCAAAAATGTGGTCAAATATCACCCGTTTGATAAATATTGTAGCCACTTTTAAACATACTTGAAACGTGTAAAAAAATTCTACAAAACTAATAAAATAATATAAAAAGCGTACCTACCTACTTTTAAAATAAAAAGCCTGCAATACGATTTTTGTATTGCTTATGAGCCCGAATATCTCTGAGGGAGATGATGAGAGTAAGTATTTACTAGCAGTGCCCGCGACTTCGTCCACGAGGAATAGTAACTTTGGAGGTATAGTGACGTTCAGGATTTATTTATTTATTTTAAAACTTCTGTCATCAAACATACAAACAAACTTTTCAGCTTTATAATATTAGTATAGATGTACGACAAAACATTCATTTATATGTAAAGAATAGTGATTGGACAATGTCACGCATCTATACAAGTAGGTATTTAATCTGTGTTTGAACGCCGCACGCGGCGTCGTTTGATTTACGGCGGCATCCTTTTAATAGAGTTGGCACGTGCCGTGGCCGCGCGGTAGAAAGCAAGGAAATGTACTATATAATAAGGAATTATTTTAATTCCAGTCATTTTTAATTGAGCTGTGCTTCGAGTCTAACGTAATAATAGTTTTTACTAATTCTTGTTGTTTACGGAAAACGTATCACGTCTACAATTTAATATGAGGGACGAAGATTCAAATTGTTCTAGTCCGAGTAATGAGAGTTACAGATCTAAAAGACACAAAAGCAAATTTGAGGAGTTTTTCGAAATAATTCATGCATCCCAATCCCAAACTGCCTTGTGTAAATTGTGCCAACATAAAAAAGTTGAAATAAAAATGAAAAACAGAAACACTTCAGGCTTAAGGAAACATCTAATATCTTTCCACAAAAAGGAATCACAAATATTTCTTCCTGTTAAACCAAAATTAAGCGGAGATATCGCAAGCTTTTTCGTAACTGCTGGAAGAAGTGGACAGGTAAGAATAAATTTACTTATCTCACAACTGACGGGCCTGTGGTCTAGGGAATGACAACATCACGATAGCTACAGTTGATTGGGTGGTGAAAAAATATCTTCCCTTCCCATTTTTCGATGACGAAGCTACACAAGTATATTTTCGACGTATTTGCCCGAATATGGTGTTTCCTAAAAGGTCCACACTTAGAAGGAAAGTCAAAGAGCGATTTGAAGAGCTCCAATTGAATCTCAAGGAACGACTTCAACAATTATCATCTAAAATGTCGTTTACTATTGATGGGTGGACGTCAATTGCTGGTAGGAGTTACTACGGGGTTACTATGCATTATATAGACAACGAATGGAAGTATCGATCTGTAGTTCTTGATTTTATACCATCACGCGGTCGACATACTGGGGAAGATATTGCAACGATTTTCCACGAATGTTTATTGGAATATGACATAATTGATAAAATACAAGGTATCACGGTCGACAACGCAACTGCAAATACCAAATTTATGTATGAACTAGGCAAACAGCTGCCACCACACTTTGATTCAGACAATCAACATTTCCGGTGCTTTGCTCACATTTTAAACCTTGGTGTACAAGATTTATTAAAGACCTTAGCATTACACTGTGAGACTGACACTAACGCGGAAGATCAGCAGTATGAAGACTATGCAGACGAAACTGAGGATGATGAAGAAGATGAAGAATATGCACCAAATATTGCTGATTCGCGTACATCTGTAACAAAGCTGCGCAGTATTTCCAGTAAAATAAAAAGAAGTGAAATAGTGAAGAAGAAGTTTCAGTCTGCTTGTGAAGCAGCTGGCGTGCCATCAAATCTGAATCCCATTCTTGACTGTACAACGAGATGGAATTCCACACATGATATGATTGGATTTGGTTTAAAAGTGAGAGCGGGCATTAACATATTGTGCAGTTCTGTCACCGAATTGAATGATTTTCAAATCACAGCTAGTGAATGGCAAATACTCGAAAAAATACATAAGTTTCTAATAAACTTTAAACTTTTAAGTACAAAACTTGGTGGAGAAAAATATGTTACATTACCGCTAGTCATTGTATCATTCAATCTCTTGCTCGATAAAATTGAATCCATGGTAAAACAGTTAGATGAGAAACCTAATCGATCTGAAGTGGATGAAAGGCTCATTCTGGCTTTCCAAGCAGCTCGAGACAAAATGCTTAAACATTATAAGAAGAGCAACTGGATTTATTGTACTTCTTTAATTTTAGACCCAAGGCATAAGGCTCAGACTTTTGACCTGACAGTATGGGGGAAGCAACTTAAAACAGAAAGCCTGCGCAAGTTCAATGAACTTTATGGAGAATACTACAGTCTACACTCACTGAACAAGTCTCTGGAATTACCAAGAAAAGAAAATAAGGTATCTGATGAAGATGAAGACGTAATAGACTTTGATAAACTGTATGATTGTCCCTCGACGTCATCTGGATCTTGTCTTCAAGGCTTAGTGATAAACGAGTTGGAGGAGTACCTGAGAAAACCAAGAGCTGGCAGCTCGGAAGACATTTTAGATTGGTGGAGGACGCATGAGACAGAGTATCCGACTTTATCGAAGATGGCCCGTGATTTTCTCTCAATACCTGCAACTTCAGTACCTGCTGAGAGATTATTTTCTAAAGCATCATTAGTAATTAGAAAACATAGAAATAGGTTAAGTGATGAGTCAGCCAGATGGTTACTTTGTATTAATTCTTGGTCAAAAGAATTGATATAAAGTACCTAACAGAACCTAATGACAAAGCTGTTGTGTACTGTTATGTTATTTGATTTGTGTTGTATTTTTTTTTTATTGAAATAAATGATAAATCGTAAAACTCTTTTATTAAATATCATATAAGTTGAGGGTTCAATCTCTTTCTAGAGAGATTCTTTAAAATACAGTCAATTTATTGTAAATAAATAAATATCCTGGGACATCTCACACACGGCCATCTGATCCCAACTGATAAACATACATATATAATTTTAAATACATACATATTATAGACAAATAACACCCAGACACAGAATAAATCGTAGTGCTCATCACACAAAGATTTATCCTGGGTGGGGATCGAACCCACGACCTCACGCTTCGCAGTCGGCTCATCACCCACTACGCCACGGAGGCTTGATAATTTGTTTTTTACATGTTTTAGCACATCATCATCATCATCATCATCCCAGCGTTAATCCCAGTCGCGACCAAAGCCAGCGCTCTGGCGCCCGGGGTCCGCTATGTTTTAGCACATGTAAGCTTATAAAGCGTAAATGTTTATTAAGAAACAGTTACTCCCATGGAAAACGGCATATAGCTCAGTTGATAACCATGTGGCGGTTATCAAATTTTTTATCAAATCTTCAGACATTTATTAATCTGATTGTTCTTTGCTTTGGCTATGTTAATTCTAAAGATCTAAAGTAAACTTTAATAAATAGCAATAGTCTAATAGGTAATTGCAAGACTTGCAAGACTCTTGCTGCAAGACCAAGACCAAGACCAAGACTGGGAGCGCAAGACCAAGACCAAGACCAAGACCAGGTGTATTGGCGCAAGACCAAGACCAAGACTGGCCAAGTCTCGTCTTGTTCTTGCATTTGGGCAACACTAGTACCTGCGATTAGCGCGTACAACCAAACAAACAAACTCTTTAGCTTTATAATATTATTATAGATTTACAAGTCAATTACGCGGATGAAGCAGCGGGAAACGTTAGTTTTTCATATACATAATATAATACAAACAAGAAAACTAAAATACTGACAAAAAAGGGAGAATGCTGCATGCATTTAGAACATTGTACAATAATAACCACTGTACCTAACATAAAATCATACGTATGTACTTTCTTACTACAGAATTCATAAACACCGTTTTCTCATTTTCCCGAATGATATTCTATTCCACGCAAACGGTTACGCTTTGAATATATATTGTACTTTGACAAATTATACTCTTCGTAGGTACGTACTTTTTCCATCATACTTAGAAAGATTATTTCTACATGAAGTTCTCATGCTCATATGCATGTTTAAATTCTTTTCATTACTAATGTAATAAATGTGAAAGTTTAGATGTTTGGATGTTTGTTACTCAATCACGCCAGAACGGCTAAACGGCTCTAGATGAAATTTGGCACAGGGATAGTATAGTCTGGAATAGCATAGTTTTTATCCCGGAAAAATATACGGTTTTTGTTTATCAAGAAACGAAACAAGAGCGACGCTCGAGTGAGCCGCTAATAATAAATATTTGTTTGTTTACGTTACTTTTTATAGCTGTAAAGATAGTAAATGTTTTAAAGTATAGCTTAAGCTTATCAATGTCCTGTTTTCTATTACATCACATAAATACAAATGAGACATTTTCAACTTCAGATTTCATAACATTTTATGTATACTTTAATATTATAAATGAATATAATCATAAATCATATACACAAGTAACCAAAAGTAAAATGAAAACATAAAAGGTATGAAAAAGCAGGCAAAAAAGTATAAACTATGGAGAGGGTGACTTTAGTAAACTATAAGTACTCATGCAAAATGTTATATCACTTATACTTACCCTCGCTCAGCCCGAGTGCGCCCCTAGTTGACTGATAAATAACTAAATTTTACCAAATTTATCCAGCCGTTTCAGGGTGAAGGACAAATTAACATACATTTATGCTAACATACAAACATTTATAATAGTTAATACTCATAAATCCTGCATTTGATTAAAAATGGTTGTAAAAAGGTGCAATTTGAACCAAGTCACCAGTAAAGTGTTTTATTAAATAGTAATGAAGTTAGCAACCCTTTATGTGACTTCGACTTCCCAGCTTCTCAAGACGTGACAGAGGCTCGTAACTTCTGTCAGTTATACATGCTTGTTGCAACTATGTGTATTGTGTATTTTTCTATGTTCAGTTTTGTATTTTATAAATAAAAGTAAGCTTAAAATAGCTACCCTTATAGCTGTCTCGGAGCTGATATTATAGTTACATTGGCACGATATTAAAGCTTAATCGACTATTCATAATACATGTATCTATCTGTATATGTGTACTTGTACTATAAGGTAGCCAGCGCAATTGCAGGCAAGAGGCATGTCATCTTAGTCCTCACAGTGATAACGTACCGGCGGTTCTGCAGTTTTGTTACATAAAACTTAAGTGCATGAACCGTAGGTATTATGGGCGACAGGTATCGCTTTCTATCAGGTGGACTGTCTGCTCGTTTATCACTGAATACCATAAAAAAAAAACAATATATGTAGATAGACAAGCAGGTCTTAGTAAGAAAGGCTATTGTAAAATATTCGTATATTAAAAAAGATAAAAGAAAATCTAAGTAATAGTCGTAATTGATATCGAAATAAATAAATGTACAACATTTCCAGATTAACAGAACGTATACGATACGACGACACGAGACGTCAATCAATTCGTTAAATTGCACAGAAATATCTGAGGCATTTGATTCAGTCGACGTCGTGGAACTTATCCATTGTAAATTGCCTCGCATGTACTTCCAACTGAAAGTCGGAATTCTCGTTTTATTTCGTATTACATGTAATACCTATAATTTTTTCTACCTACAATAGAAACCCATAATACTTTCCAGCAGACAAAATACCTTAGAATAAAATCACCTTAGAATGAAGATCGATGAAGTATGTATAAAAGTTACAGTTAGTAGTTCCTACATACATTCATACATACATACATACATACAATGTCTTAGCTTGACTAGACTAGGTACTTAACAAAATTTTCCAATATCTTCTTATTCTCACAATATATTGTGTATTATCCTTAGAAAAGTAATGAAGGTTTCGACTAACACCTACAAACATTTCATTTCTATTGACTTCTGTCATTAATAATAAAAAATTATTTTCTATTATTGTAACAAACAAAACGTAAATACTAAGTGGAATTGTAGTAAATGTATAAAATTTACAAAAAGATAATTTTACACCTTATATAATGGAGAAGTTTCTCTTTTTTTTTGTATTAATTATAAAAACAAAATAACACATATGAAAAAAAACTTGAAATATCTCAAGAAATGATAAAGTTATGAAACTTTAAAGTTGCGCTTGTAAGAATAATTTCGTGACGTCACACAACCTGAACGACCGGAATTTAAATTAATTTCTCAGTCATATAATGATATATTAGAAAAAAAAACACTGATTTATTAGTTTTAACGTATATTATAATTCCATAGCGTTAAATATGATATTATCAACATTTCCATTAATTATACCATTCGCTATAGAAACCTTGGAAAGACATAACACCTCGTCTTATCGCTTCTACCGGTGACAGAAGAGCTGGCTGATTTTTCGCCCAAAGAATCAGCATTGCCTTTCAGCGGGTGAATACGGCTAGCATTCTTGCCACTATTCCACGCCGACATGACTTGTCAAATAATAATTAAATGTACATTTGTTTTGTATATATATAAAAGTATACTTGTAATTTTCTTTATTGTAAATAAATATTAAAAAATATAATAATTAACATGCTAAGACATTTAAAAAGCTATAATTCTTTAAACTTCCATAGCCTCTAAACAGCTGGAATTCAAAAAGAAATATATTCGTTGTACTATAAAGTAATAAATATGGCTAATACCTCATAACATAAAATTCATCTAATCAAAAACATTAATATAAATTTAACTCATTTTAAAACTAAATAAAAACTTTCAGTTCAGCAAATATTAAACTCCTTTAATCCTACATTAACAAAGTAAAATCTCAAACTTATATGCTGGGAGCAAACACAAGCTTCGAACGGAAGTAGTATTCGAATTGCCTGTAACTCATTGGCAAATAAAACTGCATTCGAAAAGAACTCGTTAACATTCTACACTTAATATTGGTCCTTTTTAAATTTTGCTATATGTACGAGTATGAGGCGGGAGAAGACGGTAATATGAAAATATGTGACAAATCTTCTAGTTGATATGATTTCAATTTTATTTAAATACTATATTCCAAAGGAAATATACCTAACATTCATATATTATATTTTATTTCATCTTACATATGGAAATGACAGTAACTCACGACATTTAATTAAAGTCTAGTATACATATAAATATCTCGTGTCGCGGTTTTTGTGGTCACACTCCTCCGAAACGGCTCGATCGATTTTAATGATATTTTTTTGTATATTTGGTAGGTATGAGAATAAGGCGTAAAGTACTTTTCACCCTCCTACCCACATCCCCTATTTGTTAATCGTAATTTAAGTATTTTTGTATGAAAAATATTATATAAATACATAGTAGCATGTTCTGCTAGTATCTATACGTTATTCAATTGAAATAAGACCTAATTAAATTTTATATAATTTAGGTATAACTTTATATACATAAAAAATAAAGTTATATTTCATAGGTAAGTGGTATTTTAAAAAAATGAATTAAAAAAAACGTTAATACCTCATAATAATTATAATTTTTTCAATTGGTTGAAAGAAAGCGGCTAAAGTTTAATTAAAAAAGTTTAAGTTTTTGAATCATCAATTCATTGGATATAATGGTGTTAAGTACTTAATATTAAACTTTTAAATTAATGTACGGTGATAAAAAGGTATTAGGGTTTAATTAAAAGAAAGGCAGCTAAGAAGAGCCGCGGAAAGACTATCTGCTATATAACAAGCTTCAACGCAGTCTTGATTAATATTTTATTATAACTTTTGTAGAAGCTGTATTATATTTGAGTCACGCAACAACTATAAATGCAATATTTATTACGTGTACTACGTGTATTAGCCCTTTTTAACGTCCCTCTGCTGGGCACGGGCCTCCCTTCAGTACGAGGGGTATCAGGCCATAGGCGGACTTCACAACTCTTTTGAAAACTTGCTAGGTTCTCTCAAACATGCAGGTTTCCTCACAATGTTTTTTTCACCGTTAAGACAAGTGATAATCAGGTTGGAAATGATTCGTATGTAATAACATCAGAGGTTTGAGACCCGGGATTTGAATTTGCTTCACTCGGTTTTCCAAGCGAGCGCGTTACCACTGGACTACCTACTACTACTGCCTACTGGGCTACCACTGCCTCACTACGTATACTCACATTACTTTTTCCCGCTGAAATACCTTGTTGTATATATGAACTAACAACTTACCCTCACTTCGCTCGGGTACATCCCTAGTTTCTAACAGTAGCTTATGTGTTACTTCAGTCCCCATCCCAATCCGTCCAGTAGTTTAAGTGAAGGACAAACATACACACAAAAGCTTTTGTATTATACTAGTCCGTTAAGCAACAAATGATTTAAAATCTATATTAAAGATTTCATGAAACATATTATGTTTTTCAATGAAATTCTTTAATTAAAATGATTTCATTTAAACGAAATGTCGCTAAGTTAATTGGTTGCCATATAGTTTAACGTTATTGCCTGCTTAATTATGACTGTATATTTGTAAATGTGACGTCATAAAATTACTCGCACCATTTAATCTACTTCATCAAAGCGGGTAATGTGTAGACACTTTACAACATATACAGGTCTACAGTACGAGTATATAGTCCAATCTATAGTGAATAATCTTTAGTACCATAATACGATTTTTACGAATTTAATGATACATTTGACTCAGTTCGTAGTGACCCTACTTGCTATGCCAGCAGTCGCGAGTTCGAGTCCCGCTGGAGACATTCATTTGTGTGATGAGCACAATTGTTTGTACTCCAGTCATGGGTGTTTATATTTATACTATGTATGTTTCTAAAGTTAAATATGTGTAGTGTATCAACTATCTGGTATCCATAACAGAAGCCTCGTAGCTTACCATGGAACTAGATGGTGCTGTGTGGTAATGTCCCAACTTTTCGTTTCAAGTCAAGTCGTTTTTTGACTATCTTGCTGAATTCAATTTTCGTAGTTAATTCATTTTATTCCTCATTGACTTCGAAGTTGACAAAACAGTTTTTAATTTTATTCAGTCTACTTTAAAAAAAACGGTTATTAATTTTTAGTGTATGTTATGCGTGTGTTTTAGGTTATACCTTCACAAATTTTACCAATCATGATTACTTTATTAATATTCATAATTTAAGAGTCTTATATGTTACCACTATTTAAGTTTTAAGAAGAATGATGAGATGTAATTTTAATAATCTCTATATATAAAAAATAAAAATCTATTAGTAAAATTAGTACTATTTTTTGGAAAAAATCTAGAATAAAATAATTTCTATTCGTTAAACAGATTGCAGTTCTCAAAATACAGTATAACAAATACGTGTACAATATGAAAGCACATAATATCCTGCTCAAAAAGTTTCACTATAACAAAATGTTTACGCTTCGTAAAATATACCGGTTACTTATAAGTTGTGTTATTAAAGAGTTCTAGCGTTTCTAATGATGCAAGTTACGGTGAAATTAAGATTTAGTAATGTATTCAAGCTTTTGCCGTAGGTACATCGATTAGGATGCTGCATCAATAAAGCTAGAATTAAATATTATGTAAAAATAAATTAAACTGCTATGTTGTACTTAAAATTATTTATACAGATAAATAAAATTGATGTGTCTCTTTGTAATGTCAAAATAACAGCTTTTTTCTAAATGCATATGAAAATATATACGGTACTTATAATGAAAACACTTTGTTTTGAAAGAAGGTGTGTACCTTCATAAATAGTTTTTTTTTAATATTTCTCATAACCCATAAGCGATTTTTTTGATTTTTTACACAAATATGCAGACATCTCAATTCGTACTACTATGTAACTAATATAAATCTAAGCCGACATGTACCTAACTAACGTTAAAAAACATATATATATACACACTAGCATCTCATCCTCTCTTTGCTTGGGTTCGCCTCTAATTAAAAAAATAATAATTTAAAACATAAATAAAAAACAAAAACAGATCTATCCCATGGGAAGGATAAAAAGTAGCTTATGTGTTATTCTGATGTATGAGCTATATTATTGTAAAGTTTCATTAGTAGTTTTTGCATGAAAGAGTAACAAACATCCATACATCTATACATCCAGACATCCATACTTACCTACACATTCGCATTTATAATGTTAGTAGGATAATATAATAATTATACATTATTTTTTATGCTCTTAACTTTTTTATTGCCTATTTGTTCCAAATATCACTAATATTATTTAAATATATATTAAAAATAAATGGACGCATATAAATAAAAATACATTTGTAGTAAAATTTACTTGCTGCATGAAACCTAAAGTATCCATTCTCGACTTACAAAAAGGGAAAAGCTATTACGAAGGCAACACTATAAATAAACTGTAAAAGCCTATGCTATAAATCCTAAAGAAGCATTGCACTTAGTCTTTAAATAAGACTCCCAAGTCACTTATTATTATATTATTTAGATGGAGTGACAATTGACTCTAATAAGAGTCAAATCAGATTTTTTTTATTTATAGATACTACAGAGACATAGAACTTGTCAGCCCTTCTTTTTTTCTACTACTTAATGCTACGTTATTTTTATCTATATAAATAAATAAAGTTAAAATGTCTGTTTCCAAATGCAATTATATACGGTTCCTACTTATAAAAAACACATTTTTTTTTAATTTGTCAGTTTTTTTCTGCTAATCTTCAAAACGATTGGACTAATTTTAACGGAACTTCCACTGACAAATAGCTGATGTTATAAGGAGTAACTTAAACTACTTTTATATTAGAAAAAGTATAATGGTTTCGCTCAAAAAATAACGTACCTAGGGACGCATCCGAGTGAAGCTAAGGTTAGTCGCTAGTTACAAATAGTAATGAATTCAAAATTGTATAAATATATTAAATATTAAAACTTTGAACACTACAGAGAAAGTATCCCGCTTAATTAAATATGATGTTCTTAAAATACGAATATATACTCCCAAAAGTACGTGCAGTCCTGTAAGAGGCTTAACAAAACTTAGGCGATAATTTTATAACTATCAGTCCATAACTTTTAAGCTATAAATGTAATCGCTTTTCTAAAGATTACATACTTTAAATGATATACCTACTGTCTAATCATTAATAATAATTATTTATATGCAAGTGTTACCTTTTGCTATAAATTTTATATAGTAAGTCTGTGCACTTGTTAAACAAATATAATAGTATATAATATGTACTTCTAGGATTAAATTTACACTAGAAATGTGCTTATTTAATGATTTATGTTGATAAATAAAGATATTTTAAAACAAACAAACAATTCCATAACTTATGACCTAGAGATCTATAAATACTCGAGCTGACATTTTCATAACGACAATACGAAACTAATATAGCTAAGCTATAAATAGATGCATATTGCATATTGTTCTAAATGTACAGACGTCGGCATTCCATACATGTCTTGAATGCGCCTGCAGTTAAAACAAAACAGCGCTCCCAAGAATTTTATTCTCTCTTTCATCGATCTTTTTCGAAAACGAAAAGGTGTTTAATGTTTCTTTGTCAAGACAAAGAACAAGATTTTTAACGTTAACGTGAAGCTTCTTACGATAATAATAAATATCTTTACAGATAAAAAAAAAGTGTTTGTTTATAATAACAAAATAACTGATTTTTACTAAATACATATGAAATTATATACAGTACTTATAAGAAAAACACAATTCTTAATATTTTTGTCTGTCTGTTTATTCCGGCTAATCCCCGAAACGGCTAAACAAATACTGCCGGAACTTATACTGGTAGATAGCTGATGTTATAAGATGTAACTTAGGCTACTTGTATTTTAGAAATAGGAAAAATTAGGGTTCCGCTAAAAAAATTAAAACATACCTAGGGACGCACCCGAGCGAAACGATTTACCCTCGTTTCGCTCGGGTGCGTCCGCTAGTTTCTAATAATAGTTAAAGTACTGTATGAAACTTTAATCAAATTTTTTCTTGATCTTAAGATTATTTAAATTATGTTTTACATCAAACTAGCGACGCAACCTCGCTCCGCTTAGGTTCCTCCCTACTTACGTTTTAGCGTTTAGTGTAGATTCCTCAAAGATGAGAGTTTTTCCCGCAGTGAAAAATATTCTATATGTTGACCCGGATAACCAGCTATCATCATACCAAATTTCATTAAATCCTTCCAGTGATTTTTTCATGATGCGGTCACAGACAGACAGACAGACAAAAATTCTTAAAACTATAGATTCGGCCTCTGTTTCGATAATAATATCTATTTCAATAAGATTTTCCAAAAATATTTAATGTACAGATTCGGCTTAGTTACAATTTAATTATATGTATAGATTGGCGAGGCATATTTTATCAAAATATGTTGATAATTTTATTTACCAGTAGATCTAAAAATAAAATATAATCTCACTTAAGTAAACTTTTTAAAGCACTGTGTAAATTAATGGTGCGAACATATAAAAAATACTAGGGGACCTAAAAATCAACGCTATTTTAAAAAAAAAACATATATTATGTAACTTAAGATGAAGTGCCAGTTATTTATTGAATAAAACACGTATAGGTATGATATACTTTTACGCGAAGATGCTGTTCACTTGAGAGCCCTCTAATTTAATTTTTACGGGTAAAAAGCTTCCATATTTTTAGGGTTATAAAGTCTCAATAATATGATTTATGGAAATTACATGTTCAGTGTTGTAAATATAAATAGAACTCGGTGTAGAACAAAGCCACAAAGATGCGAAAAACTACAGTAATAATCGCTTATTTATTTATTGTAATTTGCATGATGACAAGCTTCATCTAATTTAAAACAATTCTACTTTAGCTACTAACATCTAATCAGTATTTGATAGGTTAGATTTATACAGTACCTATAAGGAAAAACAAAATTTAAATGTCTGTGTGTAATATCAAACTAAGAGCCTTTTACTAAATGCATATGAAATTATATATAATTCAAATCCCGGTCGGGTACAAAGTTTTTAATTTTGTTTTTTTTTTTTGTATTTATTCAAGTTTTTATTTTTTTTTAAAACTAAAAAATATGATATAACAAAAAGAACTCCGAGTGAAGCTCAGTCGCTCAGGTACTTAAGCGAATAAGCGAATAATTTTCTACGAAAAGTACGTTAATATGCCAATGTGTAAAAAAACACAGGGTCAACAAGATTCTCCGAAGCAAATGCATATTGTATTAAATCATAATTTGGCGTATCTAGCTAGTCGAGTAAACGGGCCGTCCAAGCCAATGATCCGGTATTGTGAACGCGTACGTGACAAAACACTCCCTTCCCTGTGTACCGAATCTAGATTTATCTATACATAAAGTAAACACTAAGTTTACAAACGAAGTTCATATATATATATATATATAGGTATATTCTTTATTTCCTAGCGAAGTGTTTCTAGTTGTCTGTATACCTCTAGCTTATAACAAGTATAACTAATATTTTTTTGTCTTTTCTTACCTTTTTTCTAATTTTTAGACTAGACTATAGTTGAGTTTTGCATATCTTTCGCAGAAGCGAAAGCTTTTATTATTTAATATTTAAGGTCTTGGAATTTATTTTATTTCAATATGTTATATTATGTATTATTAGAGCTTAAAATAAATTAATATAAAACTTTTTATTAAGTATTTATAGATTGCTTTAAACATATTTTTTGTACACAAAAATGTATTTGCGCCCACAAATTTACTTTAAAAATAGCTGATATTAGAGATAGTTTAGTGTAATTTTCTATTAGTGAAAGAATTGTATTATCAAAAATAATGAGTAATTTTGGAAATTATTATGTATGTAAAGACATCGAAAACATACAAGTATTATATCTTGTTATTATAATATATTATTGCACACTAAATAAAAACCGGCCAAGTGCAAGTCGGACTCGTGCTCGAAGAGTTCCGTAGCATTACTTATAAAAACGGCAAAAAATCATGTCTGTTGCATGGGAGCTCCCCTTAAATATTTGTTTTATTTAAATTTAATTATTTATCTTTAAAGTGAACACATAACTAAATATTCTATAAATATTTCAAGCGTCTACCTGTTGCCGTTATCAATATCGAGCAAAAACGAGCAGAAAAAGTTAGGTTTGTTGTATGGGAGGCGGGAGCCCCTTTAAATATTTATTTCATTCTGTTTTTTAGTATTTGTTGTTATAGCGGCAACAGAAATACATCATCTACGAAAATTTCAACTATCTAACTATCACGGTTCATGATATACAGCCTGGTGACAGACGGACAGACAGACAGACGGTCAGCAAAGTGTTAGTAATAGAGTCCCGTTTTACCCTTTGGGTACGGAACCCTAAAAACAACTAATAATTTTCTCATGCAATAACAATAGGACGAACCCATAATTCAAACATTGCTGACATCACTAATTCAATTTCCATGTAGCGTTTTTTTTTTTATAATAACAAAGAGTGCTTTTGTTGTCAATAATTACAACGATAATAGAGGAATTAAACAATTTTCGTTATCTTTACATGACAAAAGAATGGCATAATATATTGAGTATAATTAAAGTAACGTGTATGAAAAAAGTGCTTTGGCTCGTCAACCGATAATGCTTTTTGCATTAAGGTGGAATCAAAATCAACATTATCACAGTTACCTATAGTTAGCTAAGCATTTATTTAAAAAAGTGAAATTACTAATTTTTTCGCGAATCATTTTTGTGATATTTTAGAAAGATATTATAGAACCGTTGTTATTGTCTAACAAATGATATATAATATTATATTCTTTCCATTTTTTATTTCCTTGGACCACTTTACATAGGCAGACGTAGTTTATCAGGCATAGAAAAAAATTAGATTGCCATGAACGTATAAATGTAACAAAAAACTTAAAAAATAAATAAAAACCGACTTCCAGGCACTGAAAAGTAAAAAATAACTAAACGGGGGTTTTCATTTAGAATAGATACTTAATCAGATATTTTCGAAGTCGGTGTGCTTTGATTTGTATTGGCTGGCACCGACTTCGAAAAAATCTGATTAAGTATCTATTCTAAATGAAAACCCCCGTTTAGTTATTTTTTACTTTTCAGTGCCTGGAAGTCGGTTTTTTTTTTAAGTTTTTATTTTTCCATTTTTAGTGTAGACATATCATCAATACAAATTAATCAAGCCCAAACACCAGGTAATTGCTGTAAATCGTTGAGGAGTTCCCTCGACTATCTTTCGGGTCCATCATCAGATCGACTCCAGACCTTCATTAAATAGTAGTGCTTTAAAATACCTAATGAAAATGTTCACAAACGCACTAGTCGCCGCTACAATTTTTGAAAGTTCCCCTCGATTTCTCTGAGATCCCATCATCAGATCCTGGTTTCCTTATCATGGTACCACTCTTGGGATATCTCCTTTCCAACAAAAAAAGAATTATCAAAATCGGTTCATAAACGACGAAAAAATGCCCGAACAAACATAATAAAAAAAAAAAAAAAAACATATATACGGTCGAATTGAGAACCTCCTCCTTTTTTTTGGAAATCGGTTAAAAATATGACCTGCTTACACCTGGCTGCGAAGAGTTTGCGGCCAAGTGCACAACGGCAGCTATCACTTTACAAGTCCTCTACATATATTTCTGTGAAGTAGTGTATAATTCATTTAAATAAAAAGTGCATCGATTTAGTTCCAAAAAGTCAATTATTATTTATTTAATTAAACATACTATATAGCGGGCACATTTTAATAGGCACCCCGGTCAAAACATATTATCCCTTTTATTATTGTATATAAAAAATTGATTTTGATTAAATACGCTATGAACGTAGCAATCTTGCAGCTGGATCTTGATTCATAATTAAAATGTAAACTGTGAAATAGTTTCATTTGTATCTATCGCTTGTTATGTAATGAAATGATCGGGGGAAAACCCACACGAAGAGACTAAAGCTATATTATAGTGTTTTAACAGATAAGAGGACAATGGGAGAGCTCCGTGTGATGAGACAAGATAATTTATATATCATCTAGTTTGCTTGCCGACAAATAACATCGATTAAAATATGGTGCTTGGAGGACCGGGTTTCGCCCGGAATTTTTCGAAAAAGAAATAAAAATTGCGTTTTTTAAGAAAAGACATCTATATAGATAAACTTAAAAAGCAAAACCTTATCTAAATACAAAATTTGATCCAAATCGTTAGAGCTGTTTCCGAGATACACAAAATAAATTTATATGTATGTATATATAGAAGAATTGCTCATTTATTAGTATTATAAGATAAAGCTGAAAAGTTTGTCTGTTTGTTTCTGCACTGCTGCGCTAATCTTTGGATCTACTAGTTTGTTTTGAAAAAATCAATTGAAAAAAAAGGGTTCATTTATTGAGGTAGGTTATAAGACTACCTTACATCAGACTGTGATAGATAAGTAATTCTACAAAATTAAAAAAACGTGGGGGGAGCCGCGAGAAAAAAAAATGGATTTTGAATGAAAACCCCTTTAAATACTATTTCTACAGGATGATCTGTATAAACTGTATATTTTAAAATATTTTGATAGCAATTTTGTAAAGCACATATTATTATTGTGATCGGAATAAAAGGAGGATAAGACTGTAGTATAATAAAGTAAGTATTTGTTACACTCCAGGTGTATATGTTATGTTAACATTTCATTTGCCTACTTCTATAAACTATACATAAAACTATATCTATGATTATGATATTATATAGAAATTAAAAATGTTTAAAAAAATCTGTAAAAAATGTTATAAAAAGACATTCTTTTATTTTTTTATGTATGTATACAAAAAATGACTTACCAATATGCTGTTCCCGAACAAGGTGTCATAGGATTCAGCTTTCGATGCGACATTTCTTAACTTGCACGGTTTTTTCAACGGTGGAGGAGGTTGGCCGTGTTTAGGAGACGCCTGTTGATTGGTTTGACCCCCAACGACATGATTTGCATTGGCCTTATTGTCCTTCTCCTTCACAGACTTACTGTTGTGCGTCAAATTATTCTTTGTAAAGTTGCCGAGCTGCTCGAACATGCTCGATAGATGTTGGGACATCATCTTAGCGATTTCTTTCCTCAAACTCAACCAAATTCAAACAAACACAAGTTCATGACGGAATTTTAAACGTTTTTCATTTTATCCAGGTTACATTTTTTGTACTGTTTAAAAGTACATAGGTACATGTATTAGTAGGTCTGGAAATTCATCTCTAAAAAATAACTATTTTAAGTGATTTAACGCTTGTTTTATTTTTTTAAGTATTTAGACATGCTAAAATGCAGTAAGTTGAGTTAAGTTGTTAGTGTTTGTTTGAAATAATTTACACTAGTCAATATAATTTTTTAAGTATTTCATTAGAAAGATTCGCAAAGTCGGATGAAGGGAAACTGTATTTATTATTCACATATTGTTACTTGATCACATCTTTTGATCTGTTCATTGAGTAAGTTAAACTTTGAGACTATGACAGGGTCGTGAGAACAATGACGTCAGAAGCGATGCCGCCGTGGTTCCGGCACCATTCAACTTCGCACGTGTTACTACAAACTTACATGTTGTAATATTATTAGTAGTTAGTGTCTAAGTCATTTAATAATGACAACTATTATTGAAATTGTGTTCATGCTAGTTAAGGCAATTAATTTCAAATTGATTAACTTTTAAATAATTTTAATAAAATATGTAGGTTACAATAAAATCGTAAAAGTAACTCTGTATGTCTGTTTGTGCTGTTCGCAGCTTAAATCGCTAAACAGATTTTGATGAAATTTAGCATAGACATAGATTGCATCATGTGGACGGACATATGCTACCTTTCATCCCCACACCGCATACAAAACTAAAAAAAGACTATTATATATTTTATAGTTATATTAGTGAATGAAAGAGATTTAAGGTCCTTAAATAAAAAATATTCTATGGCGCTATACCTATTTAAATTGTGTTACAGACCTTGTTCTGCCCAGAGAAAAATTAATTCAAATTCACCCAACTGTAATGAACGAATTTCCGCACTATCCAAAAGGTTTGTTTAAGAATGTCAAACAAAAAATAATGAAGCAATATTTTGAAAGCGTTTTGGACAAAACAAAGCCTATGAAATAATAACCCTCAAAGTTGCGTTATAGAGACCGTTCGCATTGTGTTGTCCAATTTCCACATTATATTGAATCTATACTAATATTATAAAGCTGAAGAGTTTGTTTGTTTGTTTGGTTGAACGCGCTAATCTGAAGAACTACTAATCCGATTTGAAAAATTCTTTTTGCATTCGATAGCCTGAGGAAGACTATAGCTTATATATCATCCCGGAAAAATGTACGGTTCGCGTGGGACAGATTTGTTTTTGTCTAGGGACGAACCGGAAGCGAAGCGAGGGTGAGTCGGTAGTTAGAAATATTCGCACGTAACATTCATTCACACTTAGTTTGTAGTGCACGTTATCATCAAAATATTTTAGGTGTTTTTTGAAACACCTTTAGTAAATGCTTTTGACATTTTATTAATCTTTTAAAACAAAAATATATAATGATAATAAAGAGAGTCCGTCCAAGTAGTGCTTTCTACAAAATATGTTTGTAATAAACGTTTTTATCATGAAATGCCAATGAACAAATTTCTTTAATAACAACAATATAGCATACTTTAACTCAAATACAGACTACATACGCCTCTATTATTATACATAGTTATCCTATGCATAGTTGGCTGATCTCATTAGGAACAAAATCAGGAAGGAAGATTTTTTTAGTTAGAACTAAAAAAAATAAGATATTAATTAAACAAGGCCGTTTCAGACAGCTCAATGGAAACATGCCTAAAGATCACAATAACTTGCCTTATCTTGTCTAACTTTGGAATGACACTTATCCACTTTCCCTAGAATCGATGCCACTCCAATATATTTATTGACGACGTGAAAATGTCACGGCCCTCATATAAAAGATAAGAGACGTTGTTCAAACATCAAACATTTGATTGGTTAAATGATATGAACTTCACCGTCGTTTTTGTCATTTGATTTGATATAGCATTAAAAATGGATTTTTAGGCGCATCAATTACTTGTATTCAGCCCTTTTTAACATCCCACTGCTGGACACGGACCTTCCTTAAGTACTAGGGAATCAGGCCATAGTCCACCACGCTGGCCAAGTGCGAGTTGCCGGACTGAACATCGTCTTTTGAAAACTTGCTATAATCTCTCAGACCTACAGGTTTCTCACGATGTTTTCCTTCGACGTTAAGACGAGTGGTAATCATGTTGGAAATGATTCGCACATGAAAATATCAGAGGAGCGAGACCCGGGATTTGAACTCGCTTCACTCGGTCTTCCAAGCGAGCGTGTTACCACTGGGCTACCACTGCTTTAATTAAATTAATAACTTAAGACCAAATAATAAAGAGAATAATATATTTAGGAGAAAAATAATAGGATAAATAAAGTTGTTTTTAGAATTTACAAGTCATATAACGTAAGAGTATACTAAGAGTCCACATAGACTAAGCGACTGCACGTTAAAATATACCATTAGCACGGTTTTCAATATACTTTTATGTAAAAAGTTGCTAACTGGCCACTTTGGTGACCAACGTAGCTGATTAAGGCTGAGTAAGGCTTGGCGGATAATCATAATAAAAGATACATAGCTTGAAGCTATATTCCAAGCACAATATTATTCGCAGGAAGATTTTTCTAGTAAATAATAAATCAGTTTTTGAATTAGAAATTTTTGAGCCATAATATGTTACATGGTAACTTAATTTTATTTTTTTGAAGTCGTATCGTGATCATAAGATCACTATAAAAATACGTTGAGCCAAAGTAGAACTCTAACGACTCAATATTGTATTTCAACCAAAAGATGCAAGATACTAAAAATGTTTCATAATACTATATAATTTATTTTGGATTTCATAGACACTTAAGAATAAAAATTAGATCGTTTTTCTATGATTTTACATAGCAATAGCAATTCCCATACAGAGTTATGTCAGTATTTGCATACACCAAAGTACGATAGGCTATATCTACTGCCGTATTTCGATATTAAGTAAATTTTTACATATTTTTACTCCGAAAAGGATAAAGACTTTCTTTTATTCGGTAAAGAAAAATAATTCATAAACGATAGAAGAATTGTATTAAATTGGGTTTTGATTGGGGTTTCTTTTGATGATGAAGAAAAGAGACTTGCTTGAAAACAATATAAACCTCCCTTGTGATAGCGAAAGTTTTGATATTTTTAGTGAAACCCACTTGTACTTTACATATATAATGGTGATAGAATCAGTTATCAGCTATTATCAGGTATTCATCCTGACCATCCATTAAAATATATATAAAACAAAGACAAACCTATTTATTCCACGGGAACCGTACATTTTCCCGGGACTAAAGTAGCCTATATGTTAATCCAGACTAATAATCTTTCTCTGTGCTAAAGTTCATCCAGATCCGTTCAGCCGTTCTGACGTGAAAGAGTAACAAACATACATCCATACATCCATACTCACAAACTTTCACATTTATAATATTAGTATAGATATATATAGCCAGAGCTATATTTTCATTCTACTATGTTATTATGCGAAACGTCGCAAATCTAAAATAAATATTTTGATACAAACGCACTATCCAAATAGTGTAAGAGATTTATAATAATAAAATGTATAAAAATATAAAGGTAGTTAAAATATATAAATAACTGAAGCCTTTTAACAAAATTGCGTGAAACGCCATTGCTTTAGTAAATGAAATGTCAGGGCAAGCCACAAATATTGTACGTTCAAACAACCCTTTGATATCTTTTTCTCTTTTCTCTTAGATTAGCTGTCAACATCATTAGTATTGTTATTAAATTTGTAACATCGAAGCTTGAAATCATAATTCCTTTTGTTTCTATAACAATGTTATCGGAAGCCCTTATAAAGGTTTTGTAGGTACTGACCAAAATATTTAAACAAAATTTATTCAATCCATATTTATAGAACACAAAGTCCCTGACGAGCATCTGTCATTTTCATTCGACATTTGTATACGCTAATCTCAAAAATTACTTAACGATTTTAGGTGTGCTTTTTGCAATCTAGTTGCAATCTTTACATTTAATAAATAAAATTCAAATGTCTGTTTATAATGTCCAAATAATAGATTTTTACCAAATGCATATGAAATTATATACGATACTTATAAGAAAAATGCAAAAAAATTAAAACGTACCGTACCGTATGCATAAAATACTCATATTATGTTGCAAAACAAATCATTTCATTTCTATAATAGAGACAAAGTTTTTCCTATCGGAATTGTTATTTGGTTATATTTAGGAGATAATCATTTAGAAGATAGTCTATATATAAATATATATTAATAAAACAAAACTAATTGAATATACATGAAATACTCAGAAGCCTTTTAAAGCTTTTTAAAATTTTGAAGCCTTTAAAAGTTTTGTCTGTCTATCTGTTAGCTTTCACGCAAAAATCACGAGTCACGATTTAGCATACCTTTAACTAAAGGAAAATCTGTGAAAATTTGTGAAGTCCTAATGACGCCCTAATTACGCCAGCTATTTTTCCTAAATTTTATTCTAAAACTACATGCCCAGTTAAAATATACGCCAACATTGCTTAATAAATATAGAAATCAAACAGTTTCCGTCGATAATTGCGTCGCTTTCTGAACTATGTTGATTTATTATTGTTGCATGGAATCATTCATCTGTAATATAATTAATAAAAAGTTTTTTTTTTGCTATCCTAGTATAGAACAGAGGCAGCCGATTAATAATAATAATTATTATTCAAAACTGACCTGAGATATAAAATGTTTATTTACAAGTCTGAAACTTTTTGAGAAAGTCTCAATTCCGCGCTGAAATACAATAACAGCCGAGTTGTTTTTCACATAATTATTATAAATAAATGAATATTGAAAAACCATTTTTTTGAATAAACTTTTATATTATATAAATCGTATAGTGTAATAAATTGATAGGTTTAATATAATTTAAAGTTTATTTTTTTATTTTTAGGTATTTATTCGTATTCTTCTCAGCAAATCCTTTCATTTGATATTCATACCATGGGAGTGCGTAAAATAAACATAGTCCGCCATCTTTGGGAGTCCGCCATGTTGCATTTAGAAATACATCACATAGCTAACCATGCATTGCCATCAAAACTAAACGTGTATGCAAAATGAACTGAACTCAATCAGTTGAGGATAATCGATTTAAAATTCAGTTGCAAGATTTGACCCGAACAAACAGATACAAACATTGCAAGTTTAATAAAAGATTATAAAATATCACTAATTTATTACACAAAACTACAATTAGTACCAGTCAAGTAACAGGGTTAACAAATAAAATATTCAATAATTTAGTACGATCAAATCTCTCTTTCAAATACATAATCAAAATTTCATAGAATCAAAAATTCAATATCAAAATTGAAATTCTAATAATCAAAACATAGTATAAAATAAAACAAAGTCGCTGTATACTCCTGTCTGTTTCTCCGCTTACTTTGAGTTGTGGCTTAAAACCACACAGTGGATTTTAATATGGTTTTCACTATTAAAAATCGATAAATGAGGAAGGTCAGTATATATAATTTGTATATATTTTGTACAAAGTGGCTGAACTATGATGGTGTTTTGTCAAAAAACCTATACTCGTATGCTTACACGGCTAAAGCTGGTTAAATTAGAAAACAATTATATACAATGTATTAAAAATAATTAATAACATAAAAATCATTTTATAACGTGTTAAAAATAATTGTATTATTTTTACCTATCTAATTCAGAAAAAATAGTTAAAATATTAGTTTGCGGTTCATGCTTCCAATCAAATGGCTCACCGAAACTTTGCTCAGTGTTTTGTAATTTAGTGTAATTTTCTAAATATAACTTTTTTGTTTCATGATTATTTCCATATATGAAGTTGTTAAAGTCAAATTATGCTTACTCTTTATTTCTATAGAAATTCTATTATATAATTTAGGTACATCATTAAACTTACATTTCGTAGAAAGCTATATTTATAGAGAATAATAAAAGCATTTTACAGGTGTCTCAAAAAATTATGTTAGTATAGATTTGAAGGTGTAAACCAGCTTTTCTCAACATTTTCAATGCTGTTTTGCATAAATATGGTTAAATTTTGTCCATATACCGCTCAATTTATTATTTTTTTAAGTGAGTGCCGGGTTCTGTTGACATAAACCTCGGCAAAGGAGACCTAGGAAGAAGAGAAACAAAAATATGGAAAAAATCTAAACGAATCGCTTATTTTGAGATATGTGAAATTATATTCATTATAGTTATATTATACTCATATCAAGTTTTAACGTTTATTATAAATTTCTCAGAGATTAGATATTTTCCCGCAGTAAAAAGTAACCTATATGTTGACCCGGATAATCAGCTATCATCATAGCAAATTTCATCAAAATTCCTCTAGTGGTTTTCTGTGATGCGGTAACAGAGATACAGACAGGCTGACAAAATTCTAAAAACAATTGGTTCGGCCTCTATCGATAGTAATGATTATTTCAATATGATTTTCCAAAAAATATTTAATGTACAGATTCGACTCCGTTAGAATTTTATTATATGTATATATTATAAAATATAATTTTATAATATAAAGTTTATATATGGAAAACTAAAAATGTACACAACGGATCACAAGAATTCAGATCGCCTTCGAGCCCTAACACAATATGTAACTTATGTAACTTTTATAAAATATGTTAATATAAGTTATGTAACAGAAAACTTAACTAGCTTTTGAAATACGACCCCTAACCCGCAGGAAAGTCACAATCCTATTTAAATTTCAAAATATATTATGAACTAGCAACTCAACCTCGCTTCGCTCGGCTTCGTCCCTAGGTACTCGTAAGTTTTAACGGTTAGTATGGAATATATATACTATATGTTATATAATATAACCTATAACCTACCTCAATAAAAAGGTTATCTAATACAAAAAGAGTTTTTCAAATCGGATTTGTAGTTCCTGAGATTAGCGCGTTCTAACAAACTCTAGCTCTTTATAATAATTAGTATAGATATACAAAATAACGATATAATTTTGTATATTAAAAGAGCTGATTATAAGTATAAAATATAGTATACCTAAGAGGCAAGATTTTTAATAAATAATTCATCTATCACGATGTCCTTCCTAAATAACATTAATTATAGAAATAATAACAAAAAGACACTTCGTCTTAAATAAATAAACACTCTGTGTAATCACAAACCCTGCAAAGTTTACGTCTAGCAGTTTATCAAATACCATATATTTCATTCTCCACATTTTCTACACGAAGGAGACTGATTTATAACGAGCTTACACTTGCTCGATTTTTAGAAGGAATTACCGATTTTCTCAATAATTTTTTAAATTTCACTTATTTTAGGCAGTTTATTATTATTTTAACCACTATTATAAAATATATAGAAAGCTTGTGTGTTTGTATACTTGTTATTCCTTCACGCAGATACGGCTGGACGAATAATGATAAAAATTAGTATAACAAATAGATATGTCTCGGAGTAATAATAAAACAAAAAGCATCCAGGACAAAGCGAGGGTAAATCCCTAGTTTCAAATATAAAAGTTAAGCTTCACTTATTATTTTCAGGGTTTTCTATTTATAATTTCTTAGATTTACACGAATATTTGACAATATAAATAAAACTGTCTTTTTAGATTTATTTACGATGTTATTTTGTTTTTTTATTCTCGAGGTTTAAAATATGATCACAGGAGAGACCAAGGTTTTTGACGTCTAAACAGTTAAAGTTACTGCACATAATAAATGGTAGTATATTTAAAGATTAAAGATTTACTGAGTTAGGCTCTTGACTTTGAAACATTACTAGGCTTAGTTTTACTCCTGGGCGGATGAATGGGTTTCAAAGACCTTTTTAAATTTCTTCTATATGTAATGAAGTAGACTTAAATCCGTATTTAATCATAAAATCACATTTTTATTACAAGCGTTGATTTTTTTTTAAAAACATTGTTAATTTGAAATAATGCAATAAGTACTGCATTCGGAGATAGGAACTATGTTACATTTTATGAGTCGATTCCCAAGAGAAAGTAAGCTTTATAAGAATCAGAGGCCAAGGAACGATTTCGTTTATTTTGTAATAATAGACTGATAAAAATGATATCTTATTTTGTAAACTATGAGCACAAATGACAAAATAATATACTATTACAGATACCCTACCCCATACAAATAAATGTCATGTATCTCATTCGAGCTACTTCTTAGGGGTATTTTGTTAGGCCTAAATAAACGACGCTTATCTGAAAGCTTAGTTTTTTAAAAATTTGTGTAAAATATAGCAAAACACAATAGCCGTATGTAACCGGAAAAACAACCCACAGCGCCATCTATGAATACGCAGTATAAACTTAAAAACTAAGGATTTTAACTACTTATTTAATACATAATATGTTTTCTTATTTCCTTAAATAATGTATTTGTATTCTTTATAACGCTCAATTAATATATCACATGATGCTCTCGGTATATTTGCTAACATAAAATGATCAGAATTCAGAAGAAGCCCCCAAAATAAGAATTTATTAATTATCACTATTCATGGTATACATATATCTTTAGGTCACCTTAATGTTTTATATTATATGTATCACACTGTACTATTTTTTTTTTTCTTTTATACCGTAAGTTCGAAAAAACAAGTCGCTACAAACGAACCTTATATTTTTAATAATGTATGAAATCCTATTAAATAAGACAAGTACATAACAGGCGATTTGGAACAAAAACTGAACCTGATTAATAAAATTATGTTTTGTATGTCAGTATAAGTGGCAAAAGAATAATGAAAGAAAGGCTAATATAGAAAGAAGTAAGTAATTCTTGTTGTTGGGGAGCTCATTAGTGCCAGAAAGAAGCCAAGAAACGCACTGGGAGACGGCCCACCTCGGATGCTGCTGGTACTTCTCTGATAGCAGAGTAGACTGTTGGAGCAACCCTATGATTGTTGTGGTCTGCTTCAGCAGACCTGCCGTCGGGGCGTAGTGGTTGAGTGCGTAAGCGATATAAATGATATAAGCGGCTAATGATTAGATTACAGAAAAATGTTGAAGTGAAGGAAAATTGTTTATGGATATGAAAGAATAAATTGTATGTGTCAATGACCCACTCTGTCTTATCTAAATATAAAAAAAACATACATACGCATATATTCAGTTTTATGAGCTGTTACTAAGTTACTGTTAAAAAGCCGCCGGCACTTAGTTCACAATGCCACGTTGTAGGATTTAAGCCTAGTGACAAATGAAGAATGTTTTTAATACCAATATTTTAGGTGATCCATTCATATCCTTACTGTATTTAAAAGGAACAGTGTAATTGATAGTATTTCTAATAATTCGTACCGTACCGTACGAAAAATATTATTAGTAGGAACTAGTAGTTCTTACTAATAATATTTTAAAGTTAGTGTATTTTTTAGTGTCTGTTGCTTTCACATAGTAATAGAACGACATCTCGAAGAAATTTTTTGTGTAAGCATAATTTTCCTAAAATAAATAAAATAAATATCCGACTATACTGCCATATAGGCCAATAAGGCCTAATAGCTGACATTCTACTTCAGATCTGGGATTAAGTCTCGAGGCTATATATTATCATTGAGTTTTCTTATTTCTATTGAAGAAATTTTCTGCTACATCCCTTAGTTAGATAATTGGCAATGTTATGTAGGACGACTCGTAAAGTTATCGGCTGTCACTTGTGCAATACATTGAGATTAGCAGCCGTAACCGAAATCGGTCAAGAGGAGAATGTAAATATATGGGATTAATTCAAGTCGACATTCTGTATTTTTGTCACCTGCTATAAATGGTAATAATAGTAAAAGGTCTGTATTTTGATCATCTACAATAAAATTTTATCTTTAAAATGATAATACATAAAAATTAGTAGCGCTTTTGATTTACGCACACATTTAGTATTTATAGGGTACAAACACGAACCACTATTTATGTAATATTTTTTTTTAATTGTTTCCTTCTATCATAATATTATGCCAATGTCTATTATTTAGTCCTTTTATACGCGCCGATATATATTTTTTTCATTAAGATAGTTTAAAGAGTAAAGCATGAGGCTACATTTATCCTATGAGATAGATTGTTTAAAAAGGATCAAACCTTAGTCTTTCCCGTGGCTATGATTGCTGTAAAGCATTCAAAACGTCAGGAACTTAAAATCAAAATAAATCCGTGAAAAAATTCGACATGATGGTTTTATTCAAACATCTAAGGTTTATTTTTTTATAATGGAAGTAATAATCTACACTAAATGCTTTAGATATATAAGCTCTGCAGAGCTTTACCGCTCGAATTAAGCCTGCTGCGGTGTTATCGCGATGCTACGAACACATTACAACGACGAAGACTTATTCAGACTATCTTTTTAGTCAGAACTTTTTACATAATTTTTTATATGTACTAATGTAATTGTGTAATCTATATACTTATATTTTTATAATGGTATGGTATGGTATACTTTTATATTGGCCATTAGCAAATATTGTGGGTTTTCTTCTTTATACAACGCTAAACAGGTACAAATTGTCGTTGTAATAATGCAAGGCTTTGCTATCCCCAAAAAATAATTTCAGTAGATAAGTTCAATTGACTGTAAATTCAATGTTAAAAAACCAAACGACTCTCCAATTAAAATTCCACGACTTTTTAAAGTTGTCGCCATTAACGAAACTCTTTGGCTTTTATTATTTTCATTTTCTAATACTTTCGTCCTAATCTTTTTGACATTCTCCTAAATATCAATATTTTAATTTTCAAGGCCTAAGAGCTTGGGCATACGTCAAAGCATACTTTGTTACTTATTGTTAGTGTTTTTCCAATATATGTATGAGTAATTCTGTTTCTCTTTCAATTAGCTTCTTAATAATTTGTTTCGTTACATCAGTATCACGTATTTGTTATATCTGTATAATAATATATCTGTATAATAAAGATATACGAAAATCTACGTAAATAAAATAAACGTAAAAAATATAACTTTAAACGTTAAAAAATTATAAACGTAAAAATAAGAGAAATCTATATACGAGTATGTTTTTTTTTAATATTAACATATTTATATTTTTTTTAAAAAAGTATTTATTATTTCTTAATCTGTACTATTATTATATATTTTAGACATTTCCTAATAACAGTATATGAACCTTCCATAGTATAAGCATGTTCATTTTATATAGTCGCCCTGTAATTATATTTTGAATATAATTTTTTTGTAACGATGTTTGTATTCCTATTTTGCTACAGTCATCTTGATTGAATTAAGTTTACATAACATGAGAGTATTATTTTGTGTGGGCGGTTTAGATATATTTGTGTGACTTCTATAATATTTTTAGATTTGTTTGAAAATATATTAGTTAATTGTTCCATAATAATTTGTATTTATAATTGTATAATATTTTTAAACGAAAATGTTAAAACCAAATTTTACGGAAAAAATATTGAAATTTACCTAGAGATGAATTTCCACCGACTAAAAAGTTTAGAGAAACTTTAAGAGAAAACTTTTTTCAACTTGTAAAGTTTAGAAACTTATAATCAGGTAAGTGTTTTAAATGATTATGTCTGTGAGGTATATTTACGTAGAGTTCACAACTAAGCTCTGCAGTGCATCGGATGCGCCCGCATATTACCAAGGGTCCGCGGCAACTGCCTCTACAAGCCAGTTGTCGACGATGGCAAGCAATTCTTCAGCAAACGTTTTGCGCATGCGCCAATAAACTCCGCCCCCAAAACTTTTTCTTCAAACGCGCTGTCGGAAAAGTTTTTTTGGGTCAAAAGTACTTTAGTTAGTACTGTAACAGCCTTTGGAGTACAAAGCATTTTATTTCATTATTAAATAAATATAATTTATAAGTAGTTATATTCACTTAAATTACTCTTTTTAAATTTATTGTAAAGTTATACATTAATTTGATTTGATAAGTCTTATCTATAAAAATTCTTATTTACTATATATATTATGTGGTTGTTATGTTGTATACTTAATACTAGTGATTCACCCTCGCTTCGCTCGGGTTCGTCCCTATGTGATTATTTAAATTGACATAACTTTTTTTCTTTATGAACCGATTGAAATAAAACAAATACTAAGTTGCACTGTTAAGTGAAGCTTACATTAGTGAAAACCGCAACCAAATCGGTTAAGCCGCTTCTGACATTAGCACGCACAAAATCACAGGCAAACAGACAAAAAAATCTAAAAATTAAAATAAATTAATAGTAAATAAAGTAATAATAGTTAATAAAGACCCCCAATAATATTTTTTCTCAAGTATCTTCCAAGTATAGACAGCGATCAGTTACTAATTTTATTATACTATGTATAGACAGTTGTACAATGTAATTTATAAGTTAAGTATTCAAAGTGATACGACAGAGTAAAAGGTACAAATGTACGTTTCTACCACAAAAAATATCTTAAGGAAGGTAAAAAAAGCAACCTTTTCGCTTAAGCACAGAATGAGTTATGTTTTGCTAGAACACTTTGGGAACCTTAATCCTCAAAGAAGTTTGTTTATATAACTATGATATTTTAAACAAAATATTATAGCATACATTAAATATAATAGTATAAAATTCATTTGTCAAATTATTCATCAAAAGCCTTTGAACTATGAAAATTTAATTGAAGGTGCTAAATATGTAATATATTCTTAAATGAGCCTTGATAAAATATTTCATTCTATTGTTTTACCATTTTCAAGTACTTACCTCAAAATCACATAAAAAGTTTTTAAAGCACCCTCACAAAAGATTAATTATTAAATACAATATTAGTATATCGAATAAAGTTTTAAAGTTCCACTCAGTATTGAATACAATATGTTTTCGTTTAGTATACAAGAGCAGTATGTATTTTATTTTGTTAACTCAGATGTTAGTCAATTAATAAACATGAATACACTAATTGTTATTATTTATTCTATTTTAACAATTATTAATCACTAGCGGCTTTCCCCTGGCTTCGCTTGGATGCTTGAACCTCCAAAAAAATATTCTTTTTTTACGCCAGAAACCTTCACATATACCTACAAAATAACCCACCCACCAGCGTTTCATCACAATTGCATCAAAACTTTGGGAACGCTTAGAGGACAAACATACGAACATTAATTTTTATTTATGCAGATATATCGATAACACCTCGTTATATTGGGGTCTATTGCAACGTCATACTTTTCATAGTAGGGTAAATCGTCGTCATCAAAATAGCAGACCTGAATCATGCTAATTATCATTTCATAACAAAGTTGATCCATGATTAAAGAAAAATTACAGAGAATGGAAAAGAGATAAAAAACTTTCCAGGCTTTTCTGGATCATCATTACTTAAACATTATTTTTCAAAGTTAAGTGAAGATTGAGAAAACACAAAGCAAAGTGATATTAGAAATGAAACTGTGCGTATATCCCGAGTGTACCGAACTGCTATAAACGATGCTCGTGTATGTAGAAGCAATAAAACATCTATATTGCACGTGACCAGCTTTAATTTCCGATTCTAGAACCTAGCGAGCTAGCTCGTCGAACTATTGTGTATTCAAAAACCAATATTACTAGTATAGTATTATGTGATCTGTGGAAATATGTATATTTAATTAGCTTTAATAACAATTTGTTTTAACTTTTTCTCATAATCTAGAACATGATGGTAGGAAAAGCCTTCTTAAGACCAACTAAATGCATTTTTTTCTATAACAAAAATTATCAAACCTTTTACGTTTTTCTACAACAACATCTATCGAACGACCATATCTAAACCTAAACATGTAATTTATAAAAATATTAATATTTTCGCAGAAGGAACACAAAGTAAAGTCATATATAGTATTTTTTTGCTGAATTATGTTTTATATTTTTTTAAACTTATTTTTTCTTTAAAAACAAAGTGTTTGTATAAAGATTTTTTTTTTTGTTTTTAAATATATTAAATATTGTAAACCCATTTTATTATTCTATTTTCTTCTCTTGGTTTATAGTCGTATCTCTTAATGTGTGTCGAATATCCTAGTCTTTCATATTGGCTCAATGCGTCCAATTATCACAATTCTCTTTATACAGGTCTATCTATCAGGCGCCATACATTTCCTTAATACGAATACGTTGACTCAAACGTAACACTGTAGATGTATCCGACCATTTCAACTCTCTAATTTAATTCAATTATTTTGTTCAATGGCTGCTGAAAAATGACTCCTTTAAAGAAGTAACCCGGTGATTCTAGAGCAATATTAGTAACTTCAGGTATCTGTCAGTTAAGTTTATCATATAAATTACCTATAATATAAAACTATCATATAAAAAATACGAAAAAGCATTTTTGCTAATTATAATGTTTATCTACTTAAATATCATATTGATATAAATAACTTAGACTATGTTTCAATTTATTATATTGTTATTGTTAGAGTATCTGTCACTTATTTTACGTAAGGGTGTCCTGGGACCTTAATCCGCTTTGAGACCGGTTTATAGCCGTATGTCAACATAAGGAAAACAATGACAGTTAAAGTAGAGCAAAGCTCGCTAAACCACTAAATAAAACAACAGTAACGAAAAAGTTTCATAAATACTATAGGAAATTATTATGATTTGTTAACATCTATTAAATAAATTAAATCTGTATTTTTTTAACGTAAAGGTGGTCGCTTCTCTATGTAATAGGCCATAACCGTTTCTTAATAATAAATTACCCATTTTATAAAAGTACTGTTTAACACATAATTTTTATTTTTTTATAATTTTCAATGTTAACAATAAAAAATGTCAACAAAATCTTTTCATTTTATAAAATTACAAACATTAAACAGATCTAACATTCGGTAACATAAAAACCAACAATCAAGTAAATATAAAGTAACAGCCGTCAGTTGTAAACGGTTCAGGTATAAAGGCGACGGGGAGCAGTACGCTAAACTGAAAATATGTACAATTTTATCCTTAAAGTAGGGTTGCCATATTCATATTATGTTTTTATACAAAACTACTTAAAATGTAATGCTTTAATCTATACTAATATTATAAAGAGGAAAGATTTGATTGTTTGTTTGTTTGTATCGAATAGGCTCCGAAATTACTGAACCGATTTAGATTAAGTTCGGTAAGAAGATAGTTTGAAACTATAGAAATACATAGGATAGTTTTTATCTCAGAAACCATCCCTTAAAAGGGTGAAAATGGGGATGAAAATTTATACGGGGAATCAAACTAGGGACGAACCCGAGCGAAGCGAGGGTGAGTCGCTAGTATTAAATAAATTGTTCATTTAAAATTCTACCAAGAGTACTGACATAAATCTCATTTTTTTTATATTTCAATACATTACAACAATATATCTTTAAAGTTTAAATGTATAAAGCTCATGTGTACATAAATGTAACTAACATGCAACTGAACCTCTCCTCACTCGGATGCGGCTTAGGCATACAAGAATAACTGTAACCTATATGTATTAAATTTTATCCAAGTCGGACCAGTCATTTCAAATTGAAAAATTGACATACGCACAAACAAACTTTCGTATTTATAATAGTGGTTCGATTTATTTGAATTCTGCTATCCTTATTAATTATATGTGCTTCATATAATTTTAAGCTGCAAGTTTTTAGAGTACGTATTGAGTCAAATACGTGGCGATATTACACTGAAATGACTCTAAACGTTTGTTCGTTTCAAAAAGGTATAAAGGCGGACTTTATAATGAGCTGTACGTTTTTATGATGCTGCATCCCATTACGAGATTAGGATGTTATGACAGATACTATTAAAATACAGGTTTTTTTTTATTCAATATTTAAATTATATATATATATATATATATATATATATATATATATATATATATATATATTTTAAGTTTACCCCCATCATAGTTCAATGGAAATGCAAATTGCTGAACATTTTGACGAAAAAATTACACTTCAAGAAACTTTTTTAGATACATATATTCAGGGTACATATTTATTCGTCTTTATATTTACTTCATTACATATCTAGAATGAAAGTACTACATAAATAATTACTTGTGGCACGAAAATATTGTGCAGCTTGTTTTTTTAACTTGTTCTTTGCTCTTACACATAACTTTTTATTAGTCCTGTCTATTCTATGTGACATTGGCGAAGTAATCTGTGCTCAACTGACACGCTTTGAAGCCATTTGCAAGAGTATTAAATTGAACTTTTAATTACACACAACCTTCTTTTTGAAGTCGATTAAAAATAGATTTATTTAAAAAAAAACGATTTGTTTATTTAAAGCATAATAACTTGTATATCCCAAAAGATCTGAAATATAAAAATTATTCAACAGGTCAAACAATATCTATTAAAACGATACAGCCTCATATATTTTGACGTCCCCAAATGCACTCGTTGGTTATCTCTGTGTTACGTTATGAGAACGACAGCCTTCTAAACGCAAAATGTTCATATGATTTTAGCTCTTAGCATCAGGTCCGTTGACCTATTTTAGCGTAAATTTAAATTCACATACTATACAGTTGAATAAAAGCTTTATATCCGCGTGGAATAACCTCTCATTACGTCCGGTATGAAACCATAAGATTAAATCAAATACAAACCGAACGTTTTATTTTGTCAACATACTCGTTTGAGGATGACCGCAGCGTATTTTCCATTTTAAAAACGGCATTTATAAGTGTCATCTGCAGTATTTAATGATATCATCACAGGTTACATATGTTTATTTATAATAATCTGTAACGACAGCGCTTGCATTAATTTAGTGTGTATACTATGCAATGCAATGCAAATAAGTGACGATTTTGTTTACATGGAGGGCTTTTGGCAAATTTTGGGAAAAAATTACTACGATTATACCTCAATTGATGACGTAATTATATATGTAAAATTGATCCTTAAATGTAAAAAAATCAAATAAAAAAACTCATTCGAATGAAATAATGCATTCTTAAATCGAATCCCTATAATTTTACTGATAATTAAAATAATGTGACAGTCGATCGAATAATAATTATTTTGCATATGTAGATATAAAAGTTAAACCATAGAAACTATAATACATAAGTGATTTATCATCGCCACTAATAGTTGTTATTATAGTTTAATATTGACTTAAAAAAAATACTAGCATAACCCACGGCTTCGCTCACGCTAAAACTACAAAAAACCTCTAAAAAAGTTGGTTTCATACAAACTTTCATTCCCTATTTTATCCCTTAATGGGATGAATTTCAGAAAATGCTGAAACACGTACTTATTTAATTGCATTGAAGAGCACTAATAACAAGTTCCAAGTAATTCTGATCATAAATATTTTTTTGACTTGTACTTTAACGTGTTTTCCCGTAGGAACGAAATGAGCTTCTTTCTTTTATTATTTTTATAATTTTTTATTTGGTTTTGTTAATCACTTTAGTTAGATTTAGTTTCACCAATAAATGTTATGTAATGCTATCAAGACCGTTCTACTGCATGTTGTGTTTTCCAGTAATTGCCATTTTTTTTTTTTTTTTTTTTTTTTTTTTTATGAGATTCAGTGACAAACGAGCAGACAGACCACCTGATGGAAAGCAGTACCTGTCGCCCATAACACCTACGGTTCATGCACTTGCACAAAATGCAGAACCACAGGTGCGTTGTCACTGTGAGGACTAAGATGATATGCCTCTCGCCTGTAATTGCGCTGGCTACCTTATCCTTCAAACCGGAACACAACAATGCAATCATTGTTGCTTGGCGGCAGAAATAGATAAGGGGGTGGTACCCATCCAGTCGGACTCCTCAGGCTTGACAGAGTCCTACCACCGGTGACAGAGTCCTACCACCGGTAGGACCGGATTTTAAACACCGTCCAAAGAACTTCTATTTTTTTTTTTTGTATTTTATATATAATACTTCTGTTGGACATGTTTAATAAATAAATAAACGCACTCGGAGCATTCTTACGGTTGAGTAGATTTTAATCAAGAAGATCTCTATCGATTTGTCTAAGCCTTGTGATAGGTAAAGACTTAAGTTTTATTTTAAAACACCAAAATGGGGATCGTAAACTACAAAGTAACGAAAATATATTGAGAAAAACTTGCCATATATTACTATAAAATCTTTACATAATCTTGTTAGGATGATAATAGAATCCGCTGCACCTAAAATTAAACAAATCGTAAATAAAAATAATACTAAAAAAATTCAAATATCGTACTTTGTGAAAACACGGAAATGAGATGATTATGATAATATAATGAAAATCCTTTGTCCTAAAAGTAAAAAAGTCATTATTATTATATGTTAATATCAATCTTGCCTAAGGGCCGGTTTGGACTAAGACGCTTTATACGGTACACATAGTGTATACATACACCGAGTGTCTCTGAGCGAACGCGAGTGTCTCTAAATTCTAATTGTACTAAAATGTGATATTTTATATATGAGCGTTTAATGGAAAATAATATATTTGATTATTTTGTAATGATTTATGTATAAAGCATTTAGTTATGTGACTTTGGCCGATAGGAATGCATTTAAAAAAAAAACAACGCGGATATTCATTTGTTTTCCCGCGTTTTTACACATAAATATAGGTACCACCTTGTAGTGACTAGTTACGAATTGAGTTTCTCGCCGGCTCTTTTCAGCAGAACTGCTTTCCGAGCCGGTGATATCTTCCACACAGACAGTCGTACCTACTGACTAACATAAAAGTATTAATTTGATCTTGCAAAAGTACTGAATATAGAATATATGCAATATATCTCGAAGTTTTATTCGTGTCCTCCTACAATTGTTTATTTAAACATCTTGCTAGTTTTGATTCTCCCTTTGAAATTTATTTTTCCAAAATGTAATTCTTATTGGCAATAGCGTCGCTCGTCGCGATATTCTATTATAATTGAAATTTAAAAAAAAAAATTTCAGCGGCATTTGACAATCTAAAAATTATGTTACTATTGAAATTGGCCTAGAGATTTCTGAGCATTTTACAAGATTATTAATAATAGCCATAATGATAGGCTCTAATTTTAATCGAAAAATTTACCCTGTACCTACATCTAAGTTTTGCCTTTGTACCAATTTTTATGGCTCTTATGGAGCACAAAGAGATCAAATAATTTTAATCCAATATTTAAAATAAAGGACTTGTCAAATTCAAATATCAACTATTTATTGGTTTAATATTAATTCAAGTTATGAAATTGTTTACATTTACAGAATCTAATCTTTCGCAATAACTTAAACCTCAAGTGTTGTTAAGAATAGGTAGTTGTTGTTAAGAATAAGTAGTTTAATCCCTAGTTATGTAACTTCAACTATAGAATAGATAAATTATACGTACTATTTATTATACGTACACTATTTATTATACGTACTTTATATTTAGATAGTATTTAGGCAAACGACAAGAACGTTATATGAACAAAATATTCTACAATTGTTATCGTTTTGTAAATTTAATAAGAATCTATAATAATAGTGCTAACCATTCTACCATCTGGCTTCAGTGTAGCAGATTGGCGTATTAAGGATTTAGCGATAGATTTCTGCCAGTCATCGCTTGATCGCCGCAAAACAAGCAAATCCATCAACGCGTAACTATTCCATTGAACACAAAAATTTAGTTTGCAAAAACTTTCATGTTACAATTTAGAAAACCACAGTTAAACATTTAGGTATGTGGAAAATTTTACAAACTAAACAGAAAAGAAATTTGTATTTTCTTTTATGAATAATGAATATATGAAACTATAATAGTAATAAGCGACTCAACCTCACTTCACTTCGGGTTTATTCCTAGATAAAACAAATTTATCCCTCAGGAACTATACTTTTTTCGGGATAAAAAGTAGTCTATGTTATTCCAGACTATGATCTATATCAATGGCAAATTTCATCCATATCCGTTCAACCGTTCTGACGTGAAAGAGTAACAAACATCCATCCATCCTCACAAACTTTCACATTTATAATATTAGTATGAATTTTTATTAATAGAAGAATTATAGGGTAAACCAAATGAATAGTCTGTCGAAATATTTGAGAATTTATGTTACGAGCATAACGCACATTGAAACATTACATTAATAAAGCGGCCTATTCGATTTAACAAATAGCGGCTATTTACAAAATAGGTATCCATACATAAAAATATCGGTTGTTTTATATAAAAATGTATGCTATGTATTATGTATTTTAAACAGAAAAAATAAATGGAGTTTTCTAAAATTATATAAGCTCTATTTAAATATTTAAAATTACCTTTTCCTGCTACATTCGTGTAGTATTTGTAATTTATAGAACTAAATATGATCTAAAAGACAAGAACGGTACCCTTATAATTTTTTCATCTATGTATGTCTGTCTGTATGTCTTTATTATGTCTCTCATCAAGCATAGACAATGTGTAAATGTTGTCAAATATGAAAACTAAAATAACAAGAGATTAACTGAAAGGTGCTAAAAACATAGCAAATTCTAAAATCATTTGCTTTTTATTACATAGAGGCTTTTGACTAGCTCTGATTAGAAATTATTGCTAAAGTGAATGTACACGTATATTATTTTTTAATATATGTGAATGTTTATTTAATTAAAACAGATTAGCAAATAGTAGTAGTTCCTATTTGAGCTGCAAACCTGTGAGATTCCTAGTAACCTGAATGGTAGATGATGCATGAACTAACTAACCTCTAAGCCTATGAAGCTAAAGCTTCATACGACTACGTACCTCAATTAATATCACATGGTACAACACACTCTAGTTCACAGCGTATATTCAGATATCGCTTTTCCTTTCTAATATTATAAATATACAAATGTTTTTGTGTACCTTTTACACTATATCAGATCGATATAAACTAATAATATAACATTATCCTGATCGATTTCGACCACGACGGTCAATCCTGCTAAGACAACTTCCGTACAGTTTATACATATATACATAGGTATGCACGCAAATATATGTGAACTTTCTATTTCTTTCGCTCTCAAACTTACGTTTTTACAACAATCCAACTTGACCGATGAAAGATCTTGTGCAAACGAAGAGCGAGATTTAGCACCGCCTACTTTCACTAATGCGACTCGAACCCAGGACTTTCGGATCTGTGACCATACATGCGAGCTACTACGAGAACGAGAATATTAAATATCCATAGACTAAAATTATATGTTTTATATGTTTTATGTTTTAATGTACTTTTGTTCATTAAGTAACCTTGGGATATTAATATAATTTATTTTAATTTTATTTATGCCTAACTATGTGGTTATTTCAATAAGATTTTTCAATAAATTACAGATTCATACAGATACGGTTCAGTTTAAATTTATTATATGTATTGAATAAATATTAATTACTTTTGCCTTGGCAATGTCTAAAAAAAATCGATGTTGAATATATATAGTGCTGGGTACCAGTAGGTACTGGTAGAAAATGGACAACGAAATGGTAAACTATTATAAAGTCTATAAATAATAAAATATAAAGTGAGAGAAGGTGAAGATAAAAAAATATTTTTAAGTACATAGTATATGGAACTTTACATTTCAATTTCAACTCTACTATATTTTAATATAGAAAATCCGTTAAACTATCATCTAAAATTACCCTACTTTATATAAAAAATTGCGACATAAAACAAAAGCTCACATATAACAAGATCTTACAAGCTGAGAAACACGATGCACGAGTTTAAAGCCGCGCCATTGCGTGCGTCTATTTTCCACCACATGCATCAACACGCCCCAGTTCACCATAACCGCAACTCGCAATTCCAAGTCAATATGAACCGCGAAATACTGTTACATTCGCTTATTATATTTATTTTTAATATTGCGACAATACTATTGTTTAAAAAAACGTGTGTGTGTACTTATCTACGCACGTAAGAAGTTATACTTCTTTGGCGTAACAGAACAAAAATAGCTAAAGATTTCATTCCGTATGTCACAACTCTCAGTTTGTAAAAGGAATGCAGCTAGCTTCATTATGTTGCTTTCAGCTAACTTCATCATGTCGCTTTTTAGCTGTCGGTGTGCGCGCGTCGTAAAAATGTTACTCTCATATTTTTTTCCAAACGCGCCAAAAGAAGTATGACTTCAAAAATCTTTACTGTATTTCATATTGAGAAACTTCTAATTGTTATTATTATTTATTTTATAACTAACTGACAGACATTGCTCTGTCCCGTAATAAAATTTTTAGTCTTTGTACATAGAAATAAGTACTTCGACTTTCTCTCCGATATTACCGTTTTTTTTATTTTTTTTTTATTTTTTTTTTTAAGCCGGAATTCCTCTGACATGGAGGTCAGAGACCTTTTTTACAATTTGGAATTAGTTACATTCTTTTAAGACCAAGGGAATTTGACCGATATTACCGTTTGTCTAGGGAAGGTTTCCACTAAAACTCATATTTTTTATCGTATAAAAAATAACTGTGGACATTTTTTCATAACAATAGCGCATCAACACGCCAACGGTACCATCACCTTACACCGCAAATATCTTTGGTAACGATCGTGTGTGTACTATCTGTGTACCATCGAAATTAAGACCATGATGTACGCTGATACATAGTATATTTTATAATAAATCGTCTTAACTGAAACAATTTAATAATACAATATTGTATTAATCATGATTCACACTTCACAGTAGTCTTAATTAAATTAGATTTATTGTCTTTTGGAAAAAAAGAAGTAACGAACTTAAAAAGAACTTATTGAATTATTATACTAAAGTACCTGGGCCACCGAGCTTCGCTCGCTTTTTTTGTATCGTATTTTTAGATAAAAAAAAACTAAAAACTTGAATAAATACAAAAAAAAAACAAAAACAAAATTAAAAACTTTGTATCCGACCGAGATTGGCCGCTTGACCACGATGCTTATGCCGTAAGAAACTATCGACCATATTTTGCGTGGAATAATTCGAAAGAAAACCGCATGAAAACTCGAACTCACGCGTTTTCCCAGTCCCAGACATAAGACTAATCTAGATCGATTTTCCATCCCCAAAAACTTCCAAATACCAAACAGAAAAAATCATTAAAGCCGTTTCCGAAATCACCGGTATAATCTTGAATTGCTCGTTGAAATCTTATCTCCATTCGGTATTTCCCTATAGTCAACTGTCTTGAAATGTACTAGTTATTTCTTTTAAAAAATAATAATAATTTTTATATCATCTCAGAACCAGCTTTAAGTCATCTGCAAGTATGATGAACCTTTACAATTGCTTGAAGCAATTTGCATTTCCTTTTATTTTATTTATAACCAAAGTATAGATACAGTAAGATTAACTTCTTTGAAGGAGAAAAAAATGTTACGAGTAATTACGACTGAAAGTTAGTAAAGAACTGTAGAGGCCTCTGTAACACTGTCATTATACGCTGAGAAGAAGATAACCATATTGATCTTTGGTCTGGTACATTTAGAATGTTTATCATAATTAAAAACCGATTATCATCATTTTGTAGTAGAATAAAAATGAGTAAAAAATTAACAATTACGTTATATGTCTGTAAATTATTATTTTTTTAATATATGAAAGCTAATTCTGAACTACAATCTTTTTTGTTATATATGCTTGATTGAATTTCTAATTGTATTGATAATGCTACTCTAGGACAATGTAGCGCAATAATTCTTTGAAAAAAAAAAGAAATTATAATGTGAAACCATATTTGCTCAATAATAAAAGTAATCAACATCATAATATCTCCTTAGTCTACAGGTGGATGTCCTCTGTCAAAGTGTTCTAATCATATAAATGCAATCGAAACTACAGAAACTATTTCGAGTTTCAATAGGTACTAAGTACAACAAAACATATATATTGAAATGATAAATTTGTGGGAATGAAATGATATACAGACAGCCATTTATAAAATACTTGACTTGATATATAACGCAATGAATTTCTTTGATAGGCTACTATATCCGTTGCCAAATAGGCAAAAAGGTCTTGATCTTCGTTGTTATGATTTATCTGTTGTTTTGTTAATATTTTATTTATTATCATTGCCTCGGTGGTGTAGAGGCTAGCATGTACGGCTGCACATCAAGAGGTCCTAGGTTCAAGTCCCAGGTCGGGCCAAGTTTAGTTATTGAGTCTTTCTGTTTAGTAAGTCTCAGTAACTCAAAGCCCGGAGTTGGAAAGTTGGCGATGTTTCACCCCCGCGCCTCGGAGAGCACGTAAAGGTGTCGGTCCTGCACCTTAGCTTTCACTGGTCGAGTAGTCGAGTAGTCGTTCCACCGGAGTATGAGAGCGACAGGAATAGAGAGTGCACTCGTGTCTGCGTGTACAGTTGTGCACTAAAAAATCTGCGCAGATGGCTAGTCTCAACGAGACTGGCCGCCGTAACCGAAGTCGGTCGGGAGGTCATTATTATTTATTATTAACGGCTTACCCTGGCCTCGCTCACATCTGTCCCTGGATTCCTTATTATTTAAAAAAAACTTTACCTTTTTTTTCTAATAGTAACCTATGTGTTACTATAGATCATATCAAATCAAAATACATGAGTACTGTATTTAAATAGCCTTTACAAGCACTTTTAAAATCTTCAATTATACATTTTAAATTTAAATTCAATGTCAGTATGTAAGTCGTGAAGAATCTACCACCACATAGTCGATCTATATACTTCATATAATCCATCTAACCATTTTGGCGTGAAAGAGTTAAAATCAAACAAACTTTCGTATTTATAATTGTACTGTGATTTTAGGTTTAGATTGATTTTAGGACTTTGTAGGCAGTGGTAGCCCAGTGGTAACGCGCTCGCTTGTGAAACCGAGTGAAGCGGGTTCAAATCCCGGGTCTCGCATCTCTGATGTTTTCATGTGCGAATCATTTCTAACTTGATTACCACTTGCTTTACGGTGAAAAAAACATCGTGAGGAAACCTGCATGTCTGAGAGAACCTAGCAAGTTTTCGAAAGACATGTGAAGTCCGCCAACCCGCACTTGGCCAGCGTGGTGGACTATGGCCTGATCCCCCTCGTACTGAAGGGAGGCCCGTGCCCAGCAGTGGGACGTTAAAAAGGGCTGAATACAATACATATTCTGTGATTTTAATTAATAATGTCTTAATAATTTTATTAATTTGATTATTGCTTAACTAAAAAACAATATTCTTTTATAATGCAATGATAACTACTAAGCTCTAAAATCCATTAAAAAATAATTTTCAAGTGTTTTGCCTTTCCAAACTATAGTTAAAATAAAATAAATTCTTATACAAGCTTTAAACACTATTAAACGTCTTTTAAAATCGTTTGAAATTTTAAAAAACTAAGTTTCTTTTCCCCGTGGGCGGTATGGGTGCAAAACTATTTCCAATCTTGCACCGTATAGGTTTTTCAATCCGGGTTGGACAAGTGTGGACAGGGACAGCTTTTACTATGTTTGCAGAAAATCAAAGTTTTCCTTTGAAGTAGAAACGTACCAAAATGTTTGATTAATATGTAGTAATAGTTAATTTTGATTTAGAATGGTTTCTTTTTTTTCTTCTGTACTACAAAATACGTATACGTTAAAAAATGTAGAATAGATTTTTATAAATTATGGCCGTTGCAGCAACATTAGATTATTTCAAATAAAATTGAAATAGAAATAAAAATCATGCATATAATTGTACTTTTTACTGTCTTTTTAATGTCACTTTTTACTTTTTATTAAAATCTGTCAAAAACGTAATTTATAAAAAGCTCTTAATCAAAAATAGAAAAGTATAAAAAAGATGTATATAATATTTGTGTGCCTACAAATTTAAAAAAAAAATTGAAGTGCGCGTTAAATACACCCCATTTATTATAATTAGTATTTTTAACAGTGGTACATACACGAACGGATCATAAGTAATAATTGCAAATTAAATATAAATAAGCAACAATTGACTGTGATCATTACTGATGATTATAATATGTATTTTTTTATTATTAATAATATTACTATTATTTATTATTAATAACAAAATCACTGTAATATGAGTATTAATTATTATGTAATACTTAATATCAGACAACGTGAATCTCGACTTCGATTAATTTTGATATTGATTCTGAAGCGAGTCTCTCACAAAAGGTGCCATCAGATCTTAGCTGTTAATTAAAAGCAAACAATACTCAAGAAAAATCTCTTCCACGACAGGTTTTAATTTATCGAAGATTAAATCTTATATAATCGAATTTTAACTAATATTGGTGATTCAGAATCGACGGTAAAGCTAGTTAGTACTTAAATTATATTTCAACGTTGTTGGTCGCTTTAAGATATTGAAATTTTATCGTGACATAATTATTTATAATCACTTTAAAAGTACTTTTTCCACTCATAATGGTAGAATATTCCTTAAAATTTTATACGAAGCCATAGTTTTCAATTTTCATTACAAAAATATATTGAAATCCGATTTACAATTTGCAAAGATAACGCGTAATATACACATTTATACACGAATTGACTTAATCCTGCTCATACACATAAAAAAGATACGCGAATTGAGTAACTCCTCCTTTTTGAAATCGGTCAAAAATATGATGGTCCACACCATCAAAAAAAATATTTAAAAAGTTTATACATATTGTTTTAACACAAAATTATAAATACCTTGTTGCTGTTTGTAAAAAAGCCCAGGTAGAAAATAAAGCTTTAAACTTAATAACGTCATTTTAGCTTTTCTTAAAAGTAAGTAATATTAAAAGTTTTATAAGTAAATAAAGTCAAATAAACTTAATTACAATTTCCCTTTATTTATATTTACTTTAGTGATAGCTAGAAGAATATACTTGAATAGGTATATTTATATAGCAAAATAAACTTGTCTACTTATCGGATTACTATAAATGCGAAAGTATGCATGTGTATATGTTTGTTACTCCTTCATGCGAAACGGCTAGACGGATTTTGAAGAAATTTAATATACAGATAGACTATAACCTGGAGTCATACATAGGCTATTTTAAGTACCTACTACTACTACTATTTAGGATCGCAGCCGAGTAAAGCCAGGGTACGTCATTAGTTTTATAAGTTTAGCAAATAATTAAAATTGATTTCTATTATCTTTCTATTTAAGTAACGGCAGCTCATACAATATACGTTACTATACGTAAATATTTGTAGATAAATAATTAGCCTACTTATAGAAGTATACAATTTTGAGCTTAAAAATAAATAAAAGCATGCGGATAACAAAGCTCACATAAGCATCATATCTAGTCAAGAATGTTCAATAAAAGCAATCAATGCTTCCATCCCGTGCCGCTGGTATTCGGACACACGAATACATAATTGCTTTCTGACGGAAATGTGCAATTCAATTGCTCTTCACTTTTGTCTAAAAATATTAAAATTGAAAATTTTAATTATATTATCTTTAAGTTCATACTAGCGAATTACCCTCGCTTCGCTCGGATGCGTCCCTAGGTACGTTTTAATTTTTTTGATCGAAACCCTAATTCTTTTTCTTAAATAAAAGTAGCCTAAGTGACTCCTTATAATATCAGCTATCTGCCAGTGAAAGTCCCGTTAAAATTGATCCAGTCGTTTTGGAGATTAGTCGGAACAAACAAGCAAAAATTTTAAAAATTGTGTTTTTCTTATAAGTACCGTACTTATATAATTCCATATGCATTTAATATAAAGCTGTTATTTTGACATTACAAACAGTCACTTCAATTTTATTCATCTGTATAGAGTATTAAAGTATTCTTCTTAATATCCCATTACTAAGGGCCTACCTTCAAGGCCTACTGGGGACCAGCCAAGACCACGCTGGCCAAGTGGGAGTTGAGGAATTTCACGTCTTTCGAAACTTCTTCCTTTCTCAGACATGGAGGCTCTTTCAGGCATGTGGATTTCCTCAGAATACTTTTCTTCACCGCAAAGCAAGTGCTAATCATGTTATAAATTAGAATATCATAGATGCGAGACCCGAGATTTAAACACGCTTCACTCATCGAGCACGTCATCACTGAACTACTACACTGTTTCAAATAGCAACTATTAGGTATATAAAATAATAATATACTAATAGTATTTAAAAAGAGCACAGACTCAAAAATCACTAAAAAGTAATTATTTTACTTTTAATGTTAAAATACTATAGTAAAACCTTCGAGGTATCTACTTATCAAAATTAATTCGCTGTTGGCGCAGAGATACTGGTTCAAATAAAAAAATATACAACCTTCCTTCTTAAAGTCAATCAACGAAATGCCCGTAAAAAATGAAATTAAGATATTTTATATCACCAAATATTGTCCTAAGTTTTAGATAATTTAATGTCGAGACAAGTAATAACCATAAAATTAGGTCTTAAGGCCGAAACCACTCAGAAAACGAACAGCTCCTCAAATAACTGCGATCGACTCCCACTCCAAGTAATTGCCTCTCGAACCTTGCATAGATATAGCTTTTTTTATATTATTATTACAATGACACGGACGAAAGTATACATTAAGTAAATTTATTATCTCTTTAAAATTTAATTTTCCAAAATATTTTCATAAAATTTTAAGATTCTTTTTGTTCATTATTTATTTATTTATACCGGCGATCTCGGAAACGGCTCTAACGATTTCGCTGAAATTTGGTATATGGTAGTTTTCCGGGGCGAAAAATCGATCTAGATTAGTCTTATGTCTGGGAAAACGCGTGTTTTCAAGTTTTCATGCGGTTTTCTTTCGCATTATTCCACGCAGAATATGGTCTATAATTTCTTACACTCAGGCATACGCATCGTGGTCAAGCGACCAAGATTCAAGCTTAACAATCACAGGTGTCCGAGTTTGAATCTCGATCAGATACGAAGTTTTAACTTTTGTTTTTTTTTTTTGTATTTATTCAAGTTTTTTGTTTTATTTTATCTAAAAAATGCGATATAACAAAAAGAACCCCGAGCGAAGCTCGGTCGCTCACGTACTTTATTTTATAAGACACTTGTGTAAACGTTGTGTTATATACTTAAAATGTATGAACACGCACTGTCCCCAAATAGTAATACTTTATTTTTTACGTCCGCAAAAACTGCCCAATTTGTCTATCCGGCGCTGTCACCCTTTTTATCTTGGCAAATGATGATGTATAAAAATATTTCCCACAACAGAAACTCGACATGAATTTTAATATTTAGCTGAAATATGCCTGACAGAACATGTCCAGGTGAAACGAAATTACTGAACAAAAACTATAAGAAAAATAATGTGAATATTTTATATAGAAGCGTTGCCATTTCAACTGTATTTTAATTAAATAATATTAATATTTTAAGAATTTTAATGTATTACAGTTTTCACTGTTCAATTCAGTTTTCTTGTTCATTGGCCTCTAGGAGTGTCATTTGGACACAATTTATGTTTATGGTAAATAAAATAATTTTTTAATGTATAATATCTAAACTAAAAACAGAATAGCGTACAAAAAAAACGTAATCTGTACATATATTAAAATTGTAACTAAGCCGAATCTGTACATAAATTTTTTTTTGGAAAATCTTATTGAAATAGACATTATTATCGATACATAGGCCGAATCTGTAGTTTTTAGAATTCATAGCATTTTTGTCTTTCTCTTGCATCACGGTAAAACCACTGGAGCGATTTTGATGAAATTTAGTACGATGATAGTTGACTATCCAGGTCAACATATATCCTATACTTTTTACTGCGGGAAAATATCTCATCTCTAAGAAAACTATACAAAACTTTGAAACGTAAGTAGGGACGAACCCGAGCGGAACGAGACTTACTTACCACTACTTAATAAAACAGCCCCTAATCCAAACAATTGCCAACAGATTACACATAAATTATACTTAACGTTTACAGGTGTTTTTTTTAAATAGTAAAGTTAATTGATGTCAACGTTATTTTTTCATGTATTAGAATAGAAAACTTATTATAAAAAATCTTGATTAAAAACATATATTTTTTACAAACCAACCAAATGGCGGCAGTTTCTTAATTAAATTAAAAAAATGTTTATATTGAGAGCGTCACTATACGCTACTAATAAACATTAAATAATAAAATTAACCATCTCGACATCTTGTCTATTTGGATTTAATTTAAAAATGGTAAATGATTTAAAATGGTCTATATGAAAAAAAAAAGGCAAAAACATTTTACCCAACCATTTTGATTTAACGAAAACGTCAACAAAACAAGGGTAGGAATTTTAAATGTCTTCACGTTCCGTTTCCAGCCGTTTTCCGTGATAAAACGGACCCTCGTCCGATCAAAAGCAAACGAAATATTTTCTACGATTTACTACGAAAAAATATTTTCTCTTCTTGATTGTAAACATTCTGGTGTAATTTTTTACATAAGTTTATTATTATGACTTTTACTTTGGCTTCGATTTAATATTACTCTAATATTTAAGTCTCGATTAACTCTCGTCACTCATTTATTATGTTACTAGCGACTCACCCTCGCTTCACTTCGGGTTCGTCCCTAGACAAAAACAAATCTATTCCACGGGAACCGTACATTTTTCCGGGATCATATATATAGCTTGTAGCCTTTCTCAGTTAAGGGACTATCTAATGCGAAAAGATTTTTTTAAATTGGATTGGTAGTTCCTGAGATTAGCGCATTCAACCAAATAAAAAAACAAACTCTTCAGCTTTATAATATTAGTATCAACTCTAATGATCGAGTGTCTGAGATCAAGTTAGAATTTGCTGTTGAAAATAAATCTGTTCTAATTTTTTCTGAAACTTATAATAAGAGTGTAATTTGTGGTTAAAACATTATTTTATTTAATCAAACATTAATTCGTTTTATTTATCCTGAAGTGATAATGTCTAAAAATTTATTTAAGTTGACAATCGATGTCGCTATATATCGCGACAAAAAACTTATAAGTAGACGTTAATGACTTATTATCATCAGCCTTTATTGACTGTTAGTGTCATTTCCACATTTTTCAGATTCCTATTAACATTCATTGCAAGATGACATTTTATTACAGCCTTCTGGTAGAAAGCGGAGAACGAAATGAGAAAAATTATTCATATTCTCTCTGAATACAATATAGTGAAATAAACACATATTTTTATTTAAGACGATATTTATTATGTTTTTTATACACATAATCATATTTAATATATAAATATGCGCCTTAAAATTCAATGCTATCAGATATTGCTATTTTGAACAGCTAGGCGCTTCTTATTATACTATTCGTTAATATTAAACTAACATAAATATTCTTCAAAAGACATTTAACTATAATTTAAAAAATACTTCAACTTGAGTGCTTATTCGCAGAGAGAATAAATTTCCGTAAAAAATCCTATAAGTAAAACCACGCACGAACGAGTACAAACAATATTGCCCAGTGATACTTATTGCAAACTTTTCATACTACTTTTTACGTACATACGTTTATGAACATTGCGCTATTTAAAGAATGTAAATATCCCTTATGAATACATTATTGAACTAAACGTACGAATTTTATAATATTTTTTTCATTAATTAGACTATGTATTAAATGAGTTATGTGCTTAAAATTAACAGAATTGTGAGTATATAATATATAACATAATAAAATTTATATATAAATATAATAAAATTGTAACTAAGCCAAATCTGTACATTAAATATTTTTTGGTAAATCTTATTGAAATAGACATTATTATCGATGCAGAGGCCGAATCTATATTTTTTAGATTTTTTGTTTATCTGTCTGTATGTGAGCGCATCACAAAAAAACTACTGGAGGGATTTTGATGAAATTTGGTATTATGATAGCAGGTTATTCGGGTCAACGCATAGGATACTTTTTACGGCAGGAAAATATCTAATTTCTGAGAAAAAATACAAAAAATGGTTAAAATAAAAGCACGATGATAGTATTAACAAGCAAGGTAACTTATATATGTTAAACTATTAAAAAAAGCTTATCTTAAACGAAATATCAATAGCGCTATTTTATTCATTAAAATAGTTATTTCAATAAAAATTTATTTATGTTTTATTTAAATATTTGACAATAGATATCGCCATGGTTTTTAAAATACGTAGTTTTAATCCAAAAATAAATAATAATGTACAGATATGACCTTTCTATGACTTTATTAGAATGACCACTAAATTACCCGTGGCCCCGTCAGTATTCAAATTATTAATAAAACAAACTTTTTGGCTTTATAAATTAGTAACATATTAGTAATACTAGCAACTCACCCTCGCTCCGCTCGGGTTTGTCCCTAGTTACGTTTTAACGTTAAGCTCAGAGATAAGATATTTTTTTCGCAGTAAAAGGTATCCTATATGTTGACCCGGATAACTAGTTTTCATCATGCCAAATTTCATCAAAATTTGTCCAGTGATTTTCCTGTGATGCGGTAACAGACAGACAGACAGACGAAAATTCTAATAACTATAGATTTGGCTTCTGTATCGATAATAAAGTCTATTTCAATAAGATTTTCCAAAAAATATTTAATGTACAGATTCGGCTCAGTTACAATTTTATTATATGTATAGATTTTGTTGGCCGAAACAATTTTCAAATGAAAATATTTTTAAATTTTTATTGTTTAGTAAATAATGTTAAAAAATTTTAATCTTTTAATGTAAAAATTGGGCAAATGCAAATCCAACTCGCGCATTATAGGTTTCGTATAGCAAAATACTGTATTGTTTTTCTTACTTAGGTACGTGTTTTGTTACGTTAACACTAAAATAAATACGAATAATATTTACGTTTTCACATTATCGACTAATTTTATCAACCATAAAAATAAGTAGAAAACAAGTTTATGGCTGTTAAACGGCCAAAGCGGGTAACTAAAAATATTCCATATATCAAAAACTATGAAAAAGTATTTTATTAACTGTTATACCTGAACTTTTTCAGTTTTTTTTTTGACACCATTTCTTGGAAGGTAAAGGCTTAAAGAACACAATAAAATGCTTACGACTTTAATCATATTAGCCGAGCCATATGAAATAATAAAAAGTATTTGCTTAAAATTATTTACTTATTACACTTTCTTTTGAAAATCGTTTTGGAAAATATTACTAACTAGCGCTAACCAAACCCTGTTTCGCGACAAATTAAAATCAAGAAAAATTATCATTATGCAATTTAAATAATCAGCTACCTACCGGTGGTAGGACTCTGGCAAGCCTGAGGAGTCCGACTGGATGGGTACCACCCCCTTATCTATTTCTGCCGCTAAGCAACAATGAAAACATTGTTGTGTTCCGGTTTGAAGGATAAGGTAGCCAGCGTAATTACAGGCAAGAGGCATAACATCTTAGTCCTCACAGTGATAACGGACCGGCGGTTCTGCATTTTTGTTACATAAAACTTAAGTGCATGAACCGTAGGTGTTATGGGCGACAGGTATCGCTTTCCATCAGGTGGACTGTCTGCTCGTTTATCACTGAGTACTATAAAAAAAAAAGCTAAATGTTAAATTAATCTAAACTATTAGTAAAAAATCATTAAAATTAAAAGAACACATAAAACAGAAGTATACATAAATGTGAATCTGTACATTAAATATTTTTTGGAAAATCGTATTGAAATAGACATTAGTATCGATATAGAAGCCGAATCTATAGTTTTAGAATTTTTGTCTGTGTCTGTCCGTCTGTCCGTCCGTTCGTCCGTTCGTCTGTCTGTCTGTTACCGCATCACAAAAAAACCACTAGAGGGATTTGATGAAATTAAATGTGATGATAGCTCTTTATCCGGGTCAACATATAGGCTACTTTTTACTGCGGGAAAATATTTCATCTCTGAGAAATCTATACTAAATGTTAAAACGTATGTAAGTAGGGACTAGACCTTAGTTAATACTAATAACCCACACTGCAATTTTACTCTTTGTACTTTGAGGCTCATAAAATATTTGAAAAGTACAGTTTCTCCTACAGAATGTAACAACTTACATTTTACAATTTCTCCTAGTTTTAGAAAATATTCGTCGAGTTACACCATGCACCCGTGTTGATTATGAAATGAAAGTCAAAATTCAACGTCACAGTAAACAACTTTGCCCTATATATTATATCAATTACCAATACCTTACAAAAAGACGTTATGAGTTCGCTACAATTCTGTTATGGACTTTAGAATGCCAAACAACAATCTCTGTTATGAAAGTGATTAGATATTTATAAACAAAATATTTTATTAAAAAAAATTAAAATTGTTATATCTTGCTGTATAAATATTTTTTGTTGTATAGTAATCAACTATTTGGTATCCATAACACAAGCCTCGTAGCTTATCGTGGAACTAGATGGTGATGTCCCAACGTATTTACTGAGGTGATGACAATGAACCTCAAGGGCAACGATTAAATAACAAATGTCTTAACTTTAAACTGAAAAACTTCTTAGAATTCCAATAAATGGTTAATGCGTCGAAAATTCTTTGTAATCTGAACTTTTTGGATTACGGATTTAATCACCATTCTCACGACTCAAAACAGTCATAATACTGTTTATAGTTAAGCTTTAGCTCAGTTTTTATTCTGACGAATTCAAGACTTTCCTGCGGATTAAGGTTAAAAGTTTCACGAACTTTCTGCAATTCGCCACATGGATTTTCTCTTCTACGTCAGTTACTGGCTCGAAACCCTCTTCTCATATTTCTAAGAGCCCGAGGGCAAAAGAGCAATTTTTACAATCGGGTATATATGTTTTTGCGTAATGCATACAATAGTAGAAGTTGTCGCCTTTTAAACTGATTTTATCTATCTTGAGGTAGATTTTTAAGTAATTCTTAGGACTGAACCACACTACAATTCCAATCAGAGTCTATTCTTGATCGATATTAGTCTGGAAAAGTATTTTAGCAGAAGAAACAATAAGTGAATCATACTATCAAAAAGAAACAAGTTCCGAACGAGTCACTGTCCAGAAACGTTTCTTGTATGAAATACTCGACGAAAAAGAACCGTGATCTGCATTATAGTATGAATGGAGCCTTAATATATTAGGTATACGTTAAAGGTATTCTTATTAGAAGGAAAAAAAAACCGCGTTAAACTTATAAAATGTTTCCTTTGTCATACGCCTCTGGATAAATGCAATATACATGAATCTAATTGCACTTCTTTCTTTTTTTTATTACATTCATCTCATCTGGACTTCATCCATATTTATATCTTTACTAAATTAATAGTTGGTTATGTAGCTGTTCTTTCCTTAAGAGTTATGTATGTACCTGTATTGCTGTTGCTGTTGTGGACTACATAAAAAGCAAACTAAAAAGGAGGGTACAAGTACACTAAGGAATATAATATTCTGCAATGCTTCGAGTCTTGTTACGTATATGTATGTATGTCTCTAATTGCATATTACTATAACCTATGTTCCTTAGTCAACTTGTTCTCTTTTAACGCAGTCGGGTTTATCTATTTTTGTACATTTAAATTCGTCATAGGGTAACGTATCCGGTGTCCTAGTCATGAAGGAAAAAAAAGGGTTGGAAGTTTGTATAAAAATTCGTTATTTTGAAACTATGTGGGCAGACCACAAGCGAATGCTATATTCTATATATATTCTTTTTTTTTTTAATATTGTTAATAATTTTTCATAAATTCACTATGACTAACGTGTTTACTTACAGCTACGTATAGGAATATAGACGCATCATAGCGCAATATCAAGGTTAATTTGGGTCACTACGCGATGCCCTACATACGAAAGTGATGATCGGTTAGTATAATCGTATTTAACCGACTTTCAAAAAGAGAAGGTTCTATGTTCGTTTGTATGTATTTTTTGTTATTTAATAATAACACTTGCAAATGTTCACTTGATTTATCAATTATTTTTAAAATTTGTAATTTCACATATTAAAAAAAATATATAAATAAAGTTTTAAGAAAATAATATTTTTAGAATAACCTTTTTCTGAAAATTGATCAATTTACCAAACCAAATAAATTTATGTAGTATGTACTCCAAATAAAACTCGAAGAGAGCTTAAAAATATTTTTGCACCCTTAGTCCAGTACAAGGTATTTATAGAATAAAATACATCATAAACAAATAAAAAATAAGTTTTATGAATAAATACGTAAGTAAAAAATTATTTCTCTGTTATATTCTAGTCTAGAAGTAAAAATTCTTTATTTTTAAAATTCTAAAGATAAAAAAATTCACCCTTAAAAGTTTAAGAAAATATCTTAACATTTTATAATCACATATAAAACGGGTTAAACTGAATAAAGCCAAGTTTATATCTTATCTTAATATTAAAGCGCAATTGCGGTACTTTACTTTGATGAGTAACCAGTTGATCCACGGGGGTATTTTTAAGTAGGTACCATATAAATTCATCTCACAATCCTTCTTTAGATCAATATTTATAAAACAATACAATAGAATATATTTGATTATTCGTAGCTGGAAGGTCAAATTTTTTGTTATATATAATTTTTATTTTAGATTCTTTACACGTTTCTCGAAAATGTACTTAACGAAATCCGTTACACAAAAAACTACTTGGTATTTCAATCTTTAGCATTTAAAAAACAATGTTTATATTACACGAAAAAGGGCATTTATTAGATTTAATGAAACCAAAAAAAATCCTACTACTATTTTTTATTTACTAAAGAAGACACTGCGAAATTAGAATTTAAGCTACCACGTCCCATTTACGACTCAATAGTTTATTCTATGTACGACGTGGTTTGATTTTATATTACGATGAAAATGTTTTAGATGATATAACTCAGAGTGTATTTAAAAATTCAATATAGATTGCTCATGATATATTTTTATCAATCTTACTTATTATAATTATTTATTTTATACTTGTTGTCATTAATTTTGTCCTTTTTTGAAAAAATACGGTTCTTTTTTTTTTTGGCTAAAGATAATTTATGAGGTGGAGAGTGACATCTTCATTAAATATTGCAGGGAATTAATAATTCTGTGCCAAAAAGATATTGTATTCTAGTATTACGTATATATACACCTCAAGGCAGTGGTAGCCCAGTGGTAACGCGCTCGCTTGGGAAACCGAGTGAAGCGGGTTCAAATCCTGGGTCTCGCACCTCTGACATTTTCATATACGAATCATTTTTTAACATAATTACCACTTGACTTACTTACGGTGAAGAAAAATATCGTGAGGAAACCTGCGTGTCTGAGAGAACCTAGCAAGTTTTCGAAAGACATGTGAAGTCCGCCAATCCGCACTTGGCCAGCGTGGTGGACCATGGCCTGATTTTCTTCATATTGAAGGGAGGCCCGTGCCCATAAGTGGGACGTTAAAAAGGGCTGAATACATACACCTCAAACTAAGGAACAATATATATAGACTGTTATCGAACAAAACATGAAGCCAAACAATAATATTATAAAACAGTCTACAAATATTAATAGAACACTTATTTTTAATTATAATTAATAAAATTTCAAAAAAAAGGCAATGTCGGTATGGGTACCTACCATAAACAGCAATCGCTACTATTTTTGACTTTGACATTTTTTGGCGGGCACTGCTGTATAATTCGTTACTCTAAAGTATACATATACCGTCTCATAAGTGATGTAATAATTAAAACTTACACTTATAGAAAACCAAAATTAAACTATTTAAAAAAAAATACATTTAGATATAACTTTTTTCATCAGCTAGTGCATAGTACAAAGCTTCCTTCCTGTGCGAAAAAAAATTATTATGATTCATATTCATACACGACTTAGAAGGACTAGAAATAACTTTTTTATTTCTACTTCTATTTTTTTATTTCTATTTCTAATGAGCTGAACTAGAATGTTACTAGTAGATGCTAAGGAATTGTACTATCCTAGTTCGAGCATCTTTAAATCAACTCGATAACACCATAATACATTATTTTATTTCATACAAACTACATATAATTATTAGGTTTAAAATCGATATAATATTTAGAACTAAGTTAAAATCAATTTTGAAGATTACGTAGTAAGTTAACAATTAGACTAATAAAATTATGTTAAAAATAAATATGTTAGTAAAAAATATAAAATTACCTATCAGTGACTTTCAGAACGCATAAACCATATGTTATGGTTATATTCTAAAGCAATTTTACCATTCTTACATCACTATCTCTATATTAGAACTGTTATAGGTTCTAATATAACTGTTGATGATATGTATTTAGTTAACACCATTGAGAAACTCTCGTAGTGAAGTGAATGAAGCGCTTCATCTCCACTTTACCTATTTTTAGATAATGCTGATAAACATCGTTTCACAACTTCTCGCTTTCATATTAACTTAAGCAACAGACGTACATAAATCAAATCTGTATCTAGAGCTTTGGAAGATACAGTACATATACCTAATCTTAATGATTCCTTTTCTATTAAATTATATATACTTAGTCCCCATTCTATAACGTATTTGAAGTTTTTAATTTTCGGCTTCGGGTAAATTTTTTCAGTGGAACCCTAATTCATTTTCTAAAATGAAAGTTACTCCTTACAACATCAGTTATTCGCCAGTGAATGTCCCGTCAAAATTATTCCAGCCGTTTCGGAGATTAGCTGAAACAAACAGAGAGACAGACAAACATTAAAAATTGTGTTTTTCTTATAAATCATATAAGCTATAGACTAATTGTGATAATTTATAACACATATAATAAATGTTTGATAGATGAAAAGTATAACACTGAAAAATTGTAGCAATAGTAGAAATAATACGCTAATCTCATTTTCATATATTTGAAAAAAGAATAAAATAGAAACAGAAAGAACTTCTGACTCGAATTTACTTTAGCTATAGAATAAAACTTTCTTACGTAATATTTAAACTTTATTCTTTGAGAGAGAAAATACGGCAAATACGAATACATTCGGAAAATATCCTAAAAACTACAATTACGATTATTTAAGCGAGATGACGTGAGTTACATTTTGTATCATCATTCATTATATCATATAACCTCATTCCACTACAACCACCACATCCACCACCACCACTACCACCACCACAACCACCACCACCACAACCACCACCACCACAGCAACCACCACCACCACCACCATAATTCACTCACTCACCAACTGAAAATTTATAAATAATAAACAACAATACTGTACTGTTTTGTCTTTCTATCTATCTAAAATAAAAATTCCAATTTTTTTTATTAAGAAGAATGAAATTAAGAATTAGAAGAGAAGAAGAAGATAAGAAGAGAATTAAAGAAATTCGGTTGATAAAAAAATGAGAAAAAGAGAACTTTTTTGTGTTTATCTATTTATATATAGATTAGGGATAGGTGCAAACCTGTATTGAGTTGCAATTAGTTTAACTCTTATAACGCCCAATTAATCAATCATATATGGTTATCATCGCTATTAGTATGCAGACTCAGAGGTACTAGATTCATACCCTAGGTCAGGTCAAGTATAGTTATTGGAATTTTCTCTCAAGAAACCCCCAGAAACCGCCCGTAGTTGGTAAGCCGTCGGTTATACCCCCGTGCATCGGAGTACACATTAAGTCGTGGACGTCCTGCGCCTGATCTTCTCCGATCGTGTCGAATTGTCATCCCACAAGACTTTAAGAGTACAAGGAGTAGAGAGTACATTTGTGGACTATTATATCTCCTGCGTACATACTCGTCGTCGTCATGGCCGATATCGGTCAAGACGACATTCATTACGTAATATTTCCTACATAACGAGTCTATGGCATTGGCCTCCATGACTGAAAATCGGTCAGCAGATTATTATTCATTTCACAAATGATGTAAGGAGGATGGCTAGTTTTTTTCAGTATTTTTTTTTTATTAAATGTATTATTGATCATAAAGATTGTGTTTTAACAACGAATAATATCAAATAATTACAAATTCTATCGTAGATTAGTCAGTGGAGTTCTGGTTGTTTTAAAATATTTAACGTAAAAAGTTTTTTTTTTCTAATTAATTTCACATTTATAAATTAAAAGCAAAGTTTATTACTAAATCGTCACACGATTTTTGGTCAAAAAAGTAATGTTGTATATTCTTCACAATTCGTATTTGATAAAATGTATTCTATACTAATATTATAAAGCTGAAGAGTTTGTTTGTTTGGTTGAACGCACTAATCTCAGGAACTACTCATCCGATTTGAAAAATTCTTTTTGCATTTGAGAGCCCGTTAACTGAGGAAGGCTATATGCTATATATCATCCCGGAAAAGTGTACGGGTCCCGTAGGATAGATTTGTTTTTGTCTAGGGACGAACCAGAAGCGAAGCGAGGGTGAGTCGCTAGTATATTATATAAATATTGAATTTGTGTATTTAATCATTTATCGGTTCTATAGAGAAACTCTATCCGATGTTTTGGTTCTCTAAGTTACCTGTAATACCGTGTTATACTTTGTTGATCGCCTTAAGCCATAAAGTTCTTTATGATAAATACTAAAGGAAAACTATGTAATACAATAATTAATACTTTCTTAATTATGAATATGGGAACAGTCAAACAACAACAACAACAACAAAGAACAGCTTGTCTGTTTATTAATTTAATAAATTTACTTAACTTTTTGCTTTTATAAATCTATACATAATAAAAGCGTAACTGATCGCTGTCTGTACGTCGAAGATATTTGATAAAAGCTATTGATCCTAATTATCCTTATTAACGCAATAGAACCTAAAACAATGTTTTTTAGAATTTATGTCTATTTATCTGTGCGTTTGTGCGCGCTAATCTCAGAAATGACTTGACCAATTTGGGTACAGTACGCACAAGGCTAATGTATTCTGGTAAGCTTTACTTAATATTTATTATTTGATTTAATTTAATCGGTTTATAAATAAAAAAGATATATCAATTTAAAAAAATCATTACTATAAATAATAATACAATATTGTATATAATATCCATGAAAAGTACCTATAATTCTAAATATTACCCAAATATACTTAACTATGAAATGAGTATAAAATTTACTAGATTCCCGCAACTTCAATCACATTACATGAGAGATAATTTCACAATTCAATTTTTATTACCTCTTTTAACCGTTGACCAGACGTTCCCTACTCATGCCCTATTAAATTAATTGGTAAAAATGATTTAACCAATAAAATGAAACCGTCTCCAAATCACAGTTTAAAAAATATGTATACACAATTTTATTACTGACTAGAGATTCACCCTCGCCTCGCTTCGGGTTTGTCCCTAGACAAAAACAAATCTATCCCACGGGAATCGTACATTTTTTCGGGATAATATAGCCTATAGCCTTCCTCAGTTAACGGGCTCTCAAATGCAAAAAGGTTTTTTTATTTTTTTAACAACTTACTCTCTCTTCGCACGAATGTGCCGTTTTTTTTAGTGAAATTTCCGATGTTTTAATAGTTATTCTGCTATTCGGGGCAGAGACAAATCCAACAAATCAAAGATAATAAAAATCGGTCCAGCCGTTCTTAAGTATATACTCTTATATATAGTAGATTAAAAGTAAAGGGACTTTGCCTTGTACCTAATATATGTACTTACACACATACATATGTGTTGTACAAGAGTTATTACTATTTTATTAAATATACGCAATAAATAAATAATAGTTTCAAGCAAACTGTTCCCATAAAATTGTCATTATTTTCTGATATTTTAACGATTTTCGTAAGGTTTTAATATTGTGGCATGTCTATATAAAAATAAAACTCTAACTGAATCGAATCTGTACATTAAATAGTTTTTGGAAAATCTTATTGAAATAGCCATTACTATCGATACAGAGGCCGAATTAATAGTTTTTAGAATATTTGTCTGTCTGTCTGGGAGCGCATCACGAGAAAATCACTGGATAGATTTTGATGAAATTTCGTATGATGATAGCTAGTTATTCGGGTCAACATATATACTTTTTTCTGCGAGAAAATATTTCATCTCTGAGAAATCTATACTAAACGATAAAACGTAACTAGAGACGAGTCTGAGCGGAGCGAGGGTGAGTCGCTAGTAATAAATATAACAAAATAACATTTTAATTGTGATAATGCGACTCTTCTTGTTCATTATTTTGCTTTTAGCATGCAAACTAATAAGAAGCTCCACTTTTATGTAACCAATTATGGATATTATAAACTTTTAATCGCATTCTAGCCTTCCTTTTGATTGTCATTTTGACAATTTTGTAAGTATGTGAAACATGAATAGCAATACAATATTTCGATACCATCGAGCTGATCTGATAATGGAGTCAGGAGATGGATAAATATTTAATTTGTTTTAATGAGTTACATTCATTACAGTTGGTCAAAGGCATGTTTTAAAAACTTTGATTGTTTTTACCCAAGATTTGTTGACTTGACTTTCGTTTCATTCTACTGAAACTTAAATAGGCAAGCAAGCCACGCAACTAAAACTGAAACCCGATATTATATTATATAATTGGTATACCTATTAATATTAGATGTTACAATGTATTTTAATATAAAAAAAATTAATGAAGCATTCAATATTTAAATTAAAATAAAACACTAATCTCTTACTATCTATTTTATTAACTTTACAATAACATTTTCTTAGCTATAAATTACACAATAACTATATTTACAAACTTATATTTCATAGAATGAAATACAAGCTACAGGTTAATTTCAAGATAACCCTTCATCAATCATGTTTTCTTACAACAAGAATTTAATCGCAGCGCAAAATATATTAAAACAATAAAGAAAATGGCTAAAATTAAACAATATGATAGAACACACGTACCTACCAGACAATGCACTTTTATTAACTTTGCAATATTTTGAAATCAAAAAAGATTTATTATAATTATTAATTTAGTAGAGTTCAAAGCAAATATTTCGTGAAATTGAATGAATATAAAGAATACAAGGACTTTAAGTACAATTACCCAATTAAAGTTAATTTTAAAACTGTTAAAAAATATCGAACTATCGCGTGTTCTAGGCAGTGTTCATTTGTAATATGCGCATAATTTATAACTACACTATTCAAAAATATAATTAAACTAACACAAAGCTATCACGCTGATCGTCTTCGTATCACATACATCACAATAAAACGCTGAGGATTAAACATTTATAACACTTAAGGCTGAATACACAAACATCCGTTGCGTCCAATCTTCCCATTTTTGTTAAAAAGAACTTTATAATATATCCTTAAGTTTCCATTTCTTTAAATCCTATAGAGAGCTCTAAGAGATCCATACAACTAATACTAAGTAGTAATCTCAATTTTGATCCTGTTAGAACTAGATCAGCCCATCCTCATGATGTTGCGACGGCGAAGCAATCGCTCCATTGCGTAGAACACGCGATCTGACCCTCAATAGGGACAAACTATTCCTCCCGCGCCAGGAAAGGCGGCTGCATCTGGGTAGTGCACCCTGCAGATCTCTTTAAACGTCTTCCCTTGCCTTGGCTTTTCAACGGGTCTGTATGCCGGATAGCCATTGTTATATCCATAGTTGTACCCATAGTTTCCATAGCCGCTGTATCCGTAAGATCTCCTACTGTTACCGTTAATAGCATCATATATAGCGTCGAAGAATGGAGCAGCGTCTACCGACACTGCGACAATTAGTAGGGCAAAAAATAATATTCTCATGAAAGTCATCGCGGAAGGGTGCCAAGTGGCAATTGTCTCAATTCGGATGACGGTCACTGCGACCTCGGCGCACGGAAGCTCACGGCAGTGTTCTGATCGCGAATGGTGCCGGGTGCTCTTATTGCACGCTTATATACTGGCCTCGGCTCGTCTGAACGGAGATAAACATTGCGCACGCGCTGGGTTCACGGTCTCCAGTCGGGAATCGCATTGAAGACGCATCTACAGACGGGATGACCGGGATCTCTTAGAAATCTGGGCTTAACTAACCAAATTTTTCAACGAATCCTGTAATTTCTGCTTTTAGTTGCTATATATCAATAGCTGTAACTTTTTACGACTAGCAGAATTTTCTTTTTTTTTTTTTGCTGTAAACGAAAGATAGTAATTGTTCCAATATCACTAAACTTTTTGCATATAATAGAATGATTACTAAAGTATACTTCCTGTTGATGTGCATTGTGCATACCTTTTAATATCTAATTTAGTCATTACCCAGAAATATGCATAAGTTATCCGTAAATAGGGGAAATATTGTTGAATAATTACAGTAGCTATGAATCAACTTAAATGTGTCATATATTATTATATATATGTACACATATTATTTATTGAAATTACACAATTTTAAAAATAATTATGTCCCACTACAATTCCTAGAAACTTATTTAGAAATAACAGTAAATATAAGTTTTTACAATCAATTTCTGGGTAAAGCTTATCTTCGTCATATCACCGTCAACTCATACGAGGTCCTTCAATAACATCCTTCCTTGTTGATAAGAAAAATCAATGGTCAAGAGCTTAGATAAAGCTTTTTCATTGAGCTGACACAAAAATACGTATCTTACTAGTGTTTATTCAAAATAACATCTAATCAGATTGTATTTTTTTTTTATTATTATTTATAACAATTTGGCACAAGTCAATAGAAACCAAATGAATCCATATCCATAATAATATTATAAATGTGAAAATGTGTTTGTTTGTTTGTTTATTTGTTTGTCCTTCTTTCACGTCGAAACAGAGTGCCGGATTGGCGTAATTTTTTGTGTGAAGACTCCAACTAGGAAGGCTGGAGAGTAACATAGGTTAGGTACTTTTTATCGCAAGGGATTGTCTCATTCCAACGGAAAAACACGTTATAATACAACCAAAAAATATTTATGATCAGAATTACTTGAAACCTGTTATTACTACTCTTCAATACAATTAAATAAATACGTGTTTAAGCATTTTTCGAAATTCATTCCATAAGGGGTTAAAATAGGGAATGAAAGTTTGTATGAAACCTACCTTTTCAGAGTTTTTTTTTTGTAGTTTTAGCGCGAGCGAAGTCGCGGGTTCTGCTAGTATAATATAATTCTTAAAACTTTTGTTTAACTGTCAATTAAATGGTGTACATATAATGGTTGAATGCATCTATTTTAATAGGACGTTTTTGGTATACACAAAATATTTTAAAAAAATATTAGTCCGAGATTCTTAAGCCATTTTTTAAATTGAAGTTTTCACGAGCCACCCAATGTTTTCTCTAACAAAATTATAGATTATGAACTAACATAGGATACTGATGCAAAACCCATCGAAGGAGGGATTGTTAAATCTTTAATTCTAAGTCCAATTTTATATAGTATAATTAGAAATAAGTACATAATACAGATAAGATTGAGCAATAAACATTACATAATATGAAGCAATTTTGCCTCAGAAGTGCTGTGAAGGAACTATAACAAAATAATAAAACATAAATGTTATTGCATACCAAATCCAATAACTGAATATAAAATACGGTTATATTGTTTTACTCATACTAAAATCATCACCATTAAGTCAATAAGTGTAATATTTAGTAATTACTTTATATGGATGTCATAAAATAGTTTAGAAAGCCGAAAGCTTATGAAAAGCTTTGTAAAATATTAACAAATTGTAATATATAAACTATTTGTGATTATGTAACTAATAAATATAAAGTTACAGTGTATAAATTATAAATTTAATATAGAAAAAAAACATATTTTTTTTCCTAATAAACGTGTAATGGATTACCTATTTCGCGTATCGCATCGTAGTTATGTCGGTATCGAAGTCAAGTTCAAGCGGCGAGCGTTCACCTCTGGCCGTGAAGACATTCACGTTGTGTCACACTATGATCCTGTAACTTAAGCTTTTCTAAGGACACTTGTTATATCTTTATACATACTTATAATTCCATTGTGTCTTCTCCTTCTAAACAACTAGACTGAATTTGATAATGTTTTTGTGTACTTATCACCTAGATACTTCCTAGCTATAAATGTCAAATGAGGACCTCCTCATTTGATAGTAAGATACTATAAAATAACTAAAATATTAAGATTTTCTATAAAAAAGTAGTAACTAAATGATAATATTAAAGATACAGGTTTTCTTAATTATTTTACTAATCGCTTAGTTTTGGGTCTTTTATATTTTAATTTCAAAGTAATTTATTATGCATACAAATAATGAATCTGTAATACTAATAATTATCCTTGACCAAATAATACGAATTTTACATTTTGTTAGGTCAGAATAATTAAAATTTAATTATGGAATTATAATCGCACAAGGTACCTACAATCGCAATCGGCATAATGGCATATTACGAGTAGGTTGGTAGCGACTTCATTATTGTTTTTTAACTTTCTTATTGTTATTTATGCCTGATTGGTTTAGATATAAAAAAATTTAGAAAATGAAGTGTTTATTTTCTTGTCGACTAAAATTTTAAAATTAACTACTATTGAAAAATTAACAAATAATGCTTAGTTAAATCTACCTTTAATTATGAGACAAAATATTATAATATATGAATACATAATATATAAATATCTCGTGTCATGCTGTTTGTGGTCGCACTCCTTAGAAACGGCTCGACCGATTTTAACGTTTTTTTTTTTGTAGATTTAGTA